>CM029532.1:46256858-46959922 GCA_017141395.1 Laodelphax striatellus | reverse complement strand
TAGAAAAACAATAGCTAACGGTATGAAAATTTCTGAATACAGAATTTTAACAACCTATATAACACAATGAATTGTGGAAGGTGAACTTTAGTTTGAATAAAAAGTTGTCATGAGAAAACTCATAGTAATGTACAAATCATCATTGATCACAGATCAATTGCCAAATTATTGAAAAACACAACATGAACATTGAAAATTTCGCATGAAGTAGTTGAATTGACAAGAGGACAGGCTAATCCAACTGTAGACACTGAACAGTTAAGTCCAAGGAGAACTGGTAGAGTACACCATTCACAGAAATATATGACAAGCCATCGAACACTTGGCCAAAGTTTCTTCTACAACACAACCACTTTTCATATATTTATTTATCAAATGTTCTGTCATATGCATATAAAGATAATGAGACTACGATGAGAAGTGAACGTGTATTCTCGCGCAAAGTGAATTGGTTTAAGAATTATATGTCAACTCTTCATTTTTATCATCTGATGATGGCAAGCTGGATCATGATATAAACAGGCATTTTAAATTGTTCTTTTCCTTCAAGCAAGTATTGACAAAGCTATGCCATTTTTGAAAAAGGTTATTATTGAAATGAAAAATAATAACACAACAACAGGTTCTTTAAGAAAACACTTTATTCAATGCTTTTAGACAATATAAAATAGATTTTGAACAATATTCTAATATTAAATTACTCCTTTCGGAACAAAACAGTAAAAAATATCTACTTTTTGTACAATTTGGCTGTGTTTAGAAGATTATTTCAACCTTAGAACATACACAAAAGGCGATAAGAAGAAAAAAGATAGATGATGGAGGAATGATGACACAGGAATGAGGAAAAGGGAGTGAAGAAGAAAACAAGAATTACAAATTTGACATTATTGATTTGATGATGGCATAGCTTTTGGATAATTACTAATATTTATTATGTGTGTAAGTAGAACGGTGTATGCAAGTGAGTACAAGATTTTTACAAAAGAGGAGCGGCAAGAGAATAAGACGAGTAGGAGGAGGACCGAGGGAGGAGGGAGGACGAGTAATGGTGGGGGAGGATGGTGGTGGGGGTAAATTCAGTTAATGCCACCCTCCTGGGGTTCGTCTCCTTCGCCTTTGTGTGTCGGACGTCCATAAAAGCGTTAGGTTGTCTCTCAACAGTCAGTATGATGAGCGTCGAATCTTTGTAGCGGCTGTCTTCGTTTAGTGTGTCGAGTCTCCGCAATCGCATCATCGAATGCCTGCAAAATTACAACATCAACTTAGATTCATGTCAATAATCACAGATAAGAAAATTGGAAAATCATCATATGTATACGTTTGGTGTTGACCTATCCTCTAGAATCAAGTTATTCATTATTCAAAGTATCTTGTGAAAAGGCCAATATTATATAGTTAAATCTCTGTGATATGGGCAAAAGAGGGCTCAATCCTCATTCAAATCCATATGGATATTCAGACGGAGCCGACACGTAACGTGCCTGACAAATTTTCGATAATTTTTCAATATAATCTGGAATTAGCATATTTACAATCACCGGCAACTGACCATGCTACCAAGGTACAGCACAAACTGTATTCTAGTCCAGACCATCTTCAATCTAGATCAGCATTTTAGAGAGAATATTGCCGGTCGTCGGCAAAAGAATGGATTATCTTTTCTATACTCTGTGGTCGCTTGTAGATGTACGCTCTGTTCTTTTATAATCATTTGGTTCAATTCTTCAAGTCGGGTGTGCTTAAAATTAGTCCCGTGTCTGAGTCTGAATGATGTGAATAGGTGTCAGTACGCCAGCGTGCAAGTCTGGAGTCGCTAGATAAAGAACGGGGCTAATATCCCATATTTGCCCTTTTGTAGATTTCAAAGGAACAAATGTTTCGATGATTTGAAGGAACAGATGAATCAACATCCAACTTAAATGCACGTGTATTGGCTTTGATGAGTTAAAATCTTGCTTTATGGCTGTCTTGACGATAAGCATCATGATATTTTTAATCAGCGTAAGAGGGTTATCAAGCTTACTATTACACAGCAAGTAACTAAATTTTTGGCAGTACAGATTATTTTGACTCTCTCTTCAATTTATACCATTTATGGGAGAGATGAGATCACATTTCTCCAGAAATTTCAAGAGCCAAGTGGTACAATTTAAAGATGATTCAATTATAGAGGCGTCTTAGTCTCCTCATTAAGTTTCAAATCTAATCCATTTAGATAGAAATGAAAAATTAGCAACATATTTTTGACAATATTACTAAATAATCTTGTATCAAGTATATTATCAGAGGTGATGAATAATTCATATGCATTTTAGCAGAATGATACTGTTAGGATATTACCGGAGCATATACTCGAGTAAAATGTTATGTAATGAGTCACATTCATAATAAAGACTTAAACTTGGTTCACAATAGATTCACTGAAATCAAGATATCTTATTTCTCGCTTAACCTGCCTAGACCAATTAAAAGAACGATCAAGCTGATCTTAGAGCTAGAAAGGAGCTACGGTGATGGATCTCAAGCGCTATCAATCCAATAGTCTGTCGCCGCTCTGTCACGTTTGGACGAGTCTCAATCAATGTGAAAATCTAGAATTGAATGTTTCCAATAGCAATTAGTTTGGACAGATAGCAATAAGAAAGCATAATGCAGTTATGAAATAGAAAAACCCAAAGAATCTCCACTTTATGATTATCAATAACTCAACACTCCAATGCTATGAATAAACAAACAAAATATGAATCATTCAAGAACAAAAACAAATATTTGAAATAAAAGTTGGGCTGTTACAAGAGACTGTCATAGTAGATGCCCACCACTTAAAATTGGAATAATCCACATAAATATATGATCTATTTTCATGACAAAACATCTTTTTTCTATTCTACTGATATTAACGATTATTAATGACGTGAGACGATGTTTCCAAACTCAACACTTACTTGTAGGACTGTGGGAATAGCATATATTGTATGTAAGACATTGCAACGTGACTGGATGAAAACGGTTATGGTATGTTACAAATTCACTCATTAGAGGGCAAAGGTTGATAAAAAAAGTCCAATGCGATTCGATTATTGGAAACTATTTTCTATTATATTAAATTATTTCAACTACGTTAGAGTAGGTTAGAAAACAAAGACTGTAGCACTAGATGAGTCGCTACTCTAAGCGGGGAGAAAATGAAAGTGATTGAAAATGAAAGGGATTTTTGTGATGATCAAATACGAATAATTTAAATGAGGTGATGTAATTTAGTATAGTATGCTTCTTATTTAACAATGGAACACCATGAGGTTGGATTGACATCTACTTAAAGGGTAAAAGGGGTTTAAAGGGTTGAAGTCTACTTAAATACTAAATTTGTTTTGTTAAGTAAACTTTTGAAGAACAATCATTTTTAAGGTCATACAAAACAAATATCAAAGATAATGGTTCATTATTTTCTGTACAAAAAATGTTTATAAGTATGGGCGACTTCAAAGTTATTTGGATATTTTGAGAATGATAGTCCAGATGAGGGACTAGGGATTACGATTATGTTACTGGTCATTACAGTATTAGTTAGCAAGTAGTTCAGCTGAAGACTAGTCGTAATGGAGTAAACACCACACATAGAGGTTAGAGGAGCACACCGAGCAACATCATAATGTTACCTGCTTTGCCAAATGGCAAGCCCTGGCTGGGGAATTGATAATCTCGTAATAGAAGACCGAGAAGTTCAGTGCTAAGCCCAACCGTATTGGATGTGTCGGTTGCATTTTTATTTTGGTAATGTCAAACGCTTCTTGGTAAGCTTTCTGTGAGTCATCCACTACGGCTGAATGCAGACAAAACCAATCACATCAGTAAGGAACAATATAAAATGAAAATATAATCAACATTACAACGCAACCCCAACCCAACTATAACAGTGACCTCGCCAACAGCTCCAGATTAGTTGAAAGGAGCAACATACCACCACACACCTGTTTTGCCAGTTGACACGCTTTGTCAGGCGAGTTGAGGATTTCATAGTAAAAACGGAGAAGTTTAACGCGAGTCCCAATCTAATAGGATGCGTTGGTTGTATTTTGCTTTGCTTATTTCAAACGCATCCTGGTAAGCTTTCTGGGAGTCATCCACAACGGCTAAACAAAAAATCCACAGTATTAAATTTAAAGTAATAGGAACCAAAATAATAGAATAATTCAATAATTTTATATTATTACACATTGGGAAGTGGATGGAAATTACACAGTATTATAGCCTATTTAAATCCATAGAAACAAGTTAAAACAGAATAATTCAATATTATTACATATTCGGAGTGTATGGAAATTTCACAGTATTAAATTTAAAGCAATAGGAATCAAGATTAAAACAGAATAATATTCAATATTATCACATATTCGAAAGTGTATGGAAATTTCACAGTATTAAATTCAAAGCAATAGAACCAAGATAAAAACAGAATAATTCAATATTATTACATATTTGGAAAGTGTATGGAAATATCACAGTATTAAATTTAAAGCAATAGAAATAAGATAAACAAAATAAATATTCAATAATTTAATATTATTAAATATTTGAAAAGTGGTTGGAAAATTATCCATCACCAATCATTATTTGATCAATACGTATGTAGCTAACTGAATACTCAAAATTGTTCAATCAAACAATAACTACTGTACAACAATGACCTTCTGTGATTAGAAGTGATAAACAATTAATGAGAGCCCAACTATACTATAAGATGAACTTAGAAATAAATTGATTGGATTGATTTCTAGGGTTAGTTAAATCATCTAATTGAATCACAATCATTCAACTAATGTCAAAAGATGAGAACCGTGAAATTACTGTGTAGCTCAATTTGTTTTGAGGGGCCAAATCCAACTGAGCAGTTGACACTAATATTTTAGATTATTCACCAAGTCTACACTAATTAATAATACACCTGTTTATTGTATGGAAATGCTAGAGAGAACTGGTTATTTCTTGATGATGAAACCAGTCATTGAGCATGGCCAATATTCAGTTTCCTTCAAATGGTCAATTGCGTATTTTCAAATGAAACTAGCCTTCATTTGTCATTAGTTATTCTTTACACTTTTCAACAATTGAATCTCAATCATAACAATTTAAAAATTCTCAGTACAGTAATTGATCTTTGATTTTGTAACGTTAATTTTACTTTTTACTCCAGTGACGAGAATTATTAAAACGTTGAACTATCTTTGTAAATAAGTCATAAGAAACGTGAATAAACTTCATGTTTTAGTTAATATAACTATTAGGCCTCCTTCATATCTAACGAAGCCATACCTGCAGTTAACGTACACGGTGCACCTATACAGCAAAGTTCATGACTAATTTCGTCACAAGAGTAAGCAAGTCAAATTGACGATACAAAATTACTGACAAATATCAATTACTGCACTGAGAAATTGGAATATTGCAAGTTCAGATTCAATTGTTTGTATTATCATATTTTGAAAATTTTATAAGATATGGTTATTATAAATAGAAATTCCATCAAATGATCAAATATTTGATAATTTCAATAATTGATGGAATATCTCAAGATAGTAGGAATATTGGAATTCATTCCTAAAGTATACTTACTGTTTCTTGTAGTCGCCTGTTGCTACTTCGGCCAAGTACCTGTAGTAGTCTCCCTTCATTTTCAGGTAGAAAACTTTTACTTTCTGCGTTACTCGCTTTGGGAATTAGGTACCCATCCAACAGACCAGAAAACAAAAGAAAAAAAAGTACTTAATTTCTTGATGTTGAGAAATGAATTAGTGCTTTCTTCAAGAAGAAATTGTGGTAAGGAAATAATCAAAGCAGTCTTTTTAATCAGCACGCACAATTCTAGGGTACATGTGGGCATCACCCCCAGAAAAAGGTTTCCAAGGCCTGAAAAGAATTATTGATTGATTGATTCAATGGTTTCAACTCTTGAAACGAATATGACAAAGCGGAGTTATCCATCAACAAATAGATAAGTTAATCGAATTCAATATCAGAGCCATAATTACACCTATCAAATCAACAGCAAGAGAAGAAACAAACTATATATAAAGTAATAAGTTATAGCTGGGATTATTTTAATCAATCTAATACAATGTGGGAGACGTATCTATTCTTGGTCCTCACGGTTTTCAAGCCTTAATGATCCCAAAAATAGTCTCCTCGAATCGGATTCTCTAATTTGACTGTTGAAATGGTTAACCTGTCAATGTGGAGCTCTTAATGAAAAATCCCAAAACGTTCCTTTCACTCAGATTTGGCAGCAATTATTTCGAGCCAAGTGGGAAACAGATAGTAGTTTTCGAAAAGGCGCAAAATAGTGAATGTTCAATGTGCAGAAAATAATATTTCACAAAATTAAGTTTAATCGGACAGTAGGTTTCAAGACAAGAGGCATTTCAAAGAATGAGTTACATGATTCTTGGAACTGAATAGGTCTACTTGAAATAAAGTAAAATAAATGTTTATTCACAAAATACTGGGAAACCACAAAATAAAATAAGAAACAATTTTTCATTGCACAATAGGAACTACAGTATAATAATATTGTACAACCATACACAATACATCTGATAGTGAAAAACTTTAATTACAACACTAGAAATTGTAATAAATAAGGTTCCCAATCTTGAACGATTTCATGATTGCATATTAGAAACTCTAATTACTGTATGTAGGGCTGATAATAGTGAAGTAGGCCTATAAACAAAATATCTACTGGACAATAAACCTCAATTATTATACTTATTGAGAGCTCAAGTAACTGAGCTTCCCAGATCATCAAAAGTTCAATCTCGAAAACTCCACGGTTGTTTCCATAGGACTGGGTTTACACCAGTAATGTTATTTCAGTTATGGTTGTTTCTATCTTAGTTAAAAACTAATGAAACTGATGATCAGTGTGAAGAGGTCTAATTAACCAAGCTTCCCAAATCATCTGAATTTCATAGTCATGTTACACCAGTTATGGTTGTTTCTATCTTAGTTAAAACTAATGAAACTGATGATCAGTGTGAAGAGGTTCAATTCAACCAAGCTTCCCAAATCATCTTAATTTCATAGTCATGTTACACCAGTTATGGTTGTTTCTATCTTAGTTAAAACTAATGAAACTGATGATCAGTGTGAAGAGGTTCAATTAACCAAGCTTCCCAAATCATCTGAATTTCATAGTCATGTTACACCAGTTATGGTTGTTTCTATCTTAGTTAAAAACTAATGAAACTGATAATCAGTGTGAAGAAATTCAATTAACCAAGCTTCCCCAATCATCTTCAATCATAAAAACTATTGTTTCCCCAATGTTTCTCATTTGAAATTCCAATGAACTGTTGTCCAATGAACAATGTACACTGTAATACAATCTAATAATATCTGAATTCAATCTGGAAAAGCTATTGTTTCCACTTCTCCACAGAAATTCTAATGAAACTGATGACCGATACACAGCATATTTATTTGCTGCGCGCGCTCTAAATATGGAAAAGTGCGGTGTGCGTGGCTATTGACTGAAAGCAGGAGGCCTGAATAGACGACGACTGCGTTGTTGTAAGGCAGAAAGAAAGGGAAAGGTGTGCCGTACCAAGCCGCACAATGTGGTTACCGCCGATGAATAATCGAGCCGATTTTGGCCAGGAAAGCGGTGACGAAGAGTGAGGATGAGGAGAGGAAAGGATAGAGTGAGTGAGGAGGTGAGGAGTAAACGGGCCCCACCCTGGCGCTCGACCGAGTCATGTGACTCAGAGCGCGGCGCGGCGCGTCATTCACGCATGTTCGTCACTCGCGCCTCGTCAGCTCGGCTACTAGCCACCACTCGTTCGCTGCAGGAATGCTCGACATCCGGTCGCAGAGTCCGCCGCTTATACACAGTGTTATTTCCTGTTCATCCATCTACTCAACTCACTTTACACAGCATAGGACTTCCCACATTTTCCAACTCTATATTTTCTTCTGCATCTTGACTCATTATATATGCATTGGAGATTCCCATTAAAATAGTCAAAATTTTGAAAGTTATGTAAAGCTAGTAGGTAAATAAATAATCAATTTATGGAGAATGCCTGCTCAAATCTTGTCCAATTTTTTACATTTTGAGAAAATAAAGTATATTTTTTTGCTGAGGGTGATGTCCACATGAGCTCTAGGCTTGCGCGTGGGTAATGAGAGGGTTGATGATGAGATGATGACTACTTTTTAGACAGGCAGGACCGACGGCTATTAGATTTTGATTTTTTTTTTCATTTAATCACGGCCAAGCCATACAAATAATAAATTATGATATAATGTAAACACATACAGTAGATTAATCTATATTATTACTTACTTACTTACTCCTTGGCGCTACAGCCCATTTAGGGCCTTGGCCTCCTTTAGAATGCCTCTCCATTCGTCTCTGTTGGCAGCCTTATGTTTCCATCCTCTAACGTCCAGTTTCCTCAGGTCTTCTTCAACGTCCTCCATCCAACGCATTCGAGGGCGCCCTCTTAATCTTCTCCCTCCTGGATTTCCTCTGAATACTCGTTTAACAGCCCTCATGTCGCTCATTCTTTCAACGTGACCTAACCAGCTCAAACGTCTAATTTTTATGTCATCAACAATTTGGGATTTTTTGTACAGATCACGCAGCTCTTGGTTCGTACGAATTCTCCATTCTCCGTCAATATTCACTGGACCGTATATCCTTCTCAAGATTTTTCGTTCCCAAGTATTCAATAGGTCTTCATCTTTTCTTGGTTAAGACCCAGGTTTCTGCTCCATACAACACAACCGGTTTTATAATTGTGTTGTATATTTCAATTTTTATCTTTCTTGACAGTGTTTTGGACCTTAAATATTGGCTTAGAGCATAATAACATCTGTTTCCTGCCGCTAGTTTTGCTTTAATATCTGCCTCGACATTATTATCGTCTGTAATAACAGATCCAAGGTATTTGAAGCTGTTCAATCTTTCAAAGCTGTAATCATCGAGTATTACGGATCTTTCAACAACCTGTCGGGTTCTACTGCTTTCCAAATACTTTGTTTTACTTTCATTTATTGATAGACCGAAGTGCGCTGATCTCTCATTGAGCTGTTTGAAGGCATCCCGTAAGGTTTGTTTGTTTCTTGCAATCAAGACTACGTCATCTGCATATGCCATATACTGCAGCATTCTGTTCATTATTGTTCCTCCTGGGTTTATAGTTATTCCTCTAATTACTTTTTCGAGACTTAGATTGAACAACATAGCAGACAATATATCGCCCTGCCTAAGTCCTGCGTTTGCTGTAAATCTATATTATTGAGTTTAACATATGCAAGATTCAAGTTCAAATTTAATGAACATAGTGATAGGTTGTTTAATTTCAACTGCAAGGCTTTATTTATAGCTTAGAAGTATATAAATTCACAGGTATGTTGTGACTGATGAAAACGACTAGCTCAGGTCGAACTACCTAATAAAGAAAAATTGATTAGATAAATTATTTTTTGATAGATGAGTTTACTATGTTCTTCTGTATTGTGGCTTGATTAAGAAATATTACTGTAATTACTATATATTACTGTAATATTGTGAACTATTATAAATTCAAGAGAAATGCTGAAGTGGTTAGGGAAGGTAGAGCGGGAAAATCTATACTATTAGTTTTGGAACAATCCCTCTCATTGTGTTTGCCAAAGCATAAAATGCTCACATTTTCTACTAAAATTCTCAGATAAGGGAGATATCCCAGAAATAATCTAAATATTAAGCTTATTCTCGATTAGAAAGACAGATTAGATTTACCTGTTGAAAACATAATTTCTTTACCACATTCTATTCAATGAATCTACTCATTTCTATATTTCACGAGTCTAGCCCTAATGAAAGCATTACCATAATTTATGAATTTTCAAATGGAATTGATGGGTTACTTTTAGAAAAATTTTGTCAAACGTTACACAGTTTTGTAAATGTTCCTTCCAAACAATTTTGTTTTTTGTTTCGAAGGTATAAGATACTGTACATTAAAAAGAACGCAAAGAAAAAATGAAAAGGCCAGCTCGTGACATACTGATAAAACATTTTATCAGCAGAAAAGTCAGAGAGAGCACGTGAAATTACTTCAAGGTCAGTTGTGTCACAAAAGGTTGTTATTCCAAAAATAGGAAATCCTAGAAATTTTGTATTCTGAATATCGAACTATTATTTTTCAATTTGGTTTCAACATTGTAAAATCATTTTTCAAAAACTATTGACTTTTCCTTTACCAAATGAGATCATAATTTATTATAGAGGAAACAGAAAATAATAAGATTTATGATGGTATAGTTAGTTCTAAAATTCAATAGTTTACAACATTATTACTTCAATTTGATAGTCTCAATGAATAAAGTAATGAAAACTTAGTTTATTGCCATTGCCATATAAATAATGACAGTTGACTGACAAGCTCAAGTGGAATAAAATTCTCTTTATCAAGCGGATCAGCTTTGAAATTATTTTGTAGTTTTCCATTGACAATTTTATCAATTGTAGGCTACAATAAACATAAATCCAGAAAATTTAATTTTTTTTAAGATTAGTCTTTCACTGAACAATCCAGTAGAAGTACAATATCTACTCAGTACACTTGAAACTGGTGTACAAGACTCACATGGCAGGAGCAGGGTATTTTCATAATCAATTAGAGTAAGTTTATTATACAATTAAAAGTGACACACGGATGTAATGTGAGGCATTGGAATTCTTAACAGTAGAGTTTGAAGCATGAGTAAATAAATCACTCACTGATAAGGAAGTTAAATACACTCCCAAGTAATTCTGATACTGTCAATCAAGTTTTCTTCGTTACTCCTGAGTTCATTTTCAAGAATCAACTACGAATCAGTTAAAATTGGAGATGATAAACGTGAGATATACAAATTTCATATCAGCACCAAGACTGAAAATCATTTCTAAAAACTTCCTTCAACATTACTTGAAGAGAAAGAAATCAAATTGGTTTTGCAACTGCTACATTTTATAGTTAGATAATAATGGTTTCTTCTCTAATAAAAAGATTACCTGGTTTATTATCCAAACTGAGAATAACATAGGAGTCTAATACACATAACTCTTTATTTATTCACTGCTAATGGCACAAATAATGGCAATATTACTCATTTACAATAATTTCGTATATTTCATTGGGTGTTAGGGAATCTATGTAATATGGACTTAATCCACCAAAGAGGTGATAGTAAAATTATTATAGATTCTTGGAAACTGGTAATTTAGTACAGTAATCTCCACAGATTCGTCATTTTGTTTTTGATAGAGGTCTGTTTTTGACTCAATTATAGGTCTGTTTGTCTATAAACTTGTACAATAAATTTCAATAACATCTGGCATCAAAACAAACAATATTGTTGTCTAATCAACAGGACTGGAGCAATGCTGGTGGGTAATTTGTGGGCGGCGTATCTTGGCGCGTGGGTTGTGGCGTGGCGGGTATATGTGGGCCTTGCGAGTGTGTACTGCAATTGAATCGACCGGTGAAAACCTAATTTGACAGTGCTACAGCAGGTTCACGCATCCAACACCCACCCAAACAACGCACAGCACACCTATACAGATACGCGTCACTGAACGGACGAGCGATTTCCGCTACCGGACGTTTTCAGGCCTTTGCATGCCTACTTAGCAGCCTGCCTACCTATCGGCATTGAAACATATCCTTATTTCCGTTTATCAAACATCACTTCCTCTTCTCAGTGAGATATCCTCTAAGTTACCTATCCTCTAATGTTGGATAGAAGTTGATATCAATCCTGGCTTTTTCCAGTTTATCGAAGGTAGCCTAATGAGTGTTGTTGGTAAATTTTCAATCAGTTTAAACTACAAATTGAAAAGTTGTGCACAGAAATTAAACTAAATTGTGGTGTTTTAAATTTTGAGAAGGACATGTTGATATGGACATGTTGAAATTTTGATATGAACATGTGGATTTTTGGAGATTTATAGATTTATGGCCTTTTTTTATATTAGATGAAATTATGAAGAATGTTCTTTGCAAAATGGCTATCTTCAATCTTCAATGTTTAAATGTTTTATTAGAGGGCTTCATTGGACGACAGAAATTTTTAAAAAGGTTTCTAATGCTCAGCATAAAATATGCAACTTTAATTACTGTCGTTTTATGAATTTAGATTATTTTAGGTGAAGAATGTGAATTGAGACACTGAGAATGAATTAATCTACAGCTCCATGTGAAATTCTAACAAATAGGAAATATGGTGGAAAGCAGCACGCTGGTCGGCTATTGACTATTGACCACGAAATGAACAGAAATATTTGTAAAAAGAAATTGATCAGGGTGAACAATTTCAGAAATAGATTTATAATACTAGGAAAACCGCACATGATTCATAACTTGGTATGAGTCATTTCTTGGCAGAGGCCACCGATCAAATCAGAGCATTGCTTTCAAGCAAGAATGGATAATATTCATGCAACACAATCCTGCAATATGAAATAATTTCATACACAATAACAGCGGTATTCATGGGATTGATCAGATTCCTAACAACATTAGAGGAGGCATTAATATTCTATTGGTTGGGGAATCCTGAAACAATGTTTTTCAATTATCAATTATCAGCATTCATGTAAATTTGGCAGTTGATGACCAAATAGAATAATAGATGGTTGGCACAATTCCAAGGTCAATCAGTTGAATGATGAAGTACCAATGAACTACGATAGTAAAGATACCATAGTGTATCACAACGAAATTTCTCATAATTTCAGTCTTACATTTTACTATCGTCGAATGGGGAATGTACAGTAACCGACATTTAGATAGTGGAAAATTTCAGCTTTTTAAGCAATTCCCGTCTGTTGGAAAATTCAGATTGGTTTCATATTTCAAGTAACCTTGAAGTACAGTACTGGAATCGTGAGTTTATAACAATTGGACAGAAGCTTGAAAACCCAGATTTATACATGAGAATTATATGAAGGACAATTCGTGAATCATCAAGGTTTGGGAATCCCTTCGATTACTGTTTTACGTAGGCCTACCTATCTTAATAATAAATTGCTAACAGTTTTATTGACTTGCAATGAATAACTACAGACATACTGTTAACTATACAGAATAATACAATTATTTTAAAAACTGAATTTTTACAAGAGCTGTTAAGACGAGAAAGCTTATAGGAACTTTCTAAGAGGGATCCTTCACAGTACCTACCTTCTTTTGATTTATCTAGTCCGTTCATAATGAATCACATTGGAAGCAAACAAATTAAATTGTATCAATTTCTCAATTATCATCGCGCGTTCAAGGCACTACTCACTCGTGAATACTCATATCGCAAAGTGACTGGGACTCAGATACTCAGCGACGGAGACCTAAGGCACTACACTCACACGTGGATACTCAGTGTCTCGGATAACAAACATCATTTTTTAAATGATGCCGAACAGACGAGACGGTTACAGACCCGTCTGAGCGTCATCATTTAAAAACAGATGTTTGTTCAAGAGACGCTGAGTATCCGCGATTTGAGTATCCACGAGTACGTAGTGCCTAAAGGTATGTTGTTCTTGTACTAAACCCGTTTTTATGTTTAGAATAACGATAAGACACTCGGGGTAAGACACCACCACTTCAATTCCTAAGCGCTCAGGTCACAATTTCATTTTTATGATAAACCTTGTGCACGTGATCAGACAATCAAATTTTCATTTCATTATTGAAAAATACTGGCTGTCATAAGCGACAATTGCCATGTACACAGTTGGTCGATCTTTGTGTGCTCTACAGCATGCTGCATACACTTAGGCATTTGATAGCATCCTGTGCAGCACAAGTACACCAAGTGTGGACATAGGGCACAAGAACATAGGAACTACCCAACACTTGATAATTCACCACTTTACTTCACTTTCACCTAATGAATGATGGATGGTGTAACTTACAAGTACGTCGTAGCATATATCTCTGAGTTCTTTTTCAACTTTTTCTCTGTATTCGCGGGCCATCTGTTGTTTTCGTTCGGAGCCTTCGGTCTTCTGCTCGATGGAGGATATGACCCGCCAGGAGGAGCGGCGCGCGCCGACCACATTTTTGTAGGCTACGGAGAGGAGGTTGCGCTCCTCGTTGCTCAGCTCGACGCCTGTCTCGGTGACGGCCTTCATCGCGCCGGCCATGTCGTCGTACCGCTCCGCCTGCTCGGCCAGCTTCGCCCTCTGCACTAGTTCCTCCTTGTCAACCGACATTTGGCCTCTTCGTCTCTACTCCTCTGTCTCAACCAACTCCTACTATTTCTGCAACAAACAAAACAATCAAACAAATAAGCTACATATCAAACGAAAGGTCTCAATATTGGGTACAAATATTCAAGTTATCATATCCCAATATTCAGTTAACAGGGAACACCCTGTATCCTTAATTATACATAGATTAAACTAACAAAAATTTAAAAATACATTTTATGAATCAATGAATTAGCGAAGAGATATTTAACAAGAGTTCAAATTTCTGGTTTTATGCGTTCTAAATTATAACTGCTGTTTCGAAGTCATTAATTATGTTCAAGTAAATACATATTACTAGATCCGCCAACTGAAGTCTATACCCAGCAAGCTTTCATTGCAATACTTGTCTATACCTTTGTTAATTAAATTCAAGTACCTTCTATTTCAAGAAAGAAGGACCATCACTAAAACTGCAGGCCTAAAATAATTGAAGAGTTCAATGAAACCTTGCAAGGAATATGATTCGAAATTGAATCAATCCTTTCAAACAAAGACAGTGTAGTGTTACTGTGGTCCAACATTGTGGTTACACCAACTTCTACAAGGTGCCTCCCTCTATTCCATCATAATTCGATACACATCCAAACAAATGCTTTTTACCAGCTATTCACCTTGACGTTGAAAAGTAGTTTCACACATGCTATGCATCGTTTCGTAACAGGCGTTTGCCATTACAAAATGGAATTTGCGTCGGCTAGTGAGACGAATCTGTAATAATGGACAATGAATTTTGTTGGATCCGGTCTTCATGCTCGTGAACAAGGAAATCCATAATAGATACCATACAGATACTGTTTTCTCATTGAGTCTGACTCGACAGACTCTTCTGACTCGACAGTAAACTTCAAGTAGCATTTTTAAAGTTACCTATACAATACATAAGTCATAAATTAAGCCATACAATAAATTTGCAAGTTGAATTTTAATGAGATGAGAACAAAAATCATCATCAAATGAAAAGGCTTGTTATTAGTCAATTATCAATGGACACATACCGTCACTGCTCTAGCAAAAGCTACCCCACTACATAATTTGAAATTTTGAGTTATGGAATTCAATGAGAATCCATGCTCTTTGATATTATGAGGATTCTAGTGCGTATTTTGTAAGTAAGAAATTCAATTGAGAAGTCATCTTAATTTTCTCATTCGATAGATTTGCGACACATAATTGGATCAATAATTGAAGGCAGACAAATATGCCTAGATCAAGTAGTTTGCAAGATGAGGATACTGGAAGAGAAAATATCTTAGACGTTTTCGAACAGATTATCCAGACACATCCGGTTCTTACTAGTAGGAAGAATCCTAATTTGAAGACATAAGCAGCTTGGAATTTATGCTTATATTCTGATGGGAGAGCGATGAAGCCTAACATTTAACCTCAATCTTTCAAGGGGAAAGAAATAACAACGTTTAAAAATTGAGGAAATGATAACAATAATCAATTTCCTGATATGAACAATAGCTTGAAATGACTTAATAAATTTGACCTTCTTCAGAGTGAAAATTTAATTGTTGAGAACTCATTCAAATAGAACGTTCCTTTGAATTTACATACTTTACATAGTAAGCTCAAAATTATTCAATTTTTCAAATTCAGATTTAAAGTAACTCCAAAATATGAAACTAACTCTTTGCAGCTACAAACCAACGCATTTTTGTGAATAACTACTGAATACTCTGGAATTCTATTTATTTTCATTTTTTATCGAATGTCTTATCTAAATGCCAACTGTTTACCATTTTATATCAATAACTAGTCAACACAAATGAAATTTCTAAATCATAAGGCACTACTCACACTTGGAAACTCAAACCTCGGAAAATCAGCGACTTTGATAACAAACATGTGCCTTCAAATGTAACCGTACTGTTCTACTGTATGAACGTCATCATTTGAAAACACATGTATGCTATCCGAGTCGCTGAGTTTCCGCGGTTTGAGTTTTCAAGTGTGAGTGGAGCCAAAATTTTCTACGAACAGTTCTGCGTGGATGAGGGCTATATGGTGATGATGATGACGATACTAATGGCAGGTGTAACAGAAACGTTTTTTAGGCGCCAAGTAGTCAAGTACAGTACTTATGAAATTAACAAAACCAATCACTCTGCAGGAGTAGTGTTCATACTGTTCTTCAAATACCTGTGACCACGCTTATCAACCCAATTCATGATATTATGTTCTATCACAAAACTTGCAACCATGTTCTAAAACTACATAACATTTTTGAATGGAGAAAGATGAAACGAGCCATCAAGTTTCATCAAACAGCTGTGTAGTATAGCGGTTCACATCCTCAATAAGTGGCGAACACAAACGAGGTCGAAGCAACTGCTATTACTCAACAAAAACTGAATCATTGTTAAAGTGTTGAAGCGCTCAGCTCAGGCACATCAAATGGTCTAAAATGGTCATTGAGTCACTCACATGAATTTCCAAGAATTCTGAATGTTGTTTCATCGCTCGTTTAGTTGACGGAGAAAATAACCAGTTCTAAATCCAGCCTTGTCTTCTAGTGATGCGAAGCAACTGCTTTGATGCTTCTTTTACAAAAATTCTCACGTTGTTTCCATCTTAATAACCGGGATTATTCATTACTTGAACTACAACATAAAGCTTCATAAAGCTTGAATAGAGTGCTGGGAGTGAAAGAGAAATGTAGTACGAGCAAAAAATTATGTACAGGAAAATTTCATACGGCCAATAATTACTAGTAATGAAGTGACATAATGAACTAGCTCAGTAATTACAGTCATCTACCTACAATAAAAATAATGAATAATTACACGCAATTGAGTGTGCACAGACAGTGCCAACTTGTCATTGAAATTATCATGTAGACCGTAATAATTCCTCCTGCATTGATCGGGATTTTTAATAATCCGGGATTGGAAGAGTTTGAACCGGAACTTGCTTTATGAGATTGAAATGGCAATTTAATTTCTTCATTTTAGAAATTTGACATGGTTGTTGAGTGATACATGGTACATAATTATATATATTCAGAAAGATCCAGCATTCTAAGGCTAGAGGTACACCAGTTAGTCAACACAAGACAAGACGAGATTAGTCACGTTTAGACATATTACTTCACATAGTTGCTTATGAAGCAACACACACCGATTGGTCATTGCATCGGTGTGTGCTGCTTCATGAGCAACTATGTGAATTACTGTGACTAAACTCGTCTTGTCTTGACTAACCGGTGTACGCCTAGCCTAATAGACAATCAAAATAAGACCTAGGGCACCGAGTAGAAAATGTAGTTATGAGGACATAGATATGAACACTACTAAATTCACATTTTCTTATAGTTTCCCACACAGTTACTTACAAACGAAAGTGAGTGGGCAATAGTAGTCTCTTCCATTATGTTGTAATGCACGCACCTACGTATATGAACTGAGAACTGAGTTCCCTCTACAGTATATGTACTTGTTTACTGCAATAAAAATTATTTTATTAAAACCTATATCATAATTGAAATTTAGATCATGAGTTTGTAAAGTCGTCTAAGGATTTCATTATTTTAATGACAAAAAGCTGATGGACAGAAAGGGTTAACAATACTATTGCATTGGAAAAATTATTTAAATTTCAAGCAGTTACTTAATATTATTGAAAATATTATTCAAGAATCAAATCCTCAACTAAATGAAAATCATCGAGCAGCAGGGCGAATAGAGAAAATATTTACAGAAAGTTTGTGGTATTCGGCTAGCGATATTTCGACAGAGCACATGGTGATTCATTCAGCTAAATAGTTGGTTACTAGATGAAAGAGACCGAGCCAGTGATGCCTGGGGGGGGGGAGGGGTTGGTGAGCGGCGGAGGGGTACCACCACGCCCACGCACATAATAAAATGTGACAAGAGTAGATTCCGGAGGGAAGTTGGCCGTCGATTTCTCACGGTTACCGAAATTAACACTACAAAGCACAACAATGTCATTCCGCATCACAACATACAATGGTTCCAATAAACCACCGGAAACTGGGATGCATCTCTGTTCACTAGAATACAAGAAGAGCGTACGCTAATAAAACAGTCGATTCAACGAGTTTTCCTTTATTCACAGTGAAAACACATGGAAACTATAGGAGACCTACTAAAAGAAATCTTATCACTACGAAACTACTGGCTGCATATCTAGTCAAATATAAAGACCGAAATATTTAATAAGTTACCACACCAAAGTTAAATGAGACTGCAACAGCTTCATGAATATCAATTTTTACTTTTTCAATCATGAATCTGCTCTTTATGAGATTAGGTAATACAAGGAAAGTTCACTCCCCGAATGGACTAATTACAGATAAGGCACTAGCTATCCGCACAAGGTCACATTAGACAGCTATTCTTTGAAAACGTCAATTTCAGCGATAAAATGCTGTAATGAAGCACAACCACAAAAATTGAAGTTGAACTTCACTACGCCTCTTCATGAGTTTATAAGCTCCTTGGAATTTGGATTATAGGGATATTCGAATTGGTTTCTTCAAGAAATGTCCCAAAAACTCACTTCAGAGGGCCTCATCCAAATTATTAAGCTAATAAAGGAATAATGGGTCGATGCTAAAGCGTAGAAAATCTAAGAATTAAATCTTGCTCAGAAGCTTGAATACATCTACATTCAACTGGAACTAACATCCATTATGGGGAAATAGAGTATCTTCCAAAAACCTTTCAATGACCGTGTGCTTCTTCTCGCCAATATAATATAAAATTGGATGCTTTTCATGAGCATATTGAACTGAAATTTTCCGATTAATTAATCCCAGTGAGTCATCGGATTAAAAAATTGTGCCGCAACGCAGGTTAAGCATGCGTTACGGTTAGTGAACCCAAGTGAGACTAGTACTCACCTCTGCAATGGCGGCCAGTACGGCGGACGGGCGGAGAGAGAAAGTAATCCTTTGGTTACTAGCCTAAAAACTATGACGGCGAAAGAGACACACGACCGAAAATCGTTTAGATAAAGAGCACTACGGGGACTAGTAGCACACACGCACTAGGTACACAGAATTGAAGGTTCTAAGACATGGTTACAGCTGCCGGGAAAGCTGCGAAATAGCTGCCGTTGAGATGTGCAGAGCAGAGAAACGACTAGCGAGGTGGGTAACAGCAGCAGGCACTGGCACTGAATGCGGCGGCGCGGCTGAGCTGAGCCAGCGATCGATTCGGCCTTGGCAACCGACGCACTGCGCTGCGCAAGACACCAAATCGGCATGCCGCAGGCCATTGACGTAGGTCAATTCCTTCCCCCCACCAACACGAGACGCAAGCCGCCGGCACCGCGCTGCCTCTGCCTCTGCTTAACCTATTTTAAAACTTACACCATCGGACGACACCGCCGGCCGCCGCCAAGACACGCCGACACGACACTCTTCCGAAGCCGCCGGGTGCCCAACGAGTACCACATTCGAAATTCAATCAACCAGACAACTAGTCAAGTCTAGACAACACAGGCAATGCCAAGTTCAACTTAGATCGAGTGAAACTGTAAGAAAAGTGAGTTTGAGAAGTAAAAGTCTGGCAATCCTTCAATATCCAATACAATTATAGGAAGTTTGTGGAGAAGGCACGATGTGGTTGAGGTGAAATCCGCTCTGGTGGCATGGATCGGGACCCTAGATACAGCAAAACTGTATTTTTTAGAAGATTACAAGGAAAATAATATGATAATCTGTTTGTGCTTTCACAAGTATTAGCTCAGTTTGAACAGCGTTATCAATCTAGAATTATCAGAACCATGATCAAATTTCAATTACAACAACACCATATTAAAAACTGACTACAATTTTTGTCACCTTTTTACAAAATTTATCCTACCTTACAATAAATGAATAATGTTGATTGATGATACTTCAAGTTATCCAATAATGATAGATTAGCATTGAGCTGTTGTGGCTCGAAGGTGATTCACACTATGTAGTTTGTCCAAAGTGTAGTGATGGTTAATGAATTGCAGCAGAAGATACAACATGTCGTGTTGGAATTCGTCACTAGTAAAACTGAAATTTCAAACGTTAAATTTCGGTCATTAATAGCAGACACACCTTGGAATGGAATAACTGACATCAAGGATACAAATAGAGGAAGAAACACACACAAGCGGCCATCTTCGAGAAACCGGTCCTGGCCTGGTTTCCAGTTACATTCTAGAACTGACGTCACTTGATATTCATTTGAGAATTTCATCCACCATTCAAATACGTAAAAACTTGGAACATTGACAATGAGGAATTGTTAATAATATAATATACATACATTTGCTGGGTTGCACAAACTGGAATAAACTATTTTAAATCAGCTGATCGTACCTTTTTAGCATTATGCTGATCCTGGATCAAAACAAATCTAGCTTGGTGCAACCCAAGGTGTATAGAATAGTATTCTATACACCTTGGGTGCATAGAATACTATGCATAAGTGCATAGGTGTATAGAATAGTATTCTATACACCTTGGGTGCAACCCATCAGTAAGTAATGTTTGGATTCTCTCGAAGTCAATATTTAGCAAATTAGTCAGTAGCAAGACAAATAGGAGGGTGAATCAACTCTGCGATAAAAGAAAGCAAAGGCTTACTCAATTTGATTGCATACAATCAACATCTAACGATAAACAAAAAAAAAGTAAATTTAATATTGTCAAGCTGTCAATTAGAAATATGAAATTATGAGTTCAATTCATGACTTCGAATAAACAGAATAAAAAAAAGGTTTAAATAGAGAACGTGCAACACTCACTCAAAGGGTCTTCTCAATTCTCAATAGGAGGTATTGAAGAGAGAAGTGGAAAAACAACAATTCCATCCAAAAAAAAAAGGTAGAAAAGATGATGTAAATTTAAAATTTTTTACATTTTATGATTTTTATATAAAAACTTCTGGAATCTGAAATTGAATAATGAAAACATAGAATTCTACAGGTTTTTATAATATGAAATAAGTGTTTCTCAGTTGAGAATCGGGATAATTCAAATTGAAATCTTAGTAAGCACAATACAAGACGTTATGACAAATGAAGATAATAATTGACGTCATCGTCAAATCCTAATAACAAATATTTCAGGCCGACTCATTCACTTAAATCCAGTTAAGTAGACTTGGCACATCTCAACCATAGACTCAACTCTTACTTGAAAGATTGGCTTCTATTCAAATGCTCTAATTTGCACCTACTTTAATGTTTTGACACCAGTTCAATAAAAAATAATAGTTTACTTTTACAACTTTCTAGACTGAGATATTCTGGCCACGGCTAAGGTCAAACTCATGACATTGATATCTTAAACAATAGTGAAGACACATTACATCTCAACCAGTAGTAAAATCACTATTACCATAAAATGCCTTATCAGTAACCCACCAAACAAAAACAATCTTTAGTTTTTAAACTTTTGAAGAAAGCATGTATAAATTTTAATCCAGCTTCACAGAAACAACCTGCGATATTTGTTAAATACCGTACTGAATAGGAGAGCTGGTGATTTTCAAAATTCGAGAAGATAACCGTCATCAGCCCTAATTTAAACATTGTAAATGACAGAGCTCTGAAGCGAAATCGGATAAAATAAACAGCACTTATGAATGAGTGGGTGAACATTGTATGGCAACAATAAATGATTCTTGTTGATACCACAGCACTGGCTAATGCTTTTGACATTTCGACCACATTACGGCCGTTTTATGCGAGTTGCAAGCTAATTACAAATTCAATTTCAATATCCGAAATAACTAGCAACAGAATCGTCGTTGGAAATTAATTCAATGGGGAGCTCATTTGCTCACATCATTCACAAGTTGGTGGAAGCTCGCTTCCAACTTAATGAAATGTCCATTGTTGGAATGTCCTTCACAAAGGATGATATGTTGAGGTTCAATAAAACTGAGTACTCCCTTCAAATAATATTTGAATACAACCTCAAATGACACCTCTAAATTCCATTGCGTCAATTTTTCTTTAGAAGCGTTGGTAATGCTGAAACCTTGTTCGGAGAGTAAGCTCGCTCGCATTGTGTTCAACATAGCGTGCAGCTACTGTCTGAATAGATGGGAATTTGATCTAGCGACAAGACAAGTCAATGTCTTGAAGACGGAATTAAACTGACGCAACAGGTATCACACAACTACATGGCATTGACGTAAGTGGGACACCTCTACAAAAAAATAAAAATACAGAATAACTGACAAATCAAGTGAAAGAACATACATGATGATAACTTCTTGGATCAGTATCTAGATTACTGTATGAATTATTTGGGAAAAGACACTATGTGTCAATGGCTTTGAAGAAGATTTTCAGAGTTACACCTGTTACATCACTGAACAAATCTCAAATAAGATACGCACTACGCATATACTATATGTTTTTGTTCCTTTTGTGACGTCAAGCAAGTAACATAGAAGTGAAGTGCAACAACTGATAACAGTTGAGGATTCATATTCATTGCTGTAAGTGCGTGATTACAGAGCAGTGGATTATGTATGGATTGTCATTTTTAAAGGTTTGTACTATGTATTTGTTTCATCTTAGTTTCAACGCCGAATTATTGTGGAGTAAAACTGAGAAAAATTGTGAAACTAGTCAACGAGCAAAAAGTAGTACCTACTGTACATAAATGTAATTGAAAATCACCATTCTCAAGACACCGATTATATACCAATACTGCTCCAAACTCAATTTTCCTAACAACCTAGAAGTAATTCATTACAGCAATTTATTAGCCGTGATTTACGGGAGAGGCCAACAGTGACAGGTGGTGGGGGGGAGGGTGGTGGTAAAGCAGAGCATTCAATCAAACTTAGCGACAAAGTGGGCGGCGCTAAATGTGTAGTAGCTATGGCAACAGCTGAGCCATTTGGAAACGTCAGCAACGTGCAAGCTTGGCGCGTTCCATTATCACAACGCACTTTCCAGATAACAACGTTCACTCAATTGAGTGCTATCACTTTGAAAAAGTGACACCTGTGGCCCACTTCCTAGTAAACGTAGGAAACCTCACAAAGAAATCACAATGTAAGACGTTAGAAAGAGCTTATCATGCTATATAGGATCGATATTGGAAAGTAATCAGGCATAACTGAAATGCAGAGGGCGTATTATAC
The DNA here is from genome assembly GCA_017141395.1 of Laodelphax striatellus. Lineage (NCBI taxonomy): Eukaryota > Metazoa > Arthropoda > Insecta > Hemiptera > Delphacidae > Laodelphax > Laodelphax striatellus. The sequence continues at coordinate 46,936,519 of CM029532.1, read as the reverse complement.
AACCTACAACAGCAGTCAAATATTGAATAATCCAGGTGACACAAGAAGTGTTGCAAGTCAAGACGCGCTCCCGCTCGCCTGCATTTGTATCCAATTGCAACATTGCTGCAGAACAGAGCATGCTGCGAATAGGATCAACAGGCGTCCGTGGCAGCAGCAGTCGACGCCGGCGGGCCAGACAATAATCGCCGTAAAATTTCCAACAGCAACGGACGAAATCGGACGGAGACGGTACGGAGCGCCAGCGTTACCAACATAACGTATCGATTGGCATGCGGAGCGGAACACAAGGGCGAGGGGGGAGGGACGGTCGACGCCATTACGCAATGCAACCAAGAACCCAGGCAGCAAGCAGCGCCCACAAAAAACCACCTTCCAATCACCCAACAACATTCACTCAGGGCTGTGCTGTGCATCTGCACACGGCTTTACCCAGAATCAAATCAATCCCCAGATTTACAGGCACTTGGAAGCTCACACACACATGCCAGCTAAACAAACAACCATCTTCTAATAAATATTCGATTTTCAATTCCTCCCTCCACACAGTATTTTGTCCCGGGAAAATGGCAACCACTCTACTGTACTCTAATCAAGGAATATTGGAACTGCCGCAATAAAGATACAAAAATATAAGCAAATAAAGAGATTTTTCATTTGATTATTGAATTTTCAGTCAAAGAGCATTTATTTTGTGAAAAGAAAAATTGTAATTTGTTGACGTACCTCTCCAAACAGCTCCAAATAACGCAACAAAATTGCTAGATTAATAAAAATATTCCATGTATGAATCAGAACAGTTTTGGTTAATTTCTTATGTAATATATAGGATAATGTTCAAGTTTAGAATAAACAATCTACGGTAGTAGTTGAGGTAGATTATCTACCTCAACTACTTTATTCTAGGAAAGGGTAAAAAGCCTACTATCAAGATTGACAAATATAAAGTGCAGCCCTAAAATAACATCAAAGCAAGTAAAATTCACTGTAAGGATCTAAGAAAAGTGTGTAATGAATCATATGAATGTGACTAAATACAGTGCTTCTTAGTACAAAGATTAGAAATAATGACAGTTGAATAGAGTATTCGGCTAACTATAAAATGCCAGGACTTCTTGAAGACAGTTTATTGAAATTAGCAACAAAAGGAGTTCTGGACATTCTTTTGGTTTTCACTTATAATTATCAAGTTCTGGCTTGGTTGCTTTCTCCTATCATAACAAATCTGATGAATGAATAAATGAGTAAAAAAATTCGAATTATCAAGTATGTACCAACAAAAAGCCCTCGCTAAAATTTCTTTAAGGTCGGAGAAAAGCTACAATCAATTTTCCTAGATTGAAGCTGATGAAACGCACGACTAGACTGATCTAATATACCCTAATAAGGTGATATGAATTTACTAGCGGATTTGCACCAGACGAAGAGGAGGCTGCAGTAGAGCCAACGCCGTAACTGCCGCAACCACATTCCTCAACGGTTGACTTCATCAACGTCCCAATGGCTCGGAATGTCTTTCTTTCTTCTGGTCGGCGGCCGTGGCCCAATACTCTCCTACCACTCATCTCATCTGACATTCTCTCTCTATACCCAACGGAACCTGATGCACTTCACAAGCTTCCGGTTACCAGTTAACACTGTACTATACTTTGCAGTATTACATACAAGGAATCATACTAGAGATGAATCAAAGATCAAAGATTCCATAATAATCCAGAAATTCAATTTCTTAGTTCAAGTTCAATGTGTAGAGGAAAGAAGCTATTGGAAAAAGCACGATTTGCATCAGTTCAACAAATAAATAACTATTATTTGATGAGAAAACACGATAACATTTTTTAAAACATAAATGAAAAGAGTCAATATTGTCAACTCAATAAAAACAATAATGGGATTTTTGTTCGGTTACAGTATTGAGTTAACTTTCGTTAAATTTCTTTGAATTATAGAAATTAAAACAATTATAGAAGTTTAGAAGAATTATACTTTTTAAACAATTATAGAAGAATTCAATATAGAAGTTAAAACAATCAAAATGTATGCTGTATGAATGTTTCGTTGAGCTGTTACAATTTTTCATTATTTTGAATTAAATTTTTTTTAATTCGGATTTTGTGGTCTTGAATTTTTTTCGCATTGTATCAAGTTACATAAAACAGTAGCTTACAAATATTTGTAAAGATACTATACGGAGTATACCAATCAAATTTATAATTGGTCCACTGCAAATTGCTTTCAAAGATAAATTTATGTTCTTGGCAATAATTTTGGTCTTTTTTCATCATTCATATTAATAGTTTAAGTAAACAAAAAGTGGAAGTTTCAAAAAATAAAATCAGCATCTATCAATTCCGCCAATTCGTGAGGTCATAGAAGTTGAATATTTATATGAATATTTCATATAACTTGTAAAATATTGTAACAAGAACCAAATTAGATTTTGAAAATCTAAACTCGAAATTATCAATTGAGAGACGCAAATGAAAAGCTACGTTTCTAAAAAATCATCAATGTTGGAGATAAATTTCATTTAAAAAAATCAATAACAAGCAACTACTACTTACGTTTGTGATAAATGAATTCGTCATCGCGGTATCAGCCAACTAAAATCTAAGATAATTTCAGGAAATGAATTCTCAAACACAAAAATGGAGCTACTGTACTTTGATTGAACAAATTCTTTTTGTGGCAAAATTCGTTTTAGTCATTAATCATTTGAGACAAAAGTTGAAATGAAAACATATTTGTTACTATTTTTTTACTGCTTCCACAAGGTTATCTTACTTCATTTTCTGTGAAAATAAATTTACACTTTCATGAAAAAATCATAATAGAAATTTACGGGTTTGTTGAAAAACTGGTCAATGATTTTCACTAACAAAATGAATCCAACGAATCATCAAAGGATTGATTTTTCAAGTACTTTTCATAAAACTAATTTCAATAGATCAAAAAATTTCCAAAACTAAAGCATCAACCAAATAACATACAGTCGAATGCAGTGAGTGTGGTTCATACAGAATTTTATTGTTTTGTAACCTTATTAATTTTCCATTATAAAAAGATGTCAAATATCAGTACGGTATTAGAAAAAAACAGCTTTAATATAAGAAATGAATTCAAGTTGATCAAGATTTATGAAGTTGATGTTTCATAATTACTTTTAGTATGATATACAGATTATTTCATTGTACTATCCATATAATAATATTATAATGAAATTTCATATTTTATTTTCTACAAGTTATTATTCGCTTGCTATACATCAGTTGTTACTTCAAAATTATCTTGGACATTTTAAAACCAAATTACTTGAAAAAAAGGATATTAAGGATAATTATAGTTCGTAGGCTATTATTCTTATTACAACTCAATATTATTTAGGTTGGAAATTATTCCAAGGCGCATGCACCATCAGCGGTTGAACTGAGTCTAAAAAAACGCAGCTTAAACTTTGTTCAAAACTGTTATTTTCAATTTAAACCAAGTTTATAAAGTGTAGTTATATTCAAGGCCCGTATTAGATTATCAAATGTTTTGTAGAAGATCTTTGACAAACATATGCCCGGTTCTCAGTTGTCCAATTAACTAATTTGAATCATGGTCATTGATTCAATACTGCTACTGGATCCATAAACTGTTTAATTAACGACTGAGAAACCGGCCATATGTTTGTCAAAGATCTTCTACAAAACATTTGATAGTATAATACAGGCCTTAACCAAGTTAAAACTACGTTTTTTTCAAGACTTAGTTCAAACGAAGATGGTGCCATAAGGGCCTAAATGAATCAATAAAAAATTATTGGAGCCTTCTTCCTTCCAATTTGACATGCCTCAAAGGCGTTATTTGTATTAGGGCCACAGTTGTCAAGTTATTATTCAACTGATCTATTCTATGTGAAACAAAACAGCAAGTATCAGCTTTGATTTGGATCTAGCAAAATAATTAGGCTATTTATAATGTGAAATTCAAAATAATATGTTCAATCACCAGAAAATGTACTGCTAGCTGTTAAAAGTTCGTTTTCTTCACACCTTGATATTATTCAAGTTCATTATTCAGCAAACGTTCGATTCTTATTTCTGCTCTATTAAATATTATTAGGCCTATTTTTATTCAAATTCTGCTAACCTGATAGTCTTTACACAAAATATCCAATAAATAATATTTAAGCAAAATATTCGTTCGTATTTTGTTCATAAGAAACTGACATTAAAGTTGGGAATTGGTCAATTACTCTTGAATAGTAATTACCTATAGGCTGAATAATTATTGCTATATCACAAGTTACTTTTAGTTATATATTCAACTTTGAAAATATTTCAATAACTAAGGTATTGAATTAATTGAGATTCGATTATAATATAATTCATTTGTTATTGGAAAATAAAATAATCTTTTATTATTCCTTCATTTTATAATCATTTTTATTGATACCATTGCGTTTTTTCTAGCTCAATCTCTTGTATCATTCTCACTAGTTTCCAATACTCGATAAGCCTGATATTTTTTTTTATTCTGGATTAAAAAGATTTCCAAGAAAATTGATTCTGGTTTTTATTACCGATTACTCGTAGCACGTTAAATTTTGTTTTACTGGCAACGCCAATACAGATTACCTAGCATAAAGAAAATTTTTATTGTGTTTTTTAAGGCTATATAAAATCCCTTCTTCTTATTCAAATCATTTGGGGTATAAGAGCCACTGAAATTGAATTATATAATATTCTTAATTCTTGAAAAGCTATTTCAATTTAGAAATTAATCTCTCGTATCAAGAAATCTTGTGTATCCTAGTAATGTTTTCTTGAATTAGATGTAGTTTTTTCAAGTTGAATGAATTTGAAGTAATTTATGAAACTTACTATGCTATTTTCGTACACTATTGTAGTCAAAGTGTTTATTTTAATGAGTTAAATTGAACTGAATTTATTGTGAGGAACTATCTGTAATAGTTATCAGTTGAAGGATATCAAACATCAAGTACAGTTTAAGAATAAAAATGTAGTTTTTATTGAGTTTCACAGTCTTTTAAGCATCTCGAGAAAGTAACATCTAATCAATATTATTTCACACATTAATAACTATAATTTCAAGAAAATTCAATTTCTTGTGGCTGGAATAGAAACTTACGTGATGCACTCGACAGATATTTCAAAAGTAACATCTCATAAAATATCAGTCCTATGAAATCTTCATTAATGATAAAATTGAAAAATATATAAAAAAAACTGCCACTGAAAAGTCTTATGAGCCGTCATCATGCCTCATTAGTATTGTTTGTTTATTTATTGGCCCTGGCATAGGGCGAAGATCTGGCGCCACCGAATCGGGACACACCAGCGCCCCGGGGGGCAACGCCGCCACCCATCATTGGTCTGGCCGGCGGCTTGTAGTAGTCACCAGCACCTCCATTATAATCGCCACCGTAGGCGGGTCCCGAGTTGAAAGATTGCGGCGCGTCATAGTAGCCCTGTCCCATGTCGGACGGATCGTCGAACGAGTTGAATGGCTCAGCCATTGACTCTTCCATGGCGACGCGCGCCCTGTCCAGGATAGAGAGCACCTTGGTCTTGCCGGCCTGCGCGGGCCGCGGTGCTTGCAGTAGAGGCATGACTGGCCGCGGTGGCTGCAGCAGACCGCCCCCGCCTCCCCTCGGCATGCCCCGCATCCCGCCCCTCACGCCGCCCCCGCGCACTGCACCCCGCATCGGCCCCCCGCCAGGTCCCATCGGTGGCCGCGGGTTCTCAGCCTGGATTTCACGCAACTGCTCCAGACGGATCTCGTCGTTCATGTCGGGCACCAGGTACTTGCGGATTTCGGTCAACGCGTACGCTATTCTGGCATGCGCCTCTGCCGGCGAGGCCAGAGCACTGATCTCCACATGCAGATCGTCACACAGGTGCGAGTACTTCGGGTCTAGACTTTGACGCAATTCTTCCTCCTTGGCTTTGTCACGCATTGAACCCTTGCCGAGAATTGCCATTTTGGTCATTGTATCCTCTTGCAGTCTCTTTAGCGAATTGCCTTTTGGTCCCAGTAGTTTTCCTACAAAGTTGAACGAGGGATGCTCTTTGGCGGGCACCAACACTTTTGCCGTTACTTTGATCGGCTTCTCCTGTAGATATCGACATAGCGCGGAATTTCTTTTAGCACCTTATGTCCTTGAAGTTGGGCCGACTTTACTTCTTGGTCAATGAGCCTCATCGCATTGGGCCATTGTTCTGGATTCAAAGCCACTTTCTCTTTAAGAAGTTCCTTAACGTACTCGCCTACTTTGCCCTCCAGTTGAGTTGGCTTCTCGTCTTTCTTCTCCGCCATCATGTCTTCGTGTGATTCAGCACTGTGCATATTCGTCTGGTTACCGTTTCTACGCTGATCCATAGGCTGAAACCACCAACGAGAAACAACCTTTAAGTGTACAAACAGGAGTCACTCTAGCTCTAACAAATAACAAAACTACAACCGTGTAAGATGTTCATTAAATTTTATGAGAGCATTTAATTCTCGAATTTATTGATTTGTACTGATATTTACTGAATTTCAAGATTTTTAATTGAGCTTCAAGTTTAAATATATTCATTACATAGAAATAAAATTAAATTTGTGCTTCATGATAATTGAAAATATGAATCAATTGAAATGTTTAATGAGCTCTACAAAACTTTTGAACCAATAATTTTAAAAAATTGACTTGGCTCACTGGGTTAATCTAAAATTGATTAATGTATTATTGATTATTAAACCTTTAACTAGTAAGAAATTCAATGGTTTGGTTATGGGGAAAATGAATGATTGATGAATTAAGAAAATCTGTATTATATTAATTTTATTAAACTCAAAATATTATTTTCCAATATTTTTCAAAAAATTAGATACTTGAAAGTTTATTCCAAAACATTCAACAAAAAATTTAATGAAAAAAACATCATTACAGGCTTTTAAATTTAAAATGTACGGTTTAATTTAGTATTCCAAATATCTCTAAGATTTAGAACTTCAATGTAGCTACTCAGTTGTAATGATTTGAAAGTTCTCAAGATTATGTATGTGAATTGTAAATCAAAAATAAAAAAGTTTTTATTTCAATATTTTTTTAAATGTTCACGTAAAATTTTTAGAATGCATTGTTTTTCTTTAGATCTTGAGATATATGGAATATTATCAGAAATTGTTTTTTGAAATCGGACCCCTTGTGAGCCCCACAATAGAACAACAACTACAAAATGATAATAGTTGCAATCCAAAATAGAGATCAAATTATTATTATGCAAAAAATGAGTTTAACATCCATGCTACAATAAGGAAAATAATTTTACCTATTAAGAAACAGAAAATGAAGTGGTAATATCATTATGGTTTTGTGAATAGTTTTCAATTGCCTTACCAAACAACTTTTATTCAAGAAGTTTGCAAGTGCAATAGCAAGATTGTAAAAATATGGTTTGATTTAAAATGATTTCTTTGATAGGATGGAGGTATCTTTACAAAACCTGTTTAAAAAAAAATCCTCAGATCAACAAATCGTTTTTTGGTAAAACTTACAAATTTATGCACAATGATAATGGAGGAATGATATTATTCATGGTAATTTTAATCCAGTTCATTCATTAATAAAACTCAATTTTTTTTAAATTGATTTACCGAATTCATTGCTGAAAACGAGGAGATTGGATAATTTAATAACCTAATATAATAGTTTAAAAATGACAACTACGACAATAAGTTTAAGATTTGAAAAAAATTATTTTTTGAAACCTTGACAATGTTTAAATTTCATCAAGAGAACAATAATATTATATCGAGGAAGACTACAGTTTTGAATATTGTGTGAATAATATTCAAAGTTTAGAAATTCGTTTTCAAATTCAAGATTAATAGTTTTATGAAATTTTAATTACTATGATTTGTCAAGTTTTTTTCATGTTAAGGTTTGGTGACTGAAATAAAATGTTTTCAAATTATGCCTGGTATTTGTGAAATGTTCAGAGCCAGAGTGAATCGCTTGTCTGTTGTGTTCAGTTTTCCCCGACTCGTGAATCAATACCATTTATTCCTTGGAAAGTGGCGCCGGTCTCTTACTGCTCACTCTCATCCATGCCTGTTGAAACTGCCTGAAATCTGCTTCAATTCAGTTCAAATGGAGAAAGGCATGCTTTTCCACAAACACAGCAAGCTATTCAATTTCGTCAAAATCAATCCATGAATAATAAAAAAAGACCATATTGTAATTGTACTAGAATACAAAATGACAAATAGGCAAGTACTAAAAAAAAGCTATCACGGTTGATAAAATTCATTCAAATATGCTATATTCAACGACCACAACCGTTCAGTGATCTTTATGAACAATCTATGATTGGATTAAAAAATGTTTCACAATCATAAGGAAATTTAAAAATATTCCTGAGCGTTTTGAGATAACATTTTTTGAGCCAGTTGTGGCTGGTCTGAGTACAATGCTTTGCATATTGCAACCAATTTACTTGTATAACAAATTGCACTTTTTGTGAAGTTAAAATAAACTAAATATTCAATAAATAATGCTGATGTATACAAGTATACTGCCAGTGCCAGTAACTAGTATACTGGACCAGTTGGATGATAAAAATCTAAATTGAAACACTGATAAGATTCTTTTACTATTTTCAAGCTGAATTCTTGTTCAGAGCTGAAGTGTAATTAATAATTATTATGATAATAATAATAATTGTTGAATGATTCTTGTAAGAGACCACTAGCCTTCATAGGTTTGATATTCTATAAGGAGCAAAGAGAACAGGTTATCCTCAATCGAGGACTTTTTATCAATAGCGTCAATGAACAGTAGCGTTCAAGTTACTACCGTACTGAGCAGTGAGATTAACAGAGACTATGCAATTGAAATCCTCCAATTTAATAGAACTCATAAAGCTCTATGATGCATGGTGACAATAAAACAAAAATCAGACCACTATCACTTTTTTCGACCGTAGACAGGTTGAAAGTGGGTTGAAGTTGATTAAATATACATAGAAACGGTTGTGGTCATCTAATTAGCATTACAGTAATGACCTCAAAAATGAAAGAATGGACTCAATGCCCAGAATTGTGCATTTTTGACCTTGGATCACAAAGCACGAGCCGAGTACAATCCTAGTGGTGGTGGGAGGGGGGTGAGTGTGTGTGCAGTGCACCCTGTCGTGAATTTGTTCTTGACTTTGTTTCAGTCGGCGAATTCCAACGTAGCTCGCGAGACCGGTGGCGGTAAAGCGTGTCACGCGACCACCCCTCCTCCTACTCTTCTTTCAAGTGAGAAAGAGAGAGCGACAGAAGAAGAGAAAGAGAAGAGGAAACGCCCACCGTCGTCGACTACTCCATCGATCCGTCCTCATCCTGCAGTCCAAACTCCCCCCCCCCCCCTTGCCAACCCTCCCTCCCTTCGGCGGCTTTCATATTTCACAGCACAGCTCTTTCACCGCCGCACCATACCAGTGCTCCTTCAAATATTGCAATGCGCACCCTTTCCCATTGGATAAAAAGTGTCTTCCGTACTTTGCAGCAGGTCAATTCAATCACATCAACCAAGCCTTAATAAGATAAGAGCTACAAAGACAGTGTTAAAATGTTTTGATAAATATTCATCATTGCTCACTCCTATTCTTCCCTATATCTTCATTTCTTATTACCTTATTGAGAAATACAACCAATACTTTACTCAAGGAGGAATGAGAACCATTATCAAAACCGTATTGAGACTTGAATAAATGTTAGGACTACATATTATTATTAAACCAGTTTGTTAGTAAATCCCATTAGATAGTTCTTATTTTTGTAAAAATTCGTAATGAACATGTATTTCCGACTCATAACAAAGTACTGTGATTTACAACCTCTATTTTGATCAAGTGAATCATATACAAATTATTATGAGTATGGAGATCTTGACAGAAGACAAATCCTGATGCAAAATAATGCTTTTCGAGATAGGACTAACCGTCCTCTAAATATAAAAAGTGACCATAAATTGAATGAAATATTTATAAAATTATTACAGGTTGATGTTTAATCGTGCTGATCGAGTGAAGTTCAGGACCATCATTAAAAATCTTTCTCATTTAAAATGAATGAATATCACACGACTCAAGACAAAAGACATAAGGCCCAGCAATCTAATGTGTTGTTGGATCAAACTAGAAGGATACCACGAGCCTGTCTTATACTACTTGTAGAATAGCAGTACCACCTGTCAATTTTCCCCCTGGTTAAATTCAAAAGAAAAAGTTGATTCCTAACTGTATCAACAGACTATTCATAAATACAATTGATTAATTATGATAATGCAATCAGTAAATCGTCAAAAACAGATTGACATCTACAACCAACCATTATCACGTCATCAGTAAATCAGTGAAATTGTAGTTAGTTATTTTCCTCAATAAAAATCTCTTGAAGCATGACTAACCACAATGCATTTCCTATTTCAAAACGTCATATGCAATTGATTGCCATCAGAACGGATTACATTATACTCAAATTGAATAGTTTCCTTTCGAAAAAATTACTAATTTTCGACCATTTTGTAATACATGAGTTCTGATATAAATGAAATAATATTCAATAGAAACATTATTCTTTGGAAAAATACATTGAGGGATAATTCGTTAATTTTAAATATTAAAATATCTTCAAACAATTAGAAAATAAAGTACTAAGTGAATTAAGTGCGGTAACTTTGAATTCTCTAATACAGATGTTCCTCGAAAGTAACGAAATAACGAGTAACTGTTTCAAAAAGATAATAACTGACTTCGTTACTTTTTAATATCGTCAATGAGTTCAGCTATGCATATTCTCAGTAATCTGTCACAAGAAAATAAGTTATTTCGTGATTTGATTGAAAAATTTAGGTTATCTTAGTTCTAATCTACATGTTACGTGAAAATTGTATATTTTTGTTCAGTGATAGCCGAAAATTATTCAATATTTCAAATTAGCTTGGGCTTAGATAATATCACTTGTTACTGTAATTAATAACTGATTGTCATCATGTTTAATATGTGACTTTAACTGGTTAATATTTGAAATTTAACAGCTGATTTTCAGAGCAAAATTCTGAAAAGTTTCAGACTTGTTAAAATAATTGTAACTTGTGACTGATGAAACGGGCCCCAGGAACCAATAATCACAATACGTTCAATGCACATTGACGTACAAAATTATTTCTCAATAATGCCTCAGATTATTCTTAATTCAGTCAACTAATAAATAATTGTTATATTTGAGGCTTTATAATTCAACACAACAAACCAACTGCAGTATAACAAATCTGTTACAAAAAAGAACCGCCTTCGTTCAAGATTCAAGATCATGTGGCCTTATTAAATAAAGTCTATGAGAATAACGTGTAGTTCAGGTAATTGTATTCGGTAAACTTAATCTTTAAAGAAAGCAATTCGATGGGTACATACAAAAATCTTACAAAACGAAGCTCTTATTAAGAGAGAATAATATACAATTTCCTAACCAATCTCAAACCAAATTGAAGAGGGGTGAAGAGATTATCATGTTCATCTAGTAAGAAAACCCTTATTCCAATTACAATGCACACAATCTCTTGCACACATTCAACTACAAAAATAAACACGTTCAACAAAGTTCTCCTTCATCTTCTTAATTCAAGACTATATATTTGAGAACTGAACCATTAAAAATATTTTACATGGCTAATTTTCAAGCACAATACATAGAAGCACAATAGAACTACTCAACACTTAATCCATTCCAAGCGACAGAAAATGCAATTTAGCGATATGCATTCAAGCACGAGAATAAAGAATAAAATTCTATAGTTATATCATGATGAGTACTCAATTTTTTCAATAGTTAATGAAAATGAATTGATCATTCTATTGAACATAATCAAGAATGAGATCCAATATCTATAGGCTTATCATTGTGGATACCTGAGAATATGAAAACCTCCATCCCTAAAGAAATCAAGAGCACTAAACTGAAACTTGGTTGACATATAAAAATTAGTTCATTTCTACTTCCAGGAGGAAAGAATAGATAATCTATAAAGTTGTGGAGGTAAATATTCGGACTAAGTTACAAGCATGTGACCAGTCACTTTCAGACAGTTAACTGGATAAGTAAGTTAGAAATATTTTGCTACCGGTATACATCAAGATTTTGAATAACCAAGATCTCGAAAACATTCAGAGCTGCAAAAGCTAAGAACAATTACCTAAATTCTAGAATTACACAAAGAACTCGTTCACAGACTGGAATTATCCGGATCAATAGATTTCGCAATGGTAAATATGATTCATTATGTACCCCTTTAAATGGAAGAGTTTACTCACTCATACCGTACTGTTCAGATCGATGAAGACCTTGAAGTTACCTGTTGGATTGATAAGTTAAGTTTTTTTAAGTGTTTTTTTTATTTGGATTGATAGTTCTCAAAAATAATCTTGATTTGACAATTTTATATTTCTCAGAAATATAAAAGGAAAATAAATAAACATAAAAGTTCAGTAGTACTTACCAAAATTAACAAACATCACTACCAAATGTCACTCAGATATGAACTGTCTAAAGACTGAACCAAGGAATATGCATTAAAAATAACAAAAACCGTTTTTTCGTTATTTAAGAAATAAATATCTGATTTTAATCAGCCCATCAACAACACATGAGTAACTTTAAAAATGTTTAAAAAAGACTACCAACAATTAGAATCGGGTAAAATTTTTGACCGCAATAGACAATAATGAAAGTAAAAGACTTAGGCCTACATGGAATTTGATTAAAATATTGATTAATAAATTAAATTAGTGATTGTAACAACTCACAAGACTAAAATGGAGACCCAACCCAACATTTCAACTAGCCCCCAAAAAAGACAATTCTAGGAATCCTTTCAGAGATTCTGGACAAATTCGTTAACTAAACAGGAACCATTCCCCATTTTCATATTTCAAAAATGTAATAGTAGCAATGCGACTTTAAATTACAATAAGGTAAAAAATCACATCGTCTGCAAATTGAACAGCCATAGTTCAGTTTCAGATAGAATTGGAAAAATAAGATACACGGATAATAAACCCAATCCTTAAACGAGTCTTTGTGTAAGCTGAACATGCTCTTGTCAAACTAATAAAAATTGAGGAAGATGATTACTCACAATACAACGTAATGTGGCCGAGAGTGGTGGGCAACACAAATCCTAACCTGAAAAGAGAAAGAATACACGATAAATAAAACTAGATATAGGCCTACTTATCAAAATTGATAAAATGCTTTTTTATTCTACAATAAAATCAGGCTAAACGGAAGATAGATTATTGCTGTGGGATATAACGGCCAAAATACAAATTATTAGCAATGGAATTCGAGTTGACTTGAAAGCAGTAAGTTGGATTCCACTGAGACCAGTTGCCTAGACTACCGGTACAAGTAGGCTGATTGAGTTTCAAAAAAGATTAGGCTATGAATTATATGAAAAGGTAGACGAGAGCTCGATGTTGGGTTTTATAAATAGGCTACTAGGCTTAGGAGAGATAAAATATCTCGGAACTTTGAAGTAGAAACTAGACTAGATACATAAAAAGCAAAAACATTCTAGAACAGCAACTTGCTTAAAATATTACAATATAGCCTAGCTTACTTATAGGCCTAACTTATTTGATAAAGAAGCTGAGACAAAAGGTGAACAGGGCTGTTACCCAAGTCAGTTACAATCTATACAGGTGGATCAAATGGAAATGCATCTTTAAATGTAAGCTTAAAAGGGATAATAATTAGAAAGCTATTCTAATGCTTTCAATTATATTGACTGATATTTTGCTGTACCACTGAACAACGCAATTCATACGGTTCACTAGGATACAACTGAAATTGACAATCAAGCGGCCTTGACTTTCAAAGATGGTAATGCAGCAACTCATTAATAGATGATTTATGATCAGTATTCAATCCTTAGGACAGATATATAACAAAATCTTTTCTTATAATTGGAGAGAATAGATAATCAATGGCGAATCATTGAAAACAGAGATTTGAGGCCAAGCCCTAATCCTACACGCACGTAAGCAATAGAACACCAATCAAGATTATTATTCAAAAACAGCTACTACAAACTTACTGACAAGAAATATTGACCTAATGACAAAATGAAAAATATTATTACTGTAAATTTTATAAACTCTGATAATTCAAACAACACTTCACAGAGCAGCAAATCAGCTAGCCGGCAGCCCAGCAAAACCAAAATGGCAGAGAATAAACGTAACGAGCACTCCAGAAGTCACACGTACAAATTCGAAAACTAACACTTCCATGGAAGTTTCAAATTATGAATAATACTAAAAATAAGACACAAAATTTATCTTACACTTTAAACTGGATACCGCAATGGTTTGGAGTAATAAAATCTACAGCAGTTCAACACTTTCACAATTCTAGCCAGGATCAAGTCGGAGTCTTTTCTCGGCCTCTCAGCAAAGAACGGGGTTCACATCACCGGAACTTAAAAAATGCAATATGACATCCTTCGAACTATAAAATATATAATCATAGAAGATTATTGATATTTCTAATTAAAAAACTGAACTATTAATGAAAAATTGGGAAATCAACTAAATACCATATTTTTGAATTATTTTGATTAAGAAATAGAATGATTTCAACACTTATCACAAAGTCATACTTCCAATGATATTCTCGATTTTCAAGAAGGAAATATGCTAAAGTGTATCCAGAACTAGTTCAAAGTTCAGTTATCAATTTTTAATAAGGAATTTGAATAATTTTGAGGGTAAAAATTATTTTTCAGAGATTTTATAACTTTCCAATTCTATTCTCTTTGGATAATGCTAGAGTGCTGCACTCTGGATATTTTTATTTTGACTTTGCGATTCAGTCTCCTCGTCTGTTTTCTTCTATAATTTCTGCTAGATTTTGATCATTTTTCACATTGTCCGTGTGGAATAATATTTGATTTTTAGCTGAATTCCAGTTTCTTAGAATATATTTATTTGTTTATTTGCATATTCCAGTTCCATCTAAACATGCCAAAGTCCAAAAGAGACAAGAAAAGTAAGTACACGTATTTTAGACAGATACTTTTGATGTAATTGTAAGGTTATGTTTTCAAGTCACATGCAAGTTTGTTTTGTATAATATTTTCAAATAAAATATAGCATGAAATCTCAGATTCTACCAATAATATACTTATACTATCCTTTTTCCAGTTACTAAACCCCTCATAATGTTGTAAAAGCAATAGGTCTACTAAGTCTTCGTAAATATTATTTTATTATAAAGATTTTGAGGTTAGCTAGCTGGTTGTAAATAATCAACAGATACTGTACTGAACAAATAAATACTGTCCAATGTCTCAATCCAAGTAGGAACATATTATTATTATTATTTTGAGGTGATAATCCGAGATATTTACATCGTGTGGACTTAGTAGCCTGTAGCTTCTACACTGGATACCAGCTTACCACACATGTTGTGCAATTCTCTTGCAAATAGATCTCTTTTTGCATTCAGTATGACTTTGAACATATCTATGGTAGATGAGACGTTCTTAAGAACCTGGTGAATCCCTTAAAAACATTACTCAATGGTTTATGTTAATGCTATCCAGTATCGTGATCCCTCGGGTCCCAGGCTCCCTTCAATTTCAATTCAATTTCAATTTATTGCCAAAAAACAAACAATTCACTCATACATATACATACATGTGCAAAAAATAAAAATAAGATGAACACATTATTATACATGTATACATATTTAAGAAAAACATAACTAATTATCTTATGTTAGGCATCACCAGCAAAAAGAAAACTCTTTGCCCGCTGGTGAGAGTTGCATGAAAATCCTTCAAATCTCACAATAATATGAATTTGAAACGAAAAGGTTTATAAAACATAAGTAGAGTAATAAAAATATTATAGTCTATAATAAAATAATTTACAATTTATAATTTAAAAAATATCAGAGTTCACTGAAATACCAAACTGAAACCAAAACAAAATCAAAGTGTTAGATTCAAAGTGAAAAAATATTCACTCTTAATCCAATTTGTCATCCTCTTTTTTGATATTCTGTCATCTAAGTCGAAAGGTATTGCATTTATCAATTTACTGCTTGTATAAATCAGTTGTCTCCGAATGAAAGAAAACGTTGTATGATAAATTTGGAATTTTTCTATTACATTTGGTCTGAAGTTGTAGAAATTTTTATTTAATTTAGGAAAATTATTTTTATTTTTTAATAAATACTTTAGTAAGGTTTTAACATAGAGTTGTCTAATTGTAAATACATCAAATTCCTGGAAAATTAGAAGTGTGGGGTATAATCTCGGTCGATTCAAAATAGTTTTAATAATATTTTTCTGCACAATAAAAAGATTGTTCATGTGTACATCAAATGCTGCACCCCATATGACTACTCCATATTGTAAATATACCCTATATACCCACATGATATACCCACCTAATATACCCACATGATCTACCCTTGGGTAGATCATGTCTTTAGAAAAATAGTAACTTGAAACAGTTGGCAGCAAAGTGAACATCTTAAAAACTCTAATCAGTAGAAACTCCTTCCAAAGAGCCACTTGGTGTTCTCAAACATTTTGAGCGTCCATTCCCCAAGTGCAGCAGTCAGTTCTACATCCTCATATAACAATGATAATGTAGCTTTATTGTGAAATTTATCTTGATCATTATGGGATTCTTGTGCAGCTCTATATTGCTCCAGTAATGGATTTAATACAAACTTGTTCATCTATTTCCATCATAATAGAACAGATTGGCTGCCTTTATTTCTTTTCTGGGAGGAAAAATTTGATAAAACCTATTCAACCACATTTGAAAAAATCCATTGTAAAGTTTATCAGAAAAATCAGCCATTCAACTTGGCAATTTAATTAAAATACTCCAAAAATACTTGGAGAAATTAAGTATTGTGAGATACAGAAAAAAGTAAGTTTAGAAAACGGCTATTTGATTGAAAAATATAATAATCGAAGAGGGAAACTGATGTGGCTTCCTCTTCATGGTTCTCTCAAAGGCGAGAGAGTAGGACCACTGTCCACATACAGTACTGCTACACTGTCCAGGTTGGGTCTATATGTAAGCAGGAGTTGAGTTATTCACGTCAACTGATAATTTCATTAGACCTGCCTTCTGGCTTAGCAGTTCTAGTTGAAGATTCATTTACCAGAACATTTTACAAGTTATCGTCAAACGTTGAATTATAATTTTCAAATTTGGTGAGCCGAGTAGTATTCTTCATAACGTCTGTAAGGATTTTCTATAATGGGTTAATTTATCATCTCTTCCAATATTCTGATTTCTATTATAAAAAAAAATTATAGCGAACACTGTACCGTACCTAATAGTCATGTTTTTCTTCAACTTACAGTTTCTTTGACGAAAACATCCAAAAAAGGATTACCACTAAAGCAACAACTAGTTGAACAGGTTCGAAAAGACGTCGAAAACTGTCCAAATATATTTGTTTTTGATGTACAAAATATGAGGAATTCTAAATTGAAAGATGTCAGAATACAGTGGAAGCACAGCAGGTAAGGGAGTATAGATATTCCATTGTACTTGGACTCTTATTGTTTTGATATTGTAGCATAATAAGTTTTATCAATCAATCACAAATTTCAGTTTTACAATTCACAATGTTTGTGAAATTTAGTCATCTTGTACAATTTTCTGTAAATTAATGCTACTTTATCAATTTTGGAATGGTCTGTAGCCGAGGGCGATAAGCGCCAGTCTGATAATTCAAAGGTTCTTGGTTTGAATACAATATTGAGGAAACGGATTTTGACAATAACGGCCACTCCCGTCTTTCGAAGTAGACGAAAAGCCGTCGGTCCCGACTGCCTAAAAAACAGTAGTCATCTCTCATAATCACCACCCTCATTACCCACGCACAAGCCTAGAGCTAATGTGGGCATCATCCTCAAAAAAATTAATATAGGGGAACTTGGTGCAGAACGGAATACTTATTGTCTACTTTACCACACACAGTATGAGAGGTGTTATACAAAGGTGAAAAACAAATCATTATTTTATTAGGAAGATAATGATATCATCATTTTAGGGTTGAAAAATTTAATTATTTTATAAAAAAATTTATAATTTTTTTAAAATTAATACTTACATATTTCCTGTTCTGCCCCATAGGATATGCCTATGAAGCAGAATGGGATATGGTCAATGTTGTGAGAGAAAAAATGTTATAGGCCTACTGGGAAAAGTGGAATAGAAACAAACTTTGTACCTAGGATAAGTTAGTTCTTTTTTGCATTAAAGTATCCCAATCCCAAGGAATATGAAATTAACTTGCCGTCTTTAAAATCTACATTTCACTTGGAATCACCATTTCGACTGCTTTTTAGTTTTCATCCCACTTCTGTCTTATCAATTTTTCTGGTATAATTACTCACCTTCTGGAATAGTAAGACATTTTTGCAACAAAACCATAATGGGAAAGAACGGGATACAATCCTTTTCTGCCCCAAATTAATTGAATGTAACTTTTTTGATATCATACAGTATATTAGATAATGATGTTGCTTTAACCATTGTTCTGAAATGTAACGTAATAAAATGCAAATTTTACAATTATCAACATATTCTATGCAATATTATTATTTATTTTTCAAGTTTTGGCTTGATATCTGTTTTTTTCTTTTCTCGAATAGGATATTCTTTGGGAAAAATAAGATCATGCAACTGGCTCTTGGAAAAGGACCTGAAGACGAAATAAAAGACAATTTGTCAAAATTGACCGCTGAAATGAAAGGACAGTGTGGATTACTTTTCACAGCAAAATCTGTGAAAGAAGTCAGAAAGTAAGTATTCATTTTCTCTGCATAGTTTTATTTAATTTTTATTTCATTTTTTTATTAAACTCCTCATTACAACTTTTATCCATTTGTATAGGTACTACGTTTACCTCAGATGAGTCTTTGCAGACACTAACATCATGACAATAAGATTTGCTCATTGCATTGCTTTTTTCCGAATTTTTCACTTAATATTGGATTCTGTTACTGATTGAGATCAGTATCACTCTTTTCATCAAATTTGATCATATAGCTCACCAATTTAAGGAAATATTGAAGCAATACATGTTTGATTTATTGATCATTCTAATTTATAATAATGAGAATTAAACATAACTGCTTGGAATTATTCGTTTCCTTCATCGGGGTAATATACTTTCAGCTTCTTTAACACCAGTGTGGGCACAACCCGGATCGGACGGGGTTAAAATGTTTTGACTGATGAATCATATGGGTGTAATTAGATGATTTAGTGTGATGAGATAAGTCGTCCGATCCGGGCCCGGCCTGCAATGGTGTGAAAGGAGTCTAGTATTAAATTAAAAGCATCTTCCGAGCTAACCTGGATCGGTTCTCCGATTCCGGCCCAATCCGCACTGTTGTAAAAAAGCCTTACATACAGCACTACGATATGCAACTTGAAGACACAAAATAATTTGTAGGTTTATTGTTTGAAAATAGTCAGGGACGAATACAGAAACATTTTTTGGAGCGGGATATCACCCCTCTTCAATAAAAAATATAATATATCCCCTAAATCCCCCCCTGGGCTCACCCCTGAAAATAGTTGCTACCCTGGTTCGGAAGGCAGTAGTAAGCGATTACAGCAGCTTACAGTATTGTTAGGAGGAATAGTCATGTTGGATATAATGTTGTGTTGTTTGTTATGTGCATTCATTGGTTTTTGTTACAATAATTGAACATTCGCTATGGTTAATATGACTTCTACTTAAGCTATGACGTATACTTTTTCAGGTGGTTTAAAAATTTCGAAGCACGTGACTATGCCAAGTCGGGATTCGTCGCCACAGAAACAGTTCACTTGAACGAAGGTCCACTTCCAGACTTTCCGCATTCTATAGAGCCTCATCTCAGACAGCTGGGCCTGCCCACTAGTTTACAAAAAGGAGTGGTTACCTTAATAAAGGATCACACTGTATGCAAGGCTGGTGACGTTCTGAACCCGGAACAAGCGAAGATTTTGGTAAGAAATAGTTTTCGTCTACATAATAGCATCGCTCTCTAAAAGTCATTCCACGCAGGATGACAAGCCCTTATTTATCATCTCCGTTTGATTCAAGTTTAACAAAACGTATTCAAAAGTTGGTTTAAAATGTGAATTTACAGTTGAAACTAAGTTAGGGCCGGTTTCTTCAACGAAATTAAACCAAGTTTTATTGGTTTATGGTCCCATTTTATAAAACTTGGTTTAAAACCCCTTAACTGATTCACCCGAGTATACTCGTGGTTGGAAATTTTGGCTTCCCTTGCGGGAGCCGAGTTAACTCGGGCATCAGCAAATAATTCCTTATAAATTCATTCTCAGGCGATTATACTCGTTCTTCGGCTAATTCCCACTTAAACATACTGTTCTGTCATGTTGGCTACATTGCTTCCGTTATAAGCTATTGTGATATTGTTTATTCTGCTGTCTAATTGGAAGTCTGTAGTCAGCTGCATTCATGGTACAGTAGGTGCAAGTTTTTACCCGCGTAATTCGGTTTCATTTAGAACGTTTCCCAGTGGAAATGAGTGACGAAGACAGTGAAAATACTTGTGATAATGAATTTTTGAGTAGTTTGGGAACCGACAGTGATAGTGAAATACATTCCGAAACAGAAATTTATGCTCTGCAGTAAATTTGAAATAAGTTACCCGAGTATACTCGGTTGAAAAAAGTGAGGTTTTTTTGAAGTTCAATAAAAAAAAAAACTAAGAGTGAAAATTAATTTTGGTTAACACTATGTTGAATAACTGGTTGAAAAGATGTAAAATCTCTTTGAGTAGTTGTGAATATATGAAAATAAGATGTTGTCAAACCACTGATTTATTAGAAAATCGAGATACCGGTTTCGGTTGTTACACCATTATCAATCTCTGGTAAACTCTCATTATCAACTCTGGAGTTTACCAGAGATTGATAATGGTGTAACAACCGAAACCGGTATCTCGATTTTCTAATAAATCAGTGGTTTGACAACATCTTGTCTTTTCATTTATTTAAGATGTAAAATCAGTCATAATATTGCTGGACCGGATTTGGACCGTTTTTAGTATCAAGTTCCAGACAGTTAAGGGGTTAATTTCGTTGGAGAAACCTGCCCTTAAACTCGTGGATCTTCAGTTCTAACCGAGTTTAAGCCATGTTTAGTTGAACTTGGTTTAAACGAAGATTGTGCATACGAGCCGATGTTTAATGCAATAATTTAGACTCAATGTAATAATGCAATAATATACCTAGAAACCTGGCTTTAAGAACTTTCTACAGCTGTTTGTGAACGCCCACATTTGATACATTATAATCGTTGCATAGCTTCTTAGCTAGGGCTGCAATCCAACAAGCTTTCTCATGTTGGGTTGCACCAAGCATGATCGATTTTAATCCTGGATCAGTACAATGCTAATCAAATGGGATCAGCTGATTAAGATACGTAGTTGATCTCGTTTGATGCAACCCAAAATTAGTGAATGTACCCCATTACACACTTCGGCTAGACTCTGCTCAAAGCTAGAACTGTCATCTATCGTATTTATGTCACGGCATGTGCGATGTAAGGCATATGTTCATAATAATTTATCCCTAAAATTCTTCTATTTACTCATTTTAATTTGGTATCTCTTACATAGTAATTATTGGTGTTATTTTTACTATCATTGTGTTATGAGAATCCGCCAATTTTGTGCTACACTCGTGGAATTTGGGCTTACAGTATGTTTCAATACTTCATTCCGTATATCGTTACCAGACTTTTCTGTATAAGCACGTTTTGCTTGTCACTACCAAACGTGTTAAGTATTTTTTTTTTGTAATTATTGATGAAAAGTGAAACATTACTGAAGCTCCGAAATGATTTCAGTGATTTTGTAACAATATTAACAAATTAGTGAACAGTCTAATCGTAATTTTACACAGCACTAACTCCCTTAGCCCTAGCGCCCACTGAGGTGGAGTGGCAATGGCGTGGTAAGACGCTAAATATAAACATATGTAACTAAATGAAACAGCGCACATCACCTCAATTTTCGCTGTTTCATATGTTTATATTTAGCGTGTTGCCACGCCATCGCCACTCCACCTCAGTGGGCGCTAGGGCCTAGATCACACTCCATATATTTAGGGTCTTCTTGCTAGCTAGCAAGTACAGTAATGTAGTATAATATTGAATAAATTATGTATTTCGGAGATTCGTCTTGATTTTAGTCTTAGCCATTTTTGTGAAGCTCTTGATGTTTGCTCACGAGATGTTAAATTCTTTTCATGGTAAAAGCTTATCGAGATTTGTTAACAATCTAGACTATATAGAGAATATTACAAAATAATAATTCGTCACTTTCTTACTAAGTATTAAAATTGTCCGGGTATTGTATGTCAGAGCCAGTTATACATTTCTATCCATAAATCATACAGTATAAAATCCTTCATAAAGTAAAAAATGGCTTAGGAAAAGTGCAAATTCTTCATGTTAACATAACATTTAAAAGGGTATAATGCATTTTTTTTTGTTACAGAAATTGTTGGGAAACCAAATGGCTGTCTTCAAACTGAAACTTCGTTGCGTGTGGTCAGAGGGTGAATTTAAAAAGTTTAGTTCTAAGAAAGCAAAAAATGCTGTCCCTGCGAAGGACAATAGTGTGTCTAATATTGATGTTACAGATGTTGACATGGCTGAAGTGTGATATTTTTCATGAAAGATGAAAGATCGTGTACATAATAAAAATGTTTTTTCTTTTAAACAGATTCTTTATTCACACAAACCTTAGTGTACCCATCTAGTGGAAGAATAACTTTTAGAAATTAGTGGAGAGGATGAAATTTAAGAAACGGTGTGCTCATGTGGGCATCACCATAAGAAAAAAAACGTATTTCACAGTAATATCTAACCTCTATGCTACAACAGTCCAATTGTTGCAATTTAATCATTCTGCTGCATTGAACAACTTGAATGTTGAGTAATAAAATGATATTATTTCTAATTTTCCTATACTTATGGGTATCAACCGTTTGTGTACATTCATTATTCTTAACACACAATTTTTTCTGCACTGTGTTAATTCATCATCTTCTCTTCAGCAAATCCGATGTGATTGTTCGAGCATTAGATAATGCCTTAGATTTCAAGAAGCTTGGACCACACTCTTCTCTGTTGTTACAGTATTTTTGAAGAAAAAATGCGGAATCATTGCTACATCAAGAATGAGCCGATAGAGGAAGCAATTGTTTGCCTTTACTATGATCACACTAGATTTTCTGTAGTTGGAAATGTAACATTGCATCCAATAAAAATGTTTGTTAAGTATGATGAAAATCATCAGACGTCTTGTATCCATAAGTAGAAGACATTTCAATGTAATTACTCCACTTTAAATTCGTCCCAATAACCTCGCACTTCCCTATAAACGCAGTGAGAGGTTGATATACCAAGTGAATTTGTTGTTATTGGACTTCAATTTTTGAGGAGAGGCCTGATGACTGACTAATCAATCTTCATCGCAATCAATATTATACAATTTGAATAATTACACGATTTCTATAAAAGTATCACTTTATTTTCAATGATAATTCTAATACATTGATGTAACTATCTTATAGTTTACTAATACTTTCAATTCTTATCTTAATTATAAATTAATAATTAAGTAAACTTTATAATCATTCATAAATACTCAATTCTACATATTACAATTTCCATATAAATATCTTTATCATACAAATTATGTACAAATAGATTACACAATGATTAATGGCAATTGATGCGCCGTACAAATAAGTTGAAAAGACTAAAAAAAGAAAGTAAAATTGAACGTACTCCAAGGAAGACTGATTACTATTCAATTTGAGCCTGACACTACATTTTTTAAGAGTTGATCTATTCATAGTTTGATAAATATTCATAAATTTGTGTAAAGATATTGAGTTTGTTTCAATTATTTACAATAACATCAGTTAAGTACCATAATGGTATATAAATTTACTTTGGCTTGAATGCTTAAATCTAATAGGATCCTCATCTGACATTGCTACACGAAGTCTCATCCGAATTATCTCCACAGTTGTCGAACCCATTGCAAATATCGCTTTTTGGTATGCATCTATTATTCCTGCGTGAAAAAAAGAGTTCATATTAATAAATAAATAATTTTATTATTTCCATTAATTACTCAAAATTAATCGTATTTTATTTATGTTCACTTGTACCATAATATAATTTTCTGACAAGGTGGAATGTGAGAGGAAAATATTGGCAATCCAGTAGAAGCTGGAGAAAATTTGGGAGGAACCAAGAATATAAAATATAGTAGCCTACTGGTAATTATTCATTTTGCCAACAATTTGACAGTCGAAGGCATAGTGTTGTTCTGATCCAAACAGTTTTTTTAAAAATTATTCAGGAAGTAAGATTAAACTTAATAAAATCAGAATGAATGAATTCCCCTAATATTTATTTTTAAATTGAATCAACCAATCAAATTTAATATCAAGGTGAGAATATCATTATTATGTAGAAGCATCATTGAGATCAAAGGTCGTTCTTGACTTCTAAAATGAATGGCTTTCCAAATCTGATTCGTTATTGGTAACTTATCTGTATGAAATTACTAGTGATAATCATAACTGCGTCGGATAGTATTACTGTATTTCCAGCATAGCACCCAGATACTATAATAATGATGGTGGATCCGCTTAAAAATGTGAGCAACCAGTTACGGACACAGTATAAAAACAGTTGATGCAGATTTTATAAGTAGCTGTTTCTAATATAGAATGAAAAATAACTTTTTTGTCTAAAAACTCTTCTATTATTTCTTACCCGCATTTCCATTCATTGTTCTTGCATTCTCCTCCGCAACCTTGCGGCTCATCCGATTGATCAAGGCAATCTGGGAACCCATCACAAAATTGGTGACTGGGAATACACTGGCTATCGTTGCATGTGAATTGACCACTGCTCAGGCAATCTGAAGCGAAGACAAAAAAATGAATAGTTTCAAAATCATCTGCGTTATGAAATAACAATGTTTTAGTAATACTAAAATCTTGGTGAAACTTAGTACTAATAACAAGCATCAAGGTGATTTTAAAAAGATGTGATGGCAATGTTGGAGTATTGTCAATACTCATATTTCCATATTGAGTAAGGACAAATGAATAATTTTAATCGGATACGGTAATCACATTATTTTTGGTGGAGTGATATTTTTCTCAATAACGCTTTCATTGATACCATAGATAAATATTTTTTTATATTTTTTCTTGTAT
Organism: Laodelphax striatellus; assembly: GCA_017141395.1. Classification (NCBI taxonomy): domain Eukaryota; kingdom Metazoa; phylum Arthropoda; class Insecta; order Hemiptera; family Delphacidae; genus Laodelphax; species Laodelphax striatellus. The sequence goes on along the minus strand of CM029532.1, from coordinate 46,911,167 downwards.
CCAATCAGATATTTCTCAAGAATTGAAGATATTTTAATATCTCATAAGAAGAAAATAAATTCAATTTTAAAGCTAAAATTCCAACTCTGGAAAATTCAATGATATTTTTATATGGCCTTTGTGAGATTTGTAAGTTTTCTGTACGAATCTGTAAAGTTTTGAGGATGTTTTTGAACAATAATCCAGTTCTGGATTCATCTTATTTTTGTATTATTTGATCAAATTGTAGGCACTTCAAACACTGTAACTTGAAAAATTAATTGTTGTTATAGCAATAATTTTTGTTATGGACTCTACTGTCAAACGTGTTCTGACGATGCATAACAACAATGCGAAATGGCTATAAACCATTATAAACCAACAAAAATAAGTACCTACCGGTGCATACTATTTTCTTTTTTCAAGTTATTTGGAGTGTCTAAAGTTATTGATTAATTAAAAAACATATTAATACTCATATTTTCAAATATTTTAGAATTGAACTTATTCATTCTCATTGATTTTTTTGAAACTGCACTCACCTTTTGTGCAATTAAATTCATCTGAAGCATCCCAACAGTCAACAATGCCATTACATTTCTTACTATTCGGTAAACAGGACAGTAAATTTCCGCAATGAAAATGGGTGTTCAAATTGCAATCTGAAAAGCAAAGGATATGAAAATAATTAGATGGAACAATAAGATTATTCAATTTGATCTAACTAGCAAGTACACTGTAAGAAGGTGACAAATAAAAAGTAATCGAATAACGCTATAATTTATTACTGATGGTGTTAAGCTACAGTAAAATACTGCATTCATTTAAATTCACCTCAAATCATAATGCTGCAATATTTTCATTATTTAATATAATATAATATACATTGAGAGCTAATTAGAAATTTCTAAATAGATTATAATAGAGCTATTGTATGCTTGTTTATCAATGTGAAGGGGAAAAAGCTCCTTAAGCCATTTTCATGGTGCTATAAAATATAAAATAATTTAGACAGGATGGAGGGATTCGAACTACCATTGAACCGTATTGCATATTCTAGTACATATTTTTCAATTCTGATATTCTTAATATTCCAAGGATTAGAAGCAGGGTTTTTTTGTGGGAACCTGGACGCCGTACTGGAATCAGAGGCAATTAAGGACCCTTGTACCCTCTCCTTTTTTTGGTGGAGTATCCCACCGACCCACCTATAACAGCTCTGACCGTACCGGAACATTTTTCTACTTTATCCTCATATTTTACAAAAAAGCTCTTTTTAAGGTTAATAAAACTAGCTAAAAATTTTGAAAAAGATTTATGGGAATATTAGGCTACTCACCACAATCAAATTCATCTGTATTATCGTAGCAGTTGAAATATCCATCACATCGTTTCGATATAGGGATGCATAATCTATTACTACATTGCCATTCATCTTCGAGACACTGGGAGTCATCAACGCATCTGAAAAACAATTGAAACTCTTATGATCGGAAATGTTGTTATTGAGTTTAATTTAGAGATAAAAAAATTATTTTTAGATATTTAATAGAATTAGAATTAACTTCAAGATGACTGTGAAAAAAAAAATAGTTGCTCATCACTGACTCATAGTTGTGTCACTGACGAAGAGACTGTATAGGTATAATCATTGTAATATCCATATTATATAACTCTTCAGTCTCTCTTACAGTCTTTCTTAAGACTTCTTCGATCAAGTGATCAAATTTTTCAATTTTTACTTTAATTTTAGAATCAAGTTGGGTGAATTTTGTTTTGGTCTCTGTGTATATTCAAAACTCTGACAAGGAAAGATTTGCATAAAGTACACCTTGGAAATAAGGAATCTGAGTCGAATTCTTGATTACAAATTACAGTGTTCAAGAATAAAATCCATAATGAATTGATAGTTGAAACTAATAATTCTAAATGTGTATTGTTGTTGAAATCAATAAAATTTTATTAAATAGACTGATCTAGGACTTCTTACCTGTAAATGTCTTTCTGCAGTCTTTGGCAAAGCTCTGTATTTATCTTGCAATGACCGCCACAACCAGTTGGATCATTATAATCAATTATTGATCGACAGTATGGAACTGGATCATCCCTCAGTGCAACGCATACCTCGCCACCAACACAGAGACCGCATTGTCTTTTCTCATCTAAAAAAATCGAGCAAGAAATTAAACTGTATTCTCTTTTTAAAACCTTTCCAAAACTGTACTTATTCCAAAAAAATAACAATAAACTCGAAAACACGTTAGGTACTGTATTCATTTTTTACTTGGGATTTAACAGTAGGCTAATCATGAAAGTATCGTTATCTACTAACTCAAATTTTCATCTTTTTCTCTTTAACTTCTATTATAGTATTGTAAGATATCTTATTAATATCTTTCCTAGATTAAGTTTCCTCTTTTCCTCATACATCGACTTTTCTAATCTCGTAAATTGTATTGAATTCTCTGATTTAATAAAGTGTGATGAATTTCTTTTTGTACTAAAAATGTTGATAATAATGTCAATTAGGCTCGTAATTGACTTCAATGTTGAAATGAGTTAACTAATACATAGGATAATAATATACAGTATTTTTAATATTAAAAATTATTCACTCTTGTAGTGGACTTAATATTTGTGAGCGTTTCTTTGTATGAAATGAAAAATATGGTAATAATTTCAATGTAGGTATTCATTGAATCATATCTGTAAGTTATCTTCTAGCTTTTTGAAATGCAGATCACTAGTGACCTAAGAAGTCCAAGGCTTCAAATTATCCAAAATTTTGTTAATTGTATCTAGTTGATGATTATTTTGATATTCAGGATAATATTTTACATACAGGATAATACATTTTCCTATGTATTTTATCTACTTTGTTCTGTGATCTATTTTTAATATATTCATTGACCGATGAAGACTCTATCCAACTTACATGCTGAATAATTCTGGGCAGCCGGTTGTGGTTGCTCAGTTGTCACCTTGGGAATGTAATTTCCCCTGGTGGGCTTATTATCTCTCAGGAGAGCTGACAACGTTGTGGATGTGAGTAGATTCGCTCTCACATCATTCTGCTTCTCGAAGCTCTTCATTACATCAGACTGTGGATTCGTTGGCTTCTTGTAAACTCGTGACTCACTGGTGGGAGACACTGTAGGCTTTGTTATCGTTGTATACTTTTCTGCCATGGGAGCTGTTGTGATGTTATTTTTGTCGACGGTCAAACAGTCTATGGTGTCGACACTGGGATGATTGTCCAGAAGATAGCAGGGATCGGCTCGACTCAGGTGTAGACCGCTTTGCAGGACACAGTTACGAGTGCGAACCCTAACCACCCTTCCTCCTGGCAGCACTTTGCATTCACTCCAGTCCGACCAGTTCGACCAAGCTATTTCTTCAACTTTTGCTGTGAAAATAAGACAAATATGGTTATTTTTACATGGAATAATACTCACTTATAGAGCTTTCAGGATCATAAAAACTAGATAAATCTACCTCATTTTTGCAAAATTCAAACCTGAGGCTTGTTTCATAGAAATTTAGATACATAGGCCTATCTATTACAGGAGAAAGGCAGAAACACACCAGGTATTAAAACGGCAACTCAGTATTAAAACAACACTGTGTCAGTATTTAGTAAAAACAATGAAAATAGTATTCCCAATTTTTTAAATAAATTTATCTTTTTGTATTTGTTTTTCCTTTTTGGCAATAAAGATTGAATTCAATTATTGAAAAAATAAATAGTACGATGCACTTTGTATGATATTGTATACGTCCAGTGTGAGTCTGACTGTTCCCTGTAATACAAGCATTCTGAATTGTAATGAAACAGTCACCAGATTGAAAATTGAATTCAGTAATGAGGAGATTGAACGCAGATTATTGCAGTTTGATCATAGTGATGCAGGAGCAGAGTTCAGCTGAACTTCAGTAGTTATTAAGCTCAATAATTAACTATTGATATGACTATATTTATAAAGAATAATTTTGTTTTTGTTGAGGTTTGAAATAATTTGTTAAAAATACTACCGTAAACGAGTGCTCCACTTAAATGCTCTTCTTAACACAACAAGCCATTTGAATTCAGAAAATTATTATTTAAAGATGAAAACTATTATTTCACATGACTAGTATGGAGTATTAAACACTTAAAATTTTTATCCACTCATAAGTTTGATAGGAATCATTCTTTGGCTGCTGTCTTGAACAATAAACATGACATTGATAAATTAATATTATAGACTTATTAATATCATCAGACTATATTATTATAAATGGGAGATCAGGAATTAAATTAAATTGATTCTGGTACAATTGGAGAATCTTATTAGAATAGAAGCTTCCAGAAGTGTCGTATTATCTTTAATTACAAAAAAATGTTCCGACTCGAAGGAGGCTTCAAACCCAATTGACTGGATATCGACCGTGTAGTTTCCCAGCCATGCATTTCCATGCTGATGATGCAGTCCTCCAAGAAAAGCCATGCCCACTCGACCAGGCATGAATTGGTTGGTGGGCCGCAGAGCTAGCCAACAGTGCACTTTCAAGCCGGGTGCGAACTCGGTAACTACAGATGAGTGATAGTCTTCTGATAGAACGCTGTTTGAAAACAAATTGTCCAGCTGCGAACAAAAATCAATGTTCATTTATTTATTGAAAATATACATTACAATGTGGAAAGAATCAACAGACATTAGTCTGAAATAAAGAGAGTATAATTATAGTATATACATTTTACAATATACATACACTCTATACATTACTATATACACTCTCTGTAGTCTGAAATGGCTTCTTTCTCAAATTTAGATGAGCTGAAAAGCCCAGATTTATTTATTTAGATAAATATTGACTGATTTTATAAAGTCAAACTCAAATTCTAAAAACAAATAAATGTTGAAACATTTTATAGAAATAAAGACCGTAAAATGCTATAAAACAATGAGTTATTTCATGAAGAAAGGAATTTCACATAATTTTTCTGAGTTAAACTTGAACATCAAATCAAGGTACATTAAATTCAACTAAAATTAAATTTAATAAATATTATTGAAAATTGAAGTGAATCAAAGAATATATCTGTATAGATCAGTATAAGGCTATTTCTATCAAAAATGAACTAAGTTTACATTATTATTTCATGAAAGAATGTGTAGCAGTAAAATATTTCATTGTTTAAAGTTTTTATTTTACAGTTTTATATTTTTCCTGTTGAAAATTCATTTCTTAGTTATATTAGATTCTATATTACTTATCTCAGATTCATATTATTCCCTCTGGTTCAAATTCAGCGAATGCTTATAGAGTTTGGAATTATCAAAATATTACTCATCGCTTACAAACAGCACCCGAGTTGCAACCAACTTAAATAAAAATTAATGTTCCACTCATTTATTATTTGTGTTATGAAACTTATAAATGATATTTTAAATTGCTTTCGATATTCACCTCAGAGCTGATTTTTGAAGACAAATGTTGGAAGTCGAGCGTTTCATGATTTGTGAGCGTGTTCCTGAATACTTCATTCGTGATTCTAAACTCTCCATTCACCATCACCACGCCTGAAAAACACAAATAGTTGAAGAATTATTTTTGATTAATTATTAATGACGTTATTATTCACCAACCCAAGAAAGCCTTGACCCACTAGATGACTGTCATTTTTATAGTCACTTGTATTAACTACGGTATGAGACCTAATAGATGATTATTATTTATAATTCAAGTTTTTTTTAGAATTCGTTTATTCATTCATTTGTTTATTTACAGTTATCAGTCAACTTTGATTAAAATAAAACAACGACTAATTGAAAAAAGCTAGACAAACTACCTTATCCACTTCATATTCATTACTATTCTTGAATTTTAATCACAAAAATATAGTTTTAGAAAAATAAAAAATTCAAATGAACCGTAAATATTATGTTTTATTTATCATTGAAGCGAACTAACAAATTCAATCCTAATGCTAATTAATAAGAATTATCATTTGTAACTATTCATTACAATGAATTTTGCTGATATATTACTTTTTAGAAGAAAATTAAATTCAAGAAATGGTAAGAAATGAATCCAATATGATGCGCATTACAAGAAAAATATTAATATTAAAAATTACACATATACGTTCATGAAATTTTTTGAGTATTTCCCATAATTCCATAGTGTTGAAGGCTCCTACTCTGCATTGTAGAATGCTAGGAACAATCAACTCAATTACCCGTAGGGAAGATTTCATAATGTGAATAAAGAATAAATTTACATTTTGAACCAATACATTTCCATTCACGACGCTATTTAAGATTTTTAATGGCCCAATTCAAGATTTACAATTACAGCTGCCAAGTTCTTCTTCTGGATGCTGCAAATCCCTTTTTCACAAAACGGAATTTCCAATCTAAATTTGAATTGTCCCTCGTAACGCATTAAGACTATTAATTTTAGCGGAATGGCGAATTTCTGAAATACCGTATTCTTTCAACCCAGTACTGCAATGTCTCCCCAACCATGCAGCCTCATTCAATAAATTATTTTGAATCTACTTTTAAGCGTTTTCCACCTAACCGCTCGTTTCTCTTCTACCTACTCTATTCAGTTTTCAATTCTCTGGAAAACCCATTCGAATTTTTCGCGTTTTTCAAAGGCACATGCATGTTACTTGTGTACGTGCAGTGGTAAATGACCCAGAAAGAGAAAGGACAAAGTTAAATTCCTAACAAAACCTCTATATTGTCTTCCACAGCGTTAACTCTGGATGAAATTCCTAGCAAAAGTTCTGATTTAATGTTAATTTTAATCTACTTAAATGTGAATTTTCAATTATATGTCATGCAATGTGACCTAAGGCAGTGATCAATGTTAATTGGATGTGTTCAACAGCAAATTAAGTCGACAAAGAAGGCTGTATTTGCCACACAATTATTTCATCGTAAATATGTAAGTTAATATCTAAATTTTATCATAGAGAAGAGATAGGAGTTATTTCTAATCTGTTATCTATGATTTTATTGAGGTACTGTAAAAATGAATGTTGCTAATATTAAGTAATTGAGTTGAAAAGAAAATGAAATTCAAGAATTGCAAGAAATAGCAAGAAATGAATCCAATAATGATGCGCATTACAAGAAAAAATTATTAATATTGAAAATTACAATTCCTAGTTTTTCAATAAGCTAAATAATTGATAATGATGTATTTCGAGTATTACATATATACTGAATATGTAATACTCAAAATATACATCATGATATATTATGATGATAATATTATTAATTTATTTATTTGTATTATTATTATTATACATTGTGAGTATTACATATTCTCACAATATTACATACGTATAAGGCTACATGTAATATAAATAAATATACTGTAAGCATACATATTACATTAAATATGATACTGAATTACTAATATTATTACTTAACATCTCACATTATAATGCATGTGATTTTTTATTAAGAATCTCAGAAATTTTGTGTGACAACAGCTCAATGATAAAATCGGTATGAAATGACTTTTTTGAGTGAGAACATTCTAATGGATTACAAATTATTCCATACATTCTCCACTATCCAGTGTGTACAAACTACTATACTAGTTCACTGCATGTAGCATAGAATACTTTCGTGAAGTATTTTACATTGAATTACAGTCATCAATGCAGAAGACATTCATCACTCCTGAGAAATTTGTTAAACTTCGTGCTGCTAGTGCAATGCCTATTTATTACATCTAAAGAGGGGCCGAGAAGTGCTTGCGTGCCCGAGAAGATACATGCAACCATTATGAATGTCTTTGAAGGGAGACGAGTTTATAATTCCCCTCAGAACTTGAGTTTGTTTCCTTATGATAAGTGACATTCCAGCTAACAAGGAATTGTCAGTGTAATATTGATTTGATAATACCAGAATGGGCTACTTGAATGTATAGACTACATGAAATGATGAGTCATTGGATTATTTTCGGAATTAGGCATGGTTTCTGATTCATTATTAATGAGGCGAGAAGGGAGTTGAAGCTTCTAATTGTAGAGAGCGGTTTATTCAGAAGACTTGAAACCCTCTGGAAAAGCAACTTTACCAGATTTGCCACAAGATTAATAGTAGAATTATTTATCAAATAAATTCTTGAAGAAGGAATTGATTTACCAAGATTTTCCAAGACGGATTACAACAATTTTTTTATTTTCATTTCACAACTGAGTAAGGGAAAATAATACTGCAGTTCAAGGTGGTGAGTAAGCTAAATACTAAGCAAATTCTGAATTTACCGAAAAAGAGTGATCTCAGTACCGTCACGGTATTTTTTAATTCAAAACAAACAAAAGTGTAGAAAGTCTAGAAAGGAGGTGGAGGTGAGGTGAAGTTATTTGAGAACTTCAATTACATGGCTTAATCAGAAGTATGAGTTCTTCGATCAGGAATTTTATAGAACTTGAAAACTATGGAACTTCCACTTCATAGAGAAGGAAGTGATAGAAAGGAAATGTAATCATGTAGAGCAGAGCAGTGGAATTGACAAAAAATAGTGTTTTCTTTTAATCATAGAGAATCAAGATCATTGAAGGACTGAAGAGATTTTACTCAAGCTTATTAGTAACCTCTTGACCAATATTACATAGGGAGGATGTGTACACCAAAATTCACTGAACGAAAAAATAGCATACCGGTATATACAAAATCAATGTAATTCTTCATGAAAATGCAAACGCACTATTGATTGTAGAATGTTATTTTGCGTGTAGCTTTGCGATATGATATGGAACAGGACCTACACGAACCATCAGTTCATTGGATAGGTCTAGCACAGAGGGCCCCAAATCTCGGCCATGTAATAAGGCATGGATTAGAAAGAAGTCAGCGACCGACCAACGAGGCTGCTTGCAAACCAGAAGGCACAATCGCATTTCAGCTTGAGCTTGAGCAAGCAGCTACCTTTGGAAGTAACGATGAATGGGTCACGATCACGAACGTCCAGGTCCTTTGCAGACGTCTGTTCTGCCAGTCTTTACCCCGAACGGCGAAGGAAACCTCCCGCGGGACTCTTTTAATTGCTTGCACAAGCGCACGACAAGGCGAATAGTGTTGTAGGGTTGCCGTCATGAACAGGCTTCGAATAGCAGTAGCCCTTCGGCTATTTGTTTTCTATTTTCTCCGCTGAAATGAGCTCGCACTGAATTGTGGCGTCAATCTCTCTCATTCGGCCCCCTCATTGTCTGTTCTGTCTGCTCTGACAACTCTGACTGCATAATTTATGAAAAGTCCACACATCTTGGTTACTACATGCTAGATGTAAAAGTGCTGAAAGCGGTTTATGAAATGCTCCAAACTTGCAAGAAACATTTTTGGTAGTGAAAACTTTTTCGCTAGGGAGTACATGATTCTGAACCAGTTGGCTTTCCACTACTTTTCTAATTTACAGATCTTCTTTTGGCCGTATATCGCATTTAGCTATTCATTGTGTGCTGAGTGAAATTTCATTTGAACTTGAAAACAAAAATTTGACAAAACCTGAGAAAAGTAAAGGACCATCATACTTCATTCAATAGGTTTTCTAACCAAATACCTCACGGTAGGTTTTCACTAGAACGACCAGGGTAAACAACGTACGCTATAATATTGGAAGCATTGATAGGAATGGCGGACTATTTCTGTGGAGAATAGACTAACAAAATAAAATGTGTGATTGAAGATTGAAGTTTCAAACTAAATTTTAAACTTTGCTGGCTGTGCCAAAAATGTTATACACTATAATAAATTGTGAATTTCTTTTATATATATATTTTTTTGTATTTTGGCGAAATAAATATTCTATTCTAAATTTTATGGCTTCACTTCTTTCTTTTTTTGGGAATCGAGCGATTGTCTCTTCCTAGTTTTGAATAATATGCAAATGCCTCCTCTGGTATAAATGGGTTACATCCACTGTTGGCCTAATAGAGAAATTCAAGCTTCAAAATCGCATTCACAATAACGCTGTTATCGAATTTGTGATCAGATCTAAATTGTATCCAAATAGTATTTAGCATCCAGTAACATGACATAGTAGCCAGTATCAGCTATTGATTAGTGAATCTCAGATATGAACTTAAATACAGAATTTTCTCCGTTCAAGCTTTGTACTGCAAAACCTTCTACTATCTTGTCTGTAACTTTGAGAAACTTTCTGACCTTACAATACAATACAATAGCTTTAAACTTCATTATCACACGGCTGACACACAGTGGTTTCCCATTACTCATCATGTCCCATTATCGGGCGATTCGTTCATTTAAAACTCAACCAGATACTTTGGAAAGTAAATGAGTGCAGAAAGTGTACTAAATGCAAAGGCAAAAGGAAGAAGGGTTCGAGTTGCGACGAGGGAGAAAAAGAAAGGAAGTCGTGCCTCAGATAACAGCAATGCGAGACCGGCGTTCAGAGGGGGAGGGGTGGGGGTTGAGGTACGACCGCTCAATTAGTAGCTGTAATATGGGATAGCTAGGAAGGGGGACAAGGAGAAAGAGGCAGAGATCAAGAAAGATGAGAGGTGAAAAAAGGAGGGGAGGGAGAAAAGGATGAGAAGGAGGAGGAGGAAGAATAAGGAAAGAAGATGAAGAAAGTGGAAGAAGAAGAAGATGAAGAAGAAGAAGAAGAAGAAGAAGAAGAAGAAGAAGAAGAAGAAGAAGAAGAAGAAGAAGAAGAAGAATAAGAAGAAGAAGAAGAAGAAGAATGTGTTGGAAAGGAGGAGAAACAGTTGGAGGAAGAGAAGGAAGGACAAGGAAGAGTAGGAGGGGAACGAGGAGAAAAAATAAATAAGAATAGTAAGAAAGAGAAGAGAATCTGGGAGCAGAAGATCAAGGGAGACGAGGAAAAAAGAGGAGGAGGAGAAAGATAGGGAGGAAAAAGGGAGACGAAGGAGGGGAAACATGAGGAGAAGACAGAGGAGGACAGGAGGAGAAGCAGAAGAGGGAGGACTGAGAGATAAAAGAGAAGAAAGAGAAATTTCAGAAGTGCAAGAGGAAGAAGGGAAAAGGAAACGAAAATGAAGACAAGAAGAAGAAGTAGAAGAGAAAGGCGAAACAGAAAAAAGGAAAAGAGGTTTTTGAGAAGCGGAAGAGGGAAAGAAAAAGAGGAAAAAGAAAGAGGGCTAGGTGAAGGAGATGAGGAAAATGAAGTAAGTGAAGAAGATATAGCAGGAGAAGTAGAAGAAGAAGAAGAGGCATAACGAAAAGAAAAATTAAATGCAGAATCCGGGAAGAACAAGAAGAAAAACAACGAGAAAAAAGAACATAAGAAGAAAATCTAGGAGAAAATGAGGATGTATAAGAGGAGAAGGAAAACATGGAAGAGAAAATCTAGGAGAAAATAAAAATGAAGAAGAGGAGGAGAAAAACAAGGGAGAGTAACATAAGTGAGAAAAACGTGAGGTGAGAAATGTGGTGCACGAGGTATAAGTAGTGTGAGGATGAGGGTTTACCTCACTTCTCAATTATCATCAATGGCCAATGTCGAAGCTGGAGGAATGTGCTCGAGTTACCGTGTCGGAGTCTAGCCTGGCCACTACGGGAGCTTTATGAGAACGGTTCAATTTTAGTATCACGTATTTGAGCAATTTAGATTTTTATCGAAATCAGGACTGGTATAAATTTTAAAAACGGCACCGTAGTTGCCGGCTAGAAGCAACCTTCCTTCCGATCGATTGTCGTGTCCCCGGTGTGGTGGTTATCGTCGATGACTTGTGGTGCACCGCTTTGCGCACTTTGCAACAACACCCCCCTCTACCTGATCACCCCCTACTTCCCCCCCAAACCACAACTTTTTAAAGGAACGAGTCATCTCACTGCCAATAAGCACCTTGTATATTTATAGGCTACCCGACGTTCGATGTTCGTTATTACTGCAGTCTTGCCCGCCATAGTGGGCCTTTCGTTAACCCCCCACACTCCCCCTGCCAACACCTTATCACTTTTTCCGCAAAAATGATCTCGACTTTTTCACATTGTAGTTTGGGTTCGGGCTGAGATGGTTAGAGCTGATACTCAACTAACTTATTGTCATCGAACAAGCCAATAAATAGTGGATCCTTGCTTAGGAAACGAAAAAGGCTTTCAATGATCATGAAACTCTCTGATAAATTGGTGAATTCTCATTCTCTCTTGTGCTACTCAAGATCCTGCAGAATGTGATTGTGATCAACATTTAATAGGTCAACTTAAAAAACAGTAGGTAGGAGTAGTAAGTAGTATTAGAAGTAGTGGATTTTAAAGCTGTAATTTGTTGTCTTGGGAAATTAGATGTTTTTTCAAAAATACTGTGTAGATCACTTAAATGTTTTTCTTGGTTCCCCTTGAATCACTCAATACATTTCTTTTCAAGGAATTTTTTATTTCTCCCTCTCTTCTTTCTAAAATTCGTAAAGATTAAATAAAACAACAAGGAAATAGACTTCAACTAATAAGAGGAAAGTATTCCAGTTTAAGTTGTTCCAAATAAGAAATTTGCCCCGATTTAAAAATACAGTAATTAAAAAATCATTTTTTGTATAAAATACATGACAAAAATGTATTGAATAAAAAGAACAGAGTAAGTAAAACCATATTAATTGTATGCGAATATAGCAAGACAGCAAGAGCGTATGGTCTGTGAAATACTTGATCAACTTCTCTTGGTCGAAACGAAATTAACGGCAGAAGATGGAAGAAACAAGAAAGTTCTATGAGCTCCAGAAGTTCATGCTCAACTTTAGTCGAATGAGATAAAGGACCGTTGAACTCTAATTATTTAGACTGATTTTTCGGGACGATGTTCTTCAAAACTATGTAGTTGTATTCAAAGGACCTTTGAGAAGCGAAGTTAGTAAAAGTTGATAAGCCACATGCTTGAGGCTTCAAATCTCACGCACCAGCATGATATCTCAAGGTTTCATAGCAAACATTTTCTCAGCGCTAGATGTCTTCTGCAAACATTGACTGTCGTGGCAGTGCGCTAAGTTTTCCTCGGGGAGGATGAAACGACATGGCATGACATTCGCAACACGATCCCCTTTCCAAACTAATCTCTCTCCGTTTCTCTCACTCACTCGCCCTATCCTCCCTCTCTCCTGTCTTCCCCACTGAACTTGCCTTTCCCTCAACAATAATCATTCCTCTTTAACACCATTGTTGTTACAATCGCCTCCTTATTTTCTCGCCTTATCCCTCCTATCACTCCCTCAACCTGTCTCACTCACTCTTCAATCATCAGAAACTGTAGTCAATATTCTCATTACGAGAGTGTTGTCGGATATTGGATGCATTATATTACTTACCTCAGGGATTAGTATTACAGTAATAATATATGTCTGACACTAAAGACAGTGACGCTAAAGATAGTGACAGCCTACAATAACTGTTTAGGATTTTTAGAATATTGATGCGGGTGAGGTAATGCTTTAAATTAAAAAATGTGATCTCTTGCAGGTAGCTCAAGCTCCATCATACTGGTATTATCAATTTACAATAATGATAATGATTATTAAGTCCCTTATGTTGTCCTAATATCTCAATCATAATTCTCTTTCAATGATTTTGGTAATAACGTGTTTCATTCATCCTCTCATTTCTCTTGTGATTCCTCTTGTTCATCTTTATGCTATTGGATCCATAAACTGTCTATTGAGCGACTGAAAAACCGGGTATTAGCCTACTTGAGTGCTTTCGGATTTTTAACTATGATGAAATTGAGTCTATTGCAAGTTAAATCATAATTTTTCCAGCCATGAAAGAGTAATTTTCGTGAAAACAATTTTTCCACGCAGTTACTAGAAAATTACTCTATTTCTAAGAAACCCCCGTGATGTTTTTGAGTAGATTACAGTTCTATTTTTCCGCTGGTCCTTCAAAATTTGATATCACACGAGTGATTTTCAGAAGGAAATGGCTTGCTTGTGAGAAAATTTCGAAATGAATGGCATGTAATTATAGTCGGAGTGAAATTATTGGTTTTATTCAGCCGCGATACAAGCCGAAAATCATGTAACGGGCGGAGCTGACCAATCAAATTGGTCACGAACGTTTCAGCGGCTGCACTTGTTCATGGAAATGAATGTACTGAGTACAGGTACGGGTCTCTTCTGTTCCAGGAACGCTCTCATGATAATAAAGCTACCGCTCGCTATATAAAGTAATCGATGGCTGCTATAGTGAGCTACTAGTGAGTTTCGTACTTACCGAACCATGTGCTGCGTTTCGAGCTGTTGACCGACGATGTATGAACTGCAAACAGAAAGCAATCAATGATCATTCGAAATTGGTGACTAATTAACTGTGACTAGTAAATGACAGTGGGGAGGTTTTGCACACCGTAGACGTATGATAACGTGCCGCTATTGACTTTCTACCCAGAAAGTGCGTTCCTTAATTGAGCGAGTGTTTCGTCAACGCAGAGAGGTAATAACAATTATTGTGATGGTCTACAAAAACCGTACACTGTCTGTTAATAACGAGTATAGGAGTAAAGTAATAATCTACGATTTCACCCCGTGCAGCGCAAAGCGCCGCTCACTTGAATTTTCTAAAATTCTTGGTTTTAAATACTCTAGTTGCTATTTTGACTCTCTGCGACTGACAGCAGCTCAATCATATCAAAGACTGTACAGCGAATATCGATGACTATTCACTGTATAGTAGACTGACATTTAGTAGTATAGTCACTATACTACTTTTAGCTTCTAAGCTCTATCTATAGGGGATTTCACAAACTAACTCAATGCATAATTGAATGCATTTCTTGAAGGTATCAAGATATAGATGAAAAATATATTACAGTAGGTGGTGCATAATATATCACTCTAGTTTTTTATAATGTATATTTTGCTCTTATTTGCTTTACAAGAGGAACAAAATGCAATAGCCTACTATTTGTAGCATGCGAAAGTTTATTTTGGAAAATAAGGGAGAAAATTTGGAAAATAAGGAAGAGAACCTGTGCAAATCATTAAAATTCAACTCTCATGCTGTTTGCAGAGATGTAAGGAACAAATGAAAAGAGGATTTTGGTGTTTGTCTGAAGTGTACAAGCGAACTCTCTCTATTAATTTAGGGCTTTGAAAACATGCGCAATGTGAATCTGTACAATCTGAATGGAGTTCAAGTGGGCTTATTTATTGATAGGATTATTCACATTTTATGTTTTCCTAAGAGGACTGAATTCCTATCATCATTTCAAGTGAGAAATAGAACGTTTTGAATTCATTATAGTGGTCGTATTGAACGAAACCGTTTACATTTCTTACTAATTTAAAATGTTTCCAGATATTATTGTGCCGATTATTCAAGACATTTTCTGTATTTATGGAACTAAGGAATAGTTTCATCTCTGAGTTTGTCCAAGATCTTGCGAGGAAACAAGCTAGTTACCTCTATCTCAAGGTAGGTGATCAATAAGAATAAAAAATGAAGTTATTTGATACATTTATTTGAATATTGTAAAACTTATCATTATGTTTTCTAATATTCATTATCTTGAATATTTTCAGGTTAATGGAACTTTTTCCATTTCATTTTTCTTTTTTACTTCCTGGATGAAATTCTACAATAAGATTTCTCATTAAAATCTACGATTATTTTCAAGTATAGTTTCAGTATAATGTCAAGTTTGAATAATGCTTATTTTATGTTAATTGTTTTCTTCACTCCCTCATAAAGTTGATTCCGAATTAAATTATTCATTATACTATACTGTATTATTTCTAAGAGAAGTAGGCTACTTCCTTTGAATAGAGGTATAGTATTTCCGCGCAAGTTCTTTGGGAACAGCGAAATAATTTTCTGCCTAACCCAATCAGAAAAGGTTCGATTAATGCTCAATACTACATATTATATTATTGCCTTTATGATCACATTTTTCATAGAATATAATTCATTCAAACTATGGTTTTATTGTTCAGTACAATAATGTGTCCTCATGACCATAGAATAAGTTCTATTTAGAAAATAATATTATAAATTCCAGAGGTTTTTTAAAAATAAAAGAAAACTTGAAAAATGACTGACCTGTGCGCAAAACATAGACAACAGCAGCTGTGGCAAGTAAAGTGATGACGGTGGCAAGAGCAAGTGCACAGAAGACAGTGGCCACTTTCCTGCCAGTGGGAGCATGCTTGTGATCCGCCAACTCGAGACGCCATCCAGCCGGACACCATTCCTTCTTCAGTTTGCCCTCCGTTGCAGGCTGCGACGGTGCTTTCGTGGCGGCGCCCCTTGGCTCGTAGATGATCGAGATCTCTCTCTTCTCCGAGTATCGATTGTCGATGTCAGCGGACGTCGATGTCGGCAGACGACACACGAACCCATCGTTGCTCAGGCGACAATCGATGCTGTTGTTGCTCTTGTTCTCGTTGTTCTGCGATGTTTGATTGTTGTTGTGTACGCCAGTGGGCGGCGCGTTGGCAGCGTTGTTGCGGTTCATGATTTTGAATAGCCAACTCGAGTTAGGATCTTCTACCAGGAAACAGGGATTTTCCATCCTGAAACAGACATTATTCGAAAAAGTTGAGATTTATTCCATTTCGGGAACGATATATTACACGAAAACCATGAACATAGAATAAATTCAATTGAGATCATATTGGTATAAATGAGATAAGTTCCACAAAACATCCACAGAAATGTAATGAATTAGAAATGAGAGCAAGATAATAGAAATGTTCGTGGAAAACGATAGCCTGTCAGTAACGTTTGTGAAATTGAATTGCCGATGCTATTGAATAAATTTGAGGTTGTAGCTTGAAGGATATTAAATCATTTAATTAGAGAAAATACACGATCAGTATTCAATTAGCCTACAATATTATTCACGGAGTAACCGTGATTTTAATTGGTACTGTCTGTTTCAATTTATCCCTGATATCCGTACAAAATGAATAGAAAATATTATTCCTTATTGCTTACTGAATTGAATTGTATCATTCAAGAGCAAGTCATATTCCACTGAATTATGAACATGAGGTAGAGGAAAACATTAGATGACAATCAAAGAATGAAATATTTGTTTAATGAATGTAAACAAAACGAAAAATGGGAAAATATGAATGATTTTAAACGAATCGCATTTGAAAATCAAAAGTGTTCAATTTCTAGCATCTTGATTCTATTCCATTGAATAATATATTTCACAAATTACGTTATCCATTGTATTACTACCTTGTCAAATCTTTGTATTATTTTCAAAACTCAAAAAAATCAATCATATTTGTTTACTGTCTTCCAACACATAAACTGCAATGTAGGTACTGTACTGCAATAACACGGTGCACATAAAAAAGGTATGTAGCAGACAGCCAATTTGGAGCGAGTGATCGCCTTCTCTTGTGAGGAGACAAGAGAAAGGAGACAGGAGACAAGAGGCGGCTGGAAGATGTGTCAAACGCGGGCCGGCCCACACGCCCCACGATGGATGGATGGGAGGAGGACGCGACGCGGCCTGGTGACGAAGCTCAGAGGCTCAGGCTGATTTATGGTGGAACCCGGTCGTAATCGGTTTCCAGAAATGGTGCAGGGGCGAATCGCAACACCGACCATATGTTACCGGATCAACAGTAAAAAAACCAAAGGAAGAAAAGACTCGGATGAGTGAGAAAAAACTTTCAAAACAAGTCCTTGATTTCTACTCCGAATGTTTCTCATATTCCACGCACTTCACACTTAATTGCTGAGAAATTAAAACGCCACTCCTCCCCTGTTAGCTACCGGGTCTCCCAATTACGCTCAAACAGATAATAATGACATAATGACACAATCCTCCAGCTCCGTAGGAGTGGAAATTCATTGGCACGCACGTTGGACAAACATTCTTGTTTTGGTGGGCCCACGCTTGTCAGAGCATTCCTCCTCCGTTCATTTGTGTTTCTCCCTGGCGTCTGACTCCCAGTTTCACAGCACGAAACGAAGAACTTCTTCCAACATGCACGATAGCCGTGATAAATACAACAGCGCTGAATTTTAAGTTCTCACGTGTAACGCTAATTTGATAATTAATTTGTTTTCATTAGCTAATAACGTAATTGATGTAATGATGTTGTATTGGCAGTGTTACGTCACGTAGGCCTAATTGAGATTGAAATTTATGAAATTTGTTGGGATAACAGAGCTTTAATTTTTTACTAGCATTTCCGTAAAAAACGTGAGCATATCCCAATTGCCATACAGAGTAAGTAAAAGAACCATCTTCAATACACGTAATATGGCATTATTTTTTACTGAGATGAATATTTCATACTAAACTCGTAGAAGACTGATCACAATGTAGATCACTTTTGTAGATCACTCGATGAGCATTTATTTATTAAAGGTGTTGATATATTCAAATTTCCTTAGAGCTTGATTTTCAGATTTTGAAAAACTGTCACTAATTATAATAATTCAATTTTATAGCATACCTGTATTGAATGTTCATTTTTATACAGATATATAATTTATACCTAATGTATAACTATACTGATCATAGAATCTTGAATAATTATTATGCTTATATACTTTGATTTTGTTTGAATTAGTTATAACACATAAGTAGATATATTATGTTTTGAAAACATTGAAAATAAGATTTTATTTGAAATGAATGTTTAGAAAAAATAATTGTTAAGGAGAGCAAATCAGCAAATAGACTTTGAGCAAAATGTTACAGCTTTGATGTATTTGCACGACAAGCCTCCATCATTATTTTCTCATGATAATCAAATCACCACTACAAGTTTGTTGTAGGTCACCCGATAGTAGAGTGACAGTGACCGGATCACCTGAGCTTGCAGGTGCAGGTGATTTGCAAGTAGTTGTGGGAGAGTGTAGACCGTCATATGCGGGCGTGACGTCACTGGATGTCGGTTGCTGACTTGACTGACTCTGGATCGTATGAACCGTAACACGATTGCCGGAAGTCCGTAATGAGGACATGCTGTGGTGGAGCTGGCACATTACCGGTATGGGGACGGTTACTGACTGCTCTGTCACCCGTCGCTCACCTCTTACATGCGCTGCTATTGACACAGACAGCAAACAGAACACTGCAAACCTTCCGCAAACATAATAAATAAATCCAAAGTCTACTCTCTGCCCTTTGCTAGTAGTTTTTCCTTTTCTATTCAATCCCCCGCCCCCCAACGGTCAGCAAATCATGAATATTCCGTCCCCCATTAACTAGTGCAGGCTTCCCATTCAGAGGCTGCAAATTGATAAAAGCAGTGGACCCGATAAATCTCTTCGACTCCCTGCTAATCCATTTTGTATAAATTACACGCTCTTGAATGTAGTCGCTCTTTTTCCTTCCGAGCTGAAAGTTGTTCTTTCCATATCGCTGCAATGATAACAATCGCAGGAACAAGAACAATGAGTAATCAAGTCGACACTGAGCTATTTAATTACAGTTCTCTTTTTGTGGATTGAAAATGCGATTCATTTTTGGTATTCGCTAGGTCTTAAAGGTCGCTCTGGAATCCATTTAAATGTTCAGCAAGTCATGATTTATATCTACTATTTCCATGTTTTCAATCAATATTATTGAGTGTAAATAAAGAGAAATTGGAATATTCTTAATCTAATCATCAGATGGCAGTAGAGCTAAAAGAAGGTTAGAATTTGTTATTAGCTCTCTGGATTCATCAATGATTGAATCCGTTCATTTTCAAGTAAATAATGTTGGAATTATACAATTCAAAATCTATATCTAACAAAATAAAAGATCTTGTCATTGAAACACTATTATTTAGCAGTACTTATTCACCAAGTATCTATTCAAAATATCGATAAATAACGATATTACACAATACAAGAAAAATCCGCCACTCTATATAATATTGTTTCCGCCATTTTGTGAAATCATTCGAAAATTTCTGCCAATCAGGAACAGGAATTTAACCAATCACGTCTATTGAAATTCGACTAGAATGAGATTAATTCATATAACTTGAAGAGAACTATACTTTATTGGAATAAACTTACATAGGACTTTCCAAGCTTGATCTAGGACATATTTAATCATTAATATTGGACAACAATAGTCCATATCAGTGCATTTTCATTTATAAATCAGTAGATTATTATTTGTAATAAAGTCTATTGGAAATATTGTGCTATGTCGCAAAGCCATTACAATGTACATATTCACTACAAAATCAAAACCAAAAACTAGTGAACAAACCAACTAACCATCTGTTTCTTTCTCAAGTTTTTCACATTGTATTGTTATGATTTAATCTAATCAGAGCATATTCCATTCAAGAAGAAGCCTGTAGAAGGCACTTGTATAATCGATCATTTTTCCCTGCGATTTCATTTTGAATTATTACACGGATATGCATTAATTTAAGGTGGGGTCGTACGTAAATGAAAATTCGTTGAAAAGGTCAACAAACCAACAACTAATTTTGACAGGTAAGTAACCACCCAGTCCTACCAATAAATTGTACACGAGACGATGGATTGTGGTCTATTTCGTTTATACTATTGTACCTGGAATGGGATCGGAGCTGAGTTCAATTCGATATACAAATCGGTTTAACCTGAATGTAAAAGTAATTTGAATATATAGCGCCGCGTGCAGTGTGGAGGAGTGCTTTGCGTGTATAGGTATTATTCAAAAAAGTTGTAGAAAGGAGGAAGGAGAAAGTGGGTGAGTGAAATGGGGAGAGAACCACCAACTAACTGAAGGAGAGAATAAAGTTAAGGTAACAAGAAAACTGAATAATGATGTATGTAAGTTTATGAGTGAGAGAGGTGATGAACAGAGATAGTGATGGATTTAGGAAGAGTAAAAATTTATATTTAGATGCGTTTCTGTGGGAGAACAGAGATAAACAGAGAGAGGGAAAGAGAGAGAATATCAAAGAGGGAGGAAAAAGTGTGGGTGAGAAAGTAGTTTGAAGAAAGAGTCACAGGGAAATGGAAATGGAAGAGAAAAACTTTTAGTAACTTAAGTTGGAAAGAGAAGAAAGAGATAGTGTTTGGGAAAAATTTAGGACCAACATAAGGGAAAATAATTCAGAGAAGAACTGTGTATAATAGAGGAAGATAGAGTAATACAAGTGAAAATTACTTTGTATATCATCCCAAGTCGGAAGAGTGCAGTAAGCGAAGAGTCAGGGGTAATAAATGAGAAGGAGAAAATTTCAGGTGAAGGTCAGGATGGAAAAGTAATCAGAAAAAGAATAGAAAGTAGAATTGTTTCTGGTTGGATATTCAGGTAAATCATGAAGGCCAGTAAAATGAATGTAACAATATATTCATAAAATCAAATGGCGATAGAAATATTTTGTTGGAATGTAATCCTACAGTTCTTTCTCTCATTCGAAGCACCCAAATATTGGAAATAAATATTTACTCCAATGTCCAGCTATGAATACCGTAATGCCGCATTAGCTTTGATATTGATTTCACTAAATTGGAATAATTTGCTGGCGTTTCATCAGAAAGCATTCGACTGTTTTTGCAATACTATTCACTGCAGTATCTCTGGATCCGGCTATTGATAATGTCAAGTTTCACATTCAAAATAAACAGTTTTGTTTGCTTTGGGTGGAATCAAAATATTCATCGACATTACTGACAAAATAACCTGCATAATTCAAATCATACTCCTAAATAGACTGTAAATTACCTCTCATCTCCAATACTATTTCGCTGATAGGGTATTTAGCAACATCCATGAATAAAGTGAATCAGAATTTGAGTAAAAAGATTTTAAAAACCAGTTTAAAATAGGAATAAGGGATGAAAGAGAAGAGAAGGGGAGAATAAAAAAGAGGGAGAAAAAGAGAGGAGAGAAAAAGGAGGAAATGATAATAGGAAGAGGCAAAAGTGAAGGAGAGGAAAAAGATGAAGGAGAAGAGAGAGAAAAGTAGAAGAGAAGGGAGCAGACGAATGAAAAAGATACACAAATATTGAAATCCAACGTGAATCAGAGAGCTTACAAATGGAAATGTGGAAATTAATTTTTCATGGGCTTACATTTATTTCCATTGAGATAAGAAATATCATACCAATCCCAATTTGAAAATCTGAAAACATCTCTCTGGTAGAGGAATCTCTGCTAGGAGAAAAAAAGAATTACGATTCTATCAACATGATAGTGAATAGAAATTCATGGACCCGGTTCAAAAGATGATTCTGAAATGAATTTTCAGTCGTCTTTTCCGGGAAATCAAAAGATCGTTATTGCGTTACTATGGCAACATTTGCTCTAACACAGTTTTTGAAAAGTCCCTGTCGTCGCAACGCAATCACAGCGCATGTTATTAAAGGACACGCATTGCCACAGTCATACAGACATTTCTGAATATCCAGAAGGCTTTTACTCCAACACTCCGCTTCAAACGCTGTATTTCAAACGCGAAACCATCACGAAAAAACACTCAAATATTTATTTTATCTCAAAGTGACAAATTTGGAACCAACTGTTTCTCGTGTTTATAAAGTAAGCAATCAATTTTTTGCCAGCTTGAATATCCAATAGTTTCAACATTTTTATCAGCGAAATCACCCTGTGGGTTATAGGTTCTGAAAACGTCATTCTGTAAAAGCAATTATCAATGATTTCAGTAGGTGACAATTTTGATGAAAAAAGGAGATATTACTTATCAGATTGTAGAGTTTATTGAGGGTCAGAGAGGGCACCCCATCAGAAAAATCCTTCAATTGCCGCCGTGATAATTTCATTAAGTAATATATCATTATATTATTTGAATATAGTTCAGAATATTTCTCAATACGTTCCACAAAAAAATTAACTAAATAGCATGTTCTAATAAAAATATGTATCTAATTAATGATAGTGAAAAAGTTTGTAAAGATATAGAGTTGAGGAACGATATACTTTGTTGTAGACTTCCGTCACGCATTTCCTGTCTTTCCAGACATCCATCATTACCAGTTTTAAAACATGAAAACAACCTTTTTATCGAAAAATTCTGCATAGCTTTTCATATTCTGCCTGATTTTGGTTGACATTTTTTTTTTCGAAAGAAAATTAACTTCCAATACCTGTGTTATATATTTGTAGGATTTCAATAATTTTGCACATGTATACATGTGTATACATTCTCTTCATTTTTCAAATGACTTTCTTGAGAATTGCTTGATTTAGAAAATTAATTTTGCCAGATTGCTGTGGAATTGATAAAAATGATTATTTATTGAAAATAGTGATGCTGACATTGTTTTGTTCGAACCCAATGTTGGACTTCGAAAAGGATGTAATAATTTAATAAATTAAAGTTGAGGGAATAAAAAACTATAATTTATTCTAGACATTCCAAATTTATCAAAACTGCAGCATGTCCTCTTGGATGTACAATGCTAGTAATCGTGATCATTCAATAGTGTCTGTAACCGTTGATCATATAAATCGTAATAGTTAATGTTAATTGTAAAAAAGTAATTTTTATTGTTAATAGTGATCAATAAATTCAGTGTATTTGCTTCCTTGTCAAGTTTTTTTTAAGTTCGCAGTCTCAACAGTCCTCTAAAAAGTTATATCTCCATTATTTAACGAATTTCGTGTTCCCGAGAAGACACTATTGAAGATCGCAGTCTCGCAGTGTATTTCTCTAAGAAAATTAAATGTATTTGATTTGACAAATATCCTGTTCCCGAAAAGACACTATTTTTAGGCCTAATACAGAAAATATCACTGCCGACTTTGCGCAAAATTCCAAGTTCAGCCCCACAATGTCCGCAATGCACTAGCACGTCATATTGATGCGAAATGATTCATAATTCACGTTTTGTCGAGAGGGCGAACAATAATTATTATGAATGGCAGAAAACCATAGTGGCTGATATTCAAACGCTTTTTTGACGGGGTGAAACCCTGTCATAATGTAAGCGAATCGCGTGGATGTCTGTAATCAGAACAGGAACTGGGCTCTTTGGGACATCATGCACGCTAGTTTCATGTCGACAATGATCATCAATACTACATTCACTTCATTCATTTCACAGTCTTGGCGGTAACATGACTCAAGGGGGTTGGTACAGTTGTAGTAACTTTTTTAAACGTCAAGGGTAATGTTTGTAAATCATAGTGGACTTTGGTGGATAATAAAATTACAATTTATGGGCTGATCGTGTTATAAGCTGTATTTGAGTGTGTTAAAAGCTGAGGTATATTAATGGATTTTTCCATTAAAGATCCAATTGATGAGTCAGACCAAGGCTACACTAGTTCATCTAGTGTAGCCTTGGTCAGATGCTGCAGTAATTTTAAATTTATTCATCAACTTCATCAAGTTGAGTATCCAGTTTTCATCTATCCATCAATACTTTGGTTTGCATTTGGTCCACTTCCTATAAGAGGTTCCTTTCGATAAAATCCCACGTTTTTACCAGACGGTGGTTCGTGGTTGCATACCGACATGGTATCTAGAATTTAAAATGATTTGAATGCGAAAAGATTTACGACTAACGTTTTGAAAACTGGTGAAATAATGATTATAGGAATTACAGAACACAGTCAGAAACTAACTTCGAAAACTAGCTCAATAATTATTATGAAAATTTACTTTGTTAGGCGGAATAATGATTTATAGAGTCATCTCCAACAAAATAAACAACCCATTTGTAATTTGTTAAGTATTTGTCTCCGACAAATAAAATTAATTAATAACATAAAACTTTGAATTGCAGATGACGATGATTTTCAAACAAAAAAAAAAGCGTCTTCTTGTCTCCTTCATTCCTACAATTCGGTCCTTCGATTCTCCAATGATTCCTCCTAGATCTTACAATATTCTTCCAATGTTGTTGGCATCATGACCTCATTCAAATCAGTCATCAACAGTACCGCTTCTGTCAAATGCAGTCGATCACCCAATTCCCTGCTTGCTGCTACAGTACCGCTACTCATCTAGCACTAGCACCAAGAATTTGTTGGATTGAAATCAATTTGCGCAGCATCACGGGTAAGGCGCGTGTCTGTAGATGAAGATCACAGCCTGTCGCGTTTCGTTAAGATTTTTTCAGCCAGCAGCTGTGTCGAACTTGATCAGTGAGCGTCTTCTGCAGGCAGGCTGAGTGTCAGTGTCAGGCCCGCCTGCCTGGGTGATTGTTCCGCCCACGTGGTCCTTTCCTTACAAGGCATCACTGTCCCACTCCACAACCATATCTAAATACATATATAGTTGCCCACAACAAGCAATATGAGTATATACACATATATAGTTGCCCATATACCCACCACGACAGATGTACAGTACACAGTCACACACCCACGCACCACGACGAGGGTCCGCCCTCAGCAACCGGTGTACATCAGGAACCCAAATGACGCCAAAACAGCCAACTTTGTTGATTCGGTTTGTCTTGCCAGATGCGAAGAAGCTTCGTTGATAGTTTTTGTCAATGAAGCTCGACCGCAGTTCGAGTTTGAATTGTAGATTAAAATGTGTTGTTGTTGGATTGCAATTGAATTTTTTTTATTCATTCATTACATCAGAAATAAAGAACAAAGTTTGTTTTACTTTTATCTCAAGACGTAAATTTTGTATTACAACCATTTCTGTCGCTGATGGATAACTTGCATCCATCAAATAAGATGATGTTCGGAAATGTAGGGAATAGGAATTGTACTGGGAATGTCCAGAAACATTATTTAATATACAGTTGTTTGATTTTCGATTCACTTGAACATGGAAAGTAAGTTTGATTTATCGAAATATTAGTAGCTCATGGACACGATAGCTGGGTAGAACAAACAGAGATGACGTGAGTGTGTTTACAACAACGAAGTCACAAAAAATTGAGAAGAGCCAATTAAATAATTAACAATAGTGTTCATCAAAACGTCAAGGATGATTGTGATGTGAAGTGCGAGTTATTGGATGGCTGTACAGAAGAACTATCAGAACATCATCAACTATCAGAAATGTTAACATCTATTTGACTTCTATCCACCTAATTAAATCTATCTTGATGCACTCTTCTGTGATTTTTTTATAATATTCTCCTCTTTTTTCTATTTGAAATCCTCTCGACAAAATTCACAATTTGTCAATGAGGAAGTTTTGTTGCAGAATATTCATTATACTGTATTAAAGAATTTACATGGAAAAATTATATCAGGAGAACAGTATAATTATCAATTTAGAGAAGCTACGTTAAAATATAGTAATGTGTAATATAGTAATATAGTTAATATATATGTGTAATTGAGTCAAGTATAACGAGTACAAGTTCATGAACAAGTAGAATAGTATCGGAATGACCAATGCGAAACCACTGACCGGAACTGTTTGAGGTGAATGAAATAGGTCATTCAGGAGAAGTTTCAAATGAGGATGAGGGTCAAGAAGATACGAACCTCTTCCATCCGCATAGGTGCCGCAAAGAAAGCTGCAGTCACGACCGAAAAAATCTCATCCCAAGTTGGGATAGGTCATACCTATCCCTACCAAAACGAGAGGCAACTTGACCGAAGATTTAGTGAAGGAGCGAATTGTTTTAAATATATTCCAGTATGCACCATAGCCACAACAACAACAACCACTTATCCTTTGGTTAACTCAACAATTCCACTTTTTCGTACTTGTTTTGTGTTTTCTAGAAACTTACCAATAAGTTAATGAATATTTTGGAATATTTGTTTAGGTCGGTTTTATTCCATTCTTCGTATTAGAATACAGATTGAAATTATTTGGTCAACTAATTCTAAAAATACGTTCCACGTTTTTTCATTGGATTGATGAAACTAAATTATTTATAGTTATTCATCAGAAATGAAATTACACCAACATGGTTCACAAGCTACCTGATGTAAACTGTAACTTCCTGGGATATAAAGAGGCTCTGACAACAAAAATACTTGTAACAAGATCAGTCAGAGCTTAGATATTGGAGAAAAAACTTGAAGTCGAACTAATCCTCTCCAAATAATAACTGCAAACTTGAAGAACGGATGCTAAGGGCGGACGAAAACTAGAAATCTTTCAATTTTTCCCATTCTCTTTTGCAGACAGACAAATTCTAGGGTAGCTTTCCAGTGGATAGAAGTGGCTATTCCAACAAAGCATCGAGAGTTATTTATTAAAACTTGGTGGATTCAAAGTTAACAAAGTTCACTCTCCACCGTCAGCGATGTTGAATTTGTCGAATTCTGCAATTAAGTTACACCGTTATCGGATTGAAAATTCGGCCAAGAGAGAAACTGATGAGGCTGCTTGGGAATTGGAATTAACTGGAGGCCAGTAGTAATGAAATTCCGAGCACAAACTTCAGTAATAGCAAATTTAGAGGTAAACTTTTTACCTGCGGAATCATCAAATCACCTATTGATTTATGGAGAGTCGAACTCCATTCTCAGCTCTCTTATTCCGATTTTTGTTTGCAATTACGCTTGCTTCTCTCCAAAGACCACAGGCAATTAATTTCATTTCCTGCGAACTTTGTAAGCTCTTTTACTGGAGTGCAACTTTTCAGCCCGATATCACTGTTGTTCTCCTCAGAGAATGTAATAAAACATGCTAATGAATGATGTGGGAAGTAAGCATCAGTATGAGTGGAGAGCGTAATTAAAATATTATATCAAGGCTTCAAGCTTTCACAATTATTATTCACATTCAATTATTCTGGACAACGTTGCTTATAATTTTAATTAAACTCTAGAATATTGTCAACCACCACATATTCATTTACACGAAAATACAAGCATGTTTCGCAATCATTGTACAATATCTCACCAAACACTATTTATAGAAACTTAGAAGAAGTAGATAATAAATGAATAATGTATTGAATGGACTCAATCACATATTATTCTAGAAACAAAGAAACAAGGAGCTCATTCCTTTCGCGTATAACTAGTGGCGAAGCGTGGTATACTTATTTTGTCATCGCCGGGTATATTTCCTATAGGACCAAATAAGTATTTGTAAGACCAAATAAGTATACCACGCTTCGCCACGGCGTATAATGTAAAATTTACTCAAGATTCAGCCACTCGGAGTTTTAACAAGCGACTAATTATTCATCACTTTCTAGACGAACAAGCAATGGAGTTACTAAATGAATTGAATATTATAATAAAATATTCATCTACAAAAAGCACATCCACAACATACAACACTCATTATTCCCTCACTTCCAACTTCGAAAAATGACAAATTATGTATCACTTTCTAGACGAAGAAGCAACGAGCAAAGAATTAAACATTATTTGAAAAAAACAGCTATCTATAAGCTCATCATCCTTTTACCATATACATACACAACACTAAAAATTCCGACACTTCCAACTTCCAAACTCCACTTCCGACGACAAATTTATGAATTGCTCTCTAAACGAACAAGACAAATTCAGTTACCAAAATTCCACTCAAATTTCATGCGTCTTACTGAAATAATATACTTGATATGCTATTGATTACTATCCTCTCTATCTTAAATAATATTGTATTAATCTATTGATTGAACTCACACTTATGACAGGAACGACGCACGATTGACGGAGGTCAGACATCGTATGATCTAGTAGAAGAGCGAATGCAGAGAAGGAAGGCAGGTCAGACAGAGGAAGGCATAAGGCGATTTGGCGGATGAATTAACAGGAAGAAGAATGACGAATATTGGAAGGGTCGGGGAAGTTCAAAAGAGCGGGAAGCGACGGTTTGAATGGGGTCTGAGTCGGAGGCGGCTGTTTGCAAGGGATTTTTTTTCGCGCATTAAGAAGTCTTGGATGCTCTAATGCGACTAAATGAGCGGACCGAATCCCGCCATTCAATCTGGCTACAAATCTACCCCCCCCCTTACACCTCACACCCCCTCCCAAAAACCTCAACCAGCGTTTTACTAGGCATAGTAAACGATAGTAAAGCGTCCCGTCCATTCATTGTCAACGGCAACAGTGTTTGTGAATGAACAGAACGAGAAGTGAATGGGTGGATCAGGTGTGTTTCCTTCTTCGCCCTTGTTGATTTTCCGCTGTTGTGTGACTGCTACGCAGGAAATCCGGTCACAGACTGTCGACTGAATGTTAACTTTGTACCTTGCCTCTCCCCGCCTAGCCTAGCCTACCATCCGTCAGTCAACCAACAGTCAAAAGTGTGAGTGAACACAGTCATTCTCACACACATTGACAAAATTGCCCACTATTTCATTCTGTGGCTTGCTGTTTTGTACTTTTGTTTTCTGCATTTGAATGTGTTCGATTAAATACATTTTAATTTCTTATTTTATTCATTTTCTAATGTTGAAAGTCAAGCTTTGCACCAAACATGATTGACTCACATAATATAACTGAAAAATATTACTGATTTAATGAAGACTGAAGTATAATTAACATGAAACTTTCTGCATTGATATCATTTGATCCTGTATGTATAAGTACTCTGTATCAATATTATCCTGAATATTATTATTATAGTATTATTTTCTATCGTGAAAGGTAATTGGAAAATAACTAGACCAAATTCTTGTTTAATGCTGAATGGCATCAACAAAATCTATTTCAAAAAATACATTTTCATAGTTTTTTCTACTTTACACAAATAATTGATAATCGTCCAGCTAGTCAATAATTACGAAATTAAAATTTTTGAAATCTCAAAAGCTACTGCTATTGCAGACTACCGTATTTGCAAATAAGTTTTAACATTAACATTATAAGTTTATCAATTATATCTTAACAAAATAAGCTTGTTATTCGCTTATACCCATGTCTTGAAAATCCATATTCTTTCTGCTTGAAACTGCGAAGAACAACAACTCTGGTCCGAGGTCACGGATGTGTGAAAACTGATATATGGAGACAGATTTACATGCATATTGTTGCATGCAAATACATCATCTCATAATATGGAGGTGAGTAATTCAACCCAAATCAACTGAATTCGGCTGAACCTCCAATTAATCAATGAAAGGTCAGCACATTATGACATGCATAAATTATGAACATGTATAACACAAGCAAATGAGGGGGAAATAGATAGGGAATAAAGTGTATCGAACCAACAGCAGCATTCCATGTTCTGAAACAAAAACTGAAGACTTCGGAAATCCCAAAAAAAATTATTGTCAACAAAATGGTGTAAAAAAGCATCCAACCGTCGGTCAACTGACGCGTTGTTCTCCACGGACTGATGGTTACATAGGGACCACAACACAGACTCTCCTCTCATCTCCGGAGCCGTAATGACGGTCTAGGCCTGAACCGAGGCGGAAAAGATAGCTTCTTAGGACGAATCCTATCCATTGTCTTCTTAATCGGTCATTGGAAAAATCGTCACTCTTCAGTTGAGTTTTAGCTACAAAAACAGGAAACCTCCTTCTCATGGCAGGAGGCCGCTTCCCTTCGACTTCCTCTCTTATTCATCGAAATTTGGAACTTCGGTGTTTTAAGCGTGAAGTTAAATAATTCGAAAAAGAAATGAGTGTTTTTGCAAGCTGTTAGGCTGGATAAGTGAAGGTGTTGAGTAATTTTCTATAACAGTTGAAACCGTCATAAGCTTGCATAAGTTTCAAATTCAAATTTGTAGGTTGTTTTCGAGAAGTGTCAAATAAATTTAAGTGAAACAATTATTTTCATTATAAATTTATAAAAAACGTACAAAAAATTATGAAAACCAACTGGAAAGTGCTGGAATGAGAAGGCAGGAGAAATGTGGGAGTAGAACTTGAAGAAAGAGGTGATAATATAGGATATATAATATTATAGAATATCCTGTGAAAGGACATAGGGTGGTTACTTGAGGAAAGGAAGGATGAGTCCATACCACAGAAGACAATACTCTGTGAAGGAGGATGCTTCTTTAGGGCTAGAATATGAAGAATGCTGGAAAGTGATCATCATCAATTATTATTTTTTCATCTATAGAACTCACACTTTAAAATTAAGGAACAATTCTTGTTCTCAGATTTTAGTTCCATTGGATCTATTTATTGAGTTAAGAAGAAAAATAACCTATCAATGCAATAGGTTACCTACCTATCATTCGATTTTTTATGATCCTAACACTTTTAAGATATGATGAATGATTCAGAGATTCTTTCTCAGTATCCCATTTTGTAGCTGCGATGTCTGCTAGTTTTTTATAGCAGTTAAGCTATCGATCAATCATTTTCTCACATTTATCACTAGGAACGAAATTACAAATGGTATCACAAGAATGATTAAGATTGGAATCTTCGCTCGCAGTAATGAAACTTTTTACTTCTTGTTGTGCTTGTCGGAATACCAACAGCGAGAAATTCTCATTATTATTTGGCCGGAGGAGTCGGGTCAGAGCGAGCGGATGGAAAAATGATGAATTCGGCAGAGAAGATGAATTTTCGCGCCTCTCCCGGTCCCGGGCCAGAAAGGAATTGCCTCGGCACTCGACAAGAAGCAACGCAGATGTTCGACGCATGTTCAAACAGATAAACAAATAAATTACTCACGTGTTACGAATGACAAGTCGAACGCATAAATCAATATAGCCCTCCGCTCGATGTTCGCGTGTCTTTCTACAGATTAATTTTCTTTTCCCTTCAATTTATGGTTGAGACGTCGATGTATCGTCTCTACTGACGTATTCTAATAAGCAAAGGCACCACCTTTTGCATTCAGAATATCATTTCCTTCCTATATGCTATAATACTTTTAGTAAGCAAAAGAATCATCATGAATCTGAAATACGGGATGATGTCATATTCTTGTTTCATAATTCATAGACACTAGAAGTAGGGCTAGAGATGTAATAGCTAGATGTAGAAATATTCAATGAAATAGGAAAATAGAATCATGATTTAATCAATATGAATTGAATAGAAAAGGTCATAAGTTATTTACATCTAATTAGAAGACTTATCAATCGGAAAGTAAGATGCAGTTCATCATAGCCTTTCAATAAATGGGAACGCTGTCATCCGATTGGCTGAAATAGCTCCTTCCCACAAAATGGAGTCTATGCTTGCATCGGCCAATGAGAAGAAACGACAGTTTCGTTCAACGAAATGGCGTCTTCATGTCATTTGAAAATCAACTAAAAAGATTGACTGTTAAGAATGGAATTTTGGCAATAATTCAGAAAACTAGTATTGGGTAATGAGAGATGAATGGATCTACAGCTAGATATTAGATGAGTTAGAACCACTTGAAAACGATTTTCAATTTCATTAGGAATTATATTGAACAAATACCACCTCAAATGCTCGCGCATTAATGGGGAATAAAATGAGCACTTCTCTTATCTAATCTCATACCGTTATGATAACGAAGCCAACCACTTTCTCGAAAATATTAGAAGTACTGTAGTATTTTATTAGGGACCCGACAGGGCCTTATTGCAATCGTACTCGTAAGTACCGGTACTGTCCGGTTATTTTCTTTGTACACTTATCATGTCGGTCCTTGGATTCTCTGTTGTATCGGCATATTATTTTTCCATATTACATTTTAAAGCATGTTCAGAAGGTGTTCACAAGTTTCGAACCATGTCAATCGCCTGCTCGAGAACATTAGAAATATTGTATTCTATTTTATTAATTTTGTATGTGTTTCTATTTCAAAAGCAATGAAGTTGGTACAGCTCTCTCTACCTCGACATAATTGCAGCATTGATCTAAATCATCCATTGCATTTCAGGGAGTAGCCTATTCTAGCTATCAGCCTCATCTAGATTGCCAAAATGTTACGAGCAAGGAGGAACACTTTAAGCTAGGCAAAGGTAGTTTGATAGGGGGCTAGGTTGGACAGTTTTTTAGTGGGCTATGGCAGCCGAACACGGCCTGGAACCTTCTCTCCTAGGCAACGGTACAACACACCACAGGAATCGATCAAACCCTTCTCGGTGAATAAATTATGACTGCTACTCAGTCGGTATCCCGTTGCAGTCCGAGCCGTCGACGGACCTGTCACCAATAAATTTTTGTCACGATTTAGGACCGCCCTCTACACCGGTTTCAACCCCCCTCCTCACACCCACCAACACCACCCTAATCTGCTTATCACGGCGACACGATCGCTTTGACCTTGTCCAAGGCCTCGATGAAATACAACCGTCTGTCTATTACAGTACAACTCGCCGGATGATCGGATATGATATACTGTACTACATTACAATATCGTTTTATCTACTGTGTCTGGTATGACGCACAACTCAAGAAGAACTAGAGAGAGGAAAATAGTGAGAATCAGTATTCAGGACGGAGTATTCAGTATATTTAGAGGTTTTTGTGTGCATGAATATTTAACATAATTTCTAAACGTATATGGTTCCAAGCCTCTCAGCAAGATTTCAATAGTATGAAGAAGATACAATTTTCGCAGTGTGAATGAATAGAAACAATATAACTCTAATAATGTCAATGAAGAAATGGGATAGAATTTCTCGAAATTCATAGGAATAGATTACTACCACGAACAACATTTAGTAAATGAGGAAGCACTTCAAAAAGTATCTCTTGTTTTACTAGCTTTCTAGTTGAGTTGGTAATTTGAATACGTACCAATTCCGTATTCTGAGGGTAACAACCCTTTGGCATTAATTCCTTTAAAATGAGCTATTTGACCGGGTGACATGTTGCAGTGGCAGGGCGCAGGGTGACTTGGTGACGACAGAGGGTGTCTCCTGTCACCTGACACTTCCTTCAGACCACACGCTTAGCTAAGCTGTACGTTAGCTGGCAGGAATTGCTCGGGTTTCCACTTCCTGTAGCAGAGACAGCAGCGAGCACCCTTCATCACTCGACAGCGAGGAGCCTGACCAGAGAAAAAACGATCACCTTCAATTCTGGGTTTCAACTACTACAAAAACGGATTTCCCTCTTCACGAAAAAAGCTGGTAATCAATCCATCCATCTTGAGGGATGTTTCAAGCCTTAGCATCTGCTTGACACCAGGTGACTCACGTTCTCAATAGTGAATATCTGTATTGTGTAGGTTCGAGGGTGCGCTTGGAGTTTCCGCGATTTCCTAGATCTAATTCATCAGTTAACGTGATATTATGCAAGCTTGAATCTCCTCTGTTCACACATTATTATTACCGAGCTTAATTATTTCAGTGATACCCCTATCAAGAAGGAGTTTTCTACTAAGAAGGAATAACAGTATTCGTAGTCGTTCCTGTGAATTATTAGTATCAATAGTCTTCATTGGGGTTGTTGAAAAATTGATGATAAGATACCCCAATAGATTCAACCCAATAAAACACCAATGAAGGATACTTGTCAGACCTCTACAACTTTAATCAGATTTTGGTCATGAGAGTACATGAGAGAAAGAGCGGAAAGAATCTGTGATTTCTTTCCTTGTGTATAAATAATTACTTCCCTCATGATTGTTGATTTTTAGTAGCAAAAAATGAAGAATATTCTGAATCATTCTGATCTAAATACGAATGATATAAATTCAAATTTCTGTTAATTTCCCATGTGGTACGGGAAATGCAGCATTGGAGATGGTATATTGCAGGATTCCTGAATATACAAAGATGATTGAGGAAGGATTTCAAAGGTAAATTGGCTGTCTCGTTTTATAAAATAGATTATGTGTGAACTAAAAACGAGGAGTAATTTGGTTGAAGACTTGTTGGCTCCAAGCGTTTTAATAGAATCTGTTTTAATTAATAAATGGAGAAGAGTCATGGTTGGAATTGGATTGTAATTTTAAGTGGATAACAAGCCCTCATCAGAATCTCAGTTATAACATAAGATGAATATCAAACACCAGTTCTCGAACGAGGCACGCATGTTGTGTCTTGGAAAATAATTACGTTAGAAACCGGAATGGGACGCTGACTCTATTTAAATTTTCGAACGGTGACGAAATATAAGATCAGATAGAACAAACAGTCTGACGGTAGGAAGATGATGGGTCGAAATTATACAGGTAGCGGATTTGTTTATTTATTACTTGGTGAGGTGGAGCAGGACGAAGAGGAAGATGAAACCGTTGGAGGAAGGATGGGAAGATGAGAAGAGAAGGATGAACTGGACTCACTTCTTCTCTGTCCATCTAATCTCACGAACTAGGAAAGCGATCGCGATTGCCCCATCCACTCCTTTTGGACCCTCGTTTTCGCCCCGCTGCAAACCAGTTCTCATGTCAACAGCCAACAAGAATTCAAATTTGTTTCTCAAACAAAATTATCAAACCCCGTGCCTACTCAAATAGAAGAGGAATCCACTTCAATAAAGATTATCTGATAAGAGAGAATAGATAAAACTCGATCTGAATATTTAAAATATGATTGGGAGCGCAGGAGCTGATAATAAACAGCATCCAAGTCGAGATTCTGGAGACCATAATGCAGATACGAAAGAATTCTCAAGCCATAACATGTTCCCACTCAAGATAGTAACAAAGATTCGAGGTTTAATAACGCTTCGAAGAACATGTTTGTAGTTCGGAAGGCTTTGATGATATTAAGGAAACGATGTGTGAAATATTCATTCGAGTTATATTATTTGGTTGAACTGTCCATTTAATTCAAAATCGATAATAAAAATCCAACAAGTATACAATTTAGGTGGATAAACAGAACTATGAAAAAGGCTTCCTAACATTATCTAGATACAATCAGTGTTATAAAGTTTCCTCAGAATTTCCCAGAATAGCTACAAATATCAGCTTCATCTGCTGAAAGAATGGTAAATTCCTGTTCACGGATTTTGAAGATTTGCTGTCTTCAGCTGCTTCACCCGAACTCACTATTCTTTCACAATAATTTCAGGGAAGAGATATGTAATAGAGAAGCTAGTACCATGAATTGAATTCAATTAACTAGATGTACTAGTTGAATATACAGTAGAATTATAAAAGTGAAAGATTAATATTTATCTTTTCGTATAAATGACGATCGAGATAGAGCATTGAAATATAATGGAGGATTAACACATCAAAAACCATTTTTTCAAACTCTATTTTCTATTTCCATGACTATTTTAAAAATGTTCTTCATCTTTACAACCTACATGATGCTGGAAACAAGCCATTCCTATATTATCACAACGGTTTTATTGACTATTTGAAAAACAGATTATTATTTTTTATGTAGAAGAAAACCCATCACAGTGCAATTAGCGTGACAGAGTATGAAGCATGCTTTATTGGCGCGTAGGATCGAATGACAGTGTTATCGAATCGGCTTTTTTTCGAGCAAAATGTGGAAATTGTTCAGATGAGTATGAGTAGCAGGCACACAAAACCTAAAATCATGTAAACTGCTCTCTTCCGTAGAAACATTGACGGACTGGAGAACTGTTATTTTGTGTTGTAGCCTACGCTGCGGGCAGCTAATTCAATTTCACCAGTAGCTGGCGAACAAGCTAGATGAGGCAGCCATCGTCCGCCTTCAAATCAAATTATTTCGTTTCAAAAAAGCTGTACAAAAAACTCCATTTTTGATATTCTCTGGACAGGAGGGAATTTCAGAGCCTGAATCATTAACTGGTTGAGAGCTGTCGGTAAAGTCAAATATAACTGTCAAATATTCGCGCTTGATACGCCAATTTAGCAAGCTTGTTTGCCGCAATATCACAGACTCGTAGTTTATGTCAGTATTTTAGTTGATTATGATTCCACTGAACATGGAGGCAAAAGATGAAATTCAAATATCCATCTCCGGTTTGCATTCATGGTGTTTGGAATATTACGGCTCAGACGAGTTTCCCAAGGGAAATCATTTCAGTTACTCCGTTTCAAGGATAAACTAGCAAAACAGATCCTTCAAGTTGAAAAACTTTGTGATGTTTAATATTTTGGGTTTGTCAGATTGTGGTATAGCTCGAGATCTAGAAGTGGCCTTAGATAAACTAGACCACCAATAAAGTATTTGCTTGTAAAATCGAATAACAGAATAACTATGTTTATGGATATTATACAATGTAATAGGTATTTTTAAAACACTATACTCTCCATTTGAATTCATCATTGCTAGTTCATATTAATCTCATGAGAGTTATTTTGATTTAGCTAAGGTACATAACCTTGGACAAGTGTTATTAGAAACATTCGCTTATCTTTAATAATAATTTCAACTACACATATGCAATAGTGAGTTGCAATTCTTCTACCGAAGATTACACTATAGAGCACTGAGCCTGCTATAAAATTCGCGTCAGGCGTACAGTATATTTATTTTTATTCCAATGTGACGCTGTCCACATGCTTGTCAGTTGAGCAAACAATGAACCCGAAGCCAGAATCTTCACGGCTACCTCCGCTGAAGTTGAGGGGAGTGTTTTGATTTTTATCAAGAAAAGACTGGAATGCTGGAAGCTGGTTTGATTATAAAGTTGAGAAGCAGAGTGGTTAACAGCGCGAGTTGTTGATAGTTGAGGACAGTGCGGATAATAACTGAGAGGAGAAGGAGGATTATTATTTTTATTAGGAGGAGGAGGTGGAGGAGGAGGAGGACTAGAAGGAGGAGACAATTATGGAGAAGAAGTTGAGAAGAGCGGCTAACATGTGTGTTAACTTGGAGGACGAGGTGAAAGAGAGGAGAGGAAGAGAGAGGTTGGAAGCCAAAGATGTTAACAATTAAGTATAGAAAAGGAGTGATAGAGGAAATGATAAAAAAGGACAGGAGGTATTAGAAAGCTGAAGAAGGACGAAGAACTAGCAAAATAAGGAACAGACAAAGGAGAAGATTAAGAATTAAAAAAATAATTAATAGAAAAAAAGAGAAAATGTCAGAGAAAATTGAGAACAGAAAATTGAATTAGGGAAGAGGAAGATGAAAGACTAAAGAGAAGAGGAAAAATATGTACAGTAGATAAGAATATAATGAACGAGTAGCGGTAGAAGAGCAGTAAGGAGAAAAACTAGAGAAGGAAGAAGAAGGGTAAGAAGAAGAGCAAGGAGGAGGAGGAAGAACAGGAGAAGAAAAATGAGAATGGAAAGCAGAAGAATACCAAGAGATATAATAGGAAAAATAAGAGTAACGTAGAAACTCGGGGAAAAGAATAATGAAAAAATAATAACTAGGGAAAAGGAAAAAGAGAAAAGAGATAGTAGAATGAAAAACTAAGAAATTTGAGCAGAACAACAATATCTAAAAACTGATAAAAAGAGAAGAATACGAAGAGAAGGAGCAAGAAGGAAAAAATGAGAATAAGAAAAGTAGTTGGAAGAATTATGAAATCATAGATGACAAAATAAGTAAAAAAATATGATAAACAAAAGAAAGGAGATGAACAACAAAAAGGGAGAGAGCAAGAAGAGGAAGATAAGAAGGCAAGAAAAAAAAGGAAATGAAAATGACGAAGTATTAAGAGAGAAATAGGAAGAAAATAATAAAGAAAAGAGGAGAAGAAGAAGAAGAAGAAGAAGAAGAAGAAGAAGAAGAAGAAGAAGAAGAAGAAGAAGAAGAAGAAGAAAAGAAGAAGAAGAAGAAGAAGCAGAAGCAGAAGAACAAGAAGAAGAATAAGAAGAAGAAATGGTAGAAGAAAGGAGTGAGTATAGGAGAGGAAGGAAAAGATCGGTTGCTGATGATCGGAGGCGAACGAGTGGAACGAGGACCAAGGACCAGGTTGCACTCTCCACTGCATGTAGTTGTATTCCTCGGGGGCAGAGTGAGGACCGCCGTGGCCGTGCAGCCGA
This sequence comes from Laodelphax striatellus, assembly GCA_017141395.1. Taxonomy (NCBI): domain Eukaryota; kingdom Metazoa; phylum Arthropoda; class Insecta; order Hemiptera; family Delphacidae; genus Laodelphax; species Laodelphax striatellus. The sequence continues at coordinate 46,872,662 of CM029532.1, read as the reverse complement.
GAGGCAAACAAGCTAACAAGCCAACAACCGACCGCAACTGCACCCCCACCCCTCACCCTCCCCAAACCACCCACCGTAACGCCAAAACCAACCAACCGCTCAACCAAAAAGCAGCAACTCAAGTCCCCTGTACAACCACCACCAGCCTGACTGAAACTTTCTGTCGAAAGATGAGTTCGTAATGCACGACTTACCTGGCAATTAATCTAAATCGTGGCCGCCACCTTTCTGCTCTTTGTTTAACCTGCGAAAAAACCAGATACGAGTCAATGAATAGAGAGATACAACATGGTGATAACAATAATATGCTAGAACCATGAGGGTGGGAAATTGGGTTTGGTATGAGTTTTGTTGGAGCTAGGTGTTTTGTGAACTGGGATATCTTCGGTTAGCTCTACCATACTACGTTTATAGCCAACTATTATGGAAATGTAAATAGTCTATGATTTGTAAAATCAAAGACAAGTACAGTATTACAATCACTCCTGTCAGTCAGTTATGACAAAGCACTAACGGTTCAAAAATGAAGAACAATCAACAATGCATTCCTCTTTCACTGCACTATGATGCAATGTAGAGCTAGCTAGTGATATGAATAAGTTTATTCATTCAAGCAACAACGAAATAGCCAACTACAGACCGGGATAAACAGCAACTACAAGTACTATAACCGTAAAGTTACTCCCCTTTATTTCAATCATCAAAAAAAATGTCAATGCCATATTTTTCTTCCTCTGATCATTCAGTCTCTTGCCCCTGAAATCTGAATTGAAAATATTCTATACAAATTCGTGAAATAATATTCTGGAATGATACAGTAATCAAAGACTAACGCGAGTAACAAAAAGAGTAACCCGTACAAGAGGTGTACGCATAATTCTTGTCTAAATCTGTCAGGTCAGGACTTGCTTCTGAAGAAGGGATATTCAAAGAAATGTGAATGAAGGGATATTCAAAGAAATGTGAATGAAATGAATAAGGCCGTTTCGAAATTCGGACAGGTCTGGTCTGAATGAGATTACTGCAGGTCTCTTTTTCTGGCGGGCGAATCAAAATGATTAATCAAAGAGATAAATGTGGGATGATCCTGTTGTCTCTCTCCCGCTCATATTTTATGAAGGAAGTGGAGACCTACATGAGACGGGAAGTGGGGGAGGATGGGATGTCACTCAGGTAGATAAAAAAGGGGTAAGGCAGTGAGTGAGTAAGCACCCATGAAAAAGACAATTCCAGCCCTTCAGCTTCTTTTCCCGAGTGCTGAATAAATCCCGGTGGGGGAGAGGAGTGGAGGGGGGTTGTCGCACAAGCCGGAAGTAGATAGGACAGGCTCGACTAGTTCCGTATAAACAGTGCTTAGCCTAGCGGAACAACAAAATCACTCTGCGTCCTACCATGTCCGCCCGTCCGTCCCAATCCACCTGGCGACTGCTGCGTCTACCTGGTCTCTAGCAACGGATGCTGCCCGTCTTGGATCCGTTGCTGTATGCCTCGCACGTCTCTCGTAAATCATGTGCCGAGCAAGAGTTGAGTGCTGGACTAGCAGATATCATTACTTTACTCTTGCTTTGCACCGAGCTAGCAAACAATACCGAAATGCCACTCCCTTCGCTCGCAGACAACTTTATCTGGTGTTTTGCAATTGTAATCCGCTAATCGATCTATTATCTTCTACACGCTAGGAGAGGAATTGTAGAACTGTAGTAGAGCACGATTGCTTTCTGTGATGCGAAAAAGGTAAAACTAGGTTTGATCCTTGATGGAGTTTGAAGAGCTGGATGGGAATCAACTAACAATCGTATTCCATAGAAAGCTGTGAAGTTCATGAATTATACAAGGAAATGGCTTTTGTAAGAATTATTTATTGAGTTCATTCTTCACAAAATACAATATTTTCAGGCGGAGTTGTACCAATATTGTACAGGTTGGTTTGTACAAATTAAAGCCGTGAGTACATGATCAAGTTTCTCAAATTTCATCCAATAGGTAAGGTTATTAGGCTATACTATACGCCCAGCGTATCATATTATGACAAAGAATTGATGAAGAATAATTGATCTTGATTTTAGCATTAGAATTCAAGGACTGATTCCCAAATAATGCTATCATTCAATTCCTGGTTCAAACAGGAAGGATCAATCAATCCATCATAATCTTGCCGATTGTTGACAGACGACAATGGTGATTAATCATAACCCCAAAATTCTGCCGAATCGAAAAAAGAGAACAGTACAATGTATGACATGAAAATGTAAATCAATCAGAAAAGGGATGATTCATTCATCAACACGTCAATCAATCACTTCTGCCCAAATGAAAAATTACGAAAATCCATCTGAAATCAATTTTTCTTACTCGTTTATACTGGAAATGTGTATTTGGTTACTTGGACATGAATGATGTTCGCTGGTCATAATTTCAGAAACTGCTATTTCAAAAAATGAATAATAAAATTGCTAACAATAACAATACTTTGGATGAGTCAATCAAACTCTCTCACAGACTATTCTATTAAAAATAAACACATATTAAAACTTTCTTATTGTTTTCTTAATGAATTATATGAAAAAATAGTATTTATTCAAAATCAACCAATGAGACTTGATCAAAGTAATGGATGTGTGTTGAATCTAGTAGTATAAAAAAACTAAAAGTGTGTGACCTTATAGCACGCTGTAGTCATTAAAAATGAGAGCAACAAAAATTGAATTGCTGCTCATTGATAAATGGGTTTTCATTCGAATTCTTTATTAAGCTTCATTTAAATACAAGTATGCAAACTTTATCAACCGTAAAATTCGCAAGTAGAGTGTTTACTTGAATTCAGTTATTGCCTTGAATTCTATTTGTCATTTGATTACGCAATATAATAAAATAATGGTTTTATTCAAACACAGACAATACTAGCCTTTCCAGGCTGTAGAGTTTCATATCATGACATTTAGGGGAAATCTTGATTAATTTACAATGTAGTGTTTGACGTCCTACTGGGAAGTACCGTATTTCTACCAGGAATTCTGTTGGTCATTCAATATCGACGATATTGATCGGGCTGAGTATTTTGTTTGCATCAGTGATGCAACTATGCTAGCAATTACCTTTGAGCCGTTGTCGGTCTCAACTCGGACGTGCGTTAATGACGATTTCGGATTTCCGCTCGCCTATTATAATGGGACTCATAACGTGGTACATCATTACACTAGGATGGCATGTAATTGACCAAGACCGCTTCAAATGGACAGCACTCGTGGCAAACAAGGCATGCACTGGACATAGGGACCACAACACACTGTGCGTGACTATTCAACCGAAAGCATGAATGCCGAATATTGTCTGACGGTATACTATTTAATTGGTGAATCAGAGATATTGTCTGAATCGAAATACCATAGGCTGATAGGTTTTGGAATTGGATAGCTAAATTTGAATATGCAGATTTTTCCTTGTTGATATTCGGTTGTTAATCACTTGTCTATAAATATCCCTGAATGAATTCCATGAGAAACTTCTCACCTCATTTAGTTTATAATAATAATTATTAAATTATATCCATGGATAATATTACAATCGTAATCATGTAATCACAACAAACAACCATGGTTAATATCACTTATTATTCCCTTATTATCACGATATTCCTTATCGCTTCTGCATTGAAAATTGAAGAATTCAATTCACGTTATCTTACCAAAACTTCAAGCACAGACAACATTCAAAGTAGATCTTGCCCGTGCTTCAAGATTCACTTTCTAGGTCTTCATATCTTCTATCCATTTTTAAAGAACAAATAGAGGAAGAAGGTAATCTCAGCTTATTTATTCAAACGGAAATTGACATAGACGATTGCCGAACAGGAAACCTGTTCCGATGAGTATGTTGTAGTTTGTGTTTGTAACTAGTTTTTTTGTTTTGAAGTAGATTATTACGGGTTTTATTTCGAAATATTTCTGTTAAATGAGTTAGGAGATAACTAGCTTGAAAAAAGCTGGGAATTAATTCATAATGAATCAAATCAAATGAATCCATTCATTTGAATCAATTAATGTGAATTTATCCCATATTTAATAGATATTTATCACATCAAAAAAGCAAAAATATTGAGAATAAAGGAACAATGAAAAGCCCAAAATATTGTAGAGTAATTCATTATTGTACTGAAATAATAATGTCAAGACTCGAATTATAATCGAGAGTGATAATGCGTGAGGTAGCAAAACACATTGTTATTTTTTTCGAGGAACCACCACTGTTGCATGACTGCTAACTTGTAATGCAAGTGGAAGAAATATGCGTGCGGTGAAAATAAATTTCAAAGTAAATGAATACTTTAGTACGGGAAGAGTATGTGGACGAATCTAGTGTGAAAATATATCACGCGTTTACGATGCCTACGTGCATTGCTGACTTTATTGTGGGAGAAAAGAACACAAACGGGTGTGAGGAAGAGAGAAAGAGTGGGTGGGATGAATAGAGGTGTGACAGAGAAAGAATGAGGAACTCAAATAAGCAGAGGGAGTACAACGTTATTACACCGTTCTGGATAGGGGATGATGCGAGTACGAAAATAGTACATGAGAGAAAAACTAGTCACTGAGAAGAGAGACAGAAGCGGAGGAAACGAGGAAAAATAGTGTGAGAGGGAAAAGTGTGTGATGAGGGAGTGAGAACGCAGAAGAAAGAATAACATCGCCTCTAATGCTTTTTCGTGCACGGCACTATGCAGTCTGAGTCCTCCAACACCAAACAACCAAAACTCGGTACACCTCTGCGAATAAGCTACTGCGGAACTTGTAGGTAGGCCTAGGCTCATAACCAGAGGTAATTTCCCAGCGCGGTCTCTATACAAAAGAAATCCGCTTTTATATGTTCGACGTTACGGAGGGAATGAGATGAAGCTATAAGAGCATAGGTGTCAGATATAGAGAGCAAATAGATATACAGAGAATGTAAATATATAGACAGCATATAGATATATATAGAGAGCATATAGATATTTAGAGAGCATATAGGTATAGAGAGCATGAAAATAATAGAGAGTGCTTAGATATAGAGAGAGCAAAAGAGAGCGTAGGAGAGACTCGTGCTCAGAAATACATAAAAATACCGTGAAACTATTCATCTGCAACGGTGTAATCTGATTGACGAAGTTGTAAATAAGTAATGTAATTTCAAACACGGAATACAAAATTTCTTCTATAAATAAATACCATCACTGTTGTAGCCTAATAGAAACTTTGTAGTTTAAATAGCCTTGGCCTTAAATGAATAATGTGGAATGTTTTGTGAATATTAAGGTAGAATAACAGTTGGATGTTTCTTGTGGATTAGTCTGATTGCATCAATTATTATTGAAGTACGGTAAGTCGGTAATGTGTGTATTATTGTATGTAGTTGCGTACGTTATTCATTCATGTCATCTCAGCTAAGTACTGCCATAGAGAAAGCATACTTCTCCTATGCTTTCTCTATCTTACTGCTTCAAGCATTGTTTTCTAACTTCTACTCCTCCTCTTCTTCAAAGCAAAGCTTCAAATTTGATACTGTATTTCAATTAAAACACTTGGAGATTTAAAGGAAGCAAATAGAAAAGAACGTACTTTTCAAAATATTGGGATAATTTCATTAGCTCTTGCATGAATGAATGAATGATAATGCGAAAGCATTGAATAAACTGAACTGATAATAATGACTGGAATGGATTGAATAGACTAGTCTCACAGAAGCTCAAGAGGGAAATGCTGCATCCAAAGTATGAATATCACTGAACGCATGCATTTACCAACTTAATGCATGCTAATACGCTTTCTGTAGAATTATTAGTTTTCCATTCAAAGCTCCTAGATTAGCTGCTTCCGGAATCTTGTGCAGGCAAAGCTCTTATTTCCATTATCCTGCTATCTGGACTCGAGAGTTAGATCCAACAATGTGTCCCACGAAATAATGCATAAGTACATTCGGCTCTGTTGTTCTGCATGGGTTGAGGGAATAGTGGAAACGCATATGCTCTGAACACCTGCCTAGCAGGAGAGACGTGAACTTCTCCAGCCAAGCGTGGTAGTACTTTGGCGAATGCATTGTTCCTGTGAACTTGTTGTTACATATGTAGTATATGTGCATGCATGAGCCAGTTGCGTTTTAGTATTGATCTAGCTGCTTATTTTTCAGTCGCGCCCAGGTGCTCTCTTTAGGTAAGCACAGCCATTGCAGCGTTTAGGCTTCTCGATAATCGACGAGCCAACTTCAAGCCAATGCTTTCCAAGTGCAAATTCGATTGGAGTGCATAGAGCAGCTGCGAAACTATACTATTGTCAATAATATTGCTTCAAGTGAATATAGGAACCCTCTGTTATACAATTCATATTACATCCTGAGCAAAAGAGATGTGTGACATTTTTATAATATGGAAAAGACTTCTACTTTGAAGTTAACTCACCCTTCTAAACATAGCAATTCCAGGTGAATGGTTTAAATCATTTTAATTTAACATTTAAAAATTTTAATTGAAAATTATTCAGGTTTTGTTACACTGTTACAATTTCTCAATTTCAGTTAACAAACTCACTATTAAACTTTCGAATACTATCAACGATATTATCAACTCTTTGGAAACAATATTCTTATTGCAGTCCATCAATTTAGAATTTCAAATTGTTAAACAGATAGTCATTAATACAGATTTCTATGTATATTGTGAATTTCACGTCTCCTGCATTTCTTGTAAATCTAACAGGTCTGTCCCTTTTCCTTTACACAGATTGACTGTTTAATCCTAAGAACTATAACTTTTATTGGGTTTGAGGGAAGATTGACAAATATGATTTCAAATGCGCAAAGATTCTCAATGATATTAAACATGGTATAAGTAGGACCAAGAAGCAAGCTTCTAGTTTTCATCAACAATGGCTTTCAGTCTTCTTGTTTTTATACATTTTCAAGTTCATCTCAAAACGTTTGAGTGACGAATAGTCGAAAGGTATTATTCAAGACATTTCTTCTGCAATAGGTGTCCCCCTATCATTAGCATACAAAACTGTTTTGAATTCTTGCCCTTCATAACTCTCTACTGGTGATGGCTGTAGAAGGAGCCATAACCCAGCTCCGTTTATTTGCCGAAGACATACTGTACTTCAAGTTCAAGCACATGTAGATTAGGACATTGCTCCTTGGGCAAACAAGGTTACATAAATCAATTCCGGGGAGCTAAGAATAATTCATATTCGGTTCTCGTAGGCAGCAAGTAATAGAGGCGATAATTATGTTAGACTGTAATAGCCGCCTTGAAAACGAGCAGAGTCAATAGAAACAAATTATCCGGCTGAGTTCGAGGAGGCGTTGACGTTTGGAGATGGAAGATGGTGATGAAGAAGAAGAAGAAGAAGAAGAAGAAGAAGAAGAAGAAGAAGAAGAAGAAGATGAAGAAGAAGAAGAAGGAGATTGGAGAGATGGAAGACGTTGGATGTTATATGCCTGAGGAGTAGCAAGGAGACCAGAACAGACCTGGACCAAGAGCGGATCTCGGCATACACGTGTGTACAGCTGGGCACTCCACTCCAGATTGTAGAGTAGGGGCTGGCCACACTCACACACCGCACTAAAACCACACACCAATCACACGATGATTCATAGAATCTCCAACTCCTAAACAAACTATACTCCCCAACTCAACTTTATCATTAGTAAACAACCAGAACTGCTTTGCAATATTGCCGAGTGAATCCATTCAACTATATTACAGTTATAACTATATTTACAGTTGGTACTTGAGAGTGAGTAGGTTTAGCGAAAATTGCGAAGGAGTTGATTATAATGGACTTGGTATGTAAAGAGTTGATAATAACCACTACCAGAGATTGCCACTAACGAGCATAGGAATTCAATAGGAAAATAGAAGATATTTTAAACAGAAAGTTACAGTTGATGGAAAATATGTTCCCTTTTTTCTCCATGACACAGAAGAGAGAACAGTTCTGACTAACCGAATTTATTTCTACGTCACAAGTCACAACTGAGTAATATAAGTGTCATAAAAAAAAACTTTTTTCAAAATTAGTGAACATTTTGCAAAGTGAAATAGAACTTCAACCTAATGGAATTAGGTTATAAACGGCGAGGTGGAACTACCTTCGGGTCTCCCCACCAACCAAAGCCATACGCTAGATAGATAGATAGATCAAAGACAATTTAATCTATAGGTAGCATTAATCTTGAGTAGTAGGATTATCTTTGGTGTCATCCAATCAAAGGTGATCTGTCCCTTTTCCTTTATAAAGGGGGATTGAATGTTTACTCCAAGGAATTATTAGTCTACTTAGTGGATTTAAGGAAAGATTGACAAATATGATTTCAAATGCACCAAAATATTCAATGACATTAAATATGCTAACAATTATTTTTGAGAAGGAACTATATATGGTGTGAATGAGTGAAACTATACCATACATCATATAAATATGTGTCCCACTGTATGGTGCAGTCTTCTCTATTATCGTTCAAGGTTTGCGACACCCAAACGAAGGCAGCTTGGAGGTTGGAGTGATGACATAGTGCATGATCAATTAAGATGACATTGTTTTTATTAACTGTACATAACTTGATGACAAATTTTCATTCACTGCTGCATTAGTCAAGCTCTCAACACATACTTGCAATAACGTTAGCAGTACCGAATCACTTTTTGTACTGAATAAAACAAATTGAAGTATAAATTGAATTGATCTACCATTTGGTGTGATAAAAATATTTAACATTAATTGGAAAAACAGATCTTATTCTAGCTGATTTTCAATCATCACAATTATGTTTTAATATATTATTTCTATAAGAAATAATATTGCCAACTAGAATCAATACACTTTTAAAACTTGCATAGACTGAGGGAAACTCCCAAACCAGTATTTGAAGTTCTCCTATCTTGACAAGTTTGATCTCTAACTTTCAAAATTGCTTTCTTGAGAAATCATTTTGGAAATAAATCTTAAAAGTTTCAAAGACAGCTTATCCTGACAGCCAATAGAAGTCAAAACTTGAGTTGGAAAAATTCCTATATTCACTCCCTACTTCTTAAAAGTAGATATATGAGCTATATGAGTTCCTGGATTCTCCACCACTCTGATAAAAAATAATCTGTATACTACTTTCCCAAGAAAATCAACTTATAAAAATGAGATGACTCTATAAACTTAATCGAACCTTCATAGGCATCTTCAGTTGAATTAATTAATAAATCAAAATAAATAAATTTTCCTCAATGAAAGCAGAAAACTTCGAATGTGAGATATATGATGTTTAGTCTTGTTTCAAACCCTACTGACACACAAACCTTCAACCAACAATTATTACCATTGTGGTTAGCTATATAATTTTCTTGTGTAATAGCTTCCTCTTATTTGCAGCTGTGCATTAAGACAGTATTCGACAAATAAGCATGGGAAGATATTTTTTGGGAAATTTTGAAATCATAGCTATTCTAAGCAGCGGTAGCTAGAGTAGTCGGCAATCACAATTGCTGTGGTTCGACTTCCTTTCTCGTCAATGTAATTATGTGAGAAAAAGCCGTTCCACCAACTGAAACAATGAAGTCGACCTAGAGATTGTGAATGGAAGTTGGGAGAGCTCTTTTGTTAAGCTACATTGTAGACGTGCTAAGCTTCTCGTCGAAATGTGACTGCAGTGAAGACTAACTTAAGATTAACTTAAGACTAAGCGACATATTTTATTTGAATCTCATTTTTTCACTTTTCAACTCTCCGCTAATTGACAGAATGAACTTTAAAGATAAGCTCTCAAGAGATGAGCTCCAGGCAATTTAGCGGTGTTGAAAATCCAACTTCTCCGTTGCGTTCAAATGGGAATTATATTTTCCAAGTCTTTCAATAATCAAAAAGTATTCAATTACGAGTATTTTATTCTGGTTGTAGATAAGATTCTTTCAAAATGAATCACACCTTGATTCTCTTGATATGATTCATTCTATGATTTCAACAATCTCTCAAGTATAGACAGAGAGAACTATAGCTTAGTTCAGTTTTCGTGAGAATATAATATCATAACTAATTCATATAATAATTGTTATTTTTCCATATAATCGAGTCATTATTTGTGGCAATATACTCGTACAAATTACAATGCATATAAGGAAGCACTTTCAATAAATGGAATTAGAATAAGAATTTGTTTAGATTAAAGAACTATATAATAATTGTAATAAATGAATATTAAAGATTGTATAAATTACAGTTGGAATTTTTCAGGTTTCTAGTCTAGTAATAAATTTGTATTTTAATAGTTACAAACAATGAATAATACAGAGAAAAATTATTATTTTGAAATTACAGAGATTCAATTGTAATTTTTATTAGAATAGTTTTCATTTTTAGCAGTATTTTTGTAATACTTGCTTATCGGGAATCATCGATTGCCAAATTAAAATTCCCCACAATAAATTATTTTAAATCACAAACAGATTTTTCTTTACTCAAGTTTTCATGCCTTCTTGATCTTTTCATGGACTTGATTTCCTATGACTTCAATGAGCCTAGCATTTATCGTACTTTCAATAATGTTCATCTGAGAGAACTGTGGAACATTTTTTGTCGTCCTCTACAGTCCAACAGCCTGACCTATTTGTAAGTGCTTCAGTCTCAAATGCATGATTATAGATTAATTCAATCCTCAATGGAACAATTCCTACACATTAGTTCCTCATTATCTACTAACAATGTTCACAAAAGACAAAACCATCACCATTACCCATATGCACTGCTCGTTTGAATTATGCAAACTATAATCTTCATTTGGAGGAGTGGGTATCTCCCAAAGGTGGAGCCTAATTGTTGTGTATCACGCTGGCTAAAGCCTACCTACCTGGCCTTAGCGGGGGAAAGGGAAATCTAATTATATCTGTACTGGTTTAAATGAATGACATATTATCTTGTGACTCTCCAGATACCTAGAAGAGAATTCATTTTTCCACACGTGAAATATTTGTGAAAGTAACACTGTGTATGTGACCTTATTTTATTATATCCAATCCACAAACTTATACACTTTACAAACATAATTATTTAAAAATACATTATTCCTAAAGATCTGACTCATCTTCTACTGTGATACAGATACTCGTAATTCTCATAACCTAAATTATAACAATTCGTGTTTCCTGTTCATTTCAACTCATAAATCTTGAGATCTTTTACAAATTTCGCCCATGGTAGACTCGTTGACAATTTCCGCATAAATAAGATCGAACCAACACTTTGATCAGCCAATTGTTTTGGCAAGCGAACTAGCTAATGATTCATTAGAGTAACGAACTGAGAACGAGACAGTTTTAGCTTCGAACTCAATTTTAGCTACTGTTCTATAACTGGAGAGGAGGAGAAAGGACTCGCTAATTCTAATTTCGACCAATATAATTCGAATGAGCATTACATGCCAAAAAACTTTTCTAAACTTCGAGAACCACTATTACTTTGATAAATAGTAGGCTAATTTTAGGATTAGTAGCCTCATTACAGGGTAGGATATCGAGCCTTTTCACGCGTTAGATATTCTCATGAATTATACATTGTTTTGTTCAAAGGTTCATTGATCTGAATCTTCTTGAATAGTCCTATTTATATCTATCAGCAGGAAGTACTGAAAATAGATTCTTCACTGCTTTGATGATACTTCAACATTGGAATTTGCAACAACTAAACTACAACAGAGAAAGGTAAAGAGACGTAATTTATTTTTATCGCCTACCTTATTTATTTTTTCGATGGTGAAAATAGAGGATAGAATATTATATCAACATGCTATTTGCTCTTTTTCAAGAATGATGAATAGTGAATAAGAACAATAGATTTTTCACCACATTGATGATACCTTAACATTGGAATTTGTTTGCAACAACTAAACTGCAACAAAGAGTGTGGTATGCACTGAAGATATATCAGATTAACGAGTTAATTTCTTTGGAAACTGTTATGGTCTCCTATAACTCCTGCCCTAAAGAAAGACGAAAGTTTAGAAGAGAGCTATGACAGAATACAGTCTAAACTTCTAAATACAATAAAGAAATGTTCTAGAATTGGAATTTTTCAAGGTTCTATACCAAAACTATTCAAAGATTTCTTGTTTCCTTCAGATTACATCTGGCAGGGTAGAAAGTTCATTAGTAATCTGTCACCAATGACGAATTTTCGAGCCGAACAGACTCCTCCAAACTCCAAGTTCAAAATGCAGCCTTTGCTCTTTGACCCGTCGTGTTAAAACTTGGATGCGGGTGTTGAGTAAGACCTGAGAAGGGATACCGCTGAAATTCGATCTCCATCGAGTGCTGCAGCCAGCTTCAAAGCGTTTTCAAAGTCTACGTTTTCGTCCCCAGCTATTAGTCTACGTAAAATAATATCAGTTTCCATCGATCCGCGATAAGCTTGCACACGCTCGTCGCAGATAGTTCGACACATCTGCTGCAAAGTTTCGTATTCAAATGACAATGGCGGAAGCTTTCCATATTACCCTGAATCAGACTGTAGGCCTACAGAAAGCTTATTGTTCACCTGAATTATTTAATAAAAATGTATTCTTTACATAAAGTGAAAGAGGAGTAACCTTTAGAGAAAGAAGAAAGAAGTAATCAAAAGAAATAAGAGTGATGATTTATTCATTGAATAATCCACTATCAATAATCCATCACGCGCAAACTCCAAGTGCCTGATCTTAATAAAGCTTGTTCATCTTGCTCAGGCATCTGTATTGAAATTGAATTCATGTCATCACAATTCATTACAACCTTTTTATGATTTTCAAAGTGTATAAGAATTCATCCAATATCAATATTGTTCTGCTTCTGTTTTCGAAGAGGAAATTGGTGATTTAGTAAGATTTAGAAGGTTGTGAGGAGCTGTGATGGGATAATATTATAATTATAATGTCAGTCAAGATGCCGTAGAAAAATAAACCAGGTCTGATATTTTCATTGATGATGAACCATCATGGTTCTAAGATGATCCGTGTCACATTAATATTGTACAATATCGATTATCAATATCCAATTTTCACGGGAGAAATATTGAAAAGAATGTTTTCTTTCCTCAATTCCAAAAAGTAATAGTTTTCTATTCAAGAAATTACTGGTAGGCAGGACTGCAGACAGTTTCCGTGTTAGACGAGAGTTTATTCAGGGATTGATCAATCGATTGGAAGCTGGTACTATACCAGTATCATAGAAAGTATGTGGCAATCATAACTTGTACTGAATTTCAACTATTATATAGTTTGGTTGGAGAAAAACAAACAGAGAAATAGAAATGTGTAGATACAACTGCATTGAAAATCAGATTTTGATTGAAGAACTGAGAGAAAAAACGTACAGAATTAGGAGTCTTATGGAATAGTGACTGATTAAGATACTTAGATAGTAATACTATCTACTATCTCAGCCTACTTTGAATAATTTACAAAAAAATGAAAGATAACTGCAAATTGATTGAAATCTAATTATCTAATAGGACAACGAAAGCCAGTAGTGAATTGTTCGGTTGATAAGATCAAGTTACCTGGAACTTGAGCATCAAAGATACAGTTACTTTATCATTGTGAAGAGGTCTTTCTCTACATCCCATTGAAACTTTTGTCAAGCAGCTCTATTTTGTCAAGCAGCTCTATTTTAAGCAACTTGATATTTTTCAACTACTGCTCAGGTTTTCGCGGGTCGTGTGCTCCACATTTCCTCTACCTGAATGTTCGTCGATTGCTTTCTTAACAATTCATCACAATAACAAAGTCTCAATAATCTTCTGAAATTGTAAAGAATTTTCCATACACTATAAAGTTGTATCGTTAGTTAGAAGAATAAAGTTGAGAATAGCGTAAGAATCATAAATAGTATATATATGACACGAATTCAATAGTACTTTACCAGTATCAAATTATTGTACTGTATATGATTTTTCATATTTTATACCATCTTGTATGAACCTCCCTTCTCTCCAATATTTTTCTATCGCGGCTTTATATATTATTTCAATGGCAAACACACGAATCTGTTGTCCAGCAAATAGTAAATATTATTTTGCCTTGTGGGAATGAATGCGTGGAAATTTACTAGTTGCTTCGCCGTTGCTTGTTTATCTATTTATTCTACAGACTAGCGCTGGAGAAATGCAGCGGCGAAATAAATTGCTGTCCGAATTACAACTGTTGTCTCTTACTTTCTTTCTCACACCTCCTCGTTTCATCTCTGTCACGACTGAGTTCCAAAACCAAAGTGTTTTTGTTAGCATTGTGTAAAGCTAGCGAGAACTCATCGCTGCTTCGACAATTATAAATTGTGAAAAACTTGTGAGCTTAATTGCCAGAGGTGGAGAAAAAAACGTGGAATCGAGGGACATGTTAGCGCGGCTATTAATTCCGAGGCGAGACCGTAAAAAAGACGAGCCCTCTTATAAGGTTATATTCAGCAGGTGAATAAGTAACGTTTATGGCGTGCTTGGTGCTTTGCGAGATCAACGCTTCACGATTCCCGTTTAATATTACGGTGGAAACTCGTTTATCAGTTTGTTTGTTAACATCGGTTTGTGTTTCTTTTAATGAGCACAGTCACCGTCAGCGCGATGTGGCGCAGGGCTGGGAAAATTATTGAACAATAAATTTGTGTTTAGACATGCCAGTGCACTTCAGTCCGTGTCCCACACTCACTCACCCCGCAGCCTAACAACGTAATGCGTACACGGGGCTGAATTTGTAGACCTACATGAGCTTGAGCATGCTTAGGGCAGCGACAGCATTTTATTGCTGTTTTCAAATTGTTCAGTCTATGCAATGATTTCTCGCCAATTACGGTGTGAGTAAATGAGTGAGGAGGAAATTCGCTTGCTTATTATTGTACATGGCATGTTTTCCAGGTAAATAAATAAATTTTTAATGATTGCGATTGCCAATATTCTACTAGTCTACCAATAACGAACTGTTCAAACAAGAGAACTACAAGAAAATGAGCTGATGCTCCTTGTTCACACTAGGTATTCTCTATCCTATGGGTAAGGGTGTCATAATAATAATAGTTGAGCTTCATGATCCAAGATTTTTACACGATATCAACAAACTAGATACCGGTAACTAAAACACTCTCTGTTTATTACAATAGTTTTCATATTATAGCCTACACTGGAGGTATATAAATAGCCACAGCAATCACTTTATCAATAGAGGTATAATCATTAAGGACTATCATGAATATCTTCCAAATGCAAGTCTTCCATGATGTTTGATAGTCGGTAGACAAGTGAATTCAAAGCAAAATGGGGAATAGAAGGTTTGTCACACAAAATAGATAGATTGTGAAAGTGGATTCCTCTTAAGAATATATTAAATGAAAATAGTGTTATATTTGTCCTGGAAAACTTAACTGGCATTAAATCTCATTTCATAAATATGAATATCAAACAGAGAAATGTAATAGCCAGACCCCCAGTGGCAAAATTCTAAGGTAGTTAGTTATTCATATTGTACATATTTGTATCATGAGATGAATCGGCTAAATGGAACTCATTCCACAGATTAAAATATCAAACATTGAAATATAATAGCCAGGTTGTCAGTGAAACAATTCATCTAGTAATATTATATTCTCGTACTCAGTAGACCATATCGAAGCATACAGTTCAATTACACGTTCAAATGACAAGGGCTTCAACTCAAGACAAGAAAACTTTGTTGCATTTAAATGTAGCACATAGTTGAATAATCCAGAGCTCTGGTATTTACCATACGACTCAGATTACATTTCATGTGCTGGCTGGCCAGCTATTAAACAGTGAATGTGAGCGAGCCATCTTGGTTCTCACCATAAACTGGCGTAATGTTTTGAGTGCTTGTTGCATGTCTGGTCAGCAGAGGCCGTTTTCACCCCGTTGACAGCTGACAGATGGCCAACGCAACTGAAAGGGGATAGAGACCACAGTCTACTATTTGTGGGTTGTCTCTTGTCTTACTCCAGTTACTATTTCAACAGCTACTGGTCATATTTCGACAGAAATTCATGGTGACTTAACTGTAGATTCTGTAGAAATTCATGAAATTATTTGTATAAATCATTCTGTACACAATGCCATTTTTCATAAAATTCTATCTTATAAAATTAACTTGAATTGAACAGCTGACTGATAAGGTATCCACATACTGTACTAGATATATTATTGTTTACTGCGTTTTTACAAAGCATGTTTAGTATAAGATGGAACATGGTGAAATTATTGGATGGAACTTGATGAAACAGTTGATCGTGTTCAAACGCCTTATTGTGATAAGTTTCCTCGATCCCATTGCAACTGAAGAGGTATAGCTAGCTCTTGATATTCAGAAATGAAATGAATATCGAAGCTTGATGTTTGATACCGTATCCCTGAATAGGATTTTCTTGAAAGACTTTCTTGTTTCAGTAGTAGGGGTCAAACTCAGCATAAAAATCCATTTTGCTCAAACCAGTCCGCTTTTTCTAATAATTGTCTTCACACTCTCTGCCCTCTCTGTTATCTCGAAGATAGTTAATTGGATTTTTTGTAAGGCCAAATACATGTATAGGACATTCAAAGAAGATGAATTAATCTAGTTGTTAAAAATCAATAGTACCTCTTGAATACATAATATATTATAGTTTTCCTCCACGAAAGGTATTGATAATGGTAAAAATAGTAAGAACGGTATGTTGTTGATATTCAAAACTATATAAGTTTCTAATAAGTTGAAGATTTGATGCCCAGTGAGATCAGATCCGCATAATGAACTAGACTCGAAAGTGAAAATCTTCAATAGAATGGAACTTGATTTTATCGAGCACCTAGAGTTGATATAAAAAGATTATGATGGACTGGATACCTAAATGAAATTCCTATCTGTTTTAGCTTGATGAAGATTGATTGTATGCTGATAGCGTGACTGCTCCAAGTAGTACCTTGTTAATAATGAACGTAGTTGTGAAAACATGGAGTATCATTCATAATTTCAGAGATTAATACGCAATGTAGCTTTGAAATTACAGCTAGATATAGATATACTTATATCGACTGTATATAGGCTATCTATAAAATAAAGTTAACTAAGTTTACTTTTACTAATTTACTTTTGTATTCATTTTTCGACTGTATACTATAGGCTATCTATAAAAATAAAAGTTAACTAAGTTTACTCTTACCAATTCACTTTTGTGAATAGATCGCAATCGAAGTAAACATACTTGTTCTATTCTACTGTGTTCTATTGGACAGTGTTGGCCTACACTAGATAGTCTAGGTCTAGAACACAGATTCAAGATAATAGTTACTTTTATTTTATCATTATCATAAAAGCTGATATTGTCAGAAATTCGTCCTAATAGATGATAAATGGGTCTCAACTATTCCCCTTCCACAGCTGGCTAGTTTCTGCGGTCACTAAAATCAAAACACAAGCAACCGACAATCACCTTTCGGTTGGATTGATACCACTCATTGTCCTACTTTGTCAAAGGATCACCAGGGCTTCTTTCACGGTATCTTTTCTTCCATTGACAGCGGTTTGACTGAACGTCGATTGTATGGTGACAATGTTTGAGCGCTATTTGATGAATGGGATCCGGGCGCTTCGTTCGTTCTTTTTACTTCGTTCATCCGCCTTCACGTAGTTGTGAAATGTGTATGGCGGATGGCAAGGCAACGTGAATTCGGGAGCAGCCATGATGCGGTTGACGTATTTTGCTGCGTCTTCAGATGTAGCACCTAATGAGCTTCTAATGGGATCCGTGTCTTGTCTCGGCTTCCTCTGTACACGACCGTTCATACCAGTAACAATAGCTGTCTGTTCCTATCCTCCATCCAGTAGCTTGTTGAGCGCTTGTATCGATCATAATTGACATTTCCTTCCATTATGTTGATGGGTTCAGATTTTCTCACGCATAAAGAACACGATATGATATTAATCTTTCCAAGATTTTTCAACTACTGTAAACTAATTGGAAATGGAAATAATTATCAACGTACAGTGCGTTCACTTTGCTAAGGCACCCCGTTATAGTTTTTCACCAAGCATGATGAAAGTGTATAGGAATTCATTCACTTTAATGCAGACATATTAATAGACTATTGTATAGAGGGGATGAAATATTTATTTTATACTTTGATAATGGTAAATAGATGTAGCCTAATTACTGTATTAGGCTAGGCGTACACCGGTTAGTCAAGACAAGACAAGACGAAATTAGTCACGTTTAGTCACAGTAAATCACAT
The DNA here is from genome assembly GCA_017141395.1 of Laodelphax striatellus. Lineage (NCBI taxonomy): Eukaryota > Metazoa > Arthropoda > Insecta > Hemiptera > Delphacidae > Laodelphax > Laodelphax striatellus. The sequence goes on along the minus strand of CM029532.1, from coordinate 46,854,416 downwards.
AGCTGCTTATGAAGCAGCACACACCGATGCAATGACTAATCGGTGTGTGTTGCTTCATAAGCAACTATGTGAATTACTGTGACTAAACGTGACTAATGTCGTCTTGTCTTGTCTTGACTAACCGGTGTACGCCTAGCCTTAGTTTTGATGACAATTATTTATTCCCAGTCAAGATGCTATAGCCAAGCAAACGAGCTATATTTTAATGTAACTATATTATTCAGTAGATACTGAATAATTTCACGCATATACAGTAGAATGATGCGAACATCCATCTCTAAGAAGATTACAGTGGAACTGATTAAAATTTCCCTCACAAATCCCATGAAGGCACATAGGAAGCGTACGTAAGTTCACTGTGAAGTCCTTTTGAATTGTAACCGCTGTAGGCCTACAAAGCTCTAGCTCAACTGACACTAGCATAGAAGGTTCGCCCTCTAAATTAGACTTAATTAGTAGCCTCAGTCTATGAAAGCGTTCGTTCACTAGCTCAACAGTTAAGGGCCTCCTCGTTTAGTTGGATGTGCGCTGCGCTGCTCTGCTCTACTGCTGTCGTGGTAAAGCTTTGTGAAGACACTCGCACGCGCACCCAACGCTCCTCAACCAGAATCCGGAGACTTCCCTCAAGATATCATGCGTTTCTAGATCACGTTCACGTCGTTAGAAAGGTACCTACATTATTTCTTTGGCCAAATTCGGGACGAAGATATCAACTTCCACAATGATTTACAACTCAAAATCAACAATAATTTGTTAACAGTTAGGGCCGGGCCGGTTGCACAAAAGTTGATTAAAGTTAATATTCGATTATTCATTAGAATAAATACCTTTATTTAACCTTTGCTTAACCTTTGAGAGACTGGGATGACGAATCTTAACTTTGGACTAATGGATTTGTACAAAATTAATTAAAATCCTACCCATTACAGTTGCATTGTGGAAGGAATGGATTATGCGGAACCGCAAATAAAATAGTATTGTTCATTGAATCCTTTATCTTTGACGAAGTGAGTAACAGTTGAGGTTCGTGTTCACAGTCATCACAATGTTTTGACCCTGTAAACAGACACCAGTATTCGGTTAAACCAAAGAATAGGAGAGATCCTATTCTGTGGTTAAACTCTGTTGTCCGTGTCAGGTCACTTGACATCTATCAATACTGGGAGCTAAAACTGTATCAGTAGTCGATTTAATGTGAAACTCTTTGTTATTGGACAATGGGTATCGATCAATACATTATGGTAACTCTGTGTGAAAACATTCGGATGATAGTATTCAATTGACATACCAATGTCCTTACTCAATGTCGGGCTTTGCTCGAAAACTCAAGTTCTGTTTCGTAGATTCAATGGGTGTGGGGTTGAGATTGTCGATAAAAAGTTATTTGTTTTTATTAGAGGAACTGGGAGAGAATTCATTCCAGCTCGGCAATTACGGATCTACTAGAAACTAAACAAACGTCATTTTATCATTCCATTTCCACCAACATCCAAAAGCTGATCATTTTCATTCACAATGATTATCATCATGTACATTTTATTGAGAGAAATGAATTCTGCTTTGTGGAAACTTTCATATTTCCAGTAATGTATTATATTATATACTCTGTAAAATTCTGGGAGTCTGATGGTATCAAGCATTTTAGGGACATATAAGTGTCCTAGTGTTCAAGTCAGGAAACAAAAACTCAAATTCTGTCACTTTTAATAAGTACAGTATACATTTGATCGGATCAATATTCCTATACACATTCAAATGAGATTTGAGGAGATATTCTAAGACCACAACTCAAGATTTTATAACCCAGAAATCAAGAGCTTGGAAGGAATTTTGTGGATAAGACGTGCATGTTCATCATGGGAAGAAATTTGACATAAGAAACAGTGAGCCAGAACAGTTGAGACACAAATATAGGCCTAGAGGCGTAGGCCTACAATAAAGCGATTTATACGGTACTCATCCAGCAGTTCTTATAACAAGCCTGCACGCAGAGTTGGCTCCAGGCACGGGGCAGGTGAATCAACCAATCAGGCGAACTTATATTATTCACGGTGTGCGGCTACGGACAAGCTGAGTACACGAAAAACAACCATCTCGACAAGCTAGAGGAAAATAAAATCGAAATCGCATCATACTTAAATTTCTCATTTTTATTGCAGTGTTTACAATATCTAGTATTGATGCGAGTTATGTATTTCGACTCCGTGTTCATCACCCATTTATTGGCAGTTACAGTATTAATCTTGAACTGCATCAAGAGCATGGACACAGAATGCGAAAAACAGCACTAAAAAAATAACGAGGTTTTATGATAATTGGTAATATGGTTTTAAATGATAATTGGTTTTATATATTGGTAATTTGAATTTTTTTCTGGATACTATGGAATATCTCTAATACACACCCATATTAGCGACTAATTAACAACAATTGAAAAGAGATGAATGAACTGAACACCAATTACTTTCACCATATGAATTAGGCTACTGATTGACATAATTCTATTGAAGAGTAGATTTTCAGTTTTCATTGTAGTGGAAATGTTCTATATTGAATTACTTCAATTGAACTTCTCATTTTTGTCTGTTCACAAACTCTCAAAAGAAATTTGTATTCATGACAAACTATGTAAAATTTCTTTTCAATCTTCCATGAATTAAATTCATGTTATCCAATGACAAGTATCATAATGATAATATTATCAAACCCCTACAGCATGGTCTATAGACAAAACTTTTGTTCTGAAATTCAATTTTAGGATAAATTTGAAGACTCGTATTTCAAAATAATGAGAATATCTGTTGTTTATCATTTGGAGGATGATATTTGAGATGACGATGAATAGGGAATTAATTAACAACATCGATCTGTCAATATTACAATACAAACTCTTCTGTTTATCATTTGAAGGATGATATTTGAGATGGCGATGAATAGAGAATGAATTAACAACATCGAATTGTGAACACGACACAAATATTGAACATTAGTAGACGAATTCTCCGGTTCTTGAGAAAGCGAAGACTATACGTTTTGTAAAGGTACACAACGATCTCTGGAGCTGATTGATAATTAATGAGAATCCGTTGTCACCCTTGATGTTGGAATGTTCAGTTCCTTGTAAGTTCACGGTCACGGTTCTAGTCAAGTTCAACAAACGAGAGAAAATTAATAGGATTGAGTGGATGGGAATACTGTAGTGTAGTGTTTCCACGATTTCATCTTAATCATGAATTCACCCAATCTTCTTCTATTTTCCAAAGACTCGAACAACATACACAAGACAAGAATCGTGTGGGAGACGTATATACAATTTACCAATCGCTGGAAAATATATACATGTGTCTGAAGGGAGTATGCGTCTACAGTGACGGCTCTTGGCATCGTCAATGGGTCTCTGACATCATTAGCGATTCTCCTTCATTAGCGCCCCAACACTTGAGAGGCCTTCAAAAACGAACTCGCAAACCCGTGCTGCTGAGGCTGTACTGATGAATTTATCATCAGAGCTAGAACCAAAGGGCTCAGAAAGCGTCTCCGTGTTCTAATCAACATTGCATTTAGTACCTTCGTTGCAAGACATCCATCAACCGAAACTAATTAGTGTACTGCAGTATAATATTGTATTCACTATGAGATTCGTTTATACGGATTTCTAGATTCATAGAAAATAGCAGAACATAGATCAATAGAATTGATAGAGGAAATAATGCATGGATGTGATTGCACCGTCACAAACTAATCAATTGCCTGTACTTATAATCTTAGAAATGTGAGACTCTGTGACGGATACGTAAGTTCCTATTTAACTGATAGAAGAAAGAAATGCATTGATGTGATTGCGCCGTCTCACACTAATCAATTGTATTTTCTTATAATGTGGGAATTGTGAGACTCTGTGGTGGATTTCCGTGAAATTAGCTACCGTAAATGATTATCATTTCTATTTGAACCCCTAGAAGTTTTATGTCAGGCAGTTATTTTTATTCAATCTATTTCTGTGTGTCATCTCGATTAGTGTTATACAGTAAGGCAAATGTTAAGTTACATAGAAAAGGAGCATCTTTTTATGTAAATCAGAGAGTAAGTTTACAATACAAATTGTAACAAAAAAGATTGTAGAGATTCAAAATAGATGAAAGCTCAATTTGTTATTTTGAGCCGAGAATAATTTATTACGAACACAATATTCTGAAACTTCAAATCTCGATAAGAGTAAAAAAAATAGATTTTTATTATAGTCGAACAGAAGAACACACGCCAATAACAATTCTCAAATTAAAAACTGAAACTCTAGAAACTGAAAAATTGCATAGCCTATATTTCCTCTACTTTGTCCCTTGTTTCTGAATTAAAAAATGACATTCTAATTTATGTACTTTGTCCCTGAAATACTGGATTTGGATTGAAGCAGAGACTAGACAAGACAGGGATTCTGTTCAATTGAAGAATGGAGAATTGATGGTTGATGCCAGTGTTGTCGAGCTGAGTGTCGATTGGTTGAATTTGCAATTGGTCGAATGAGATGATAGCGCTCCGACGTTTAATGGAACACTGCAGTAATTGAGAACATCCAGAATCTATTGATCGTGAATACGTTATGAAGTTACAGGTTCGTGCACGTGAGTGACAGTGCGCCAGCTTATTCTCGGTCCTTTTTTCTCGTTCTCTTTCAACAACAATAAAAGAAAAATAATTCAACTGTTGGAATACAAGTGCTCCAATTAGAGGCTGTTCTATATGATGCACTTCAGCCACTCACCAACGCGTTTTTGTTTATTGTTGTTCATTTTTCGTTTACTACGTTGTACTGAATTTAATTAGCTCACCATTCTTCGTCGACCCTTGCCGCATTTGAATACTGTACTACGCATCCTCCTCCTCCTCATCCTCCATCCCCCCCCCCCCCCCATCACTCCTCTTCCACCCTCCGACCCACTCAGAAGTATACAGTATACGATTACTACAGGAAGTATATCGTTATAAGATTAAGTAAACGAAGTATACGTTTACTACAGAAGTAACTACAATATACGATCATTATGGTTAGACTCAGTCACTGCTATGTCCAAAAGTCATAAATAAATGAGTGAGTGGGTTACATTGATAAGTCAACCAGTGGAGCTTCCTAGTCTTGTTTGTCAAGATCTTTGTGAACAATTTTGTTTCTAGTGCAGTCGATGTCAATTACAATAATATTGTTTAATTATTTGATTGTAATTATTTAATGATCACAGTATTTAATAATTTGTAATGTAAATTACAAGAATTTACAGCTTTTTCAATCTTAGAAATTGGGACTATTTTTCTTGTTATTAATTTATCCATTCCTTCCTTTCTACTGAATCTGCAACCAAATAATTTTAATTCCCTTTCGTTCGTTGGATAGTATCGAGCAAACGGACAGACAGACGGACACAACTGCGATCGTCCTTAATAATAAATAATTGTAATGATTGCATGAGTTATAATGTTCGATTTTGGAATTAATATGATTTCTGCAGCAAGGTAGAGTTTGAAAAGGTGAATTCACGATGCCGAATGCTTCCTGCGTTTTTCATAGAGAACGAACCTATCCAGGTAGTGGCTGTGTGATGGATCAATATTCTCACAATAAATAATACCGTTTGAATGCGATTTGAAGCCATGAGAAACATAGAGTACAGCGCAACCTTGAAGGAAATTTAATTTCGTGAGAAGAGTACAGTAGTGGCAGACGGCTTTGCGGTTGTATGCAAATACTAGGGCATAGAAATCCCCGGTCCTCGCGTGTATAGTGGCGTGCAGGATGATCTTGTTCTGATTCCTATAGTCTCTCGCAGAGTTCCGATCAAATGAAGACTTGTTTATGCATTATAGCGCACTCTGCATTCAACAACAATTTATTCATAGAAAAAGAGAATTTTATCGATTTCCATTGCGGATTACAACTTCAATATTGTAAACAATATTCAGTCACATGAGAGTAAACGTTATTATCTACTACTTTGGCTACAATCTACCAAATGAATCTAAGTAGCCTATCCAAATTCGATGAAAAAACGGCTAAAAATTACTATATTGATCTATCTACACTGTGTCTTCACAACAGACAATAATTGAGCGGGTTCTCCATGTTCGGTGAATATTGGGAAATCTTTCTTTCGCACTTTCCTTTCTCATCACGTCTCGGATGTTATCAACAAGCTCTAAAAAGACAGTTAGCGTTATACAATCAACTCCAGAGGACAGATTTTACATGAATAATTGTCAGAGATAAGTACTGATAGATTGAAAAAATGTTTTTCTCGAAAAAGAGTGAAGTCAAGTCATAGTGCAGACGGGGATGCAGTGTTGCTTCACACACACCAAGGATTCCCTCGCTGCTTTCGCTTTGATTGATTGACTTGTTATGTTTCGTTTATTTTCCCTTTCAATTTTTTTCCAAATGCTTTGGCTCAAAGAAGACGGAGTTCATTATTTTTCCAGACGGTCGAGCTGCATCGATGAGGCACAATTTTATTCCTTGACGGGTGTATCTAAAATTAGACCTAGCTTGTTCCAGGGTGATTCAGTGTGAACTATAAAAAGAGTATTGACGATTATTTAAAAAAGAACGCTCCCCTATGCAAGAAGGAAGGGGCACTAACGCTTTTCAAGACTTGGGTTAACAAACCATTGCAAGGGGGAACGCGCCTGCCAATCTGAAAAGGGGCAGATAGCCTACAATAATATACATAAGTGCCAGGTTCCGGCCTCAATCTCACCAAGAGAATAGAATCCATGAATGGGGAACTATTGGTCTAACCAGCTTCAAGCTCTATTTGCCGGAAAGAGCTTGAATGCTATTTCAATACGAAAAGGGGAATAAAATTCTTGACAAATGGCTCCACATGTAGAACGAGCACTTTTAAAGCAGACTTGAAAAATGAGAGGTAAATCGATTCCAATAACAACTCTGCACCAATTGACAAGGAATGAGCCAAGGGGCTATCGTTTTTTCAAAGAAATTTTATCTAATTGGTTCAACTTCCCTATTTTGAAGATTTTAAAGCAATTGCAATGAACGAAAACACTTGTTTCAACCGTAGAAAATAACTGTACCTGTTCCGTTGTATCATAGTTTCATAATAATACTATCAAGACAATACGAACAAGATAATAACGAAGACAATATTAATTAAGTAGTTAAATTGTCTTTTGTAATAGTAATACATGCAACTCAAAGAGATGGCGTACTTGAAAAGAGCAGAGATGATTGGCTGATTGCCCATCATCTACCGATATTACGATAATCGGTCTTTTATCCATCATATCATATCCTCAGTCGATCGTCTCAGTGAAACAATAAATAATTTGCGATTGTGGTATAATTGCGGATTCTATTGTCAAAGTACCTATGTCAACACCTTGTCTCAACAATACTGACACTACAATTAGTTTAAAGTAAATAAATTCAATTAAGTAACTGAAGATAAAGATAAAAAAATTAATTGAATCCCTCTTTTAAACCCCATTTCAACAATGAGAGAGTTGGCCTGAGAATGGTGAAGATTTGTCTATGAATAATAATTTCCTATTAACACTATTTGTCCTATAACATGAAACAAATTTTCAGTTGGTACAATTTTTTCTACAACGAGAAAATGCTATTTTCAAAAATAAAGTACCTATATTATATTGGAGTAATCGTAATGAAGAACAGCGTTTTTATCTATGTGACAGATTTTATAGGACTATAAGAATAAAACAACAATTTTCTTACCAGACTACAGAAGATCGAGTTGGTATTGTGGAAAAATTGTTGAACAAAGTCAATAATATTCTTTGTCAATTCAATATTAAGATATTCCGACATTCGAAGTAAACAACCTCACTCCATTAGAATGTTATTCAATGAATAATCAAGCATTGTTTCTTGTTAGAGTTGATTTTATTTTAATATTAATTGCATTATAGCAGGTGCAGAATTCTGGTAAATGAGTCATATCCTGCCGCGAAAGACAATGGTTTTTTGTTACAAAACACATCACTATTCTAATTAGAAACTAATCAAATAAGTGGCCTACAGTATTCGAATGCAATCTATCATAATTATCGTCAAGGAGTCATTTATTTTAGATTGAGTCACCATACCAGCTTCAGTAAGTTTGAATCATCAAAAAGTTATTAAATCCCAGTAAGTAGCCTATATTGTAAATGGACTAGCTTCAAGCGATAGCCTATTCTTTCTTTATTACTCATTTACTTTTCAGCCAATTATAATAATTATATTCAATTAGCTATACTGTATTAGCTTCTCGATAGAAAACCGCAAATTTAGAAATCAGCCCAATAAAGGAACCCAGTGAACCCTTTATTATGTAAACAATGGCTAAATTAGATGATGAACTTGAAATTCCCAACCAGTCAATCATTAATGATAGGCCTCATTAGGCCTATTAGCATTATTAACTTTACTTATCAGCCCCATATGACTTTTGGGAATTCATGTATTGTTTATTTAATTACCTAATGCGTATTACTGTATTTGATTACAAATAACATTTGTTCTCTTGGTCATGGGCACTGAGTAAGTACATAACTTAGCTGAGTAAGTAAGTACATAACTGAGTAAGAGAGATTCTAACTGAGTAAGAGAGATTCATTCTATTAAGAAATCAGAAAAAGTTTTAGAAAATTATAGTTTTAGAAAATGGAATATGATAGTTATTGATGTGGAAACATTCAATTCAGAGCCTGATGATGATATCATGATAATAGTAATAATTTCAACCCCTACTTTCCAAACTTTGAGAATCGATAAATAATTATAGACATGAGGAAAATATAAATAGAACTACAAATAGTCTGTAGTTGAGGACTACTAATGACGTATACTAATATCAGTGCTGCCATATTTCGGACTTGGAACATCAAGCATTTTAAACAAAGGCACTGGATACTATTGAATTTTGAGAAGTCAAAAATAGTACTCAACAATTTATGAATCGAAACCCTTCACATTTCGCAGTGATAAGATGCTTAGACACTGGATACTATTGAATTTTGAGAAGTCAAAAATAGAACTCAACAATTTATGAATCGAAACCCTTCAGCACATTCCGCAGTGATAAGATGCTTATTTCTGACGAGAACCTCGAGAACAATATTAATTCCATGTCCATCGATGCTGCCATATTTCGGACTTTGAACATCAAGCATTAAACAAAGGCACTGTATACTATTGAATTCCGAGAAGTCAAAAATAGAACTCAACAATTTGAATAGAAACCCTTCACATTCCTCTTAGTGATAGGATGCTTATTATTTCTAACTAGAAAAATCAATTCCATCGGTAGATCGGTACGGAAGGCCTACTAGAAAAAGCTGCATAACTTGATAATATACACTACAGACATTTTTGGATATCGTAACTTACTTGAAGCAACAACTGTAGGTGTCCATAAAAAACTGATGTATTCACGTTCTGGTGACATGTGAACGTGGAATTCAGAAATTCAATAAGAATCACCTCTGAAGTAATGCCAAATGCATGTGGCTCGATCGATAAAAACAGAATTTCTTTTTCATTTTGAAAGTTAAGTTTGCTGCACTATAACCAAAACTATGAAATTTAAAAAAATCTGTCATGAAATGTATAAAGTATACGAATATTTGTAAGATTGTTTGTAAACGTTGAGTTCAAATTTGAAAGTTGAACTTGAAAATTAAACTGAAAATGTTGATATGACTTTACAATGTAGAAAAACCGGGTTGAAGAAAAAATGTCATATTTTCAAAAATGAGCTCTTGAAAATCGATGAAAGTTTGAAGGATCATTCGAATACATTTATTAGTGGTTATACTGTAACAAAATATACGGGATTCCATAATTCACAAGTCAATAATTGTTCAAATATTAAGAAATTAATAAATATCGGCATCATTGTGTTCGAATAGAAGTACCGTAAGGATTTCTAAATTTATAAATTTTTACGTATCATTCACAAGTCAAAACTTGAGCAGAACGACATGGAAGTGAATGATAGCTTTATTATTGATAGTCTACAATAATGTATTACAGTATAATCAACTCATTTATAAATTTGTTTATTGGCTTACACGTGGGCTTAAACTTGAAGGATTTGTTTACGAAACAAAGTTCTTGTATTTTATATTAAACCTACTTAGTTTTATTTAACGGTTCTTGAAGTAAATAGGTATAATGAAGACAACCACAGTAGTTAACTTGCAAACGAAAATAAACGTGAATGAACTTACCGTTAGTAGACTGATAATGATAACAGAGCAGCTAACTTTGAATCACAATATTCAAGAACTAAGGATAACGCAAGACTGACAGGACACGCGGAGTGGTGAAGCGACTGGCGGCAAATAATTTCGAAAAACTTTTCAGGATTACGAAGAGAACCACACAGGCAACAGAAGGGTAGTTGCGTTGCTTGTAAACAGCTTGATACGTATCATGCATCGTTGAAACGCGATAATAGCTGATCATTTGCCGACACTGGTTGTTTTGATTTTGAAGCTATATATATATTATGGATTCTATTTATTCAAACTCGTTCTGAATGCATGTGACACCATCGTATGAAAGCATGAAATTGAAAATTTTGGAAGGAGCATAGACGGCAATTTTATTTCCATGCTAATGTTAGAAGTGAAAGCTCATGAAAGGTTTGAGTTATAAAAATGTTAGGCCTAATAGCTAAAATTTAGAATAATATCATAATTCCAGCTATTAAAGTATCAGAATAGCTAAATTTCTTGAAATGAAGTTCTAGAGTACTTATTCAATAAAAATGTTTGGGGGAACCCCTGAAACCAATTTACAAAGATGGGGCTTATTAAGCACTATGAACTTTTATTTTTCTCAGAGCATTCACCACACAAATTAACTAAACTCATGAAATATTCAACTTATACTCTTTAACATCAAATCTCATTAAATATTGGCGGGTTCTAGGACCTTGTAAGTGGTTATCAAACACTTTTGGTTGATTGCACAAAAACTTATTCAACAAATGAAATTCAATAACAAGAAATGTTGTTCATCCTAGGTACAGCATATTATGACTAGAAATAGGTTTAGATTATTCACATGAAATAAATTTTAAAAATAAGTGATTATGTCACTATCAGTTAAAAAAGTCTCCATACGATAGCGAACCAAAATCCGCAGAATACACCAACATCAACATTAAAAATCTCCCTCAATTATTTAGAGAGGAAGTTTTTAAAATGGCTAAATTATAAAACTTGATTAAATTTGTTATATTGCCTCTTACCCTTTCTGTCATTTTAGAAAAATATTTCATCAATGTTAGGCGTAGGGGCTTACAAGGCGCATATTATGTGATTTTTTTTTCAAATTTTCATATGAAACTTCATTCCGAATTCATCCTTTGATTTTCATACAGCCAGATATAGTAGGCTTACGACAGCAGAACTCAGGATCTTTTTAAGTAGGTTCCGTAACAGAAATAAAGATAATGCTTATAATTTATTATGATAAATAGTGTATTGAGTTGATTATCTGATTAAATATCTTGAATGCTTGAAAAATTGAGATTATTCACCAAGAGATTCATGAAATTAATCTTTGAAAATTACAATTTTTTTGTTATAACAGTAACTTTCAACAAGTGAAAAGATTGTAATCATCTACTGGGAAAACTTTTCCAATTTATTGTTGACAAATCATTTAATATTAATAAGAAAATAGTTAGTTAGAAAATATATATACTAATAAACTGCCGTAAATTAGAATTTTTCTCATTTTATTGCATACATTTATACATATTTTGCATGATAAAAATGTTGAGTGTGTTATTTGGTCAATGAGGCGTCCTGCCTTATTCAATACTGTTCATATTCAAGTCTTTATTAATTTCTTCCTTACTGTATCATGTATTATTACAACTATCTGGATTTATCTAATCAACAATAAAGTTTGATTAAATGCATTAATACTGTAAAGCAAAAGTATTTCAAGATTCATTAGTTACTTCATTCAAAACTCTGTTCTTCTCCCGCCGCCAGTGGCACCTACATAAACGCCAACATGATAAAACCACATTGTCATCCCTTCAGAAAAAACAGTGTAGGTTTTTAGGAAAGAAAGTGATATAAGAATAGTAATTTGTATTATTCTCAATGGTTTAGCATTTTTTAATCAATTTCAATAGATTTTAGAATATTTATTTGAAAAATGAATGAAATGCAACATCGAAAACGGGAGCGTGACATTTTGTCCCAACGACAGTTTGGTCCAGCGACATTCTGTCCCATTTTTGGGACAGAATGTCGTTTCATGGATTGGTCCAACTCAGGAATGTGGGACAGAATGTCGCTGGTACACATTGTCGGAAAGTGAAGGAATGTAAGTAAATTGGACCAAAATGTCGTGCTTGGAGCCGACATATTGGTCCAGCTCAGGAATGTGGGACAGAATGTCGTTGGTACAAATTGTCGGAAAATGAAGGAGTATAGATTGGACCAAAATGTCGTGCACGGAGCCGACATATTGGTCCATCACAGGAATGCGTGAATATCGATATTTTCATTGATTCATTCATACTTATCGATATATATTGGTATAAAATTCGTAATTCGGTGAGCCGGTCGGTTGTAATGTAAAACCTATGTCTCGAAATTTGAATTGTACGAGATGGTTATGCATGATATTGAGAATTTTGAAAAGGAAGATAGTCCAACTTACTTTTTCATAGGATGCTGTATTTCTTAGCTTCAAATTCTCACCAATTTGCTTTCAAATCAACTGTAACTCGACAATATATGTTGGGCTAATCTATAAGTTATCTTATATGAGTTACCGTACGGTATATATTTACAATAATCATAATAATACTGACGAGGAGACGTTAAGCCGTCGGTCCCGACTGCCTAAAAAGTAGTCGTCATATCTCATCATCACCCCACTCATTACCCACGCACAAGCCTAGAGCTCATGTGGGCATCATCCTCAGAAAAAAAAAATTTCAAAAGTCACTTAACCTTGTTTTTTCATCGCTTTAAAACCTACCTTAATTATGACCCTATGAAAAAAGACAAAATATTATACCAATTTTTATTTTTAAAAGCATATTAGCATATTAATCGAAAACTGACTGCATACACTTTCAAATGTTTGGAAACATGTAATGTCGGATTGGGATCTGTGACATCACACTTACACTCCTAATTGACTAAAAGTTCAACAGTCAATATTTTGTCTAAATCGATATTGCGAATGAAACGTGGTACAGAATGTCGCTGGTACACATTGTCGGAAAGTGAAGGAATGTAAGTAAATTGGACCAAAATGTCGTGCATGGAGCCGACATATTGGTCCAGCTCAGGAATGTGGGACAGAATGTCGTTGGTACAAATTGTCGGAAAGTGAAGGAGTATAGATTGGACCAAAATGTCGTGCTTGCAGCCGACATATTGGTCCATCTCAGGAATGTGGGACAGAATGTCGTCAGTGAAAATGGGACAAAATGTCGTTTGGAATCCTTGGAGTGGTGGACCAGAATGTCGCTGGGACACTTTTGTACCATCCCATCGAAAACATCGATGTTTTCGCCATTACGATTTTGACGACTAGACCTTGATCAGTTGAAATTAGAAGAGTCATACCGGAATTGGTAAATTCAAGCCAAGTTATTGCTGATAGTTGTTTCATTTCTGATTATACATTCTCGTTTATTGTTCTCGACTCAAGTTTCTTCATCAGTATTCTCTATATTTTCATTCATTTCCACTAAAAAGATCAAAATGCCTACTGGTGGTGCGTTGTTCGGAAGTTCTTCGTCAAGATCGCAGAACAAAAATTTGGTTGAATTTAAAGCTGGAAAAATGACGATGAAAGGAAAAATGGTCCATCCTGATAAAAGGAAGGGTCTTTTGTACGTGAATCAATCAGAAGATTCTCTCATGCACTTCTGCTGGAAGGATCGTCAAACTGGAACTGTTGAAGATGTAAGTTTTTCCACTTGACTATTCAGAATCGATTAGATTAGATCATTATGGACAAAGTTCCATAACTTATATTGTTAACTCATCATAAATGAATCAATAAGCTTAATTTATGTCATACATGAGTCTATACTTCAGTAGAGTTCTAACTTACGGTGAGTTTTGTTCTTATCACCCAACCTAAGATGAGTTATTTCAGCCCTATTCCTTTATCTTTATGTTGCAGACTTGCAGTTGGAATTTTCAATTTTACTGCTATTGACCTACTAACTTACTAGCTTACTTCATAAGTATAATAATATAGAAGTGTTTGAAATGATCCTTGGCCAATTACTTGGGATTTAACCAAAATGTGAATATCAAGATGTTTATAAAGATGAGTATTTGTCCTACAGTAATAAGATTATTGCTGCCCATCTAGACATTGTTGTTAGTGACTTGAGAATACTTTGCTGGACATCTCAGATTTCTCAAAGTTTCTGATAGCAATCTATTTGGTATGTTATGTGACTGGAAATTTTAAGAAATATAAAGTGGCAAGTAAAGTATAGGCCTACTTGGACCTTACTTACTTGCATTTGCATAGTACTAGCCTTAGTACATTAACTTAAATTGATAATTGAATAACTGGAATCTGAAAAATCAGGTAGGTTAAGGTTCTTTCTGGCTAAAGAGCCAGAAAATGAATATTATCTTGAAGTTAACTAGGCCTAGTGGGCAGTTTATGGGACAATGTGGGCTGTTGGTAGAATAGACTTGACTTTTATGAGTCATCTACGGTGATGTATTAATCATCTTCTAATAGATGGGCGTACTTCATGATTCTCATTTCATTTGTTTCTAGGATCTCATCATTTTTCCTGATGATTGTGAGTTCAAACGTGTACCTCAGTGCACAACTGGAAGAGTCTATGTCTTGAAGTTCAAGAATTCCAGCAGGAAGCTCTTTTTCTGGGTTCAGGTAAATTGCTCTAAATTTAATATTTTCATCTATAATTCATATTTTTTTAATTGCTAGTATCTTATTTTCATCAACTTACATGCTTTGTAAGCATACTTTTGCGCTCAACCCCTAACTTATTAATTTTTCATTACTAATGAAATACTAGAAAACAGGCCTTTATTAGATTCTCTGAATTTATATGAGGCACGTACTTGAGCACGGCAAAGCCCTACATGAAATTATTACAGTTTCAAACCATTCACCATATCAGTTTATCTATCTTCGATACACGTATAGGCTGTGTCTAGAGCAAATGGACTACACTCACTTTCTCTTGACTGCTAATTACATTTAACACAACGTGCTTCTACCAAAGAAATGCTTCTGCGAAGATAACAAGCATCCAATTGTTTGGCTTGAATTCATTCTCTATGAAAAAGTGAATCTTATTTTTTGGATGATTGAGTCATTATCGCAAAATGTAGTCTTTGATATTGCAAACATGATAATGATTGTCATTAAGTTAATTATTTCAACACAATATATTATGAATTTGAAAAACCAAAAGTTGATTAGTTTTTAATTTTTATTGATGTGTTCCTACCACTTGAACTAGAAATGGTCTCATTGCACTAGTCAATAGTATTAGTCAGAAATATAATTACCTTATTCAGCATTAATGAATTGATTAATCATTATGAATTTAATTGAGAATATATGTTTATTTTGGGGAAAGAAATAGTTTTTGGGCTGAGCCTGTTAATTTTCCCAATCATGTTTTAATTAATTGTGATTGTAAGAATAAATGAATTGAATTATTGATGGCTAATATCTATTGGTGTCAAATAAAGCAATTCAACATAGCCTACTAGGGTAGTGCATTGCACATGTACATAGTACATTGGTTTTATGTTTTAAATGGTATTGAAAAACTTTCATTGGCTTTTAAATCTCTAGGGAAAGACTTCATTGACAAATTTTCGCCACTACTATTATCCATCAATTAAATACAATATTAATAGTTTTCAATGCTAAAACAGAAAAGGTTCTTCTGTTGTCATGTAGGTGGTAGTCACAATCCTGCTTTAATTCTGATTAATCATGCTTCAACTCTTCATCCTGAACGAGTTCTAGATACCAATTTAATGTTTCACATATTTTTTTATCAAATCAAAATAGCCTCTTCAGTTTTTGATTGCTTCTTGTCTTGAATTATATGTTATATCTTTTTCAGGAACCCAAAACTGATAAGGATGAGGAAAATTGCCGTCGCATCAATGATGTGTTGAACAATCCTCCCACTCTTGGCACTCAGCGTAGTGGAGGGGGAACTCCAGGTAGTTCATTGAATGACTTTTATATTGGCTAATTCTGTCTATTCAACAGTTGTGCAATCACAAACTGATTACGACATATTCTAATACGACTATCGGTTCAATTTTTCTGAAATCTCAAATTAACTTTGACTCATTTCAATATTTTATATACTGTTGAACAATAATAAAATTATTTCAATTACTTCTCTTAATTTTTTGCAGTAAATATAATGAAAAACATCTCATATTCTATTATGTTTGTTGGAAATTGTAGTTTTATACTATTACTTCGAAAAATATGAAATTACAGTTATTTTCTAAAGATTATATCTTATTATTTATAAAGATCATATATCTTATTTTATAAAGATTTATAGATTTGAAGTAAAGAACTAATCTAGTATCTGTTCATGTTAGCTGTTCATCTTGCCTGAATTCAGCTTGAACTGTCAATACTGTCATCTCTCATAGCCCTTTAGTTTTCTAAGCACAAGCCTAGTTAGGGCTTAGTGTGTTCCTATCAAGGAAAAAATGTTGAAGTGGATTGTTTTCATCCTGGTTTTAAACCATTTCTTTATTTTGCTATTAATTATTATTGATACGATATAATGGTTTTTAACTGTTCATTATTTTTTAGTTTTTAATTTTTTATTCCTCGACCAATCACATTAAAACAATATCCATAAATTGATTCCACTGAGAAGCATTGAACCATGGTTGCAGAAAATAAATGAAATGTCTATTTCTATTGGTTTTGAAATGCAATGTAAATAAAAATTCGTTATTTTTATGAATGATCCTAGATGGAGACTTGCAGAACTTGTTGAGCAACATGTCTCAACAACAGCTGATGCAACTTTTTGGCGGAGTGAATCAAATTGGCGGGCTCTCTAGCATTTTGGGAACAATGAGGTGATTATAAAATTGAGCTTGTGTTTAAGTTAGATAATAGCCGATATTGTGTGGGAGGAAACTCGTTAGTTGAATTTTTAGTTCAGATTATTAATTGATATCTAGTAGGCCTTTAATAATTACAGCTCACGTTTATTGTGAATACTAATGAGTAATGACAGTTTTTCTAACGTTATGAGTTTTTGAACATTAATAAATTGTTTTGACTGGTACGAATTGACCATTGATGAAAGAATTAAACGAAAATAACACACTACTTTACAAATTTACTACAAATAAACACTACTTTCAAATTTAGTGCCCCGAGCTTGCTTGATAATTCATAATTTGTAATTATGCAGAATTGATTTCAATTTCTCTTTCATAGGTGGCTTGAAATTTTCTCCGAAGTCTTTTCTCCTGTTTTCCGAATTACGTCATTATTTCCCGATTATACTAGCAATATTTCTCAATTGTACCAGTAATTTAGTAAACAATAACATAATCTTAGTTAGTATTAATTATCTGACGAATGAAAGTGCATCATTCCTTTATATTAGGAAATTTTTTGTGTGATGTGGTATCTCTCCATAATGAGAGTGACAAATATACAGTCAAACCACTAATTTATTTACAAATTGAAAATTACAATAGGCCTATCAAGGCTCATGGCATAACCTGCCACATCCTCAGCTGTACTGATGACGTCTGTATAGAGTCTAGAGTAAAAATAAGGTTAGGTTGCTGGAGCTACTGTTACAAAGAGGAGGAAAAACAATAATATCATGGAATATATAAGAATTGAAATTTCTTTCTATTAATTTCTATCTTCATGTTAGTTTATCCTATTCAATGTAAATTTTAATGAACTTGTCATGTTTTTTATGCCAAAGTGAAGAATTATATGATCTGATAATTATTTAGAAAGCATTGTTGAAAACATTTTTACAATGACTGGCTTTGCCATGATCAATATTGATCGAGTAGCAACTGTAGACTAATGGCTGCAGTAATCACTGTAACTGATTTGTGAACCGTTGTATTTTGATAGTCGTCCTTCGGGAATTGGCCAAAACAGCAGACCTTCGCCGGAAACGAGTCTTCCCGCCTCTCCGAATAACAGCAGTAGCGGCAGCACTGCCGCTTCCGCCACCTCCGCCTCCGCCGCCTCCACCACCAGCGCCACCCCTGCTACTCCCGCCTCTGCCAAGCCGGCTACCACTACGGCTGCCTCTTCCAAAACTCCGTCTTCTGCTGGTAACTATAACAAAATTATTCTCTGCTAAATATAATTTTTGAGAACCAAAAATTGCTTTAGATGGTTCGGAACCCTCCTAAATATGTATGACCATCTCTCATCATCATCCTTCCCATTACATCTCATCATACCAGTATATATTATGCAACATTGGTTATGCCCACACAAAGACCTGTGGGCACAACCACAGGGAAAAAATCATAATTATAAAACTATTCATCATGAGTACAGTAAGACAGCTGTTACTAACAATATTAGCTTTCATACAAGCTACGACAGTTAAGACTGTCCCGTCGAGTCCTGTGATGTGTGTCACCTCAAGGGCATGGCCACACTACTACTAGGCTTGGCTTCGCTTACTCGCGTAGTATATCTATATACCATACGATACATAGATATACTATGCGTGTAAGCGAAGCGCAGCGAAGCCAAGCCTAGCGTAGTATATCTATATACCATACGATACATAGATGTACTATGCGTGTAAGCGAAGCCAAGCTTAGTAGTAGTGTGGCCATGCTCTTGGTGTAGTTTTACACCAAATAGTTGAAAAGTTGAAAATAACTACATTTCATGGACTTTTCCGTGGCCAGCCAGGTTACACGGAATTATTATTATTAAGGACAATTACATACTAATCATACTCTTCTTGAGGATGTAAGTATCAATGGGTTTTCTCTTGTCTCTTCTTGAATAAATATTTGATTGAACAGATCTTGCACAATATACATCTCACGATTCGGGGTGCAGATAGAATTGATCAAGAAGCCTACAGGATGCTATTTTCAAATTGTTAGAAACGGCTCATTTTTTCAAACTTACCATTCTTTTATTCCTTTTTCAGGCAGCAGCCAGCAGAACCCAATTCAGTTGAGTGATTTGCAGAATTTTCTTACTGGACTTGGTGTATCGGGATCATCTGGCTCAGCAAGCAATGGTAAGTAAAGTGAATATTGCAGAAAAATTCAAATAGGAGCCGATTTAGTTTGAAATATTTTATTTAAGAAGTGTAAGCAAGAAGAATGTAAATAATAAGATAATATCACATTTCTGATGAGGTCTGCTTCGCATGCTTCGTAATGCATTTCAGAGCTGACCACTGTTGAAGAGTACTGTAGAAGATTTTTATTAATATTTAATTACAATATCAAGATTAACGTGGTTGGGAAAGAAAAAATTCTCCCACTTTAAAATTTTGTAAGTTACTTTACAAGATATTTCATAAGTAGTTCATTCTGGTAAGGTACCTGAATTGAAAATGAACTACCTCATTACATCATTTTAATACGTTCAGAGTGTATAAGAATTCACCCACTCTACAATATCAACATGGTTGCTTCGGAAAATGCGAAAAGTTGTAATGAGGCAATTAATTGTCATTCTGATGCAAAATGAACCAGCTATAGTTTATTGTATATTCTGGCATTCAGAGCTCATCTCTTATCTAAATACATGATTTACTACGAAAGTAATGCGCATTGTTTAGGAAAAATGTATTCGATGATGAATATGAGAAAGTATATTCTTGGAGAAATTAATAGACTAATGAATATAAACTTAGCAAGCAATTAACAAGTCCTTTCAATTTATACAACACTGATTTATAATTAATTGAGCTACAATTTCAATCAACAATATTGAGTTACAATTTACATCTATTATGCAACATTGTCTGTACAATATTGAGGTAGTTGGTCAAAATACGCAAAATTAGTCCTCCATTTGTTGATTGTTCAATTGATATGTGTCTTGACGTTCAAAATTTGTAACAACACTTTATTATGAATAAATAGGCTACTTTAGATAACTAAATAGATTTATGCTAGTTTACAACCTTGGTCAAAAGATATTTGACACTTTGGTTGACTCACGGTAAAATTTTTGTAAGATTAAGCCTAATTTACTGATCAGATCCCACTTTTGGTGGATTCTTTTGTGTGGTGTTGGTGAACAATACTTCTGGTTTTCAGATGTGACAACTGACTAGTTTCTGTAACTTATCTGGTCGTAACATCTTGAGGAGCATATAAAAAAAACGTGGCACACATGGATGAAGTCAGTAAACCAGTTGCTGCAAGAACATATCCTTCAACAATGATTATCCTTTTTTGATTAACAGATTTAAATTGACTAATTGATTTCTGTTGTTAACAGTTGATTTATCAGCGGCTATCACTCCGGACAGCCTGCAGGCAGTGCTGAGTGACCCAAGCCGAGTGCGCGACCTGCAGCCTCATCTTCCTACCATCGGAACTCAAGGACAGAATCAGCAAGAGCAGCTTCGATCAACATTGGCTTCTCCCCAATTCCAACAGGTCTGTTCAAACTACCTAATTCATTTGCTAGTCATACACTCTAACACGTTTATGTCTTTTTAATTGCTCTGTTAATCATGAAAATTGTAGATCTAATAGCTTCTACGCATTACGCATATGTTATGAACAACATTTATTGTAGAGAAGAAGCAAGGACCAGTTTCATGAAACTTGGAATACGCGTAATACAGGAAAAAAGCGACGTAGACGTTCGCGTTTTTCTACATTGTATGCCGTTCTAATCTTGACTAGTATATGTCCGCCTTTTTCATGAATTACAGGACTTCTAAGTTTTCATAAAACTTGAATTATTTGAAACTAAAATTTCTAGAATACCAAGTTTTCATAAAACTTGGTAGTCTAGAAATACTGGACAAGTGGCAAACTTACTCTAAACAGACAGATCAGCTGTAGTAACTCATATTCTATTCAATATTTTCAATTGTTTATTGTTAATTCGGCTTATCCATCAACCTTTTCAAATTTAACATTGATAATCTGCTTGTGGTTAGCTTTATCAAGTAGGCTATATTATATATTTGAACAAAATATGTTAGACATAACCTGACTTTCGACTTTTCGTGTGAGTTCGCCATTTTCTGTTTTACGATTTTCTCTAAACTTTTTTGAAACCGGTCCCTTGCCTGTTCTTAGTTCATAATCTGTTCTTGTCTGTACATAATTTATGTATAAGTATATTATGAATGTGTCAACCACATTTATTGTAAAATGATGAAATCCAGGATTTTTATAACTTGCTTAGTCACGACACACTCAATATTACAAGAAAGTCTACTTTGTTGTTCAATTTGTAACTACAAGTTGCTATCATTAATACTACTGCTACGAGTATTGACTTGAAATGAAAATGGGATTTAGAATAAATATGGTCGTTTATGTCACAATATGTACGTCACATTGGATTTGAACTTCCATAACCCACTCACAAGTACAGTGTTAGACTTATATCACCCTCAACAAATAAGTTTATTGTAAATTAATCATTCATTATTATCATGAAACCCTCTCCGCTCATTATAATCATTTATCAGTTATTATAATCATTTTGAAATGTTGTGTTGCAGGCGGTGAGTATGTTCAGCACTGCCCTTCAGTCGGGGCAATTGGGTCCGGTGGTGTCTCAGTTCGCCGTTGGTCCGGAAGCAGTGAATGCGGCCAACCAAGGCAACATGGAGGAGTTTGTCAAGGCGCTGCAGAATGCCAGCATCAACAATCCCGAGAAAAGTGATGAGTCGGCAAAGAAAGCCGATAAAAACAAGAAGGCTGAAGACCAAAGCAAGAAGAAGGATGGTGATGATGAAGATTTGGCTCTGGACTAAGTACACCTAGTGTCACAAAATACTTTGAGTATTCATCTCATTATTATTTGTAATGGAATAAATAAAATATATCTTTGAAGAATTCAATACGGAACAAATAATTTTGAATATTCCAGTTCCTCATCTTCTATTACAAATTTGATCATTTTTATGGAGTGAAGAGAAGCGTGGATATTTATCTATCCTTTCGGTTTTGATATCAAGTCACCATCGCTCGGGACTTACCATGGCCATTTTTGTGGGGTTAACGATGACTAAATTCTAGCTGAATTTTTCATCAAAAACCGAAAGTCTTTCCATATAGCAGTGGATGGACGCTAGCCACACGACAATTTATTGCATGGCGAAAACATTGCAAGATAGTTTTAGAATTTTAATGACTTCAAGATACAAAAATTATAATTGGATTGGAACTAAATGTATGCAGTTTCCAAGCAGTGGATTACAATTTACTAGTAAAAAGCTAAGGAGGAACCAGATATGATCAAAATTCCGATAAATACTTCTGATAAATCATGATTTTTTCGCAAATAATGTTCATCAAGTGTGAAAAACTCACTTAGTTACTTACTTCAAACTATTTTCATTTGATTCTCCAATCCCATGTTCACTTTTTGAGATCATGTAATTATTCACACGCTTTGGAATAATCGAAAATCTAAAGTACCTAGTGTACGGTCATGAAAAAAAATTATTCTACCCTGGACTCTATAGAACAATATGAGGTTCTAAAAATATCAATCATACCGTGTCACAAAATCGTATGAGGCTAGTTTTGAGACATTTCCTATGCAGTTCATTGAAATTTAAAATTTTAATCAATATATTTTTTCAGACTTCATGAATATCCTTAGTAATAATTATTATTATTCATTGAATTATAGGATAGAAACATCCCATAAACACATACTCAGAAATTATTGAGTTTTGCTAAACTTGTCAAAATTGATTATAAAATAATTTTTTTTCTAGAGTTGTTTGTCGAATTCAGGATTGCAAAAGAATTTATTTGACGCACAATATTCTAAAGAATCGTATGAAAACTGTTCTAGAATAGAACTGGGATATTTTTCAAGTAATCCCAAAGAAAAACTCAAATTCCATCAAGTTTTGATATGAAAATCATTTTTCTAAAATGCTATTACTGTAGGTACTTGAAACATGCCTGATTCGATTCCTCAGCATTATATTAAATTTATAAATGAATAAAATTTTATTGCCAAGAAACTAAACAGTTATGGCAAAGTCAAGCAAGTACAGTCAAAAGTTGTTACAAAAATGTATAGTTTGTACAGTCAATAAAAGTGCAACAAGATAAACACTATAGTCTAGTCTCAACAAAATTTTTACAAAAACAAACAACTTTTAAAAAAACAATACATTTCAAAGGTTGATTACATTTATGGGAAATAAACTTTTTCTGAAGTTGAAACTTGATGGAAATGCGAGAAAAAGGCGAAATTATCAAATATAAATGCGCTGGATGTTGAAATTTGCCTCACACTAGAGACTTGCATTGAATTTTTTTTTAATATTCTGGCATATTTTTAGTTCTGGCATATTATATCTATAGTAGATAATAAGTTCGTATTCTCGCCATAGACTGCCGAGGTGCCGAGAACTGATGTTCCCACTATCGCTCTCGCTGGTTTAAAAGCAGAGAGTGGTCATGAGATTTTCAATATTCTATATTTTTATTTATCAAATCCAAGCTATTTAAATTGTTTTATGACTGTGTTCATGAATAGAGCGTGTCAACTAGTCGAAAAATTATTAAATTGTTTCCTTTTGGCTTATATATCTATATTATTCTGATTCAGTTTGTTTCTGGATTGTATAGCTATAGAATCTCCCAGTATGAGATACATTTTTATTAATAGAATAATATTAAAAATTCATCATGAATCACCATTCATTTCAATTCATGTTGATCGCAAAAGCGTGAAAGCACTAATAATTTTAGCCGACGATTCTCTCATACTTTTTCCATTCAATCTCCAGTTTTTTAAGCGTAATAGACATGACTCGTGTTACAGAAATCGTGTCAGATTGTTGTAAAGGCAGCATAATGTTCCCCGACATATCTCGTGCTGCTGTTCAGTAAGCTAAAACTTTAACTGTTATCAAATATGGCCATCGAGTGAGTGAAAAAGTTTGTTGATGCGTGAAATATTAGAAAAGTTTGAAGAGTTGAGAAATGAGGCGCCGCAGGAGTTTATCCTTACTTTTTTGGCATATGACTCACAAGTTGATACGTTTTTACCAATGAATACGGCCGACGGGAGAGCGCTTTTATTTGAAAGCGCCTAATAATACTCAATCATTAATATTGTAACAAAGGGTTGAGTGGAAGAAAGGCCGACTGCGCCTTAACACCGCCCCCTAGAAAATTCTCATAAACTCACTATCCAAGTTTTTATATGTTCTGTGGACTAGCATCGATTGAACTAACAACTAAAATTATTGCAGATATCAATCTCCACAAGAAGATAGAAATTGAATTTTATTTCTTCATAAAATACATTACAGCAATAAAAACACATAGATTGTATGAAGAATTTCCTCTTATGGGCAGAAGCCTGTAGAAGAGGAAAGAGTTCCCATCAGAAGACAAATAAAAAATACAAAGACTATGTTCATTAAAACTAAAATTCGTTGATACATCATTTCATCAAAATAACATTTTAAAAGCTGATTCATAAAAATTAGAAACCATAATAAAAAACTATATGTACATTAGCATAAAATATATGTACATTAGATGGATACAGATAGGTTGACTCCATTTTTATTTCATTAGTATAATAATGTAGTATCATTGAAGATGTGATTGTTAACGAAAAATAAAAGGATTATTTCTGATTTTTCCATATTCTATAGCATAGAATATATTAATAATTTAGAAGAGATGTTTTTAGAAATCGCTTCTTTATGATAAATTGATAGGTACCTTGCTAGTACTTGAATTTTTGCAACCATCGATTGCTGTGTAAGGCAGCAGTAAATTGTGAAAATCAATAGGTTGATAGCTATAGATGATTCTCACCTCTACAATTCAGCAATAAAAATATGCATTGCCATGACACTGTATGCCACCCATTTGCTAATTCCCATCCCATAACTTCTTTCAAAGCTTTTACATTATCCAGCTACCTGATAAAAAGGAACGCTGCTTTAGTTTGTCCATTCAGCCACAATACAATTGCTTCAATTTCTCACACTCACCTTCAGCAGTCACAAAGCAGCGAAAAATATCTATTGAATCATGTTTATGGATTCACTTTTCAACGGATAAAATATAAATATTGGTGATAAAATAAGAGAATAGTGACAATGCTGTGCAGTATTATTCATCAACTTGGAATTCACTCTGTACTGTTACTTATTTATTCTACCATTTTAGCGTACAATATTTTTTACACCATTTTAAGCAATAATTTTTATTAAAGATTGAAGCTTTATTATCATATTATTATCTGTCGCCTACCTTTTCTCTAAATTGCTTTTTTTGAACGATGAATACAATAACAGAAGATGAACGTTATATATGCAAGAATGCATATCTCTTATACTTGATTGAATTCAATAATTAACGGTTCTTAATATTAAAAATTTAATTGAAGTATGAATGAATACAGTAATGCCACGTCAGACTATTCCATATTTGGTTGAGAACAATAAAATTATCAGCTAAAGATTTTTTGATAGCCTCAAAACAATAATCTATTCTTGCCTCTGCTCTGTGGATCTTGTCAGTTATCTGGTGAAATTTCAAGTTCATCAGCATACATATTTAGACTACAGTAGCTCTAAGCTATTCTTCTATTAATAACCATGAACTTGAATAGCATTCGAACTTTGGAGGACTTTGTTTTGAAGGCAATCATATTTCTGAGAGGGAGTGCTCCCTCCACTCGATTCGAAGATCATTATAAATGTACAGTATACATTGAATATATCAATAAAGAAAGCCTTGTGTTTGACCTTCGACTCTAGGATTGATTGAAGTTGAAAGCAATGATTGATTGCTGTCAGCAGCTGTTAACAAGAGCTAGAAGGGGTTAGGGATGATTTTATTTGGAATATATCAATAAAGGAAATAGATGACTTTTCCTCCCTTCTTCCAAAACCTAGGTACCTCAAACTCCTACCCTATACCCTACTCATTTCCCCCCCCCATACCACGTACCACACGATCGCGCAAGTGGTTCTTTCTCCCTCCACTTTCCACGAAGTCGAAAGTCGAACTTTCAGGAGTGGAGCTTCACTTTTCACTTCTCAGTCATCACTCTACTATCGGATTCAGTGCTCCGAACTCACCCGAGTTCTTGGCGAGGGTTTTTACAATCGGTGCTGTTGATATACGACGTATCTATACATCCAGTTTGTTGCCTTCTAACTGACCACCTTCACATTGAGTTTGGTGTCATGTGAGTATTGTTGCAATTACAAATATAAAATACTGTACTGTACTGTTACATTACTAAATAACCATTGATTGATTATTGAAGACAATTGATTCAGTTCAGTCAACTTAATTATAACATAATCTTGATGACTAATATAATAATAAAATGGATGTAATTATTATTAATAACAATTCATTTATTCAACTTAATTAGAAATTTTCTTTAAAAAGTACAACAAGAATATTTTTGATACCTTAGACCTTATCATAATTATAATGAAACACTTTCTTTGAAAAACACATTTTTTACATGTATTTTATTTATTGATATACAGTTCAATTCATTTATTTATTGATACAAGTTAAAACCACTATCGTATTAAATTGAGGCTGTAGGTGTAGGCATCTGAACATTAGAAATATGATTTATTTATGAATTTATTATTTGATTTGAACTTCAAGAAATTATTAATGTCAATCGGAGTTGAAGCAGTAGTAATAATTTTTGTACCATATTTTTCAATTAAAATTTATAAAAATGAAAGTTTCAATAGCTGGCAAATCGCAAGCTAAAAAGCAATCTTATTGTATTATTACTGTATAAAATTCAGAAATATAGTAACCTAAAGATTTTTCTAGGATGGCGGGCGGCGGCTGAATGGCACCTGAATCAAATTAGAGGGTAGAAGGGTGAAAGGTCTCCTATTTGCCGACATCATGAAGAAATCTACTCTACTTTTTAACATTTGCTTTCTTTTACAATATTGAAATGTGAAATAATAATTTATCCTGGCAAATGATCAATTAAATTGTCGTTCTTTCTTCTCTTATATCTTGTAAAAATGCATTTTTCCATGTTAATACTTGAAAAATCCTGCTTTAGAACCTCTGGAAATTGATTTCTGTAAACCTCTTTATCAAGATTTAAAAATTTCACTTATTTGTTTTGCTTTTGAAATGATGATAGAATTATACTCTGAGAGTCCTGGGACCCCACTCCATATAAGAAGGATGATGCTAGTTTGCATTGCTAGAAATACGAATCACTCTTCCCTATGGCTCAGAGTCTTCTATCATGCAACCCCTACCTCCTCAATGCAATTGAACGTTTTCTAAAGATATGTCGATCAGTGTTTGTGTTATATTATTTTGCTTTTCTTGGATGAAATAAATAAGCAAATGCACCACAAATGAGACATCCAGTGACATCAATATATTATTTTATTTGCCTGTTATCGATTGGATAGGAGATAAATATAGTGTATGTAACTCCCTGTTGCTACAAGCCTCACTATGTTTGAAATCAGTTCAACATTTAACGATACGTCAAAATTGGTTTCAAATTTATCCATGAGATGTGTTACCAAAAATACAATAACCTTAGAGCAACTAGAATGCTATCAAATTGCATGTTGAGTCTTAAAATGAGTGATAAATATGAAGAAAACAAATCCTGAATGTTGGTAGTTTATAATGCTATGGATTTCTAGTTTTGGTTTTGAAATAATAAAATAGAAAATGAATACTTTTGATTCTTGCAACAAAGTTGCGATAAAGATCTATATATGATAGACTCTTTCAAATTTCCAATGCCTAATAAAAAAATTTATCAATGATTAATAAACTTATTAGGTAGTTTATTTAGTGATGAATCAATAGCGTAAAATAAAATAATCGAGATGAATCTGATTTGTATGAATTCATATTTTTTAAATAATATCAGCTTTATTATTATATTTTATTCCTTTCTCTCACAGTGAGTTATCAATATATTTTAAGCATAGCAATAAAAAAGACGTAATATCGGATCATCTAATGCATTTTATATTGAATACGATATTCTATTTAATATGAAAGTGTCCAGAAGAGGCATGTTCTATGACGAATCTACAAATTAAATCTAGCCTACAAAAAGGAAAGAAAACGCCCATTATAATCAAATCACCCAAAAACTATTAGCTAACAACTAACAACCCTAACTACACTGTAGGCCTACTAGGTAGCTAACAAGTAGTAGCAACTGTCTCCTGAAACCTGAACACTCAACAAACTTGTATCAAACAAGTGTATTTCATTATAAAAAATTATTATATTATACAAGTGTATATCATTGTATTTTGCAAAAGAATATCAAATAATTCAAAAAATTTGATCCAATTTAATATTTTCTATTTATATCTTTATTTATCATAATTTAGAGTTGAAATTCAGATTATCAATAAAATATCAGCTTCAATATAGATGTGAAAATGCAATTTAGGCGAGAACATTCTCTCTTGAAAAGTCCGCGCTCAATACAATAGGTAGATGATTCTCAACCACAAATTCATTTCAATCGACAGGCCTGACAAATTGACTCGGGCAGACTGAACGGAGTTTGTTAGCTTTTTGAAGGGTTGAAAGGCCTGGAAATGTTGCGTGAGGCGCATAATTATGTGTATAGACATTCACCGTTACGGATAGAGCATTAGTGAGTGAGCTTGCGCCTATTTCACCTCCCCCATGATAAAATTTTTGATCAAACTGTGTGGAAAACTCATGAGAAACTATTGTGAGTTGGAAGAATGGGGATGGTGAGGAGAAGAAGAAGAAGAGAGAGAAGAAAGAAGAGAGAAGAAGGAGAAGAGAAGGAGGAGAGGGCACTCATCGATAAACTCCTCCGACAAACAATCCACGTAAAGTGTAAAACGAACGGTATTGCGTGACTCTAGCTATTGCCTCCCTCTCAAACAGTAGATACACCAATTCTGTTGCAACTCCCCGTCATCAGTGAGGGCTCTTTCAAGAGCACAAAGAACATTTTGACAGTCTATGGGCCAGGCAATCTTCTCAAGTGCTTGCAATAATGGTCTACCCATGTGAATTGGAGCAAAATGTAAGATAAGACGTTTTCCTAGTCAGTTTAGAATAATTTTGTTTGCGGGTGATGCCAATATGAGCTCCAGGCTTGTGCGTGGTTAATCGTTAATGAAAAGATGCCAACAGCAGCATGGTGCTCGCAAGCTCTGACAAAGCATTAATTATGTCAGCAATTTTCGTATATTGATTTGAACATCTAATCATTCATGCTGGATATCCTTCTCTACTCCTCCACTGAAAAATCTCAATAAACAGCATTATTAGACTAGATCTTGAAAAAGAGTAGTACCTAAAATGAAATGTATGATTTCTCTTCAATGAATTGATGTATCTTCATTTTTAATTTATAAGAAAACTTGGGGAAAAGAATTATTACCTACATTTTCGATTTTATAAAATTGGCTTTTTCAGTACCTTCCAACTCACCACTATGTAATTTTCTATAATATAGGCTACATGAAAAATCTGAAAATCTTGGAAATCTAAATCTGATTGAAGTATGATTATTGAATTGGTAACTTCTGTCACAATAGGCTACTTAAAATATTACTTATATCTAAGATGGTGGTACTTTTATATACCGTATTAAATAAACATGAAAAACAATTTCTGTCTCAATAGAAAGAATATAATTAGGCCTTTTATTATCATGAATGTTTATGTTATCGAGTCACTAAATTAATCAAGTCACTCACTTTAAACTTCACTCATTAACTATAGGTTTTATAACAAAACATATTATTTTTTAAATGTTTCATATCTGTTTCAGGGCAAAGGAGAAAGCTCCATCTGTGTGAAAAGTGGATCCAGTTCTGCATATCACCTCTCAACAGATATTCGCCAGGAGGAAAAGTGTACAGGAACCGGTAACAAAGAAAGAAAGCGCCGAACGCATCCAGCTGATTAGAGAGCTTCTCTCAGCCCGTAGTTTGAGGAACAGTAGTGAAAATTCTCCGGATGTGAAGAAATTCAATCTCGTCGGTAACTCAATAAACTATCATAAACGATCCCACAGTAGTGCTAGCAGTAAGGAAAAGACGTTCTTCAATCCGCTCAGGAATGACTATAGAAGAAAAGACACTGTTGCTGTTGAAGAGCGCAAAGAAAACGAAAAAAAGATGGAATCGGAGTTATCGAAGAAAAATGAAGAATATAAAAAGCACTCAGGTGGTGTTAATAAAGCTCTGATTCGAAAACGAAGAGACCTGCGCCAGGGAAAACAAGAGGCAGCCAAGAAACAAGTGACGAAAAAACGAATGAAAATGGATCATTTTCGAACTCAAGTTCCAAGAACGCCTCTACATTTGAGCATCACAAGCTTCCCCAATTTGAACATCGACTTCCATGGTGGTGGAGAAGCTCCCATGTTCTTAGACACAGCACATGCGCAAAGAACGATTGTTCAAGTGCTTTCTCAGTATTATATGCGAGAGGAGAATGAGTCCATCTGCAGTCGAGATGAAGTGTTGGACGGGTCAGAACTGAGCTTCAAAAGTGAACCAAGTAGAAGTGATTCGGATTCAATGATCACAACAGAGGCGTACTTACAAGAAGCTTATAATTATTTATATCACCAGCATGTGAATACCCTAACCAAATTAGTTGGAGAAGCCAAACTAGAGAACATTGAAAACAACACCAAGAAACGTTTGCACATAGGACAGCACTATTTTCTTCAAAACAACGAAGGGGACGAAAATTTGAAATCGCCTGGTGACAACACTCAACCACAAGTAGCCAATGAAGACTCCAATGATGAAGCGTCTGAAGCATCCGATATTGACGACAATGAAGAAAAACAAAAGCTGATTTTGTCTTCTATGAAAGAACATCTGGATCTTTCACAAGCAGCTAACGGATCCGATATTGTCCAATGCTCTTCAAGCCCTCTTCCTGAAAACAGTACAATGGAAAAACCTGGCGAAAATGACTTTGAATCGGAAAATGCTCTGTTTGAGGATTTCCAAGGCATACAGATCACAACTACTTCTCCAACTATTATTCTGTCAGAGTCCAGGACCGAATCTCTTGATTATTCAAACCATCTAGCAGACTATGAGGATTTCCTCATTCATCGTGATTCAGAGGAGTCAACTGTCATTAGCAGGCCCAATTCACCTGACTCAATTATAAGTAATATTGTTCCAGAATAATTATGAACTTTTTTAACTGATCAATAATTCTTTCCATTTTATACAAGAAAAATGAAGTGGTTCATCTCATAACATTAATCTCTTCTTAGTTTCAATTTACACAATTTTATAGTCATTCGGTTCTATTATTGCTGTGTTGTTCAAGCTGTTGAATGAAAGTTCAATAATATATTTTAAAAAATTTGATCAGGACCAAGAATTATTGGGCACGTCCACGATATCATGTCAATATTAAAGGTGTTGAATTGAAAATTAGTTTTTTAATTCTTGAAACTCTCATCAAGTGCCATGCTTATTGTTACTTCAATAAATGACTAATTAAAAAAATACCGTCCACATTCAAAGATTCTGTATAAAAATAAATTTATAGGATATAACTGTATAATTATATTCTTTCTTATATGCGATATTAATATCAATGTGCATCGGTAATACATGTGAATGTTTATCATTCATTGAATTTTCCGGATTTCCCCTATTCTGATATCTATAAAAGAAAGAGAGTTCCTGATATAAATTGGAATAATAAATTGAAAAAAGGCTGGATTAATATTGTGGATAGAATCAGGCTAGCCATTGTGACAACGATACTGACACTAAAAAAAATATCATCATTCATTCACATCTATTATTTCAAAAATTATAAAAAATGGTAAATTTTCTATAAGTATTTATAGATTTATATTCTATAAGTATTATATTTTTCAAAACAACTTTCAACCACCAAGTTTTTTTTAACCATAAGACCCTCAATGCTTTTGTTGAAGTAGTAATAACAAGCGATATTAAATAGGAAAATTTTATTACGATTAGTATTTATTTGTTATAGAGAATAACGATATAATAGCTGCAATTAACTAATCCTCCACTTACTATGATATATTCTCAAATCACATCCTTAGCGATGAATGTATTTACAGAAGCAATTATTAATTCATTTATATTGTTTTGTTTTGATTGGATAATGAATTACTTATTCATTTATTTAATTGATTTGCTTCTCAGGTATTTTAAAAGAAAACATTATCCTGATTTTTTCCTGATTATCCTTTATTGAACTATTGCAATGTATTGGAACCAATTCAATGTACAGTTGTACAATTTTATACACAGTAGATATATTTCATAAATTTTTCCAAAATTAGGATCCACTATTGTGTGCATTTTTTTTGTTCCTTCGCACTTTCATAGAGCACAAAATAATATTGATTTCTTTTAAAATTCTGATTTTTGAAAAACAAAACAAACTGAATGATAATCTTTTCTTTGTCTCCCAAGTGTGCCGTTACCTTCGAATCTGATTTCGACACAGTTCAATCTGGTAACGGCTCAATTCCGACAACGTAACTGCAGTGCCACCTCCACGTTCCACTATTTTCCTTCCACCACTTATTCCTTCCACTACACCTCCACCTCCGCCTCCCGCCTACTGTCAGTCCGATAATGGTCCATGCTGAAACTTCGCCATCCAGCCCATCTTGCCTTGGCTGGATTTCACACTTTCTAGATCCGAGCATCAGTGCAAACCGTAGTTTTATTATGTCCTTGCTCTTTGTGAAACTATAAGTCCTACAACTATTTCTTACACAATACCAGACACCACACTGAAGTCTTAAAAAATTGTAGTGTGATCCATGAAGATCCATAGATTGAAAAAAGGCATCTCTATACAGTAATACCTTTCTCTATACATTATATAATATTTTCTATATACTGCTGCTCAATCAAAATAGTATGTGAATTGAAAAAGTGCAATATTTCAATGGTTTGCGAATAAACTATCACAAAGGAAGCAGTTCTTCTTACAATCTGGAGAAAAATGTGTTGATTGAGAAAAAGTAAGTAAAGTCTGATTTTTCTTATCACATTTGAAAGCTATCCTATTTATCTGAAAAGTACATGATTATTTTGGATTACGATATTCAAAATTCAAATCAATTCACCCTCAGTGTAACAAGTTTGACATTTCAAAAGAACTATAATGGTCTCATTGTTCGTGATTTTTCGCTGAACATTACCTGCTACTATTTTCAGACTTATTCATGTCACAAAATGACATAACTGAACTACCTATTGGATATTTGAGTAGAAAATTATGGTTAGACTATCTCATCATCGGGAACGTATTGGGCTCAGAGGAATAGCAATTAAAATTAATATTTATTCAGTGAGATCTTTTATAGTGAAGTAGCAGATACGATACAGAAACAAGTTTTGGTGAGCTTCCTATGAACAGAAGCAGTATTTTTACTGATAATGACTAGTGATGAGAGACTTCTCTCTTCTCAGTTGAGATTGTGATAAACCACATACGAATGTTATTGATAATATTTTTAATCAATTTAAAAGAAAAAATTAATTGTTATGTGACAGTGAACACATTAGAAGATATTATAGGACGAATATTCTAAAACACGGTAATGTGTCATTCTTCTATCTCACTTGAGTTGATTTTAGTATGTTATTGTATTGTAAAAGTTTAGTGAACTAGATACGGTACTTTTGATATCAGCCTGAAGAGCACTTTTCCTCGGTCAAGACAAAAGCACGTGTCCGGCGGAACGTGTGAGATAATCTTCATTTCCATTTCAAATTGAATAACATAATCATGTTGCATGATAATAAAGAGAAACTGTTGCTCCTTTTGATGCTCTACTTCCTTTAAAATTAATAATGATATCACAATATTTAATTTACATATTCATTTACACATTCAATTTTCTTTAATTAATATGAAAATTCCTGAGACTGTATCCAGGAAGTGATGAGAAAATATTTTATTCATCTCATATTTAAGAAGAAATAGTATTTCAATAGCAGTTATGTGTTTTTTCTCAATAATGTTTGGAAAAGGAAGAATTTTCCTATTACGTAACAAAGTAAACAAGTAGTCATTTAGCTACTGAGTTATTTATCATTTTCAAACAAGTCAATTCAATTTAAGAAATTTATACGGTAAGCCTACTTATTCTTTCATCTGAAATATCTCATTTTTATTTTCAATATCAATGAAAAATTTCAATCAGGCTGTATTGTATTAGCTTGATACCGTACTTCCAATTCCTTCATGTTTCATCAATTTCAAAATCAAGCAAATAATTCATTAATTGATTAATACATTTATAAATAATTGTGCATTCTGTAAATATAGTCGTACATTAACATTATTTTTTCAAATATTTGGAGTTCATAACATCTACTATGTACTATCTAACAAGGCAAAAATGTTGGAATATCACTCAGAGACTATTGTTAATTTAATGGTAGGCTACCTTACCTTTTTCATTTTCACACAAATAAATTCTGCAAGTTAATCATTGCCTACTTAACTTGAATGGTAATCTTAGACGGTGAATAAAATTGATGGGTTCCAAATTACTATAAAAATCATACCATACTACATGGAGGAAATTAAAAGAAAAAATAGATTACAAAATACATTACAGGATATTGGAAATAAAATTACGGTAAAGAAACAGGAAAATATTTTTATGAGCTGAGAGTCATCTGGCAAACTTTGCTTAATATAATAATATTAGCATACAATGCTCAATTTCAAATGCTGGTTAGAAAAGTACAATTTTGACCTTGTTTACCTATGATTACCCCAATTTATCACAATTGCGACCTTATGTACCCCAATTGATTCACCCCAACATTAATAAATAGTAAAATCTCGTATGCAGATAGAACAGAAATATTACAGCAGTAAAATTTTCTCATTTCCAATGTTATTAAATTTATCGGATTTTGAACTCAGCAGATAACAAACAGATAAATTTGGTTTGATGCAATCTGATAACGTTGACATCAGATGGGAAGTCCTGAAAATGGAAACAAGGATTATGATGATTTCCTCAAAGCAAAGTCAAACATCAACCTTTATCTCTCTGCACTTTGTCACGATACAAATTCTGGCAACCAAATAAAGCCTCAATAAAATATTGTCAATGACCACTAAATGCTGGTATTATAATAGATAGCATAATTAACGGTAAGCTGATCTAATTTAGCAGTACTCAATATTGATAAAATAATGATAACAAGGAAGCAAGCTCCGACTCACCACCAAAAGTCTCTGACTCATATCACATTGTATATTTATTTATATTCCTTGATGTTAATTTATGTAATTGAAAAATCCAAATATTGAAGATAGCCATAACCTTCATCCAAAAATATCAAAACATACCACTGCCTATATGAATCATCTACTGAAAGATGTCAATGCCAATAAAATCATTGGAAAAATTATGATTCATCCATTATTTATAAAATGTATAAATACTTAATCCTCATATGTTAACTTGCTATTAAATAATGCACATTATTATTTGTACTCACCAAAAGTATCATCCCAAGCCGGTGAAATGATGTATATGCAGGTCTCATGTCTTCGGTGGTTTCACGAACATCGCAATATATTTTGGAAATATTTGTTGTATATGAGATTATACTATTTTAGGAGTCAGTTATTATATAGCATAAAATATTTGGATGTATATTAATTTAGCAATAAACTTTCAGTTCACCTTTTGAATTTGGCAGTGGAGTTGAAAAGTAGAGGATATTTTTAAAGGCATCTTCCAAAAATAAAAATAAAAATTGAAAAGATTTTAATGTCCTATATGTTATTTTGTATTATATATAATATATCGCATATTATTTAAGTGGTTATTGTAGCTAAATGTTGGAACTACTTTGTGCATTGTACTGACGTCAAAAAACACGGCATTAAATTGACCAATCACAGCCCAGCATTTCATTAAAAATTCTAGAATGTTCTATTGAAAAGTCTGTTTCCTTGAATTTTAGCAAGGGTAATTCTCTTCCGTTTGAGACTCCTTAGAGAGCAGTTGCTTTTGAGCACATGAGTGCAGTTTAATTATTTTCAAATGTAATCAGTTTCAATTTCAATTTAAATGTTTTCTAACTGTGATATATTGAGCTGTGGCAATATATAATTGATTAAATTCATATAAAGTCGCGAAAATATTATAAACCATGGTCCAGAGCCAAGCAGTATCGTGAGATGACACACGGAATCCAATCTACCCCTGAGATGGCTGCCTAAACCAGGATACGGTAACCGACGTCAAAGCATCGCCAATACTGTGAGTGATCCGTTTTATTAATCCTTTGGCCAAAGGCGCGAAAAGCCTCTTTTAAAGTGAAATAGTGGGGAGAAATGATCATACTGCGTGAAATATAAAACATGAGCTCATGGTCTAGTATTTAAGACACTCATAAATTTAGAGATTTTGTACTATCTTATTTGCCAGGCAAAATATCCACACCCACGCTCTACCGAAGATATAAATTTTGTAACAAGCTATTTATTGTTATTAATAATTATTAACGAAACTTGTAAAATTCGTTTAATTGTTCAAGTTGTGTGTTCTAAAGGAACAGGAGAATATACTCCAAGTTTTTCACCTAATTACTGGGTTTTCTAGTCGTTCTTGCACCTGTCTTGGCAATCCCAATTGATACATTAAATTTATTTAATTTATGAAAATATCAGTATCCTGGATGAGCCCTTGCAAGGCCAAATTTTGACATGCCCAGTCACGTAAGGAGTATGCTTAGCCAAGTGTGTTACGTAAGTGGATTGAGATCTTGTCTTTGATGCGTGACTATAGTCCATCACTTAGCTCTCCCTTATCTTGTGACACATTTGACTATATTTGCTTGATCCTGACGTCACGGACATACAACATAAAATAATAGCGTTACACATGACCCACAACATAGTATTGTTACACATGGCGCCCAACGTGGGGCCTGAGGAGATGTACAAGATTTCTTTATTAAGAAAGCCAAAAATTTGAACTCAGAAATCACAGAGTTGATGGTTGAAAACTTTTGAAATTGAAAATATACCTTATGGAATTGCCAAGCTTTAATAAAGTAATTAATTAATTTGAATATTGATTTCATTATTAAATTATTCCTGAGGAGACGTCGAGGAAGAGTATACTCAGATATATCGCCAACAATTTAAAGAGATATACGCACCTATTGCTATGAATCACACTCTGTGATCATTTGAATAATTATTTTAGGTAGCCTAACAAGAAAGCCAGCTTATTTAACCTTGAAATTAAAGCTTTAAAGGTACCAAAATATTATTAGTTTACCAAAACATTAAGGTCTTGGGGCTTATTAATTTGTTAATTAATCTATTAATTTAAGCAAAATCCCCAGAATTGATCTCATAGGCAAGATATTAGGAGTATTAATTGTTTATTTATTGTTTATATGTGATAGTTTGAAAATCGCCAGATTATTAATGAGCATTGAATATAGGGCTATTTATTAATAGTTACCATATATAAAAATTTATTTACTGGTAATTACCAGATATCTATTGATTTAACTATCATTGCCTGTTTATTTTGTGCATGTTTATTTGTAATAAGTCTTGGAAAATTTATTGTCTCACTGTATGTATCACTTGTCACTTAATCCTTTTGGTCAACATTTCACTGCACTTGAGTCACTATCGCACTCACGCCGCGCATTCATTTCCACGCCGCGCATACACCCTTCGCGCCGCGCATCTATTTCCACGCCGCGCCTACACCCTTCACGCCGCGTTCACACCATTGGACCGCGACATCCTTGGATTTCACCACCAGCCCAGCTGTCCAAATCCTAATTCACCATCATGGAGAACCTTTCAGCCAACTCATCTGTGTCCTACATGGAGCTGGGAGACAACAACACTTTGCGGACCACCTAACCCCGAGGCAACAAACAACACTGATGAGACAGCGCCCAGGGAGCGAGACGCAGGAAGTATCACTAGCGCCAACTTCGACCCTGAAAATCTTCGTCAGCTGTCTTCCACCCGCCTGGAACCAGAAGTCGTCCCGACGGAAGTGCCTCCGCGTACGCCGTCACCTACCACTGTCAATCCTACTACACAACTCTCGCCAGATGAAATGAGTCCGCTGACTTCCAGATTAATGAATGACACTCCAACCGATTTGGTCACTCTCATGCTCAAAATAAGTAATGACCTCAAAGATTCCCAAGAGAAACTGCTCAAAGATTCCCAAGAGAAACTGGGTAGTCAAATCAATAATCAAACGGAAAAAATGGAAGATGAATAACCAAATAGAAAAAATGGATGGAGGATTGAGAATAGAGATCAGAGACATCAGGAAGAGATGAAGTATATGAGAAAGCATGTAGATTACACTACTGTACGCCTCGACAAAAGAATGGATGACTTGCATGTTAATTTGTGTAAGGAACCTAGTGAAGATTGTAGCAAGCATGCGATTGAACTGGAACACAAGGCCATGCAAATCTTAAGTGAACCCACTGATGGATTAAACAAAAACTAGAAAATCTTGTAAAACAAACCAAAACCGACATACAACAGGCAGTAGAGAAACAGAAGACAGAGTGTGTCACCACCTGCAAGAATTTGGAAAAGCAAATTAGAGATTCCACCCAGCCATTAGAAAAATCTGTACAAGAAATTAACACTCAACTCAGCCTAACAAACACGTCTCTGAATACCACTCAAACCCAAGTTGAAAGTCTAGTAACCGAACATACATTAATTCACAATAGAGTTAAAGAAACCGAAAAAGAATTAAACCAACACCAGATAACCATCACCCAACTAGACAGCGAGTTGCAAGATACTAAAATCGATTTAAATAGTAAAATAAAACAGACACACACAAAGATATCACAGCTGGAAATGAATATGAGTAGAGTGAGAGAAGGAGGCGAGATAGTAGCAGTACCCGAAACACAGAATGTGTCACAATTAATCAGTGGATTAGGAAAATTTGATAACACAAAATTCCACATGACACCTAAAGCGTTTGCAGAACAGTTAAAAGTGGTACAGGACTTAGTTCCAATCAGTTGGCCTGTATGGAGATTCCGGCTATCCTCTCTTTTAATTGGGGAACCTCTGCTCTTCCTTCATGGACGTGCACATGAATTCAACAGCCTGGAAGAATTTCTGAGGGCTGTGCTCGAGCAATATTGGAGCCTGGATATACAACAAGAATTGTTATCTAAAATAATATCCTCAATTTTGACGAAAAGTGGTCAGACATATACCGCATTCGTCTCACGGTTACGCTATCAAAATTCGCAGCTAGACAACCAGATTCCCGATATTACCTTAGCTCACATCGCACTTAAGAAGATGCCGTATCACGTCCAACTAGCATTGGCCACCGCCTCCATTAAAAGTTTCAAAGACCTTGAAAACCACCTTCATTGTGTTCAAGCTGTCTCCACAAGCAATATACAGCATAATAACCATAGAAATAATAATAATTTTGTACAAACCAACCGCCACCAAATCAATCAAGAGAAAATTCTAACACTGCTGACAATACAAATAATAATCCACAGGACTTTGAAATAGAGTCACCACCACCAAATAACAACTACCGAAACAAAAATGGGTTCAGAAGGAATCAAAATAATAACAATTTTAATAGAAATAAAGATCGTAGATACCATGATCAAGATAGATTCTATGATGGCCGAGATTACATGAACTCCAATAGAGACAACAACACAAGTAGTTCTAGAAACGAATCAAATAAATCACCATCACCAAACACCACTTTTAATACAGATAAAGATAATAACCCACCACCTTCTACTAGTACACCATCAAAAACAAATGGAAAATCAAATAACCCATCAGGAAAAAATTCCGGCAATAACCATCGCGCATGACTAGAAGGGGAGAAAACTTATAAGACTCTGACGGTTCAAATTCCGGCAGCCCAGAGCAAAGTTAAGCGGCAGTTGAGCAAAATAAATAAGAGAGTGTATCATAACTCTCATCTTCACAGGAAACATGCTCGATATAAAAAGCCGACAGCTTTTGAGCATTATGCATGTTTTCATCCGCGGCATATTCGCTTTAAGCCCGCCATAAAGCCAAGAGATTGTAAAAAACATGCTCAATATAAAAAGTCGACAGTTTTCGAGCATTCTGCATGTTTTCATCGGCGGCATACTCGCTTCAAGCCCGCCATAAAGTCAGGAGATTGTAAAATTTGGACACCAAAACCTAACCTCTCTTGAGACGTTGATCAACTACCCACAACAAACCGGCCAACATAACCTAAATCGCCCACATCTGGTATACGAAAGGTTAATAAGTGCAGCTTCAAGACCCTGAAAACACTTCGTCTATTTGGTACGAGAACCTCGCCAACATTAAACCCTACTATAGAGAATGAACAATATCATTCCTAAGAACCACATGCTTCCGGTTTGGAGATAAACGAAAAAAGTGATTTTTCTACAACAGGATTCAAACTAACATGAGCCAGAAATCGTCCCAAGGATGTACTACGACGCCTGACCGTATTAATTACGCAAAATAAGTGATATTGAACTTTTTAGAAAAATACACAGTTCTGTTAATAAAATAATTGATGGCCAACGATCGCCATATTTTCTAATCAAACCAAATGGAATCCTAACGGTAAATTATTACCAACTTCAAATATTAGTGAAAAATTACCTTCTTTTCCAAGACTTACTATGTTATTATATCATATATTTGTTAGTATTAGTAAATATCTGAATTTTTTGTTAGCTTCTACGAAGTCATACGTTATGCACATAACCAAAAAACACATATGTTATGATGTCTACTTGTGTGCGTAGACGATATATTGTACACATACGATAGGCCAAGGCCACACAAATCAAACAGCATGTATATATTCCATACTTCACAGCTGTGAAAGTTTATAATCAAATTATTATAATGTAGCCAGTATTATTAAGTAAATTTTGTTAAAACTAAGATTAACACATATTTTGATATTATTATTGAATGTTTATGTATTTGTAACCATAAGTGTTTGCATGGCAGTGAATTTTGAGTCAAGTGGTGAAACCACAGATTACGATTGTGAGCCCTAGGCTAATAACTTTGTCAATCGATAAAACAAGTCGGCACCCATTTAAGTTACCTGATATTTCCTTCAGATCAGTTACCAGAGTTATTGTGAATCTATCTATGTAAATTGTTTGAGAGCTTTATTTATGTCATTTATTGTCTAGCAGAACTTATGAGTTTGAATTGTATTGTATTTTCGAGTGTCATCTGAGATAACCTCACATACCTTTTGTGCATCAGCGCTTGTAGAGATTCCTTCGGCACCTGGCATACTCTTTGGTTTGACATGTCGTCATCATAGTATTGTTTAGCCGCCAACTTTTGAATTCTCATATTGCTCTTTTAGATGTATTATCTTTGCTCTATTTTTTCTCAGCCAAATGCTTGATTTTTGTGTAAATCACTGCCATGATTAGATGTTACGCTTCTGTAAATCTTATGAGTAGGTAGCGT
Source organism: Laodelphax striatellus (assembly GCA_017141395.1). Lineage (NCBI taxonomy): Eukaryota > Metazoa > Arthropoda > Insecta > Hemiptera > Delphacidae > Laodelphax > Laodelphax striatellus. The sequence goes on along the minus strand of CM029532.1, from coordinate 46,812,611 downwards.
AGAATATTTCCGTACCGAATTCGAGTCGGAAGGTAAGCTAACATGAGACAGTTGTGTTCACATATTTTTTAGAGCCTTCTTTATGTTATGTGAGATCTTAGAAAATTTGCCTCGTTCTCTTTGTATAGTTATACAAACTCGCTCTATCTGCAGCTTATTAAAAGCTTATTTATTCGCTCATTTATATAACTATAGGGGGCTTCTGTCACGATACAAATTCTGGCAACCAAATAAAGCCTCAATAAAATATTGTCAATGACCACTAAATGCTGGTATTATAATAGATAGCATAATTAACGGTAAGCTGATCTAATTTAGCAGTACTCAATATTGATAAAATAATGATAACAAGGAAGCAAGCTCCGACTCACCACCAAAAGTCTCTGACTCATATCACATTGTATATTTATTTATATTCCTTGATGTTAATTTATGTAATTGAAAAATCCAAATATTGAAGATAGCCATAACCTTCATCCAAAAATATCAAAACATACCACTGCCTATATGAATCATCTACTGAAAGATGTCAATGCCAATAAAATCATTGGAAAAATTATGATTCATCCATTATTTATAAAATGTATAAATACTTAATCCTCATATGTTAACTTGCTATTAAATAATGCATATTATTATTTGTACTCACCAAAAGTATCATCCCAAGCCGGTGAAATGATGTATATACAGGTCTCATGTCTTCGGTGGTTTCACGAACATAGCAATATATTTTGGAAATATTTGTTGTATATGAGATTATACTATTTTAGGAGTCAGTTATTTTATAGCATAAAATATTTGGATGTATATTAATTTAGCAATAAACTTTCAGTTCACCTTTTGAATTTGGCAGTGGAGTTGAAAAGTAGAGGATATTTTTAAAGGCATCTTCCAAAAATAAAAATAAAAATTGAAAAGATTTTAATGTCCTATATGTTATTTTGTATTATATATAATATATCGCATATTATTTAAGTGGTTATTGTAGCTAAATGTTGGAACTACTTTGTGCATTGTACTGACGTCAAAAAACACGGCATTAAATTGACCAATCACAGCCCAGCATTTCATTAAAAATTCTAGAATGTTCTATTGAAAAGTCTGTTTCCTTGAATTTTAGCAAGGGTAATTCTCTTCCGTTTGAGACTCCTTAGAGAGCAGTTGCTTTTGAGCACATGAGTGCAGTTTAATTATTTTCAAATGTAATCAGTTTCAATTTCAATTTAAATGTTTTCTAACTGTGATATATTGAGCTGTGGCAATATATAATTGATTAAATTCATATAAAGTCGCGAAAATATTATAAACCATGGTCCAGAGCCAAGCAGTATCGTGAGATGACACACGGAATCAATCTACACCTAAGATGTCTGCCTAAACCAGGATACGGTAACCGACGTCAAAGCATCGCCAATACTGTGAGTGATCCGTTTTATTAATCCTTTGGCCAAAGGCGCGAAAAGCCTCTTTAAAGTGAAATAGTGGGAAAAATTGATCATACTGCGTGAAACATAAAACATGAGCTCATGGTCTAGTATTTAAGACACTCATAAATTTAGAGATTTTGTACTATCTTATTTGCCAGGCAAAATATCCACACCCACGCTCTACCGAAGATATAAATTTTGTAACAAGCTATTTATTGTTATTAATAATTATTAACGAAACTTGTAAAATTCGTTTAATTGTTCAAGTTGTGTGTTCTAAAGGAACAGGAGAATATACTCCAAGTTTTTCACCTAATTACTGGGTTTTCTAGTCGTTCTTGCACCTGTCTTGGCAATCCCAATTGATACATTAAATTTATTTAATTTATGAAAATATCAGTATCCTGGATGAGCCCTTGCAAGGCCAAATTTTGACATGCCCAGTCACGTAAGGAGTATGCTTAGCCAAGTGTGTTACGTAAGTGGATTGAGATCTTGTCTTTGATGCGTGACTATAGTCCATCACTTAGCTCTCCCTTATCTTGTGACACATTTGACTATATTTGCTTGATCCTGACGTCACGGGACATACAACATAAAAATAATAGCGTTACACACATGACCCACAACACAGTAATGTTACAACTTGCAGGTAAGTCAGTTAAATGTTGTAAAGGTTTACTAAGATACTGAATATGATAGAAAATTGATTCCGATAAGGGGAAGCTGAGTTACTGTAAAAGAAACATTTCAGTTATTTTTTTAGTCTATGAAAAATATTTATAGTTACATTTTTTAGAAATATTGCTAATCCATCATATAATACTTTTGATAAATTTATATTTTGTTAATATTGATAATTTTTAGTAAATAAATCGAATAGAACAATTTTTTGATATCATACCATAATAATATCAAACCATAAACAGGCAATGCACTTGAAATACAGATAATGAATAAAATATTAGATCAAACATAAATTACCAGTACAGTAGGGTATCTCCTTTGCATTAGACAGTATAACTACAGAGAGTGTATAGTTGTGTATAGAGTGTATAGTTACTATACACTCTCTGTAGTAGTAACTATCAAGTTTGCAAGTTCAATAGTAGCATTAACAAGATTGAATTTACACAAGAAGTTACAGCAAGATAATTACAGTATTTCATCAAAATAACTTTGTTGTACCTTACGTTTTTCCTAGAATAAAAATTGATGACGGAATTCGTCTAGATTTTATAGTTTGAGAGAAAACATTTTAGATGAACAATTTCTATTTTATTTTAATAGGTATATGTTTGGAGGATAATAATCTAGGAAAAATTAATCGGAACATTATTTTTACTGGTACCTACCAGTAAACCGATAAAAAATTGATGACGGATTTCGTCAAGGTTTTATAGTTTGTGAGAAAAATCATAGATGAAACAATTTTTATTTTATTTTAATATATGTTTGGAGGATAATAATCCAGGAAAAATTAATCGGAACATTATTTACTGGTACCAGTAAACCGAGTAATAAATGGTTGGAAAATGCCTGGGAATTTGGTATCGGTACAACAGCATTCATGGGATTCTCGTGTTACACAGCTATGTGAGTCTGTTGTCAAATTTTCGTCATTACCGGTACCAAAGTCTTCAGACCAATCAATAGTTTTTTTCAGAATTCAGATACAATTATTCAAAACATTTTTTACATGTTTTGAATAACAAACAATTCACTAGAATTTTTTTACTTTTATGATTGAAGCCAAATCTATGAGTGTTTGAGTGCAAATTCAGTATTGACACTGAATTGATTCCATATTTTTACAGCCAACATGGCATTCTTCTCAAGCGGGTGCAGTCTTTCTTGGACTTCACCCAGTCTGCCCAAGCTAATGGCTGAGGATTCATGGCTTCCATTTACCCAAGAAGAGGGGTCCTGGGCTGGATCTTTATTAATGCTCGGTGGATCCCTGGGACCCTTAATATCATCTAGCTTTATGAGTAGAGTTGGATGCAAAAAAGCTTTACAAGGAAACTCGCTTATTCTTCTATTCGGATGGATAGTATTGGGTACTGCCACCTCTAAACTAGAGATCTATGTTGGAAGGTTCGTTCAAGGAATTGCTGTCGCAGTATTTTTCAATTTGATACCTATGTACATGGGAGAAATATCTGAGGTGAGTTCAAATTATAAAAATATCAAGAAATATTCATATCTTAGAACCCATATAAGTCTTCTACAGGTTCGACAGATAACATATAACAGATAAGTACATATTTAATCTGATAAAAACAAAGGGCTTTCTTAATCAATGGTTTAAGCCGAGAACTAAGAATATGTATTTGATATATGAATATAATTTAATATATGAATATAAAATTGACATATTCAATCTGATAAAAATAAAGGAATTCCTTTATCAATGGTTTCAGCCGAGAACTAAGAATATGTATTTTATAATATGAATTGATGTGCCTGAAAGCAAAGTTGATCCACCTAGAAACATTATTGAGAGAATATAAATATAATTATTAACTAAGAAATGTATTGAATTTTTTTTAATTCAGTGATTGAGAAAACGTTTTACGAGTTTATACGAAAACACCATATGATGGTGAATATATAATCTACAGTCTAGAAATCAGTTTGTAAAAAATAATATAACACCAACTTTGAAAAAACAACATTATTTTGTGAAAGAAAATGGAAACATTGTTTTCGTGAAAAGACTCAACTCAAATAATCAGTACAAAATAGTAGAATATTATTAATATAAATAATTTTTCAAATTCAATTAGTGTCAAGAGAGCAGATTTCCTATGAGAGTCTTGTCACAGTTAGTTTCTTTACCACAATATAATATACTGTATACCGTTGTACTGTATATGTTAAGGTAATGTATGGGATTGTTTCATTCTTTCTCAATACAGTTTTTCTAATGTGTAATTTTTTGGATTGCTGTAATAATATTATGAATTGAATTTTCTACTTTATACTTTTATTTTCATTTTGCTTACTTCTAGATTATTACAAGGTCCTTTATTCTCAATAATTCGTTTACCCTCAATCTCAGAAACCCTATTTAATGGAAATACTGTTAGCTATTGAATAAAAATGATTTTTGAATCAACTTTTGAATCGAAATTCATCACATATATGACATACGGTATATACTGGACTTCGCCATACTATCACGTAAAATTGGCAGTAATTATTTTTATAAAATTGAATTGTTTACAAATACATCAATACGATATAGTATTTTAGCATTTCATACTCTTGATGATATCCAGTTTTTGTTATCCTTGTTATGTGATTTCATCTTGGTTTTTGTTCCAGAAAAACCTTCGACCGGCAATGGCCACTTTGTCAGAAGTATTCGTGTCAGGGGGTTACATGTTGGAATATGTTATTGGTCCCTACGTCACTTATCGCACTTTGGCACTCATATCAGGACTGTTGCCGTTAATTTCATTTCTTTTACTTCTGTGGATACCTGATTCTCCTCATTATTTATTGATGAAAGGAAGCCCAGAGGAAGCAGTCACGAGTTTCTGCTGGCTGAGAGGTTTTGAACCTGACACTCATACTGAGGAATTTGACGAATTGCGAGTGAGTATCGTGAAGTAAATCGAAAATTAAAACCAGGAAAATGAGTAGAATTAGATGGACAGAATCTAATAAAAATTGTTGCCATCAAATTTTACATGAATAGATTGAAATTACTGGCTTGCAAATGCAAATGGTGAGACAATGACATTGATTTTTCATCATTATATGGATTATGTTTTTATATAGGGGCCTAATCCATTATGTCATAATCCATATGGATTACGTACATAGATATTATGAATCAATCAATATGTATCATCCTTGTATTCTGATTAAGGATTATGTAATTACTTGTAATTCCTTAAGGATTATTCTGATGAAGGATTACCGTATGTATCATCCTTGTGCTCTCATATGTATGATTTGAATAAATAAGTAAATATTTATAATTTCATCGTCATATATATAAGGAATTTAAAAAAATGTTCATACTTCGTCAGTCATATTTCACTTTCACAATATTTACTGGATGAAAAATTTAAGAATAGCAGTTAGTCACAATGATTTGATTTTTGTAAAAAGTTGAAAATCGTAATTTTAATAGAATCCGCCGGAATGTACATAACAAGGACAACATAATTATGTGGAATAACAAAAGAAAAATAAGGAAATTTAAAAGTTGAAAAGAATAAATGAAAGTATAGGAGAGATAAAAGAAAAAGGAGTAATAATTTTATAAGGAAAAATTGCCAATTAGTCAGTCCAGTATTTGAATGAGAAAAATCCAATTCATTGATTTTGATTCTATAACTACATCTTGGATTGTAAGTGATCATAATCTCTCCACAGAATTTTTGCCGAAATTACACACGTAGCCAGTCGACTTATTTTCAACAATTTATGAATAATGTATACAAATAAATGTCATTCCTAATACCATAATGTCACTTTTAATACCATTTATAGTATTAAAAGTAGTAGTATTATTATATAGGACATAGGTACCATTTATGGTATCTAATGGTAATGACTGCTCTTGGATGGGTGACCGACACAGAAATTTGTTCAATTAGGCGAGGTGGAACCTACCCGTAAGTGTCTCCCCACCGATAAAAAAAATGGCTTAACACTAATTTATATATAAAGTAATCGTTCCCATACCTAGAATTTCAGAAATAACACTGAAAACTAGTTGACTGGCAACGCGTAAATGAAGCATTAATAAATGAATAATTATTATTAACAAGCTGTCCCGGCGAACTTCGTATCGCACTCTTCCCCCCCCCCAAATGTCCCCCCTCTTCTCTCCACAAATGTCCCCCCTTCATGCCACCCCTCAAAAAATGTCATACCCCAAAGGCCCCCCCAAATGTCACCCCCACATATCCCTCTTCATGTCAACCCCCTCTTTCCCATCAAATGTCACCCCCTCTTCCCACCAATAATTTTTTTTTAATTTCTTCTATTTTGTATTTTTTTTCATTTATTTATTCTTTTTTAATTTTCCCCCTCATCCCACCAATAATTTTTTTTTTAATTTCTTCTATTTTGTATTTTTTTTCAGTTATTTATTTCTTTTTAATTTTTTTTTAATTTTATTATATTTTTGTTCTTCAATTTTTTTTATTTGAAACGATAGAACACGTATTATACGAACGATAACTCATTCTTAATTGATGATTCTAGCGTAAAAAATAAATTAGAGCAAAAAACCTAGTGCAAAAAAAAATGGTTCGGAGCGGGATTTGAACTCCCAACCTACTGGTTGAGAGACCGAAGCTCTAACCACTGAGCTACTAAGACTTGAGATATTAATGCTGATTTTCCGGTCTTAAATCACGATGATCTTTCCGTTCTTCGGTAGCCGGCAATTTCAAAACGTACGTCTGTGATATGTTTGATAGGTTAGGTCATTAATGTACTAATTATTTATTAATTATAAAGGGATTTTCTTATATTTTAATACATATTATGTTAACCAGTGCCGTAACAATTCAAACTAATCCAAAATCATCTAAATCGGTTCAGCCGTTCTCCAGTTATAAGCGAGCGTACAGACACCAACTCTCTTTTATTAATATAGATTTTCCAGACTTCTCTCCTGGAACACGAAAACAAGCGGGGATCATTGGTTGAAATCTTGAGAGTGCCAGTGAACAGGCGAGCATTTTTTATCGCCAACGGACTATTATTCTTTCAACAGTTTAGTGGAATAAATGTGGTTCTATTCTATGCTCAGCCCATATTCATGTTGACTGGAGCCGAATTCTCATCGAGTGTATCAGCTATGATCGTAGGAGCTGTGCAGACGATCTCAGCTTGCTTTACTCCATTGCTTGCCAAAAAATTCGGTTTCAAGGGGCCTTTGCTCGCTTCTGCTGTTGGAATGGCTATTGCGCAGGTAGGCCCATGTACACTAGTTATAATATAGTTGGGTATATTTGAATTTTATAGATTGACTTACCTAAGTTTTCTATTATATATTTTACATATTTTCTTCAATACATACTTTGATTGCTTAAATTGCGAATTTAAAAAAAAAAAACCAACTCTTCTTCCTCTTGTAGAACTTCATTAATTATAATTGATGAATTAAATTTCAATTCATCAAAATTAATAATCAACATAAACTCCAAGAGGTTCCAAGTTAGGTGAGCAGTCTTTAAGTAGTTGATCATCTTAAAGCAATAGCTCTTATATCTTCCTCTTATATCTAAACCAATAGCCTATTAATTACCGGTTGCCTACTTCAGATTAACTATCGCTGCTCCAGACTTTCCAGTTGCCCAGTTACATTCCTATTCCACTATTTGCGAGGTGGATGAAGTTTAGATGTGGGAACAATACGTTCTAGTTCCAAGCCTCTAAAATTTGATTTAAACATAATTTCTCGATGTAAAAATTGAAAATTTCACAGGATGATTCAAAATTCTATTCATTGGTGATGTCTATTAAATTGGTTGTTTTATTTATACTAAAATACGGTTTCTTAATGATTGTTTCTTTCATTTTCAGGGTCTGCTTGGATTATATTTCTACTTCAGTATGAAAGGATACGACCTCAGTACCTATAGCTTTGTACCAGTTTCATGCCTTGTTTTATACATTTTGGTCTATTGCCTAGGTGAGTTTAATGAGAAATTTTATATTATTTGCAGAATGGTTGAGAAATATTTCATAAGAAAGTTGAAAGAACCATGCAGTTGCCACTTGCTGGGGAATACGTTCTAAATATTAGAAGTATAAAGACTCAGCAGGTACTAATACTGACCCTACACTAAGATTGAAAGCAAATTATGAAGACTAGTAATATAAAATTCTTTATTCGTTGTGTAAAATTCAAAATTTTATTGTAGGTTTACTTCAATTTGAATTGTATAATATAAAATGTTTAATGACTCAAGAAGTAACGTATTAAAAAAAATTACAACTCAATTACAGTAGCATATTAAAAAAAATGGAATAATTATTTATCCGAATAATAATTATTCAATTTTTATGAGAATAATTAATTAGAACTGTAAACTGAATAATTATCGATAAAAATCTTTTTTATTTACAGGTTTCGGTCCTCTTCCTTGGGCAGTTGTGGGTGAAATGTTCAACCCACAAGTGAAGTCTCTAGCCTCATCATTGAGTACATCTTTCTGTTTCTTCCTCGCATTTCTTATAACTAAATTCTTCTCGAATATGTCAGACATTATTGGCACATTCGCTGCTTTCTGGTTATTTTCCGCCTTTTGTGTGTTGGCTTTAATATTCGTGATCTGCTTTGTTCCAAATACAAGAGGCATGTCTTTAGAGGAGATACAGGATTTATTGAATGAGAAGATATCGTTGACACCACAACGTAACTCAAGTACAAAAGGCTATGTGCCACTACCACAAGAGTGATATTTCTGACTGTAATATACTGTTATATTATAACCCTGTTTTTAAAATACTTGCCTTTTTATTCATCAACACTAATGACTTTCTGAACTGAGAGCAAAAATATCATAATCTATTCATGGCGAACTATTCAACTGTAAACTCGGCGGAGGTATATACTGCAATACTGCCAATTCAAATAAGAATATAAAGGATAAAATTGCCCAAAGCCAGTCAGCCAGATTAAATATTGTTCTTATAAAGTTGAAAAAATACAGTATCAGCAGCGTCTATAAGTGAGAGCCATATTATTACAAGATCGAACTAATTGAAAGTAGATCAGTACGGTAACTTATTCGATATCCGATCAATATTTGAAACTATCCATTTCTGAGAGGAGGGCAAACTGAGATTTATATGTGAGTAAATGATTCGTTATTAATATATTCTGCATAAACTTGCAATTTCCAATAATGTATGGTCGCTGTATAGGCTATACAATTCCAAATTTGATGCCAGCATCTCCGATTGATGATGAACTCTCACTATAGCGAGAAAATTGTAGATATCTTGAATTGAGATGGGAAACCAAGAATGTTATTATCTAATTATCAAGATTATACATACAAAACCATCATCTCTTGAACTGATGGTACTCATCAAAATTCAATATAAAAATTTTATTTAATAGACAAGTCCAGAATGTTTGTCGAATTATTTCCAAACATGATTCCTTTAAATTTTTAGTTATTGTAACTTGATGAACATTCAATTTTCCAGACTATAAATCTCGTTTTTCAAAAACAAGACATATTAATTAACATAATCGATATTATAATAAATGATATGAGAACATAATATTATTCAGGCTAACAAATAAATTGTAGAAATTTTTTTCAAATGATATTTTTATTTTTTTTTACAAATTCTTCTATGAACAACCTGTTATTTTAAATTAGTAGGTAGGTTTCTCAAAAAAATAGCACACATAATGACAGTTACAACTCAACTACATAGGCCTACTAATACTAAATTAATTCAAATTTATACTGCGGTTTCTAAATACATACAATAGAATACTGTAGAATAGAATGAATTCTTTGTTTTACTGACGTGGCGAAGTTTGGACAATGATGTCCACTCTACCACAAAATGATTTATTATTTTACAATATTACGTAATTGGCAACTGATGATTTAATGTTTGGACAAGAATTTTTTCTACAATATTAAACTGAGAGAAATCCATTCTATTAAAGTTTTCCAACAGTAAATGCAGTATTAAGGGGGAGGAAATGTTAGCAAACATAATTATAATGTATTCTAAATTAATGACGAACAAATCAATGAGATCATTGGTTGATCATTTCTTAAATAATTTAATTCTCTTGTTCTAATGGAAAATGAATATTCTAGCATTTATAGAAATATACTAAAAATTACACCACAAAGCAGTGGAGGAAAAATTCGAATTTTGGAAGACAGATGAAATTTAACTCATCATACCTTGTAAGGAATTTGAATGTGAATTAGCCGAAAATTTTTTATCACGGAATTGGCTAATTATCCATGACAAAATTGATGATTTTAATCAATGATAAAATCAATTAAAAATGCATAGAGGATAATTGAAACTTAGATCACTATCCTGATTAGTACAGTGATCAACTAATAAATAGCATACCTTTGCACCTTTTCTAACAAAACTAATGACTCATACAGAAACTGATCAGTCAAACCTGAATGCATTGGAATCGATCCGATCTATTCCTCCAAACTTCAAATATGAACTGGGATTAACTAATCATAAAACTTTATAGAAAACACAAGTATCACACGATTATTATTGGTTCTTTGGTGGGTTAGAATCATTCATTCTAAACTTGCATCATAATATTTTTGAAGTAGAAATAACCCAGAAATGGTAAAGTTCCTTTTACAAATCGTGCCATACAAATAGTAACAATCAATCTTATTTTATAAAAATATAACAGTAGTGTAATTACGTTATAAAGTACCCGTCTTTCAAACATTGGTGAATAAACCACCTATCAAATTGCAAGTCACCTTCAAGTCAGTTTTTTCATACAAAATATAACATAGAATAGGAAAAATCAAAAGAAAAATTTTAATTGTCTTTACTTTATCAATACAGTGAGATTTATGAAGTTGTCATCTTGTTTACGCGATGAAAGTAATGACTTGAAATTGCATAATAGATGTATATAATTTTATTAAAAAGTACAAAATGAAATTAAAAACTTTGCTAGATGAGCACTGGATGGATGAGTTCTATATAGAATTCTCGCTAATCCTAACACATTTTTCTAAACATGGTAATGATTGTTTCCATTAATTTCGTCCATGAATCCTCATCTGTTCAATTGACTTGATTACCTGGAAAACGATCACACGTTAATGAATCCTTCCAACCTACAGTGTTATGAAATAATAATCATGCTATGGAAGGTAATAATTATAAACAGATTGCCATCAATATTGAAAGCCAAAACTACTAATGGTAAGAGACTTTCCTCAATCAACGACATACTTCAAGTAATTCCTGATTGTTTTCTTCAAAATTACTGCATGTCGAATTCGAATCAAATTAGGATTGAAATATTTTCAAAGAAGTCGAAATGAGACTTACCGAGCCAGAGTTGCATCAATTTGTGTAATCCATGGAATGGCCAGTTTGATTTTTCGCCTGTAGTTGGCATCTTTGTATACAGGATTGTGCTCCAAATAGACCGTCGATAGTTTCTTGTTTTGGGCCAAGTTATCTATATCTTTCCAATCGGAAACGTTGTTGTCATTCAGCTGGAAAATTAATAGATTTCAGACAAAGTATTAGAAAAAGAACGTAAATAAAATATCAATAATTAATTATTTCTAATGACTGGTGGTATTGTTTCAATTTAATTTGGCATTTCAAATCAATTGTTTCTAATGATAATTTTGGGCAAGGTTTTATAGCTGTAACCGGAGTAAAAATGTGGAGAAATAGAAACTTTCCCATTTTTTTTTTTTTGAATTGTTTATTGTAGATTGTAACAAGTGATGGAAAATATGAATTCATAATCCGGGAATAATGTATGGTTTCAATTGAATACAATTAAAAATCCATCACTATTCTGTGAAAATGTCAATAGAGAACAGTATTCAAACACTTTACCAAATCCGAAGGAATATGAAAAAGAAAAAGACTTGAAATAAATAAAAAAAAGAGTTATTGAAGACTTTCTTCAATTAGAAAGGCCATGTCACCTCGTTGACAATCTAATTCAACATATTTTTCAATAATTGTTCATACCTCAATAAATAAAAAAGGAAAGTTAAGCTAATAAGAGTTAACAATAAATTGAAAATGATTATAAACGAAGCTCATTTACAAAATTACTAATAAGATTACAGAGTCAAAGAATCCTTTTCAGGACAATAAAGATTATCATGTAAGCTCGTTTAGGATTAAATTCATACCCAGAACTCCTCCAAATCTGCTAGATGGCTGATATTCTTAATCGCTGATATTTTGTTTGAAGCCAAGTCCAAAGTTGACAAGAACTTATTATTTTCAAGTCCTTCAATTTCAGTCAATCCGTTTTCTGATAAATAGAGTTGTTCCAATTCAACAAGTTTGTCAATGTTCTCAATTTTTGTGATTCGGTTGCCCTGAAATTATTGAAGAACACAAATAGTAAGTTTCAATAATATGAAAAGATAGTTGTATGTTTTTGATGAATTTTACAATAATAAATCAATAGAAGGGCTGTGGACGAAGTTGAAGCATTAATAGTATCGTTCACATCTACAGTCATCGAGAGACACGTAAAATGACAGACGTGTATCAATGTATTATTCTGAAATGTAATTTGCATGGGCTTATAGCAATGTTAACATCTAACAGTAATTAACCGCATAGTCATGAAACAGCAATGTTTGGCAAATTACATTGAATAATACAATATATTTTGGTCTATGTCTGGAAATTTACTTGTCTGTAGATGTCAGATGTGAATGAGTTTCTCCAATTGACACAAAATTACACATACGCCTCAAAAACTAACATGATATTCATAAGACATGCATTACGGTATTTTATTCATATAGTATAATGTAGTAGGTATATGCATAGAATAATGATAACTTTGATTTAATTGAATGAAACTAACATAATCGCAAAAAATAAGTTAACTGAAATACTGAAAAGCTAATGAAAGTAAAATCAAAGTTATGACCAAGAATTCACATAAAATGGTAATTGAAAATTGATGATGATCATGTGATATTAAGACAAAAAACAGAAAATAAATAAATTATGTAATAACAATAATTTAGAGAACATGTAGGCTACCTGTAAACTGAGAAGTTTCAGTTTAGTGAAAGTTTCCAAATTTTCTATTTTGGAAATCTTATTTTTACCAAGAAACAACGAGTCAAGATTCTCCAGCCCGCTCAGATTCTCAATTGCCTGAAAATTATAAAAATTAATTAAATTACTGTAATATTCTGTTAATTAAATGTAATTAAATTAATTACTGTATAATTACTTCAATACATTCTAAGTGAGCTAGAATAAAAATCTGTAATAAAATAAATAAATTCTTCAAAGAGCATATAAGCTAACCATCAGAAATCTATTTTTGATAAGAATTCATCTATTCACAAGTTTTATCAGAATTAGAATCAACAAAGCAGCTTTGTTGAATCAAGTAAACAAACAAATCTTGGTTGTTTTGACGATATTCCTATCAATCGGTCAAGTTTTCATCGAGATGAACTTGGAAAATTTACTTTTGTATGTATTCAAAATGATTGAAACTGAAATATTCTCATAATGAAAAACAATAAAAAATTTTCTATTCAAATCGGTGACTCGTCACTAATTTTTCTTTGTGTTTAACACAAAGCCAACCCACTGTTTTTTTTTTCATTTATTAAAAATAAAAAAAAACAGAAAACTTTCAAATGCTTTTCACTTGGGGTTTCAGAAACATTGAATGTTTGAATTTTGATGTACTGTTACCAGCGCTTTACGTGGTAGAATTACGAACTAAGTTACATATCAATACCTTCCTAGCTTCCGATAAATTGAATAGGTAAGATCGATGTTATTTTCGTCCTAGACTCAATTTATTATCAATAGTTGGCCGAAAGCAGTAACAAATGCAGACAGCGTTTGCAGACAAATCAGGTGTACAGTATAGACTATGCGTGGTTAAGTGAAAATTTTAGAGTTCCTGAACTTCATTTTCAAGAAAAGCCCTGTTTTCACTAGGCTAATTATCAAAATAAACTATCGTAATAAATGCTAATCACCCTTATTTTGTTGTCTCCAAGTTCCAACATGGTCAGCTTTTTGAGGTGATTTACATTTTCAATTTTTGTTATTTTGTTAGAAACAAGAAACAATTTTTCAAGATTTTTTAGATTCTCCAATCCACGTATTTCTTTTATTCGATTGAACGATAGATCCAATATCCTGCGATAAGAGAAAAATTGTTTATGAATTTCTATCACAAGGAAAACAAACATTTCAATATTTATAATATTTTTTGCAAAAGTAACTGAATTGTTAGAATCAATTTCTATAAAACTCTGCTTGAAATAAGACTAGTCTATGTCAAGTGTACTTTTCAGTGCTGAAGTCTTTTTGCAATTTCATCCAACAGTTGAACACCTAGTAAAGAGCAGTTACAGTAATTTCACAGTTGACCAGTAGAGACAGATTTTTACTGATATACATTCGGTAGCCAACATTACATAAAAATTTCTACATTCATCGCAGGTTAAGTTATGACTTTTTTCAAGAAAGTATTGTACTGTTTCATTTCACTATTAAATTTCTACTAGCCTGTGTCGAGAGAAACACAATTCATTAATATTATCATAATAAGCCTTTAAATCTGATACCTATTCATCATAATGTGGAAGTCAAAAATTCTAGATTTTTTGTAGGTACCGTATTGTTGAAAACTATAAAAATAAGATTGGAATAGAATTGCAGTATATTGATGAAAATACTTACTCAAGGTTCACCAATGAATCCAGATTCTCAATCACTGTAATTTGATTGTCATACAACTCAATTTCCTTCAATTGAACCATTGGATCCAAGTAATCAATCTTTTTGATGAGATTCCATCTCAGATACAAACGCTCCAATGATTTGGCCATATGAAGAGCTGTAATTGAAGAAATAGCCGGGATTCTTTGATGATTTAGATCCAGTTCCTGTAACAATTAAAATGATTTTAAATAAGACTTCAAATTCTCAATTAAGTTTACCCTTTAAAACGTAATTACGAATGTAATAATAGTAATAGTCTGTAATTTTACCTAAAATTGTAAACCTACTATAAGAAAAGAGAGGAATAATAAAACCAGATTCCTCAAAAAACAGAAATTTAATACATTAAATTTGATAATAAAATGAACTGTCAAGTTTGACTGTACTTTGACATACGAGATATGTTTTTCAGGTTGTATAACCATTAAATTTGCACGTTACCTACCAGTAACGTTAAATGTGTATTGAACTTGCTTAAGTCAGATCTCTCAAGCATTTTACAAACCAGCTTATGGTGGATAGGCAATTAAACTAGCTGATACAAAGCAGAAAATTTACTTCCTCACCGTCATGTTTTCATCGATCTGTATCAGCTCAATGTTAGGGTTCTCTTGATTTGATGATTCTGCATCACCTGAAAAATAATAATAATGATGCCTTTAAAAAATATGAATAGTTAATGGTTTTATTGATGAATAGAATCATAATTTTCGAGAAACATGGATGATTTTAAATCCAAAGTTTTAGATGGATTCTAAACCACCGGCCATAAAAAGGGAGCTTTAAACATTTGTAACAATCTATCATTCGATAGATTGCAAAGATCTAGATAGCTTGCTTAAAAACCAAGAGATTCAATTCTGATGATTTATTATTTGAACTTCAAACTGACAGTAACAATCAAACAACTCGAAATCCATGGATTCTCAAACAATTTTAAGAGTAAGAAATGTTTTTGATATCTCTACTTTGACAATCATACCAGAGATTTATGAAGTTAAGCTTTTAAAACTATTGTAAAAATAAGAAATAAAATGCTCAAAAAATGTTTCACCTTCAGCATTTTCAGTAGAGTTTTCTTCTGAATTATTCTCGGGCGAACAGTCCTTTTTACCTAAGAAAGAAATGGAAAATTACCACATGTTAAGTAAGAATTAATAGGATAATTCATGCTGTTTGAAGTATTAATACAATCTTTACTATTCATAGTCACATTTTCAATCTATCTATCTATCTAGCGTATGGCTTTGGTTGGTGGGGAGACCCGAAGGTAGTTCCACCTCGCCGTTTATAACCTAATTCCATTAGGTTGAAGTTCCATTTCACTTTGCAATATGTTCACAAATTTTGAAAAAGGTTCTTTTTGATATATGAAATTCTAAAAGTTTATAAAACAGTAACACATCACAAAAACACGAAATGTTCAGGAAAATATTGAATTTTGAACTAGTAATTTAGAGCACGAAATGTATGAAATACAATACATTTTAATTTATAAATAATATAATTTCTTACCACTGGTATAGGCCTAAATAATATAAATTCTAGTAATGCCCCAAAGGAAGACGCACAGAAAAATAGTCTCCAATAATAGCATTTTACAACGAGATGAACCCTATTTCATCTGTTTACAAATGAGAATTCCATGTTTTAAAGGTGTTCAACAATGTCATCATTATTTATGTAGGTAATTTAAAAAATGTGCACAGCAATATAATATTCAATCATCAAGTGGAAATCACTAGCCTGTTAGCTCACAAGGCAGTTTTTACAGGCTGGATGAATTCTTTTTGGACGACCTGTTGGAGGTGCTGCCGGTTTCAAGAGGCCACATGTCTATATTTGTTTTATTTTTCTGACAAAGCCCATACGGGGCTTCTACTTAATGTTATCACTTAAGTGTTAGTGTCTCTACGCGATTCCACCAGGACTACTGGGCGTAGATCAAAAAATGAAAATTAAGGCTTTTTCTATGATTGCAATTATCTTGGAATAGGGTACATGACTACATGTATTGATCTAACGTAGACCTGCAACCAGAATTAATATCTTTGTGGATTGTAGCTGCTCTTGTCTTCATGAACATGATAGAACAGTGGGTACTGGTGTGTATAAAGTAGGCAAATAAGTTTGAATTGTGGTAGATCTAAATGGAATGACAATATTTTTATAATAGCCTACTTGCATAAATCCTTAAGAGCTACAAAAACTGTGCTTCTGTAGAGTTGGTTCGGTTCTGCACAGTGAATTACAATCGAACTTATCAGTAAGTTATTTCATTTACAGGAGCACAACTCCTGTCCAAACCAAGTCTTAGATGTTTCCAAGTTGAATTTACAAAGTGTAAGAGGCTAAGGTTGCGAACTAAAATGGAGAATAATTGATAGAGCTGTAACTGTACTACAGTATCAAGAATAAATCATTTCAATTGAATATTGTTTTATTCAATTCGCCATAATCATGGCTATTATAGTTATAGAATAGTGCAAGCCTAATGTTGTAGGTACATTCATTTTTTATAGATAGTACATTCAAATTACTTACAATCTGCCATTTTAGCGACTCAATGTTCCAAAAAATATGAGAGTTTAAAATTTACTTGACAAAAATTTTGAAATTGATCAAATCAACTGAATAAAAGAAAGTAAATGGATATTGGATGTTCTATTCTTGTAGATTCCTTCTTCACTCTTCACTCAAGTGACTCAAGACAAGAGGTAAACATTCAAATGTGGCCAATGCCTACGTGATTCAGATAATGGTGAATTAAAAAGTCCTCATCTTTGTTTTCATTCTGGGAAAATATCCAATCAAATAAATAAGCTGATAAAATTTCGTTTCAATATCATCATTTTAGATTATCTTGAGATGATTGATTTTCATTCACTCTTTGTGTTTTTATATTATTTTCCTTTCTGTAGAATAGCATCTGACTGCAGCTGTCAGCTGTCAGCAACAAGCTGACTGCAACAAGCAGGTTTTTAGGTTATTGTTTTGAAATGGCGACTAGAGATTTCTTGCGAAGAAGTATTTTGGAAATTTGTCGTAGTTTAGCAATAGAAATAAGTGATCATGTTATTCCTAAGAAGAGTATCAAGAAAACTAAAAAAGTTATTTCTAAAAAGCCAAAAAGGTTATGGGTGCGGTCGAATATATTAGAACGGCAAATGCAGGGAACCAGTTTGTTACGGAAAGATTTATCTGAGGATAATACTGACGGCTTAATGCCACCAGATCTTTTTGAATTTCTCTTGAGGAAGGTAATAAATTACATCTGAATAAGTCTATCTTTGCCTATTGTACCATTATATAAACTTAATGTCAAGCTGTAAACATAACCTCTCATACAAAGCTAAAGCAAAAAATCAATAGTTTGAGTTTCAATACATAAATAATAAATGCAGTCTTGCAAGATAGCATTCGTTTAGTATCCAATACTGCTATAATGTTTATCTATCCATCCATATGGAGTATGGGCAGTATATTTTGGCATTGCTCCTGTACGACAAAACTCACCAAGCATCCTTTACCGTAAGAAGGCAGATTCATGCACACAATACAAGAGGAAGAGCAAAACCTATCTATAGCAGGATCCTTTTAACTTGTCAGAAAACATATGATCGACGAGCATATGATCACAATACTTAACCTACAAATGCTGAATCTCGCAGATTATTGAAAAGGTATTTTAAAAAGTTATTCTTTGAAAGGTCTTCTTTAAAAAGGTCTTGAAGACTTTTAAGTCTTTTGATTATTGTGTCGAAGTCACTGTTTAATTATTACCAAAACAGCTAATTTCTGAAAAGTAAGATGGTTCATGCTATATCTTGATGCTGACTCTCAAGGGTGAAGGTCTGTTTCCCTGCATTGGCAATGAAGATGTTCAAAAGTTTGCGCTCCTCTCTTCAGACTGCTCGCTAGAACAGCTTCAAGAAAGTGATGACGCGGTGGCTGATTGAAAGGAGTGAACGAGTTTCTGAGTGACAACTTGAGGAACCTATCCTCAACACCACCGCCTTTTGCCAATCAAGTGACATGAATTGAATTTTAATGGTTGTCAATTAGTCAAGTATGACTATTCAGTGTATTATGTGTTTACGACGCGATCTATCCAGGAATGCCTGGGCATTGGTCGAGGAATTGGATGGGGAAATGGTGATATTCTTAATAAATATGATTTGCCCCTCAATACAGTGAACAAATAGTTCATTTGCAGGTGGGATTAGATGCTTTACAAAAAAATAGATACCATACATAGTAGCACAATCGGTACTGTTATTAGTGATATTTGTAATAATGATGTTTGTGATATTCTCATTGAATATGACATGCCCCTTCATACAGTAAACAAATAGTTGATTTAGAGGCTTTACAAAAAAATATACCATAAATAGTAGCAGTATTGAATATTAAACAATTAACGGCATTCTTGACAAATCATCAGTCATAAATTCACGAAACCTATAATTTGCTTTGCTCTTCAAGTACTTGGTCACAACTCTCTCAAATCCAACTGCATCACATGCAGACAACCTGTTGAAGTAGTGCAGTGCTGATCTCCTATAGCACACCTGCGATCTCTGGAGTAACTAGTAATCAAGTGGAAAAACTGTTAATCACTGAATTGCCACTAATTTTGTTCTTGTTTCAGTGCAAAATTAGAATTAATGGGGTATTCAAACAGAAACTAAGAAAAGTAAATACTCAATTTGATGTAGGTGTACATAAATAGTTTTATGTGATGTGAGAACCGTTCATCAGAGTACTTACTTGATTAAATATTCAATTTTAAATAATTCAAATAGGTGTAAGTGTATTACAGAAAATTTTATGTTGATTTCTATATTTTTCTCTTCTGCTTTGCAATATTATTATTCTAAAACCCCTGAAGACTATCAAAAGAAGTCAACAATTGAAAATTCTGGATGGAAATTTGAATTGGCTAGCAAGAACTATTAAATGATTGTAAAGTCATGGCATCCTTCAATTAAGTGTATTAGTTCATAAATCACATTGAAGTGCAATTAATATTGAGGAAATTCCGGAACAATGATTGGGGTCTCTATCGTTCCCGCGCGACTCTTCACAGTAGGAGGCGCTACTAATAGAGTGTGAAGTTGGATTATAGTTTTTGAATAAGAAATCTTTGTTGTAGGTCAATCCCATAATTAGAAGACAAGATACCACGATGAGAATGGCGTTGTCTAGTAGACTGAAACTGCAAATCACTCTGAGATTCCTAACATTGGGATATACTTATCGTAAATTGGAAGATATCTACTCTGTGCCCAGGTCATCAATTTCCCATTTCATTAAGGAAGTCCTGGATGCAATATCTGAAGTACTTGCAGAATATGGACTAATTCAGGTAACTTTTATCACTTCTATTTAACGATGAAAATTATTCAATTATGTAATAGTAATAATTTCACTGATATTAATTTATAAAAATTGCAAACAAAATGTATGCATTTGGCTACCCCAGTCAAGCTGGGTTGCACCAAGCGAGATCAATTTCAATCCAGGATCAGTACAGATCAGTAATTGAAATATTTAATTCTAGGGCTCTATAAATACATTTTTATAGAGCTTTTGTTGATCCAGGTTGGTGCAACCCATCTTCAGGGAAGCAACAAGCGGCATTAAACGATAAACCAAACTTGAATTTATTCAATTATTAAAGATACGTTTTATTTGGGTACATATAAGTTCAGGCTATGAGATATTTGTTCGCTTATACAAATCAAATGCTGAAACAAAATTTTGTTCATTAAAAATGTACGAGGGAAGGCCAAACGAATTGAGTGAGCAAAATGTTAATGAACTTGTCAAGCATTTACAGTATTCCATACATGTGTACAAATGAGAACGTACCTTGAGAGGTCATTGTCCATGCTCAGCTTGAGTGCTGGTCCGGAGAAAATAATGTATTGAGACTTGAGAATTTGTCTTTAAAAAGCATTATACGAGAGATTTGCATAATAATACTGCTAAATCATTCCACTGAACCTTACATTGATAACTAACTGAATCTGCCTCAATATTCTTAGGGAAGCAAACCTGAAATATCTTGGTTTATGGGTAGACGAGTGTCTCTGGTGGGAATTTCATCGAAATTTTTTAGATTAAAAGATTTGCAGTCTCTTTGAACACACGCAAGTAGTGAAGCATCAGTATTAGTAGAATCTTCAGTACTATATGTTATAGTTGTTTGGGGAGAAACATACGACACTCATATTAATAAACTTGTTATTATAATCATCATATAAACATTCATCATAAAAACAATTTTGAAAAAACCTAGAATGTGTGTTAGTAGAAGATTGTTCAAAGAATTCCATACAACTCTTATACTTTCGTTGCATAACAAATTACAGTTCAGTATACGAGAATTAATTTTTTAATCAGACATGCATGAATTGTAGTCTTAGACCAAACACAATAAGAGAATAATATTAACTATATGTCACCATCTTCACCTTTTTTAGAAATCAACTCTTCCATTTATTATTAGCATCAACTTTATAAATACTGTATATTAGAAAGTGAATTTGCAACAAATAATTTCAAGAGCATGAAGCACAGTAAAAGAGCAGTTAACTGTTCATACATTTGAGTGGCTGTACCCGAGTTTTTTTCTGAGGGTGATGTCCACTTGAGCTTGTGCGTGGGTAATGAGAGGGGTGATGATGAGAGATGACTGTTTCTAGGCAATCGGGACCGACGGCTTTTCGTCTCCTTCGAAAAACGGGAGTGGCAGTTTTTGTTGTCAAAATCTGTTCCTTCAATTGTATTCGATCCAGGAACCTTTGGATTATCAGACCATCACTTATCGCCATCCGCTAAGGACCACTCCATATAGAGTAGTGTGTTTTATTGATAGTCTCTTATGCCAGAGGTATTATTGCTTTGTGCAATAATAATAACTCTTCCATTACCTTTTACTCACTTTCTTCCTGCAATTGGCACAACTCTTATTCCACTTGGTATTACAGGCCACTTCCGTATTTTAGAGAACACGTTGAACTGTTGGTCCCGGCTACTCAAAAAGTTGTCGTTATGTTCATCTCACTTCTTCCCCCTTCATCCACTTTCT
The DNA here is from genome assembly GCA_017141395.1 of Laodelphax striatellus. Lineage (NCBI taxonomy): Eukaryota > Metazoa > Arthropoda > Insecta > Hemiptera > Delphacidae > Laodelphax > Laodelphax striatellus. The sequence continues at coordinate 46,790,606 of CM029532.1, read as the reverse complement.
TAAGTATCGAAATATTATGTTTCATCAAAAATATTCTCCATTTTCATTTTTTCAATTCCAGTGTTTTAACCTTGCAATGTTCCTGTTGTATCCATAGTTTGTTTATTTTTTACAGGCTCCCCAAAGCGTCGAACATTGGTTGGCAATACAAGAAGATTTCATGTTGAAGAGGCAGTTTCCGTTTTGTTGCGGAGCGCTGGGTGGCAGGCATATTTATATAAAGAATCCACCTCAAGGAGCTCCAGTAGAAGACTACAAACACCAAGGGACTTTCAGTATTGTATTGCTAGCTCTAGTAGATGCAAACTACAAGTTTATTCATATTGACGTTGGAAAAAATGGACGACAGAGTCATACTTCAGTATTCAACAGATCTTCTATGGACGATGTATTGACTAATAGAACAATGAATTTTCCTCCCAAGGCAGTTTTTGTTGCAAATGAAGTATTTCCTTTGAGAGAAGATATAATGACGCCATATCCTACTCAATATCTCACTGATAAGCAGGCAGTTTTCAACCATCGCTTGGATCGGTGTCAGCGCGCAGCTGAAAACGCACTCGGAATAATGGTATCCAAGTTCAAAATTTTCGAAAAGCCTCAAAATCTGGCTCTGGACAAAGTAGAATCGATCATTAGGACTTGTGTCATCCTACATAATTGGCTTCTAGCGAATAGTCCCGATTACATTGAACCAGGGCTGGTTGATGAGGAAGATACAATGACGGGGAACATCACTCACGGAAGTTGGCGAAACAACACCAACAATACAGGCATTGCTGATATTGACCAACCCATATCGAATTCATTTCCCAGAGAGGATGCCGCTGCTTATCGAGAGGAGTTGGCTGATTACTTTCTCATTGATGAAGTTGAGGTCTAGTTTGGAAAAAAAATCCGGTGTCGCGAGAAAGACGTCACCTTGCAAACGTATTGCTTCATAATTGAACAAGATTGTAAGTAGAATAATAATGCATTTTTATATTGATTATGTTTTTATGAATACATTTTTTCTTGAAAAATTCATAGATTTTACACTTATTTTAAAATATTGCCCTATTCTTTGTCGTACCCTGTAGTTATTGAAAATTCAGCTTCTAAAGCAGTCCAATGTGCTAAAATAGGTCAATTTAAAAAGTTACAGTTTTTACAGAGTACCGGTAGTTTGATATGAGGTAGATTTTTAATGAACTTATTGAAAATCCTTGGTGGAATTAATTTCTTTGTCTGTCAACCGATTGTGTTGGTTTACGACAGTAAAATCTATTCATTTATTATTTATTTTGAAATTGTAGACCCTCAGGCCCGCTTCTTCCAACGCTGCTTAAGCGCAACAGCTGATGCTCAATATGTTTTACTACAGTATACTTTTCCTATTCTCTGAATGAGGCTTAAGCTAGATGTATAGCTTAAGCAGCGTTGGGGAAAGCGGCACTTAATACATCAATTTACTACACTCAAAATATGAACGTAGGTTCAAGCATTAAATAAATCCTTTTGATGTATTTTCTTAAATTTTAATTCCACTAGAGATGTGTTCTTTGAAACCAGTAAGTTTTTCCTTAACAACTATTTAGTTCTTTCAGTGGCGGTTCATGAGCTCTGGATTTACTAGTCCAGAGCTAATGTTAGTTGCGCCAGGGCTGAAAATGGGTTCATGAGACAGAGTTCAACCATGGATTATCGTTAGCCCAGCGTAACTTCAAGATGCCTTACGGTGAGGGGTTAGCCAATGACGAAGGTTAGCTCGTCGGCTCAACTGCAGGGATTTACAGGGAATTTTTGGTTTCATGCATCTCGCATGGTGGCATGGAACAACTTGCCGCAACCATCTCATCATTTCATTTATTACCAGTTACCACTTTACAGGGATATTTAGATGCTATATAAATTATGGATGGTATAATTATTGACAGTATATATATATAAATTAATTTTCAATTCACTAATCAAAGTAATTTATTGAAAATACACAACTAAAACATGTTTATCAGTAATAATGGGGTGGAGGATGATGAGATATGAATAGCCCTACTAGTCCAGTCAATATACACATTTTTGTGTTTACAAAATTCATTGTAGAACTGAATTTAAAAAAAAAAACATGTTGATTGGACGCATACAAATAGTCTGCATTTGATTTTGCAGCAAAAAATACCTTGTGCTCATCTTAAAATCTTGATTGATTAAAATTAGAAGATAGAATGGAAAATAATGTCAAGTTATGTGATCAGTTGGATTTGAGATAGAAAGATTCTCACAACGGAAACTGTAGACAAAAGACCGAATATCATGTCAAGTATTAAGCTAATAATAAAATTTGAATATGGAATGATAACTAATTTCTAATAAATTGATAACTAATTATTAAATTGAAAATTAATTTATATATCATGACGAATCGTTAGCTGCATCTAAATATTCCTAAATTGACTATCCAAAAAACAGTTAAATGTTATCTGGCAACACTTGGTTGATGACTGAAATCAGATAGCAGTTGCGAAGTGGGCGCAGGGGCTTACTTTCCGACAATGTGTACCAACTATGAAGTGTACCACATTCCTGAGTTGGACCAATATGTCGGCTGCATGCAAAGACAACTGGGTCCAGAAAATGGAATAAACTGTCGTTGGTACAAAATGTTGCCATCACAAGTGGTACCAACAGAAATGTGAGTGATAACTTTCAATAATATTTTTCCAGTTTTTAGGATTGGGGAAATCCTTTAATAATTTTCTGTACTCTTCAAAAGATTCTTCAATGTGACTCATATCATACAGCCCAAAATATGAAGAAAAATTATATTAATTTTTATTTTGTATTTATTTTAATGCAGTTGGTAGACCGTTTGTATCTCGTAGCCGCGTGCAGCTGTTGTAGTTGTTCTAAAAAAATAAGAAGAGGTTATGTTTCAGCTTATCCATAGCGCTTATCGTTTTTATTTACTATCAAGAAAAATTACGTAGCCTATTAATTCAGTAATAATGTATTTTATGAAGATTATATAACAATCTTTCTTTAATCCAAGGTAAGATTTTTGTACTTTTCTATTTTAGTAAGTTAAAACAAGAATAACTTTGGAGTGACCGGTAGCCTAGGTGGTTTATAGGTTAGTTGATAAATCAAAGATTCTGCAATCCAGGTTCGATTTCAATTTGTAAAAATCCTCGGGCTACTCCCGTCGTCCCGTTCCTTGAGAGGAGACAGACGTTAAGCCGTCGGTCCTGTCTAGAAACTTTTATTCTAAGATGTACAATCACCTTTACCAACAAACTGGATTGACGTATAATGAGATACTGACGTGAAATAAATGATTGTCCTGACAACAATGCCCTTATGCCAGCTCCATACATGCGGCATTTGGCAAATACCGAATGTTTACCTTATGGTCATATGATATTCCACTCTATACAAACAAAATGCACACCAGTCAATGTGCATTGCCCTATTTGTTTGTATAGAGTGGAATATCATATGACCATAAGGTAAACATTCGGTAAATAAATGAGGCAATGCACATCGACTGGTGTGCATTTTGTTTGTATAGAGTGGAATATCATATGACCATAAGGTAAACATTCGGTATTTTATTTGCCAAATGCCGCATGTATGGAGCCGGCATTATGAGTCCTAAGGGATGCTTATCAATGCACCTTCAGCTAGATTAGTAATAGAGCAATCTTTGAAAAGTACGCTACCGTAGTATTTTTTGATTACAGCATGTTAACAAAAGGTTATCATCTGATTCTAATGTATTCCAGATACCTCATTATGGATCTAAAAGAACCGAAAAGAAAGAGATTCAATCGAGACCAATCGTTTGTTCGTCTGCCACTACCCGTGTTGATTGAAGATGTCTCGGGGATAGCAGCTCGCAAATCTCTCTGGCCAATGAATGTCGGCACTTTCAATGGCGACTGCGTGATTATCAGCAATCAAGACGAAGTTTCTGCCTTGTATAACGCGGTAAGTTAAAAAATTTTCTATTGTCATGAGTTGCAATGATTTGATTTATTTATTCATGTTATGGATTGTACTTCTTCTTCCTCAGCTTATTCCCGTTTCTTTCATCCGCCTCCAAGCGCCTCTGTCATATTCACCGCCATCCTCCCTCTTCTACCCTTCACTATCATATCAGAGATTCTATTTCCCAGGTGATGTCCATCTCTTCTTTTAATGTGGCCATACCATTGAAGCCCTTCTCCGATCCTGCAATTTCTTGGACACTTCTACCACCTTAGTTGTCTCTCTAATCCTTTCATTCCTAATCCTATCCAGTCTAGTCACTCCACACATCCACCTGAGCATCCTCATTTCGGCCACGTCCAGTCTCCTTTCCTGTGAATTTTTAATAGGCCATGTTTCCGCACCATAGATCATTGCTGGCCTCACAACCGTTTTATGCACCTTACCCTTCACTCGTACGCTAATTTTCCTGTCACATAACACTCCTGAAACGTCTCTCCAATTTTTCCACCCAGATTTTATCCTATGTTATGGATTGTACACAATACAATAATAACACAAGTCACATACTTAATATCAAAATGGTCACTTAATTTATTTAAAAATTAGTCACTACGTTTATATGTATCACAGAAAGAAAATCACTATTGAAGTCACGTATTCAAAAGTTCTCCAATGTTATAGAAACACTTAATTTTCAACCATCGTTTAAATGTTTTTCTAAATTCACCAACAGAGTTCAGCTCTCATATTTCTGATGGAATTGCATTAAAAACCTTTTTATCCATATGTTGTGGACATGCTTCTAAAAACGAAGTTCTGTGCGCATCAAGTCTCTGATATAAGAAAGTTTACGCTTACCCCATATATAATCTCTCAAAAAATCTTTTTTTATCAAACCTTTCCTTTTATCTTCTTTGATCTCTTACTGCTGGAAGCTCCATTAGCGCAATTTCCGCTTCTATTTGACTGACAAAAATCTATTTCCTTGCTTGATTGTATCTACTAGGCTAGTATTGTCCTGAGTATTGTACATGCTTATGATTTCTTATTTCTGATCCAAAATATACAGTAGGCACTCTTGATTATGATTATGCTGGTTTTCATCCAAGCTTGATTCCCCTACCATTTGGATTATTAAGTAAATAAAGTGAAGAATATAAAATAAGTATTTATTCGTTTTTTTACTTCTTAATTAATAACACTGTTGATTATAAACAGCTTAATTATTATTCCTAATTCAGTCAATCCATTTCAAGGCGACCCTTATAGAGTGGTCATAGAGACGAATTATTCCATCTCTTGAAAAAGAATTGCTTCACAAAAACTAAAGTTCAGTTATATTGTAATACGAGTAGCAATAGTGCACTAGTAAACTGTCTACAGTCTACAATCGTCCATGTGGAATTATCAATGAAAACATTCATTTTTACGGTATCAGTATACCCAGAATTTCAACCACTTAATCTTCTTCTTGAGCATTATTAATGCTTATTCCATTTATTAATAAAAAAATCATTAAGTTAGAATTCTTTACTGGAAATTATTCCTGGGATTTATTCTTAGTTCTTTTTTTTCTAGGGATACTTTGGAAAAGGCTGCTACTCAAGAGGGTTCCCATGTTTCGACAAAAATAAAGCGGGTTCCCCTCCAGTCTTACAGAAAAGGCAATGGAATAGACGCCTATCTTGGATGAAAAAACTCTCTCCCTCCGCAGTTGATGGAATCGTTAATGAAAGTGATAATAACAAACAAGATGCTGGAAAAAGTAGTCATGAAACTACTCATTCAATGTCTGAACAAGAAACTCATCAACTTATATCTGATGAAAGCGAGATTGATGAAATAGTAATAAGTGATGAAGATGTTGAAAAATTCAAAGAATCAACTAGTAGAAAACGCAATAATGAAGTTCGATCAGATTCCAGACCAAATAAACATGCTCGTTTCAGTGATGAATCACAACCGCCTGAAGCAATTGCAGGTTCCAGTTCCAAGCCTATCGAATTATCAGAGGACTCAGACTCAAGAAGTAAAACATGCGATGTTGAGAACAATCAGCAGTCATCCGAAGTTGATGATGAAAATATTCCTGCGGACTCAGTTATTGTGATAAATGATGTGATTGATTATGATAAGTGTGACTTCGAGCCTCGATTGTGCGTCGAACCTTTGAAAACTGTCCGGGAAACACTCAATTTATCTCTGGAAGAGGCTTTCTTCCTCAGCTATGCCCTTGGTTGTCTACATGTAGTCAATCTCGATGGCACATTCATGACGTTAACTGAAATGTGGCAAACCTACAAACATACAAAACCGACATTTGTCTCCTCATTTATTGTTTATCTCCATTTTAGATCAAAAGGCTGGGTCGTCAAATCAGGATTGAAGTACGGAGGTGATTTCTGTAAGTTATTATCAACTTGATATTGTTTTATGATATTATATTATCCATATTGACTGAACTTGTCTTAGTTCCATTTGTAGATTGTAGTTACTGATTAGATTGATTGAAGGCGAAACAACCGTCATGCAATCCATATCATTATAAATTTCTTCTTTAAAGTTTTTATGCTATTTTCATGTTGAATATTTAAAAAATATTTTTATGATTAGTATTTTCAAAATATTTTATCAAGATATTGTTCAACATCACAAAGTTGCCTCACCTCTAACTCATTATTTCATCTTTCAGACTAGTGTTGCATACTGAAGAGTGAATTGCGAAAGAAACCGAAAGAAGTTTGCTTCTTCAATAATGCTAATAATTTTTTCTGCAATACAGTACATGTGATATCAGTTTCAAGAAGTTAAAACCAAGCGTCCTATTTCACAGTGATCGTATGTACAATGAAATATCAACACTAATTATTATCATTTAAATCATATTAGGCCTATGTTATATCTTTACCATAGTATTATTCTTTTAAATCGTAAGTTATTCATTTTTTCTGTGTTTCAGTGCTGTATAAGAAAGGACCCAAATTCTACCATGCATCTTACATAGTAGTAATCGAAGATGTAGGCCAACCCTCATCTGAGAGTGATGTTGCGAGAAAGCCCCTCGATTGGACTAAATTCCTCACTCTTCAAAGAATAGCTGAAACCGTTTCCAAGGTATCCTATCATGTATAACTCTTATTTTCCAATGTTAATGTTCTTATTCTAATTCATCATTTTGAGATGATTGTTAGTATAGAAGGGGAATTAGGATAGCTGTGAAAAATATTATTCTACTCCTTTCATAAACTAGTAACCCAGTTCGAAACCTAAATGGTGTTTTATTTCAATTTTCAATCTCCACTCGTTAGCAGTTCATTCATTCAAATTTTTCACATATTGTTCAATTTTTTAAATTCTAATTTTTATTTTATTCAATCACTGAATATTCATTTCAATTTTCATTCTATTTCGTTGTTTAATTATTATTCCAGTACCAATGAAATGTAGCCTAATGATAAATTGCAGCACTTCTGATCTCAGTCATTCACTTTCGAATGTACTACTAATCTATTAATTCTTCAATGTATAATATATTATAGGGTGGAAAAATTGTTTTACAATTGATAAATAAATGGTAACGGGAACATGTAAAATACTGCAATCGTTACTACTGCAAGATACAACAATACACAGTTTAGGTATAGGTGCTCTGGAAAAATTGAGTGATGACGAGAATGATGTAGTTTTGAAGGCACTGGACACATCCCTTGTAGGCCTGTTACTATACTTTGTGCAAAACTCAGATCGAGTTATGCTAATGGGGTACAGTGCTGGCAGATTGTGGTCGTAGCTGAGAAAACCAAATGAGCCAGTCGCGTTTCCAAGATATAAACGGCAACAGTGCGTTCAAATTCTCATATAAAATAGTATTGCTACTATTTTAATAATACTGCTCACTGAATTTCAAGGTTTGCATACATCATAGTCATAGATTCCATTCACTGCACTCATACTATATTTAATCTTGCAGCCAAATTTATCAATAGAGATTTGAATGTTTGATTTCATAATGCATTTCATCTACTAACCTACATTTCTGAATTTCAGGATGTTCTCATCTGTCATGTACAATGGCCAACCGAAATAAATACAATATTGTTCGAAACTCCAGAAGTGGTGTCGCAATTCAAAATTCAAGAAGTCATTTACAGGAGATGGAACTCCAAGAAGAACGTTCAAGAAACCATTTTATGAAATGTAACTATAGGTTTGGTATAAACTTCTACTACTGAAGGCTATTCGTTTTTTTATTCAATTAATTATAAATAATTAATTATATCAAATTCAAATTTTCAAATAATCAAATTAAATTTTGTATGAGAGAACCTAGGTTGTTTCTCTGTACCCCCCTTAGCATAGTCACCGATAGATATCGTTTATAAATCTGTGTAAAAATATCGTTCTCTTTTCTCTGTTGTGGCAGGATGGTGCAGGGTTTCTTTTTTCTTCTTGATGTTGTAGCTGTAATAAGCCGAGAGTTGATGAGTTAAAAATTCTGTTTCGAATTTATAAAAAAAATAATAATCTACTGACAAAAGAGTATGATGTGATAACAATCAAGTACTGATATGATATAACATGTGTAAAAAACGTGAGAGAAAATTCTGAGGTCAAAGTGGAAGTAGAGAATATTGTATGGATTTTCCTATATAGCCTAATTTTGTTTTTGTGATTGGTGGTGAAAATTGAAAAAATTCATTCTTTTTCATTTATTTATTCTACAATAACTATCGCTATTCACAATATACATACAACTTGATTAATGTGCAATTGAATACAGCAATTCCAAAATTTTATCAAGAAATTCATAGTAATTCACAGTATTGCATGGAAAAGGGATTCAAGAAACTGAAATATATGCTGAAAACGATTTTTCACGTTGAAAAAATAACTATAAAAATGCTCCAGTAGTATTAAACTGTTGAATATGTAATCAAATGATGTTACTTGGAAATTTGATCCTTAGGGAGAAATTAAAAAATATACAATACTACTTACATTGTTTTTATAAACGCATTGTGTACTGTCATATAACAGAACTATTGTGTTTCCCGTTCCAGTTGCACATTACAGTAGAAGAAATTATCGATGAAGTTTATTAGGAATTACAGTTATACCAGTCCGTCTATACTCAGCTCTTTCCTCTAAATACTCCTTTGTACACTCTTTTCTGAACTCCTCGTCATTCCACCACTTCCCCTGACATTCTTGCATCAGCTTATTTTCAGCTCGACAGTTCATGAAGAAAAGGAACTTATTATTCCTAACGCACTCTTCAAAAGCTGAAAAATAAAATAGAAAAATGATATTAAAATTAGCAATAGAATGAAATCGAATCATGTTACAATTGATTTTTTCGGCAACATCTACGGCAGACCCCTTTGAGTTTCCATGGGTTTCATAATATTTTTATAATTATTTATTTATTTATTTATTCAACTTCCAACGGTACACCATTTTTACATAAGAGATAACATAACAATACATAACAATAATAATAACAATACATAATATAGATAAATACATAATATAATTATTATGTAGGCCTACACTATTATTTAAGGTATACTGTTTTATATGCATATCGATACTGCACATACTAATATACAGATTGAATCATTAAGTTTGAAACTATTTTCTCCAATTTTTCAATAATAATTATAATTATATTTATAATTGAATAAAGGGCAGATACATAGAATTAATAGGGCAGAATCAGTGTCTATGAAGTATATAATTGTAGCAATAGACTATTTTACCAAATGGATAAGAGGCAAAAGACCTGCCTTGTAAAGATACGAACTAGGTAGGTTCCTGTATGAATCTAAAAGCTACAGACATGGTTGCCTACAAAATATGATTAACAACCAGGTTAGGGAGTTTATCAACTTAATTTCCAATGAAGCTCTGATGACAGTAACGTCTCAAAGAATTACGTACGTCAGTGCCCGCAAGCACATGATGGCAGGATGTGAGAATCGCACCATAAAACCTCTATTTTAGAAACACTTCAAGTTGAACACTGGCTACAAAAAATATTAGTGGGTCCTTTTTGCGCAACGAACTTTCAAGAATCATTGCACAGTATACATTTTATTATACACAACCAAGAACCCATTTTACCCATTGAAATAATTGTGAATAAAAAAATGAGTAAATGTACCCTCTTATCCTGAACCGGCAATTAAATTTAAAAGAGAAGTCGAAAATAGGGCAAAAAATATTAGGGAAGAACAAAAGTGACAACAAATATTTTGATAAACGTCATCGAACTGGCAGTAGAATAAGTGAGGGAGTTAAGGTCTTGAAGACGACAAGAAGGATGTATGGAAAGAAATACCATTGATTAGGACCGACCTTAATCATAGAATGATTAATAATAATCGTATTTTCAAATTATGTGGAGGGTGAAATTTCGAAAAGAGCAAAAGATTAAAAATCTGAAACATACTATGAACAAAAAATGCGGATGATAGTGAAAGTGATGTTTGTTTTGTAAATGAAGTTTGAAGCTACAGGGTGGCGCATATAAAAGAAGCCCCGTAACTTGTTGCATTTTATTTATGAGGCAACTATTGCGCCACCCTAATTTACTTTAACAAATAGACAGGCAGTAGTGAGAAAAAATTGCAGTGAAATTTCAAATCCACCAAAAGCCTGAAATGTATTATTTACATGTAAAAACCATGCTCACTGAACCTCTGGGAGTCCGTTAAATATTGTCAATTAAAAAATTGTTTGGTTCTGAAAGTGGAAATTGAAAAAAAAAACACTATTTACTATACCTTTTACCAGCTCAACACACTTCTCAGTTCTAGCCTTATCTCTCATCTTCTGTGGTATCTTCACGTTAAGCTCAACCTTACGTAGCGAAGTGTCATTGGGATCACCTGAAGAATGATATATGAATAAAAATATTATACATTGAGTATTTTTAATAATGTACTCTTTAAATGAAATCAATAATATATTTATTTTTCAAGTGTTTCAGTTCATATTTAATATTTAAACTGAGAATTCAATTCATCATTGTACTCATATCAAATTCAACAAGTTGTAAGGTCCGGATGCTCATTGAAAAAATATTTGAAGGCTTTTAATCAGTTGTTTAGAGCTAATGTTAGGATTGTTGAATGTTTCACAAAACACATAATTTCAAATGCATGACAGGAATGTATTAATGAGCCTATTTTGGCTAATGTCAAACTAGACCTCCGTGGCTGAGCTATCACGTGGTATTATAATGGGAGCATAACACACTCGGCGTTGGTGGCTCCAACAAAAATATGGTGACAATGGGCGCCGATTTTCTGATCCACCAACTGGTGGAGTGACCACGCCATCATAATCCCCATGTCCACACTTGGTCAATTTTCGTGTGCTGCACAGCATGCGGCTTAACCAATGCTTGAGCATATGCAGCATGCTTGAGTCGTTCAAAAAATCGACCAAGCGTGGACATTAAGGTTGCTTCTTATCGGACATGTCTCACTGTGCTTCCAACATCGCCACCGCCATTTCATCTGTTTATACTTGATAAGGCGAAGCGATTGGTGGCTGTACTGGTGGAATGATTTTGTCACTAGAGTAGCGCGACTGGTGGAGCTACCAATGTGGCCTAGTGAGGCATGGGCCCAATACTGAGGCTCACGGACCGGCAGATGAGCTTCATCTACTCTACAAGTCAATTATTATTTAGGTCTACTATTAATATGGTGAGATTAATTTCCAATGTCAGGGTTTCAATGTCAATTTCCTTTCAGAGCCGGGACCCTGCCACGATGGCTATGACAAGTCAGAACTACGTTTTGCTCATAAAAGCCCTGCAATCCACGCGTCTTCAAAGTTCGATTCTATCGATAATGTACATTTCGGTATCAAAAGAGTAGGCTACCTCTCTTCTCTATCAGTAAAAAGCGGAGAGAGAAAGAGTATTAAATTATTTTCTAATGATATTTGCAGTGTAGAAAATACCGTCCCGCAGCACTGGAGAATTTTGGAGTTTGAGAAGCATTTGAAAAAGGAAAACACAAAAAGAAATTTTATTTTTGGCTCTGAGAGTTGAGTTTTAACCCACAAAACCCTCCCTCGGTGCGTCACTGATGGTTCGGAATAAAAAGGGAATGTATGAAATCAAACTATGAGTGAATATTGATTTGACACATTGTGGGCTTATTACATCAGAATTTTGAGAAGTTTCATGTTTAATTTTCCTATATAATAAAATAGCTTACCTAATCCCAAGGGTCCTTTTGTGGTATCAGCATACTTGCTTTTATTAGCAGATTCCGTCATTTATTTCTACAGCTTTCTTTCAAAATATCAATCAAAATAAAAACAAATCACATTCCACATTGAAATTTGAAGGTTAGACTGGTTGGGTGGTTACCGACATACCGACCTTTTGACAAGCCAAAACGACAATACAATACACCGAAATACCGAAAACAACTTCGGATACCTTGACACCTACGAAACGACCCACTTTGTCAACGTTTAAGGTCACTCAGCGCGGCACTGCGCCATCTAGTGAGATAATTTGTTCCTTCTAGTTCCCCAGTACCTACTTCTAGAGCTCTCTAGTCTCTACTTCTCTCTTCGACGAGACGAGTGAAGTTGTCGTTTGTCGTTTACAAAATACTTCATAGTCATCCTTGTGTATCCAATATTCTTTGCATAAAATTGACATATTCAGGATATTTTCATAGTTTTCTTCACCGGTTATGATTGAATTCGGTCTATTAAAATAATAATTAAACAGTGAGTCTCTATCAGGAGAATTAGCATCATCTTATTCCTCTTTGTGTGTTCTTCATTGTAACGTTTTAGAGGTTAGTGTCACATATTTTTAATACTGTAATGCAATAATATTATTATTAAGATGTAATATAACTTGTTTAGAAATATGAACAATTTCAAGAGAATATTATAGAGTACTTTGATTCTGTTATTAACATGCCTATACATCATTATTTGGTTGGAATAGAAACTTTTATGGAATAATGACTTGGCATTCTTTCTTCCATAACGTGCGCTAAGTAGTCAAAATAATGAGTGAATGAATACTCAATAATTATTGGCTAGGATTCCCATAACATCCTATTTTCATTTATATCACAACATAGATATTGGTAATTCAATCAATTAGGCTAGCAATTTTTTTATTGATTCTGCCCATAATTTGAAAAATGACTTATTCTATGAATGACTCAAGTCATTTGAGAATAACCAATCTAAGATCTTGATATTTTAATGTCATTTTGACGTCCTCAAGTGACTCATGAGGATTTTATTAGAAATTACATTGAAAAATCATGTTAGTTCTAATTTGTTTGAGATCGTTGGTAAATAACTAAGTATATACATTTTTGTGTTTCAGATGGATAGACTGTTGCGTTTAGGTGGAGGAGTGCCTGGTCTAAGCCAAGCTCCCCCTCAATCAGATGCTCCGGTGGTTGATACCGCAGAACAAGTCTACATTTCTTCACTGGCCTTATTGAAAATGTTGAAGCATGGGCGAGCCGGTGTGCCCATGGAAGTTATGGGTCTAATGTTGGGTGAATTTGTAGATGACTACACCGTGCGTGTGATTGATGTATTTGCTATGCCACAAAGTGGAACGGTAAGCTTTTGGAAATAATTCTTCAGTAAATTATTTTACTTAGGGCTATACAACCCAATGTCGGCTTTGGCCGCCTCCACCATAGTCCTCCAAGCTCCTTGGTTTCCCATCAACCTTCTCCACCCTCTACATCCCATTTTAAAAAGAATTTTTTTTTGAGATCATCCTTCACTTCATCTTCCCACCTTATCCTAGGTTCTTTTCTTCCTTTTTGAATATAGCTTTTCTTTGAAAACTATCTTAGACAATCTGACTTCATTCATTTTATAGATCTGCCCAAACCACCTGAGTTGCTGCGCCTTTATAAATCTCACAATATTACGACCACTTATCGAAGATTATAGCTCTGAAGTAGTTCTTCTCCACGCCTCACTTTCTTTAACTGAACCATGAATCTTTCGTTCAAAAACACCCAGATGGCTCTTGTCTTCTTTTGTCAAGGTCCAGGATTCACAGCCTTGATAAGTCATTGTAACTTTACATTAATTGTCTTGCAACTTTAGGCAATTTATTTTGTACATTCGAATCACTTGTAAATCAATTCAATTTTGGGCAATTTTTTTTATCGTATGGCTTTTTATCGGTGGGGAGACCCTTACGGGTAGGTTCCACCTCGCCTTATTTTTGTGTCGGTCACCCATCCAAGAGCAGTTCTGAATGTTTGTTACTTAACCACATGATTACTCAGCAACCGCTCTCACCGAGTGACCACATGTTATGACTTTCGGGCAATGCCAATACTTTATAACCTCGTAAGAGAGGCTTTTGTTCTTCAATAGATTGTTAATAAAGCGTTATTTCTGTATGACAGGGTGTGAGTGTGGAGGCTGTAGATCCAGTATTCCAAGCGAAGATGTTGGACATGTTGAAGCAGACGGGCAGGCCGGAGATGGTGGTGGGGTGGTACCACTCGCATCCCGGCTTCGGCTGCTGGTTGTCCGGAGTCGACATCAACACACAGGAGAGCTTCGAACAACTCTCCAAGCGAGCTGTTGCTGTCGTTGTTGATCCTATTCAAAGTGTAAAAGGTGACACATTCAAATCTCCTTCGAAATATTCAATCGTTTTTCTACTCACACTTCATCATATTGTTTCATGAAACTGTTCGTGTTATTATTGCTTTATGTTCAGGTGTAAGGTAATTGTTGATTAATTAGTACACCTAAGAGATGTTTACCGAATGCTGAAGAATTGTAAAATTGAAATCCCTTTTTGATCTCACGTCATATCTAACACGGATACTAGTATACATGGTAGGATTCTTAAGAAGGATGTGCAGTAGTCGGCTGCGAAATTGTGGCTGAAAAAAATTGTGGCTCTGAACCCATTTATCATGGGAACTTTGAGCTGTCATTCGCCAGGCAAATGGGAAGTCCGATCTCACTAGACGTCAAACCTGCGAAATAAGTAGAAACAAAGAAAGAAAGCAAATTGTACTACTATAGTATACACTTGTCTATTGAGTTCCAGTCCAGGTGACGACACGTCTCTCAAAGTCTAGGCTGGAATCTATGCGTGAACCTTACAGTGTATCTAGTTCTAATGGCCTTTAAACGTTGCAGTCCTTTGGTATATGCCAGTCGACAGTTTGCCACTTCTCAATTTTTGAATCTTCAGGCGTGTAAACGCTCTTCTATTATTATAAATGAGTGACATTGCTATTATAATACCTTCCTCATCACTCTAATGTAATTAATTTAAAACTATTTTAATTAATATTTAACTAAAATTCTATAAATAAAGCATTGGCAACTGGCCTGGCATATGCCACTGAAAACGTGTCAATTAGCCTATATATGTTTGTATCCTAAAAAGTCTTCACTTTTAAACTCTTTTGAATGTCCTTGGATACTATTGTTTGCAAACCATCGCTATGAAATTCCCAATTTTTACGTTTAATATTTACGAATTTCTAATTCAATCATTTGCCTTTTACAGGAAAGGTGGTCATAGATGCTTTCCGGTTAATCAACCCGAATTTGATGGTTTTGGGTCAAGAACCTCGCCAGACTACTTCCAACCTGGGTCATCTTCAAAAGCCCTCTGTCCAGGTCTGAGTTTATTTTTTACTTGTCTTGTGATACATGTCTGAATAATTGTGCCCAGTTTTTTAAACGTTTATCCTTCATCACTATCTCAATGCATTAAGACGAATAATGTAGTTACCGTACTGTATTGTTGAAACCTTCAAATATTTGGCTCTAGAGAAAACCTTTCAAGAAATATTTTCATGGAGTCGTTCTTATATCTACTTCTTTGTACAGTATCATTATCTCGGTCTCGAAGACTTATAAAAACATTAAAACTTAGGCTATGTAAAATTATCTTGAAAAATTATTTTACAATGAACTTATAATTTATTCCAAACGGACAGGCATATAGTGAAATTTTCCTTTTCAATCTAATTCTACTTATTTTGTAACATTGCCATTGTGGGAAAAATTGTTGAATCGAAAGTATCCTTTATTAGGTGGAGTTAGGACTACAAAGTATTTCTACCACGCTAGTTTTCTTCATAATTTTGGAGAATTTTATGAATAGCAAAACTTGGTTTTCAGGCTCTAATCCATGGACTGAACAGGCACTACTACTCAATCAGCATCAATTATCGCAAGAATGAGTTGGAACAAAAAATGCTGCTGAATCTCCACAAAAAGTCGTGGATGGATGGCTTGATGCTTGCGGATTATGCTGAGCATTGTAAGCGGAATGAATCTACTGTCCATGATATGCTCGACTTGGCCAAGAACTATAATAAGGTAAGTTTTTAAGTGACAGAAATTCAAATTTTCATTTGAATGTTTTTCTAATGTCCCATTTATTAAGGACCCGATAGGGTTCTTAATGCGATCGTACTGGTGTCCGTCTGTCCGCACGATAACTAACGAACGGAAGATCGTACACTTTTGAGATTTGGAATATAATATCTTCATAGATGAAGTAAGAAGCCTATTGATTTTGAATATTGAGGGTTGAATTTAAAAAAGTTACAAGCAAAAATGTAGGTATTTTAACCTCCAAATGTACTGTGCACGCTATGGAGCCCAAGGTCCGGGGTTCGAATCTCGGTCTTGGCTACTTTCTTTTTGCAACCGATTTTGATGTTATTCAAATAGCTATTCATGTCAGGAACTGTAATTTAATTTTTAAAGTAATATTAGGAAATTCTTCCTAAAATAATATTACATTCGAAATTAAATTTGATATCAACTGTAAAAATTATTATTTGTGAACACTATACCATATCGGGTCCTTGGATACATCGTTGTATTGGTTTATTATGTAAGCTATCTTTCTGAGGTTGAAAACATCTTTCACATAACAGAAAGTTATTCACCTCTTTCGGCCTTATTGAGACTTTCTGTTTCTTTATAACTGGAAATGTTGTTGCAGATTGCCAAATTCAAGGTCTTTCCTGTAGGGTATTTCAAGTTCTGTGCAATGCAATTTGATTGCGTATTCATATACTGTAACACAAAGCAGTAGTTTATCCAGAAGTTTTACTCACTTTCAAAATGCGACTGAATCGATGTGCTCATGTTAAACTGCTATTTGCAGACACTCGGAATTTGATTCTAAAATTTCATTGAATAATTTTCTAATGATATTAAAATCTTGTACGGTAACTCAACTGCTGGAAACTGAATGTTTTGGCCAAAAATTCTTGAACTACTTGGAAATTGAGAAATATTACTTTTGTATAATTATCAACAAAATGTAGTTTTTGTAGATACTGTAGTCTGTTTAACAGTGAGCCTTTTACGAGCTATAAGATTTAATAAATTCAACATAATTCATATGAATACTAATTATAATACAACGAATGCTTGACAAGTTTCGTCTAATGTCAGTCAAATAGTGCCATACCGGCTTTTCTTAATATAATCTTGGACCAAAGCTTATCTTTCTCACGTCCAAGAAAATAACACTAAATTTTGAATTCAGATTCATTCACCCAACTCCTTTTCATGTGGAATCGGCTCCTTTCTTCATGTTGTCAATTCCTTTTTCCATGTTGGCAATAACTTCATTTTTCTGTTAGTTCAGATAATAATTTATCACTTTATTTTCAGGCTTTGGAGGAAGAGGAGAAAATGACCCCTGAACAACTTGCAATCAAGAATGTGGGAAAACAAGATCCGAAAAGGCATTTAGAAGAGAAGGTCGATGTACTTATGGCTGCCAATATCGTACAGTGTTTAGGAGCAATGCTGGATACAGTTGTCTTCAAGTGATGTTTTTTGATATCAAATAATATCGTTCAGTATGGATGTTGATAAAGATTCAACATGAAAAGACTTGCTTATCAATTTTGAAATTTCTTTCTAATTCAAACAGTAATTAAGTTTCTCATTGTAATTTCATCTATTTTTTCCTCTATTGTATTGACAAATGTTTTTTTTTTTAATATTTGTAATACTTTCAATTATGATTATCAGTTCCTGCCTACTTGAATGAATATTTCAGGTACATACAAAATTGATTTGTTTTTTATATAACATAAATTTATATTTCATCTATTTAAACAGGTAAAAACTTGAACATTTATTTAAACCATATGTCGTGTTTCATAAAAATATATAAGTCCTATAAAACAGGGAAAAGGCGGACAAACATTAGACATGAAAAGGACAGCGTACTTATAATACATGTCTAGTGTGTAATCACCTTGTTCCTGTATTTAAGGATTTCCAATTCTTATGAAACAAGCCCCTGCTTACTTAAATTCGAATAAAACTCAATCTCAATGTTACAGGTCGTATTGATCTATGGCTATTCTGAATATTACTTTTTCCATTATAATGCATATATGCATTCAGATATTGAATTCATTTTTTTGAAGATACAAATTATTCAAAATCCAACAAATGTCTACAACACAAAAATCTATAAAAAAACAAAGAAATCTCAATAACGTCTCAGACAACGATGGATCAAATAAAGGATAAATAATAAGTATATTCATATAACCGTCTATTTTATTCAACAAGAATGGAATAAACATCTAAAATATCCAACAAATTAACAATACTGTACTAGCATGATTTTTCAATGAATAAAACTTACGAATGTAAAATCTACTTTCCACGCCAGAGCAGTACTACACTTTAGACTGATTGTTCGTGATTCTCAGTTTTTGAATTGCGATGAAATCTTATTTACATCAACATTAAATTTAATATTTTATGCAAAAACACACAAATGGAAATATTATGGGTTTCTTTGAGTATTTACATATCTTCATTGCCAATATTTACTTACAAGTATTTGAATATTTATTATTGTTGGTAAACCAATGGAATAAAATATAATGAGAATTTATAAACAATATTCGCTGCTCTAATTGTTTTCACAGCATCGAAAAATAAGCTTTCTTCAAAAAACTCATTTCTATACCAGTTTTACTGATACATAAATTTCCAAGAGCCAAGGTGTTGGAACTCCTGATACTATAAGTCACTCATGCCTAGTGAAACATTTATTAATAGCTGGTCATAGATGGTGTGAAAGCTTGATATTGGCAAAGCTTTTGATCAAGCTTCGGAGGCATTTGAAATTAAAACCTGAGATAAATGACAATGGAAAGTAATTCATAAATTTAAAATTATAAGTTACATCTTTATTCTTACTAAACATATTCAGATAAAGAAACCCACAGGCGAGATATACTGAATAGTAATTCTAAGACTAACTACGCAGGAATGTTGTTTTTTTTACATTATAATGTATATATCCATTGGACAGATGAACTGTTTTTCAAAATACATAGATATTATTGAACACGGGTCATCGACCGATTCTCATATTAGGCTTTAGTGTTCAGTACAGTTCCACTTTTAGTATTCAAAGTGCTCTGTTCCTTCTCTAGTTGTCGTCCCAAATATTCCCTGAAAAGAAAAAGTGTTACATACAAAATAATTAATGAATAGATGGGCATCCATCAAAAAAATATTAAAAACAGCAAATAATATGATACATGAACAATACAATTATGCTGAGTTGAATTCCTTTGTTCAGTATCGTTCATCGAATCTCCTCAAGTTATTTACTTCGTTGTTCTTGTTCACAGTTGCGGAAGTCTTCAAAGTTCAATAGCTTTTAGATTTTCGTTCAATTAATTACAATCACGTTTAAATGTTATGTTTAATGGTCTTTATTCATCAAGCTTTAGTTAACTTCGCTGATTTCATTTATCTGCACTAAACTTCCCAACTATAATAATAGAACAAATAAAGATACGCTGCACAATAGACAGTGAGAAAAAAGGTTAGAAAACTCAGAAATCGTGTTGAGGCATTATAGTGCCATCATTGTGTCCATTTCAGTTTCCACTTCTCATAAAACAAATAATTTGAATGTCTACGGTTGCTTAATCAATTTTTCTCAATCCCTTGATTGTATTTTCTCCATAATGCATCATTAAATATATAGCTTCTGATTCACCAGTTCATAAGAATATTTTTTTACTAAAGCAAATAAGGAAAATTACAGACCGATAAGCAATGTGTCTTAATGAATTTATAATTTAAAAGTAAGTCATTTGAAAAGACTTGAGAATGAAAACATCTCATACCCAGAGAAATTCTTATTCCTAGGATTCATAGAATGTATGTATTGTAGTTTTGTCCGATTATACTCCACTACCATTTCAAGAACGGTATACTCGATTCAAAGATTGATATAAAAAGGAAAACGATCATTATATCTACAAGAAAGGTATGCTCGATTCAAAGATTGATATAAAAAGGAAAACGATCATTACATCACAGTCATACTTGAAATCATAAAAAAATTGATTATTGAATAATTGCTCACCAGTTATGCACCATGAGTTTCTGAACAGCCAGCAGAGCTTCATAGCGTACATTGGGATCATCGTGGGAGAGTAGCTGCATTACGAGTTGTTTTCCTCCAAGCTGCTCAATTACACTGTTCAACAGAAAAAATGCATTAGAATACTGTAGAATAAATATCTCTGTAATAGCTCCAAATACCATGATATAGACATGATTTATTGATAACTAGAATCGTTCAACAATAAAATGGTAATACAGTACTGGAAAACATACCATATCTAGCTTCATTTCACATTTTTGCACACTATTGTGATGCCATTCTGTTTCTATTCATCAAAAATGTTTTCACTAATATACATTCTTGACTTCTACAGTTTTTCGAAACTTCCATAATCTGAAATGTAACTGAATACTGTATATTAAATTGCATTAAATTCGAATACTTTAAAATTAGCTAGCATTACTCTTGAAGAGGTTTATATTACACGCAATTCAAAAGTTTAGTAAATCGTAATACTACCATTTGAAGATGAATAAAAGTAAAAATTTACTCTAATTACATAAGTATACTTAGAATTACTAGTGAATCCAAAAAAAATATTGTTATGTTATAAATACAAAACTTATTTATGATTGATTCAAGAAAATTAATATAAAACTAGATTAATGATTAAACTAGATTAATATAAATCTAGTTGAGATTTGAATACCAATCCACGAGTTCAGTTAAACAAAGACAATAAGACTAAAAACGTTTATAATTACTGTACTAAGTAAATGAATAGAATGTGAAGTATGAGTTAAGTATTCAAAACAAGACTAGAGAATAAAGTTGTATTTTTACTCTAGTAATCCCATATCAACGAGAGCTTAATAAAGAGAAAGTAAATCTTTTCTACAATGAAAACATTACTTACTGCTTTCCTCTCGGGTAATGTCTGACATATTCGCCGATGTCAAACGAAGCGACACTGAGGACGAGGGGATCACTGCTGGTTTCCAGAAGGTGGATGAGAATCTTGAGCAGTTCGTAGTTCTTCTCGTTGAGACGGCTAGCGTTTTCCCTCCAGAACGGAGCCGAACGGTGGACGGGACTCCATTCCAAGCGCCCCGACTTCAATTCGGTTGCGTATTCATCGAATGAACTGTAACAAAAGTATGCATATTATTGTTTATTGAGTCACATACAAATAAATCAATAGAATAAAATTGTCAAGAACTTTCCTCCTAATTGATACAAACAGTCCAAATCAAGGATATAGTTTAAATTTGGCCTAACATCTGTTTTCTGTTTTTCTTTCCTTGATAGTGTATTCTTAAGCAAATGAATAAATATAAATATTTCCAAATCAATGGGTTGAAAATTCCAAAAGGAACCATTTTAATTATTCCATAACGACCAACAATATTGCTATATTGTGATAATTATACGTTTTTCGTAATTATTTTGAGATACTCATCTTATAACAATTAAACATGTTAAGAGTTCGTTACTTACGTTATGCTGTGGAGTTGGGACAGAAAGAATTTATTGAAAAAGAGTAGATTACAGATTCTAAGATTTATAAATTTTACTAGTTGTTGTTGAACTTTCCATTTCTTGACTTTTCAATGCAACACTACTTCAGAAATCAATTACAAAAGTTTAAATTTGATCTGTGATACAGTGATACATGATTTAATTTGAACCATAATTAATTGATCAATAATTTAATTTGATCCATGATTAAATTTATCAATTGAATTGATCCATAACTATTCAATTTGATCCATGGTTCACACACATCCGTGCTGTGCCAGCTATTTCGTTCTGCGCATGCGCAGACCTTGTTGACCATGCGCGTGAATAGACCTTAAGTTGACCCATACTTTAGGAAATCAACTATAAAATATAAAATTGATCCATCATAACTCTATCATTATTTTTAAAAAGCCACAAAACGTTACCTCAGATCCTGTACTGATGCTTGCAGTTTCTCATTGAGAAATTCGACATCCTCAACGATGTCTTCATCATCAAACTTGCGTTGCTCCAATATGCTCAACTGTTTGAGCACTTTGCTCTGCACCATTGCAATGCAATGCTCTTTCGCAATTGCAGGTTCTTCTGGTTTTTCAATCAGGTTCTGTGAAAAATCATAAATATTGCCTTTAATAAAGTAAAACACGTGTACATAAATCTGTTGGAAACTTCAGAGGAAGAAACAAAGCTCAGAAAATCGAAAAATATTTTCATGGTTTTGTAATGAAACGCTCTTTGATGAATGTCTCATGAAGCTACAAATTTGTGATTCGGAATAATCAATTCTTGAGATAGTATTCAATGCCTTGCAATATAATAAATTTGAAAATTAATGCCAACGAGGAAAATGTTGCTGCAATATTGCTGGTCATAAAGAATAAGACACTGAAAATAATATACTGTAATAATGGAGAAAAATCATATACTCACCCTGAAAACTGCTAGAATGATGCGTGTAACTTTTTCCTTGACAGAATCGCTTAGAATGTCAGCCAGAATCGGTATAATACTGAATCTGAAAAAGTTGAATAAACAATATAATACAATATACTAATTTAGTTTATAATACTAAATTTGTACTAGTTAGAATAGAAATGCATCAAATGAATCCAACAAATTACATGAGAAACTCAAAAACTTTACCAAAGAATAGTTATAAATTGATAGTCATGAAACAAATCTATTAAGTTTGATGGAAACAAACTACTAAAGCATCTACACAAATACATGAAATAGATAATAATTTAATCGTTTCAAAGTGGATGAAAAGACTGGTTTTCAAACCGTCAGAAGTACATCAAGATTCAAATACGAATCACTTTACAAGGCACATACTGAATAAATACAGTATGTAGAGTAAATGCTGAATTAAATTGCAGAGTAAATACTGAATTAAATTGCAGAGTAAATACTGAATCAAATGAAGCTATAAATATGAGGTATTTCCTTGGAAAAATTCAGCTAGTCCAAGCCAGTTTTACCAAAATTATATCAAGAAATTGTCAAATTACTATAAATAATGGGTTCAGATTAGTTTGACACACATTCCAGTCCAGATTTACAGCTAAGAGCATGCTTACAGAAAAATAACTATTACTGAAAAAGGATTGTTAACAGAATCAACTTCAACAGCAATATACAATTGTTCTCCAACAGCTAAGGAAACAAAATCCACAAGACTGGGTCAGTAAACTCAATAAGATAGATCAAGTTTAAAAAATCCATAACTTTTCATTCACAATATCAATTTGGGATTAACTAGGGATAGAAATCAACAAGATGCACAAACATCAACTAAATGTAGCCTACTCTATATAACAATAAAGCATTCAATAAAATTAATACCAGCTTGTGCAGGCCAGTTGATTGAATTCAAAACGTATATAACTACATAAAAACACAAATTATTTCAATAGAAAAGAAATGCTTGGGTAATTACATGTATAATGATAAACTTGTGTTCTAAAATAGTCGTACAAATACAATTATTACTACATGAAATTCCAAAATTCAGATTCATTCCAACATTGGAGAGACCTCCACATGAAGATACTCACTTTCAGAGCAAATCGCAAAGGAAATAAGCATGAGAAAGAATAAAATACATAAAGATTACAGGTCACTGTCACATTAGTTTCTTTTTTATTACTTTTATTTCATTGAATTTATAACAAATATCAAGTACCTGAATAATGTACTTTAGGGAAAATTGAAGTATCTCAATTTCAGAAGGCATATTCAAGAATTCATTCAAAATAAGGAGGAGAAAGAGTAGGAGGAAGAAGAAGAAGAAGAAGAAATATTGTAAAATGAGAACTATCATGAATATCAGATACATGAAGAGTTATTGTAATACATTAGATCTGAAAAATTTATATATACAAGCTCCAAATTTATATCATTAGGACACAACAAAATAAAAATCGAATATTTGCGATGATATGACTGAGCAGTTGAATCATTGATGAAATAAAAATTAGACGTTTGAGCTGGTTAGGTCACGTTGAAAGAATGAGCGACATGAGGGCTGTTAAACGAGTATTCAGAGAAAATCCAGGAGGGAGAAGATTAAGAGGGCGCCCTCGAATGCGTTGGATGGAGGATGTTGAAGAAGACCTGAGGAAACTGGACGTTAGAGGATGGAGACATAAGGCTGCCAACAGAGACGAATGGAGAGGCATTCTAAAGGAGGCCAAGGCCCTAAATGGGCTGTAGCGCCAAGGAGTAAAGTAGTAAAAGTTGAATCATTACTAAATATTGGCTATTCTAGATCAAAGACTTAAAAACTTATTTCAGTAAATATCCTCGAAAATTCAGATTTTGATTTAGTTCAGAATCAACTATTATCAAATTACTGGTGCAATTACTGAAATTGAAAGTCAACAACAGACTTAAGTCTGTTAGATTATCAAGAAATATTATTATAATACGATTTGTCAAGATTATTTAATTTAACTGGTTAAAAATTTGAATTGATAGTGTGTGGCAGTACGAGCAGAGAAATTTGATGAATAAATCATTTTTGAAGGTACCTAGGTTATTACATCCGATAATATAGGGAAAGGAACTTGGAAGGTAGTGCATCTCATTAAGGCGGGATTTCCTGAGCCGAAAAAAGCGGTTGTATTCAGTTGCGGAGCTTCGAGTATCGCTGTTTATTACTAAAGCGAAGTAAAGTCGCTGCTGAAATTGGCAGCTAGAAAAATGACTGTACCTATTCCTGTGTGTCGAGTCACGTAAAATCATACCAATATTAGGCAGCCAGGAAATCCGGCCTTTATGAAGTAATCAAGTTATTCATATAATTGCTTTATCCGTCTTGAGCTGTAAGCCTCTATTTGTTGTGAATTTGCATGAATGTATTAAATAAATAAATAATTTATATAGCACGATCCATTTAACTTGACATAAATCAGCTGTTTTGGTATAATTAAACAGTGACTTCGACACAATAATCAAAAGGCTTAAAAGTCTTAAAGACCTTTAAAGTCTTAAAAGACCTTTTTAAAGAAGACCTTTCAAAGAATAACTTTATAAAAGACCTTTCTAATACTATGCGAGATTCAGCATTTGTAGGTTAAGTATTGTGATCATATGCTCGTCGATCATATGTTTTATGACAAGTTAAAAGGATCCTGCTATACTCGTTTCAATGGAGACAATTTCAGATTTTACAATGAAATAATAAGCCATTTCTTCATCGCTCAAGAGACAATATTCCATAAATAAATCATCTAGGATCAGAACCCACTGTGGTTACATGGATATTTCTATCTCACAATGAATGAAGTTGTCCAAATCTATTGCTCTATAAATTATGCACCCTGAACTCTTACTTATAAATTGAACTATGATTATAGTTAATAGTATATAAATCAACTAATCAATTTATGAACTTATAAATTTGAAGAGTGACAGAACAGAATGCCTTACTTGTTCATGCGCTCAGCCAATTTCGGATTGAAGGTAAGTACCCAAAGACAGAAAATCAGTTGGTACTGAACCTGGAAATTGAGTCTTCCCGAGAGTACACTGAGAAGTGTGGAAATACCGTCCACTGAAATGAAAGCACTGCGATAGTCATCGATGCGCAACATCATTTGAAGGCAGCGAGCTACCGACTGCATGTATTCGTTTTGCTGAAAACATCACAACAAAAACATCAGTGTGGCTTTGAATATTCTTGAATAGTTAAAAAATACCTTATTTTATAAGATGTTGTACTCCATGGCCTGGACAACCCAATGTATGAGTAAATAAGCAATCATCTTATAGATATTTATTTAAACAAACAAACGTGTGTTACCAACCTATTTACTTACCAATAACCTTATTAACCTAGTAATACAATTAAGGAAGTAAAACTGTCTACTAGTCAGATTCATATGAATACGCAAAGAATAATTTCACTGAAAATAGAAATCAAATTATTAAAACTTACGGGATTTTTCAGTTCCTCCTTCAACCAACCCAGATAGAAAACCAGATCGTTGTGGTCCATACGATGGGAGCCCCAGCAGGCGATCTTCGCAATAATTCTTGCCGACATGTTGGAAATGAAGGGGTCAGAGCAGTTCAACAGATTTATGAACATGCCACAGCTTGGCTCTTTCTTTTTCAGCGAATAGTCGCGGAAAATATCGACTCTTGTACGATCCTCCTGCAAAATAAGATGGAAAATTAACAAAAAATCAGAAAAATTGAAAATGATTGAATTTTCGGTTCCAAGAATTCCCTTGAAGTAGAAAATTATGAAGTGAACAATCGTTCAATCGTTAATTTACTCAATAATAACTCGTTAACTTTCAATATCTTTGATTCCAGCCTAAAGTTTAATAAAGGGTAATTTGGTTGAAAAATATTTTTCCTTCTCATCAGATATCCTGTTTTTTCATTAAAGAATTCAAATTTATTCAATCAAAACAATATTCATACATAAGAGCACGTGGGATGAAACTCCCCTCTTCAACTTTACAAAATAAACAACGTACACTAGGACTACAATACAAACAACATACATAAAAGTAATGGAAATCACTAGAAATAGATTTTGGTGGATTCAGACGAAAAAATAAATAACATTAACGTCATGTGAAAAATCTAATAGCCCCAATACAGTAAGTTATTAGAACAAAAATTGAGCATTCAGAAAAACTAATGAGTCATAACTTTCAGGCAGGCTACTATTATAGTAGTTGTGAGTAAACAGTAGATAACCAATAAGTAATCACTTCTATTTGTAGAAAAAAACTGCTGGTCAGCAGGTAATAACATAATTGATGAGTCAGGTAATTAATTTAATTTATCAAGTCGGTAAGATCAAGTAATGATTAACATCTAATCATTTTAATAAAATTCAAGTGAACAACAAACTAATAACACAAATGAAATGAACAAATTTTGGTTATGAACATCAATACGTTACTAATCTAGTCAATAAATTTGTTTTTACATTGCATTTTTGATGGAATAGAAGAATCAAGTAAACTTACTTGAAGCATATCATCAATAAGTACAAGAACATATTGCACAGTCTGGTCCTTGGAAACATGTTCCAAAAGATTCAGAAAAGTCTTAGCGCACTGCATTCTCTGTTCAGCCAAAAGTTCTTCCCTTTTAGCTGAATCAGCATTGTCGAACGCTGCAATGAACGCAAAGTCCTCAGCTGTTATCATCTGCGATCTGTGAACAGTATAGCAATATCACTAAAAATCATAAATAAATACAAATTTTATTCTATAATCATATTGTTATGAATTGTGTCTGTAGGCCTGCCTAATAATGAATGGATAAATGAATGAATAATCTTCTTCGAATCTCCTCATCCTACTTGAACTGCTGTTCAAACGTAGCTAAATAGTGTTCAAACTTACCCGTTTACTACAGTACTTACATTTATGACTATCGGACGCGTTTCGAGGCGCTAAGCCTCATCTTCAGCGGAACTCAGAGTACCGAATCCTTGTGCGCTTATAATAAGGCTCAGCGACTCGAACCATGACCATGAGAAACTGTTGTAAATGTGTAGGTTTTAACAAACATGTTTATTGAGTTGTGTATCCATACTTTTTTCTACTTGTAAATAACACTATTTAAAAAAACATTTTCAAGTAGAAATAACTCCTTTAAATAGAAAAATAGTTATTTCTACTTAAAAGTGTTTTTTAAATAATGTTAAACATGTTCAGCTGAAAAAATTATTATAAAAGTTATTCTTGAGCTCTGAGTAAACAAACTAGCTGATAAGTGAAATGCGTTCATATTGCAATAATTGGTCAACACATTTTTTTCCAATATTATTGTTGCGTTCTTCAATGGAAACTTACAAAGTGTATGAGCAGTCAGTATGGGGTGACGTTAATATTGCTGTATAAGGAGTCTAGAAGAAAATTTATTTAGAAGCAAATTTATTGCGATAGTGATTTTGTAGAATACAACCAACTCTTGTTGGAGTCGTTCATTTTTGTTAGTTACTTATTGAGCTACATTATTGTGACAGTAGTTCCTAATTGAACTACGTTATTGTGACAGAGTTTGTAATAGAATAAAAGAGCATCTAATTAGAATAAGAGAATTACGGTTTACAGGGGTCTCATAAAGATAGAATTAAAGTCTATGAATGGCAATTTTTAGTGGAATGAATAGGGAAAGTTTTAAAAGGGGAAATTCAAGGGGAAAAGCAAAGTAACATTTACAGAAAAATTCCACTGATACTCACTGGTGATAGGATTGCCAATTAATCCTGTGGGTTCGAACCTCAGTTGCTTGCTGTTGCAACACACTGGTTGCAGCAAGCATATCTGAAAAAACATAATAGATTGTGAAGATTAAGAATAATTTACTGATAATAAGAATAAATTTTCTTGTGACAAAATTCGAAAAGATTAAATAAAGTCTGAAAGGCAATGTCAAACAATCTAATGATAATTATTAGAAGGAATAGACTCAGAAAGAAGCAATAATATTCACCAATGAATTTCGTAAATTGATAGCTTCAAGAATTACTTGAGTAGGCTAATTACAACGTTTTAAAATTCGGCTACTTGAAAATTAATTTAAATATTTATATATTTAAGCAAGCAAATTCAATACTTTTATTCTGATAAATTTATTCCATTTAAATAATGAGTCTCTTTATTATAAACATCAAGTTAAGTATGATACCTTGAAGGTTTTTATTTCAATCAGCAGTTTAGTGATAATAGCTTATTCTGGAGAAAGTTTACATGAGTATTACAATACTACCACAGTCTAATAAATACATTATTTATTAGACTGTGATACTACACCGAACAACACCAGTTAAAAAAATAGAAGTTGAAAATAATTTGAAATAAACAAAATGCATTGAAGTGAAAAGTTTCAACCAGTACAAGATGGATAAGATTTATGTAAGATGTATATGATCAAAATATTTAATAATATTTTATATAGTATTTTTGATAATATAAGTTAAATGAATAGAAGTGATTTGGTAGAAATCTATTTTCAAATAAATTCATCAGTTATGATTTGCTAGGAGCTAGAAAGAGATGAGATGTTTATTAAAAATGAGTGACAACGCACTAGTATTCAAGGGCTGAAACAGGATCACACTGGATACTGTTAATAGAATTCACTTCATGTCGCATGCCAAGTTCAAATTTTATTGAGTTTCAAGCAGTCTTCAAGTTTACAATGTCAGTTTATAATAACATAAACAGATACAGGTAACATAATAAGGGAAGAAGATAAACAAAATAAAAAACTTTGAACTGAGAGAAAATTTATTAAAAAAACAAACTTGATAAGATTCAAGAAAGGGGAAGTATTAAATTATTTGACTTCGTTAATGTGAACGGAGAGGGGAATTGAAGTTTTCAAGTTTGAAGAGGTGGAAACAAAATATGATAATCACTGATAATTTTATTCTGAAAAATAAGACTTCACAATATAAATTCTTAATGGCTTTATAATATCTGAGCTGAGCTCATACGCTTTTATAACACATGAACTAGGCATTAGAGTGTTGTTATATTTATTAGAGATTTTCTATTCAAGTTTTCAATAGTGGAAAAATAATTATTCTACATACAAGTGATGTAGGTTGGCTGATGAGGTCTGAGCATTGTGTTTACTTTTCGGGCGTTCCTCTACCGAAGCAGCTACCCAACGTACTGACAAAAAACAATAGAAGCTACCTAAAAATAGATGAATCCACCACTTCACTTTCTTCATCTATAATTAGGCTTTATCTATTATATTCGGGGACCTGCATTAATACGACGCGCTATGAAGAGGAGCTGTCATTTCGCGTTCAGCTTGGGTTTAATTAAAAGTGTTGTGTCCCACCTTTTGAAAAAATTGGACTTGTGTCAACTTGAAAACGTTAACCACTTTCGATAATAATTATTCCAGCAATGGTTGAACAATGGATTTCCTAGAAGGTAAATTTATCAAATTTTTTTGATTGACTAAGAAAAAAAAGTAAAATTTGTATTAATTTTTTCAGCATTTTTTAAAAGATTAGACGTATTCTCTGATTACTTTTATTTTCAAAACTCTTACAAGCATTCATGTAGGTCTAGATGAAAGTGTGACAAAAGTGATTGAATTATCAAATTATCACGAACAAACTCTTATTCATTGTACATTATCATTCCTGATAAATTATTGAATTATCACTTCATTTGAAACGTAACAATAAACTCGAAGTATCGAGTTTTTCATAGATGATGAAAAATAAATATCCTAACAATGATTTTTTTTAAATTTATGACACTACAGTATATTATAGTAGCTACTGTAAAAAAAATAAAGATCAAAGATTAATGGAATCTTGGCAAGATTATCAGAGTTAAAAATAAAATGAAAACATATTGGATGGTGAGGAATTCAGCAAGCTCAAACTAGATTGTTTCATGGCAAATACTATTTTTTATGGCAAACGTAAAATAAAATAGGAATAAACGAAAAGCTTCAAGCTTCAAGGAGTTACCAATTGAAAATCAAATACTACAGACTATCGAATACTTCAAAGTTATTCCTATTTTAGGAAAATACTAGGGCGAGTTTAAATTCCTGATGGCTCACCAAGATCAGGTCGATTATCAACAAGATTGAAACTTTGAACCGGACCCGTGGTCTTTCTGGGGGAATCATATGATGCACTTGCATTGTGACCATGGTTCTCGTCTCTACGAAAAGACATCTTTCTAGACATATTTATTAGAAAGGTTAGCAGTCTTGAATGAGGTATACTGATTGATTTGTTCCAACAAAAGTTTTTTTCAACAACACAACAGAATTTCTAAAAAGAGGATAAAAATTAACCAGTTTAATAGCTAATGAATTCATAAGAAATGATAATATATTAGATATCTAATTACTTATTATTCAGAAATTTAATTTTTCTATAAATTTGTTCAATGTGACAAAATTCAGTAGTTGGGATTGCCTAGAAATTGATCGTAGAGACATAATAAACTTCAATCTTCAAGTTATTGATGACAGGTTGATATGCAAACTAAAATTAAGAATTTACAATAGATTGCAGATTAACCTTGAGTGATATTATGAATAAGGCACATAGGCCAATATTATAGCAAGTGGCCATCCTAACGACGCATAGACTACTTTATGGCATTTAAATCACAAAAAATAAAATGGATTCAAGTTAAGTTATTAACAATTTGTCAAATTGATTCCTAGTGGACCTAAAGGTAAAAAAAGTAAATTAGTTGGGTTTCCATAACTATGGGCTGAAATTGAAATTTTAAACCTAACTTATTGTGATGTTTCAATAATTATTGTGATAATAAGGGATACAGGTTAAGAGAAACGAAAGTTATAAATTGTATCCTCTAGTATCAAATACTAGAAGGGTACAGGTAGCAACCGGAGCCTGTTTTACATGTAGGATTTAGGCCTACTTAGATGTAAAAATTAACTATAATTACAGGCTCTGTGTCTGTAATGGCAGTGGAATATTATGTTCTGAATTATTAGTGCTTTTCTTACGATTGTTATGAAGCAGGCTTTGTTTCTAGATTAACAGTAGTATCAGGAAAACTCAAGAGAGGGGTGGACTCCAACCCGTATAATTTATTATAACCTTTTATATCAGTAACTGCATAGATAGACAGTTCGTTTCAAGATAAAATTTATTGAAACATATTTTGTTAGAAAGTTTGAAACTTGAAAAAAGTCCTGGTGAATAGAACCCAAAAGGATAGTCCACTTTATTTGGAATTTGTCCGAAATATTTCACATTATGACTACCACTAGGAAGCTTATTTACTTGGAATATAAAGAAAAATAATATTAAATTTTAGCCTTCTAGACAAATTACTGATAAGACAAATCAACTGAGGAGGGTACTACAGTATGTAGCGACATAAAGAGAATTTGTTCATTTCAGGCTACGCATAAAATTTATCTAGATCCATGCTTTAAATAATCAATTTTGAAATACATACCAATATTTTCATCTGGAAGATTCGGAAGCATCTCTTTCATGGAAACAGACTTTGATGACATAAAAATTTCAATATCTGGAACACAGAATTTCTACGCCCAGAGTTTAACCAAAATGTTTCAATCCTGTCATATGATTTGTCAAGTGACGCCAACCTTTCAAAACAAAACTATTTAGCTTTTGATTTTTTCCCTTTCTGAATTTCAGGATTTACAATATTTTTCGTATGCGAATATTTATCATGAAAGAATCAAGCTTGCATCAGAAATGATGGAAAATAATATTTATAATTCCAAATGCATTCAAACTGGTTTTTTACAGTGCCTCATTCAGTTTACGATTGTAATATTGTTTACTTTTTCAAGCTGGTACACTGCATGTATTCCATGGCTCCTTGAGCTTGGCGCTCATATTTAAACATGTATTCTCATGCGTCGCTTGAGCGGCTGTAGAATTTTATCTATTCAGAAATTACCAATTACATTGTCAGAAAGTCAGCTGTCAATATTGGAAATTAAACAGTGACTATAGTCACAATAATAAAAAGATTTTATCTATTCAGAACTTACTTCGAATAATAAATTAGGAACATCATTCATGATAGTCATTTATAATTTTCTTAGTGAGTAATACGGTACCACTGATAAAGGAATGCATAGTTCATAATCTGTGATAATACTCTCCTTTCTCTTTATCTTGAGCAGTGATTAATAAGACAAAGAAAGTAAAAGAGAAGCCAAAGCAGGATAAAAAAATAATGTGGTTATACTCCAACCTTTAACCATCAAAGCCACAATCTTCAACAATAGGGATGATTTTAAAAATTGATCTTCGGTTGCATTTTTGTCTCATTAGTTGAGAAATGACTGAATTCAATTTGCAATAAGATTTGAGTGAGCTAACATTTTACCATACATTTTTCTCATTTTACTATAAATGAATGGTATTAGTCACAAAAACTATTAGTCTCAATTCAGTAATAATATAGTGGAATAAGTTTAGAATAGAATAATAATTATTTTTATTACTTTAAAAGACTTACAGTATACATTAAAGATTTTTGACAAGTATTTTGTTTGAGGTAGATTGCGGATGATTTTATCTTATAATGTAATACAGTGAGCAAAAAATTAAGTACTGTATATGTGCAGAAAATTTAAGGTGGAGTGATATAGGAGATTAAATTAAAAGTATGGAATATGATGATTCTTAGCATTATAGTCAGCTTTGATAAAGTCAGATCCTTTTTCAGCAATCATGATGGTAGGTGCATTGGTGTTTCCACTGGTCACCCTGGGCATAACAGAAGCGTCTATCACTCTCAATCCTTTCACACCATAAACTTTCAATCTGGGATCAACCACAGCTAGAGGATTACTCGCCGCACCCATTTTGCAGGTACCAACTTGATGATAGATGCTTCCTCCAACTTGAGACAATGCACAGATCCAGTAATCATCAGTGTCGAATGTATAGTTGTGACATTTTTCATATTTGATATTTAAGAGTGTTGCATTGTATCTTTTCATTGCGTTTGTGGTTACAAATTGTTTCAGAAATCGTATTCCTCGAACCATGGTGTCAATATCAGCTTGTTCTCTCATGTACCCTGTATGGAGTTCAGGGGAATTAAAAGGATTGGTGTTTTTCAACAGTAATTTACCCTTGCCTTTTGGTTGCAGCATAATTGGCATCATGACAAGTAAATCCCTTTTTTTGTTTTGTTCAACAATAATTTTCGTGAAGTCATCATCCAATCCTGTTTTTGAAAAAATGGACTTGATACCAAATGCGTCACCCTGATTAAAGTACAAGTTATGGAACTGTATATCTGGCCAGTCGCTGTTGTTATACTTTGTGTTCACAAACCCGATTAGTGTGGAAGATCTTATTGAAGCTAAAGGACTTGTTCTATTAGTCAAGTAAAGAAATGCTTTTTCTTTTAGAGGAAATGATCTGCTAACAGTATCAAAAGCAAATATCAAGCCGTAGAATATAAAGTGATCCTCCAAATTTTCACCTACTTTTAAATTTTGTACACTTTCTATCCCTAATTTTTCTAGATGATCTTTGGGCCCTATACCAGACAGCATCAGTAATTGAGGACTATTTATCGAACCTGCAGAAACAATAACTTCATTTTCTGACTTAATGATATACATTCTTCCATTTTTACTAACTTGAACACCATAAACCTGTTTATTCCTATTAAAGAGAATTTTTGTAACAAAAGCATTTTTCATAACTTGCAAATTATTTCTTTTCTTTGCTGGCCAGAGATAGCTTTTAGCAACGTTGGACCGCTCCCCACCGCACACAGTGACTGCTGTCATTGTGAATCCCATCTGTGATTCGCCGTTAACATCTTCCACCCACTTCAAACCAAGCTCCTTAATTGAAGCTGATAATAGTTCTAGCATTTCTTTGTAATCGTCTGTGTACATTTCACCGACACAAAGATATCCTTGTGTACCATGATAAGAACTATTTTTCAACCGGTCAATCGTCATATTTTCTGATTTTTTGAAATAGGGAAGCACGTCTTTGTAGCTCCATCCGGGACATCCTAATTTCTCCCATGAATCATAATCTCTTCTATTGCCTCTTATGTAAAGCATTGCGTTAACTGAGCTTGATCCACCCAGCGCTTTTCCCCTTGGCCAATAGCAAGTCTTTCCTTTATACCTGAAAAAAACGTAGTGTCAGTGTTATACAAGTGTGCAATCCCACTGATACTATTTTCAGTTGAATTATGTTACCTACAGAAGAAGCGCGTTGATTCTATATTTGAAGTTTCCAAAAGCGGTACCTATCAAGCGAGCATGAAATTAATTATTGTACTTTGAAGTTTATTGCCGTGAACACATTTCCTTCACATTGTTTGAATTCTAATTACAGATTATAACTCTCAATGGGAAAATATAATTAATAATTACAAATGATGCGATTACAAATTGAGATACTGTACATAAATTTAATGTAATAGGTCCAAAAGTGCACAAAAACTGTGTTTTTGGACCTTCAATTCCAAAAAAATTACCCCGGACCCCCCTATTCCCTGCATTGTATTTTTAACTGAAGAATGTTGATTTGTTACATCAAAGGAGATTCATTATTGTAGACATATTTTCAATGATGAAGTTCAATATAAATACCATTGCAGAATAATTTTCTTCTAAAATAGAATCCACTAAACAACAATATGAACCTTTTTTATAACTCTCATTCTAACATGGTTTTTGACTCTCCGAACTCTTATTATGACTCGATGGTAAATTTATTAATGTTTTATAATCATATAATATTATTTATGTACAGTACCTAGTCAGTTTGTATAAATAATACAATAAAATCATTGAAAAACCAAAGTGAATCAAATAATTTGGGAATTACAAATGCTATCCATTTGGTATAGGCCTACTATAATGATAGACTTTGAGAGAGAAAAAAATAAACTTTCAAATAACGAGTTTCTAGTTCTAGGAGTGCTATGTAACTCAAATAAAATTAACTTGAATTCAACTTTCAACCTCCTATTAATTATTAATAAAAGTAGTAGAAAATAATATGTCATGATATTTTTGATACTGTAACAATTTATAACACAAAAAGCCAGTTGCACAAAAATCCAGTGGAATTTAACTTTAACTGTCGTAAAATATGATGTCATTTAACAGAAGCGATGCAACGAAAACCAATTAACAAATCAGACAGCAATACAATGACGCCATTCTACGGTGGTTATAAATTCCATTGGATTTTTGTGCAATTGACTCAATTGGTCATCAAGAATATTTAAAGTGAGTGTTGGGTAACTAATAATATGAACCGTGAATGATTCAGCATGATGAAATAATTTATCACGTTGGGTTATCGGCTTTACTTACTCAAATAAAGCTTTACACCCCAACACATCGGAGTGTCTATTTATTCATAAAATGATCAGAAATGATTCAATGTATGAAATGTCTTTGTATTTGTGTAGATTCCAACTTGTATAATGATTATTTTTGTTGAATAAACTTTGAATATACTTTACTTTGAATATTACTTTAATGTTTAATTTAATTTGAATATACAGTACTTCAATATTTAATTTACTTTAAATATACTTTCAAACAATTAAAAAAGTGCTTGGAACTTTACCCTTCACAAACTCCAGGCTCAGGTTCAGTAAAATAGTTGAAATACATTTCATCTTCAATGTTGAAAGCAGCTCCTGGAATATTGGATGCCAGAGTTGGATTGTCACCAGCCTCAATCAGTAGAACATTCCATTTTTCAATTTCACTCAATCTCTCAGCGACAACTGATCCAGCCGAGCCGGCACCCACCACTATGAAATCGAATTTCGAACCGAATCGAGGAGTTACATCGCTAGGATAGAGGTCGGGCCGTCCGATATCACACAATGATTTAGAAAGAGACCAGAACAAACTGCAGAATACGATCTCAGTGAAACCTGGATTCACTGAATATCCTGAATGATGAGGCCGGCACAAACTTTCCATGCTGAACTTATTGTGAATCGTTTACTTCTATTATGTTTTATTCAACCTGAAATTTATAAAAAAGTGTTAGCTGTGATCTCAATTCAAGATTGCTTGAATAGAAAAAAGTTCAAGTTTTTGTATTAACAACGAGAAAATAAATAAATGTGAGATAGCATTGACTCTGGGTCTATTACTAAATTATTAGTTATTTGGCATCAAATAATATCTCATTTAAAGAATTTCTGTTCTCGAGCGATTTAATATTAATTGCATTCGATATTGCTTTTATTGTTCAGAGGAGGTTAATTTTAAGATTGATTTTAGGAATAGTTGTAAACTTGTTAGGAATATTTGTGTAGGTACTTTTTGATAGTTATTTACTATCAAGTCATCAAACGATGACTTTCAACGTCTATTTGAATATTATCTACTAAAAAATACACTAAATGAAATAAACAGGATGGATTATCATAGAATTCATTTATAATGAATGATTCCTAATTATCTCTCACCACATTTTATCGGTTATCGAGGAGGGGTGAATCCAGGATTCATTTCTTGGGTCTCCAAAACCCATTCCCCGTTCCGTGCTCCCCTCCCCGGATCAGCCACTGGTTATGAAAGCTGTGATAAATTTTTCGCTGGTAAATCACCAGTTGCTGATGAAAAATCAACTGGTTATCAGGTTGTGATGAATTTTTAATGAATAGAAAAGTTTTTTATGTGATGGGAGATAAAGAATACATGTTGGAAATGTTACACAGAATAACATTTGAAGAAACTTACCAATCATATCCGTATTTGTAATCGTAGATGAGACAATTTTTCAAGTTATTGTGAGCTGCAATGCTAAACACTAGTAGACAATTTTCAAGAGTATAAAATAGAAAGTTCAGCTACCAGAATCAGGTTTTGAAAAATGAGCCATTTGTAATTGGAATAGTCACTATACTTATACTGTACTTGAAGTCACATTTGCTGCAGAAGACATGAGAACAACGAAATATTTCTCTTAAAAAACGGGAGACACTTGGTCAAGGTTTTCAAATATGGTTAAACAAAGAAAAACTATTAATTTCATATAATAATCACTTTAAAAACGTTGAACAGGACAATTTCATTCACTGA
This sequence comes from Laodelphax striatellus, assembly GCA_017141395.1. Lineage (NCBI taxonomy): Eukaryota > Metazoa > Arthropoda > Insecta > Hemiptera > Delphacidae > Laodelphax > Laodelphax striatellus. The sequence goes on along the minus strand of CM029532.1, from coordinate 46,752,619 downwards.
GGAAGACGTACAAAGCACAAGAATAATTTTCGGTAAATAAGCTACCATCTCTCTAATTAGTCATTGTCGAATGAAACTGTTCATCCTCAAGCAAAAAATCGAGTGAATTCAAGTCACAATAATAAATGCTGTATCATCATGTCCTCCATCATAATTCAATTCGGATTTCACAAAGTAAGAAATATGTCTCTGAAATTTTCATTACCGTAATGAAATTATTGTCATAAAGGTCCTTTCTCATTACAAGAATAAATTAATTCTATGGTTGGAGAGGAGCAATGATTATAATTGAATACTTCAAAAGAAGCACAGACAGGCAATGATTCTTCCAAAGACTGGGTATGAAAGAAGGCTGCCAAAATGTGAATAACTTACGAAGGATCTACCTCAATCCTTTACCATTGTTGCCTTTGACTTGTCATTTATTATTATCTATGAAGAGCTAGAAGAGTCAGGAAAAGAAATGAGAAGCCATTTCACATGAAGAACTCACAAAATATATTTTTCTATCATGCTAGTTCACAAGTATAACAAAGTATCTTATTAAAAATAAACACATTTATAGTATAATAATAGAGTAATATACTCTATGAATCACCCGAGAGAAACATTCCAAGGTAGCACCTAATAATACAGTATATATACACAAGTTTTCAGTACTAAGGTATTTTTTAAATATTAATGGAATGAATACAAATACTGACTGAGTGAAAACATAAAATTATTGTATGGAATAAACTAAAGAAGAATATATTTAAATGAGATAATCATCATCAGCAAGATCAGATTCATAAGATGTTAATTCCAACTGTTAATTCTCCTGCATCCATGAACTCTCTTGAATTAATACAGCAATATTAATAATTATTGTTCTTTTTCCGTTTGTAAAAAGTTTGCGATTGAATTATTAAAATTAATTTTCATTAATCAAGACGAAAGAAAAATAGATTAGTTGCATTAAAATACGACCTAATAATACCCTGTTAGAATTTTATTTAAAAAGAGATGCAACATTGATATAAAAAGGAGATTTTCTAATACTGAGAAAAGTTATTCTTGAATAATTTATGAGTATTTTCACCCTCAACTAGAAATTTTAATACACTTTTTGGTTACCGATACAGTTTAAGAACCATTTTAAATTTACACTAAAATTAGTTTCAACAGGAGAAAATGAACAATAATTTGATACAGATTACGTTTAAGATAATTCAACGAAATTCCCAAACCTCTACTTGTACTTGAGCTTGAATAATAAGAAACGAAGAGTGATTAATTTTAACTTGAAAATTTTGTAAGGAAATATTTTTTATTGAATTATTGTTTTGAATAGATTTGTAGTTGTTATCGATATAGAAGAATATCTTTAAAGTTAATGTTCAATCACAATTAGTGAATTTTGTAGCAAATTTCAATACTTTATTGCTTCTTGTAGAAACATTTAATTTATTGCCCACATTCTTGAGGATAATAGGATGGATACATTTTCAAGTGAATGATATGTCATAAACACTAGGTCCTACAGTGAAAAATTGAGTCAGGTTTGTAATACAAAATACATAGAGAAATTTATTCGGTAACAAGAGAATGATAATAATCATTCTCTGAAAATGACTTGTTTAATCGGATTAAATTTGAATAGGTGATTATGATTCAAAAAGGCAACAATGATTTTACAAAGTTTTTTTTTAGAAACAGAATTGATTAGATAGTAGAATGGAGCAGTCTATTAGTATAATTTCCATATAAGAACAAAGTTAGTTGTAAGCACATCAGAGTTTTTTAACAAGTTTGGTTTCAAATCAGATTGCTGTAAATATATTTTTTAAAATCTGAATCAAAAATGTATGACTAAATCAATCTACGATGAAACAATACGAATAAGAATTTGATATAATTCATAGGTACTGAAAGGCAAAGGAATAGGCACATTTTCCATTTCGAAGAAAACCCGATTAAGAACAATAGAGGTCCTGTCATAATTTGAACCATTTTCGAAATTATGTTACTGTTGGCAGTGAGTTTTTGTATGAGGTATGATTGTATACTGGCGAAATTTTAGTAAGATAAAATAAGCATTTATTCAATTATGTTGGATTATGATGAATTCAATAGAAATAATACAAAATGGTATGTGTAAAAATTACATTCTATTACAATCATTCATTGGTATTCAAAAATTTTGAACCAGTGAAAAAGGAATTTTAATCAAACAAAAAATGAATTGAAATGCTTAATTAATGAATAGTTAGAAAAGGCTGATTGTAAAAATTGTAAACTGCTTTTTGGATATTATAAAAATACAGCCGACTGAATAAATATGAAATTTGAGCTTAAGTACATGAACACATGGAAGTCTTCTATATAACTGTGGAGTTTGATCGTTCAAATTTTTAATATTTTAAAAATTCTGACTGCACCCTTGATTTCTTAAAATTTCATTTGCAAGAATTAATTCATCACTTCAGATAATAATTATGACATGGAGAAATTTGGATAATATACCTAGGTTTAATACTGAACACTGATTAAGTTCAAAACAATCGAATTGGGATGGTTGAATTACCCCGATGTTTTTAAAAGTTCTCATTTGAATTCTGCATATTTTTTAGAGCATATCACCTGAACTACTCATTTCTTAAGTACTACGAGTATTAAAAGCAGGTACATGAGTATTATCAATGATAATAATAAAGTCATGTTAAAATTTCTATGTTTTTGCTTTTTACTTATTTACAATGTAATTTGATTATTGAAATAAGTCTGGTTGACAAATTCGAACTGGTATGGTGACATTCTAATTCTGCATTTATCATAATATTGTCTATTAATTATTGAAGTTTAGAATTTTAAATAATATGGTCCTTATGTTTTATTGTTAAAATAAGATGAATTAATACTGATAGGTTTATGTACGAAGAGATTTCAGTGCGGATCCACTCAATAAAGTTTCAAGTTAGTTTTGTGAGAATTAATTTACATAGATTAGAAAGTATTGTGAGCTTGTTTTTTAACAACCAGTAGTTTCAACTTTAATTTAATGGAAGGACAATTTTTCCAAGATCAGTCTCAAAGTTAACTTATTTGGATTACTCCGTACTTTTAAACAAAATGTATGCTTCGAAGATATTAAGAAAATGCATGCAGGGTGATAAATCAAGATTAAAAAATAATATGTTTCTTCACTGATTGGCCCTTGGTTCCGCATTAAAATATTTCATTATTAGAACTATGAGAATTTGACATTGAATTTAATTTAATAAGCTCATATTATTGGTTCAATTGTTGCATAGAAGTTATACACATGAAATTTGATCATTTATAAATAACTGTAATATTCTTCACTAGTGACTGGGTTTGTATACTATTCAAATATATCTCAAGATGAAGGTAGACATAATAATATACACTTCACCAATATATGTACAATAACAAATGTAACGATTAAATGAGACGAATAAGATGATATTGTTGGTCAAAATTACACAAGACCAGACTAGTGAAAATAATTTTCATAACTTATTGTTCTGGTATGATTGCTTTAAATAAACTCATCGTTCAAATTTACCATGATCCAAAAACTCAGGAGTAGTAAACTCCAGACTGAATATATTGTCAAATTAAAATATGATAAAGCTGGAAAATCGGAAATATTTCCCAAATCTCAAACAATAATATAAAAATGAGATGCATAATGAGGAATTTTGACATGGTCAGATTAATTAGGGAGAAATCTAGTTAATAATACATCTTTGATGTCAAGACGGTAATTAGTCAAGAATTTACTAATTAGACTTTGAGACATTTTTCCTGCCGATAATGATCAAGCATAGAAATCCTTTAAAATTTAATGAAAAGACAATCGGTTACCCATACTTGGTTCTTTGCACGTTGTGAATTGAGGTGATTCTGTTCATTTGCAAGGAATTATAGGAGTCGTGATGGTCAGCTCAGCTACCAGAAACCTTATTTAAAAAGAAACAGATACAAAAGTAGGGAGAACCAAACTTTATATGGTTTGGTTCTTTGATGATCAAACATAATCTGTAGTAGCATTTTTCAATGATAATAATCTATTAGGAGCAGACAACCCATTTCAAATATAATTATTTTTTAATAATTAATCATCCCTTAGAATGCAATCCATCACAGAGGCACAAAGTCTAGGACTTATTCGGGCATCACAATCTGCTCGCAAGATAAAACTTCATAATCGTTAACAGAGTAAAATGGTATCTTAAAAGTTTCAGTTGAAAATTTTAGAATAAGTCGTCCAAGTCTACATTGAACTGAAGATGAGGAACTTATATCAAACTTAGCACCAACATCACGTAATTGTACATGAATTCACAAGGAACAAATTTAGAAAAGTCTGAATCTGTTAATCACTAAGCGTCGCGCCTAGATTAAATTCCGATGGTCTCGATTACAACAATAACAATAATATTGATAACAATAACAAATGACAAATTCATGAAATGATAGTTTGTCGAACATAAATTTTCTAAAGCTAGTCAATGCATAATACTAGATAACTAAGAGCGAATGACATTTAAAAATAGTTCAAGTTCCTATTAAAGCTATAACTTACAGTTAATCACATTTTGATGCGATTAAGATACGACGCAATAAGTTAACTACCGTATCTAGTTCAATAACTCTAACACTCATTAATAACGTCAACAAATCATGCATACTTAGATGAAACGGCTGCTCTAAATGAGATTGGTGCCAGAATTTTTGACAATGGGCTCCTCTGTGATTTTCTCCAGTCGTGTGATCGGCCTTCCGTTCAACAGGTCTTGGATTTCGGGGAGAGACAGTCCTCGAGTGTTGGGCATCAAGAAGATCACAAAATTGAACGCCAAAATGCAGAATCCCGAAAATATCCAGAACGCTGAAAACGAGCCCAAAGTTTCGTCGACGTTCGGGTAGAATTTGGTGATGATGAAAGCCAAGAAGAAGCTGAACGAAGTGACTGTGCCAGATGCGGTCTCTTTCACGTTCGGTGGAAATATTTCGCCAAGGAATGCCCATGGCAGAGGTCCGAAACCTGAAAAGGACATCAGACTGCATAAAACATATGACTTTTAAATTTTAAATATCCATAACTATGAATAAGTAGGAAAAAATTGTTGAAATTCCTATTTATGAGTTAATCTTATATATTAAAAGAATTTTGTGCCCAACTTTGGAAAGTTCGTGGAGAAGATTGAGTGGACCGATTTTGATGCGGTTTGCGCCAAAAGAAAGATAAAGAATCAAAGTTTTGCAGGCTCTATTTGTTTTTGAAATATAATCATTTTAAATGGGAGATATTTGATAAAAAGATGAGAAAGATTCCTGTGGCACTATCTGTTGGCATAAAATGTACCAAGTTATTATGTCTGCGGTTCATTTTTTAAATTCCCATTTAGTTCCAAGTTTTTTCTAAAAGTAGAAGTTACCAGTAATCACTATACAGGGTAGGATTTCATTGGTATGACTGAGCTGCTGTCAGCTGCTGACAATTAAAATAGCAACTACTGTATTTAAAACTAAGAATCTTAGAAAATACAAATGACCACGGGGTGGTCTCGTTTATATTTCAAACGTGATTTAGATGGAAAAGTTTCTGTCTAGATTGTATTACCGTACCAAGTAATTTACTCAATACCTGTTCAATGTTCAGAGTATTATTTTGTTTCAATTCAGTATATAATATCAATTCAATGGGGTTTTTATCTGTTGTCTTAATGTACAGTATTTATTTTCTTTCGAAACTTTATAAATCTATGCATTTCTATACATTCAATTCTTTTTCAGCGTATTAGCCTAGGACTTGAAAATATAATTTTACATCAAATATCTTGAATAGACCAGTGCAGTTTTCAAACATAATAGTTTTCTTTTTGGAAATTAATTCTGTTTCTGACAATAGCCTATTGACATCAAGGAAATTCCTGGTAGGTTTTTGAAGTTTCAAAAGACTGAATAATGAAGAAACTTGACCAATAAAAATCAGAGTAGCCTACTACTTACCAATACAATAGACATGAATATAAAGCATCAAGCATGTAACTGGTAACCAATAAACAGCGGACATGTCGTTTCCTCTTTCTTCAAAAAAGAAGAAGAATCCAAGAATAGCCTGAAATTAGAAAAGGGAAAAGTTTAAAGTTTTACAATAAGAAAAATAATAAAAAATGAATCATTCTTCACTGTAGAATATAAAGTAAATCTTTACAATAATGAAATTTATATTTCTTTTGCCTGGTTGTTCGTACGTCTATTAAATTTAACCGGGTGATAAATCGGGGACGCAACATAATGGGATCGACGACAAACTGAACTAACTTGAAATGAAGAATTGAGACAAAATAGTGTTGGAAAGCCTTGAATTGCATTGATTTTATTTGCAAAACTACATTACTCATAATTTTTTTTAGATGTTATTACAAAATTATATTCTTCAGACAAAAAGACTCCTAGTTTTTATCAATGAGGCAGTAGGTATCTGGTAGTGAAAAATACTAATGGCATAATTTTTTCAAACATCAGCTCATCAGCTGGTTGTGCACACATTTTGAATTGTTGAAAGATTTCTACTCCGTTAAAAACAGGGTTAAATTAATCGGTGCTGATTGAGGGATTAAATTTTTCCAGCGGTTAATTTTTTTTACATTGACATCAGATAAATATTTTAACATGTGGTTAAAATTTTATCAGATGGGAAAGTACAAGTTTCAGTTTTACCAACCAAAAGTCTGTAATATTGTGGCTTAATGCAATTTTTGGAGCTAGTTCGTTTCGAATAAACATGTAATTTATTAGAGAATGTTAATGCAGTTGATTTTACTAGTTATTTAGCTAAAATATATTGTTCTAGTAACACTATTTCACTTGGATTTTTAATTTCAAATTAGTTCAGTTTGTCGTCGATCCCACTATGTTGTTGTCCTCGATTTATCACCCGGTTAAATTTAATAGACGTACGAACAACCAGGCATTTCTCTTTTAAATAATTTTAGCAATCCTCCAATTAATTTTTGATTCATAAATCGAGAGTTATTCAAGAATTATTATCATGTGAAAATAAGGTACCAAGTACCTATACTAAAGTACCTGTATAAATTAGAAGGTGACAATCATAAAAGACGTTTCTGAGAATTTCCTCTGCGATTCTTAAACAACTCACAGCGTAGACTAAACAAAAATGCCTGTCTAATCTGTGCCTATAGCTTGTGATGATTGATGAATCCACGAAATTATTGTATAATGGGCCGGTTGTAAATAAGCCCAAAACATTCAATCATCGTAAAATGACGTCATCTAACGGAGCCAAAGATCTAACTAATAAGAAAAAGATCCACTATTTAGGACTCTATATACACCAGGTAGACGCAGCATCCGCCATTGTGGTTCCAGACTCCAGACAGCTGTTTATGAAATATATTGAGTACGGAGACTGTATAATTTTTTATTATTTGTATGTAAAATTTGGCTAAAATTGGAGACAATTCAACTTACATGAGCTATGGTCATTCCGAGAGCAGACACAGCCATAGGAGTCTTGAAACCGAATCGTTTGACAAGAGCAGGAGTGAAAGAAGCTGATACCAGCTGGACAGCTCCCACAGTCATGGCACAGTACTCGGAGGGAAGGTTGCCAGCCTTATCGAAGATCGACTGGGCGTAGAACAACACCACATTGATTCCACTGAACTGCTGTAGGAACATCAGGCCACATGACAGCCACATGGCTCTCACACTGCCTGGATTCGACAAAATATCGTGGAATGTGGACCTTTGTCCTGTGTGGAGACCTTGCTCTATGGACGCCTGCGAACAGTTGATCAATAGTTGATTAATCAATCAACATGACATGGATGAAGTCAACAATCAATACAATAATTTTAAAGATCTGGATCTCTCTACGAAGTTACAGGAAATGATGCCTCAAGAACAAACTTTTGACACAAATACTCTTATTATTATTATTATTATGGCTTTTCTTGAAAGAGAGACCCTTTCGGGAGGTTCGCTTCGCCGAATTATCCAATGTTCCCCAATGACTTGGAAAATGTAGTGAACTTATAGGTTTAGAGGTTACGTAGGAAGGTTATGGGGAGTCCGATCCCACTAGACGTCGAATCTGCGAACAAGTAGAAACCAATCTCCGAACAAGTAGATCCAACAATCTCACAATCAATAAATTATCCAATGAATTGAGAAAAATGGTGAACTTAAAAGTCAAGTAAGTTCAACACTCCAACAATCAATAAATTTTACTCAAATTTTAGCTTCTTCAAGTTGCGGTCTTAATTAATAAGAATCACTTCTACGTTCTACACTTTGGATTACATAAACAAGCAGAGCATGAATTTTGGAATGATAGTAATAACTGTGTACAGAAACCGTTAAAAAGCTCTAACTCACTTGAGGAACGAACATTCGACAAAAGCCACTTCTCGTATTTAAAAGCGCTTGACAATAGAATTATTTGATTGATATAGTTTTCATTACTACTGTAGTTTGTAAAGGTGTAGTTTGTCACGCACAAGCTTAGAGCTTATGTGGGCATCATCCCTAGCAAAGAAAAGATTAGGCTTTTAAAATTGCAAATAAGGAATGTTACTCCTGGTTGGAAATTGTCACTTGACAATTTCAAATTTCAATTCAACAAATTATTTTTAATAAAAATAAGAATCACACTCTTCAACTAATGAATTATGATTTGAACAAAAATCCTAAATTACTGCAAAATTTGCATTGCTGTCAGTATGACACATAATAACTTGTGATTGGTGTTGAGTTACGTTACAGGCCTGCTTCCTTATACATTACAATTTCAATATCATAAATATTAAATCTACAAACTTTAGGATAGCTTTTATGCTATAAAAATGTTCTATTATGACAATAGATAATAACTGTCTAAAATCAGACGATTGTCCAGTTTTTCTGCATGGAAATGATTATCCATAATTTGAGAAAAGCCAAACTCCACTTGCCTGTATCATAGCAATTTCTCTCTTGGCCGCAGTCACAGATACATTGCCGCGCAGCCATCTCAGATCCTTCATTGCCTTGTTCTTGTTTCCAGCCTGGAGAAGAAAATGAGGCGACTCCGGAACGAAGAAGAAGAGAACAAAAGTCAGCATTGGCATGATGGACGAGACTACAATCAGCCAGGTGTAGGAAAGGTAGGGACCGACCGCGTACTCCATCATGTATCCGAAGGCCAGGAATACTTCCGAGGATGACGCTAGAACTGCACGCAGTTTGCGCTGTTAATCAAACAAACAACAATAATCCGTAAGTAATAGAAAGACAGATTATTTCAAACAATTTATTGATAATCATTTGAATAATAAAATCTGTTGATCAAGCAATTTTCATTGAAAAAAAAACAATGATAAAATATTTCTATGCAGATGATTTTATTCGGAAAAACTCAAATATATTCACCATCAAAAATGATAATCTATTAGCCTACTGATTATCTATTCACTGGTTACCTAATCACTATCGAATGTGTAATCAATCCAAATTGATACAGACGCTAGATTCTAGAAATTCATCTAGAATCTAGAGCAAAGATAAAGGTTTATTTTATCTGGCATTGGAGTTGATATAATTATATTCAGATGTTTCATAGTTAATTTATTCAATATCATAGGGTAAAATGTCAATTGAATGTAGCATACATTATTATGTAAAGTATTTCCTGAGCTTCCTGCAAAGAAAAATGATAAAAATTCTCATTTAGTTTATATTCTAAAATATAAACCGGTTTATAAATATGACAAGTACCTATTCTAATTTGCTCTGATTATTTTTTTTCAAAAATCAAATAGCTAAATGAACGTCATACTCACATTTACCTCCTTGGTAAAAGATTTTCAAGTAGGAAAGATTTTATTGTAATGAATGAATATCTGAATAAAATATTGAGAAAAAAGAAAACTTCAATGTAGCGAATCTTCTACTGAAAAGATGGATACTCTCTACTGACATTCCAATAATATAAGGCAAATTATTTTTTAGAAGTTTTACTGTAATTAATATTAGAAACAATCAAACATGAACACTAACTCCAAACTTACAAGAATTCATACAGGAGGAGTACCGTAAGTAAAGTGCTCTACATTAAATTATGGAACAAAAAAGTATTATATTCATTAAAGCACTCAGCAGTCACTAAATCAAATAAGAGATGAATACAATTGGAATTAATGAAAGATACTCCACTGGAGACAAGGCCCAGAAGTGTTTGTTCAATTTTAAAACATTGGAGATTATATTGGGAATTTGCATTATATCACTCTATAGTCTACAAGAAAGGCAAAGAACAAAAACTCGGAGTGCATTAAATTTAGAAAGAAATTTAGCCTATATGCTTTAAGCATTTAAAAATTCAAATTTGGGATATTATTGAGAAAAGGAAAAAAACTTGAGTTTTATTGCATACAAATTCAATATTTTGATTCTTATATGAGCCAGTTTCCATTACCAAAACTTCCAGAGACTTGAGGCAAGTTGTGAAGTTGAAAACGGTTCCTATCATACGGCATGAAAACAATAATTGATAGAGTAGAGTAGACTAAGACAATTTACGAATTTTCTCCTTCCCTGATACCAAATTGTGTTTGATTATTATATTTTTCATTTTATTAGATGCAGCTTGCCTTGCCTCCTATATCAACTCATGCTCTAAGATAGGAACAGGGAACAAGATAGCTGTACCAGGGAAGTGAGGTAAATGCACAAAAAGCTATTTAAAAAAGCACAAAACTCAACTCTACATGCAGAAAAGAATCAATCAATCAAAATAGGAAAAAATCCCCAAATCAGACTACTCAGATCAACTTCTACAGAAGTGCTAGCTTGAAGGAGTGGGTAAAACTTCTGTAGTATCTCAAAGGAGAGGGTAAAACTTCTTGAAAACTGTGGAAATACAAAGGAAATAAATTTTTTGATAATTATGAGACTAGGAAAATCCAGGTAAGTAGGAGTAGCTCCCCAAATCAAGATTATCAATATGCCTACTACAAATTAAGTTGATTATTATAATTAAGCTCTACAGCAGCGCTAGGTTGAAAGAGAGGGTAAAACACCCCCCCCCCCTCAATACTTGAAGTTGTCAAAACCACAAATTTATTAAAATATCGAGATATCGGTTTTGGTTGTTACACCATCATCAATCTCTGTTAAACTCCAGAGATTGGAGAGATGTTACTTCATTACAATCATTACAGTTAAATTACAATTGTTACATCATTATCAATCTCTGGTAAACTTCACTCCAATCTCTGGAGTTTACCAGAGATTGAAGATGGTGTAACAACCGAAACCGGTATCTCGATATTTAAAAAATTTTGGTTTTGGCAACTTTCAGTATTTTTATTCAGTATGGATAACTACCACAATATTACTTCACTACTACACAAAAGTCCTTTATAACTTTGAGAATAGAGGAATTAAGTTGTTTGATATGAGAATACCTCCACAAAGTAAGATCAGACGATAATTGTTTGAACGTTTTTTGACACTAATTCAGGTCTGGCCGGAAGATGGAGCAGAACAAGACTTACCTCAGATATTTCGCCGACATACATTGGCACCGCAGTGAAAGCAATAGCGACGGCCACCCCTTGAATGAACCGGCATAAATAGATCATCTCTAAGGAGGGAGCAAATCCCAGACCAACCCAAGACAGCAGATGGAGAGCGGCTGACGTGATGAGCGTTTTCTTGCGACCGACATTATTGAGCAGTAATCCGGCGACTACTGGACCGGTGGCAGCTCCCAACATGAGGAACGACGCGATGAGGGAGGCGATCTCGCTGGTGATCACCGGAAGCCACGGCTCGTAGCCCTTGATCAGGCGCGGCAGAGTCGGCGACGTCCATGACAGAGATGCACCGCAAGAGAAGAACGCCAAGTTGGCTGTTGAACGCAAAAAATGCATTTCAAATTTCATGCCTCTCAAAAATTTGCTTCAGCAGATCACAACGCTTCATTACATCTATCTAAAAAACTATGAGATTGTTACTATTCGACAAGAACTGATACTGTATTATGATTTGGAAAATCAACTGTTAAAGATGATGATTTCTTGATCTATTTACGAACTGCGATGTATACATTTTCGATTCAATTTTTTTCTACATTTAAAATAAATTACTGCAAGTCGGTAGTGAAGTGAATAAAAAAATTAGTCAGTGTTATTGACAGGACAGTTTAATCAGAGACAATTAGAATACTTACACTAATAGTTTCCTATCTTCTTTGGTTTCATGCAGTGAATAATAAACTAACTGTTATTGACAGGACTGTTTAATGGAACTTATCAGTCTTAATACAGGAGAATCAACAATAGAATTCACTAATATTACATGTTCTGTATACGTATAGGGCACAGGCAGTTGTACCAGGTGTTGTAGCATAAGTACAAATTTGTAGTTTGTAATTTTAATAGATTTGTATTTACTGGATAAATTGTGATTACGGAATAAAGAAAAGATGCGATCTTAGAAGATATCAGATGAATAAAATATTTTCTAATATGGGCCTATTGATTGCAAACAAGGTAGTTGGCAAAATGAGTATCTTTCAAGTTTTTAAAAAGTAGGATACCCAAATGAAGAAATCTACTAAACTCAAGTACTCAAACTAAACTAAATGAACTTAAGACTATTTTACTTTATATAGTATCCATCCAGGACTATCCAAATAAGAAAATGAAGAGTAAACTAGAAGAGAGTTATTTTCCAAAGTCTGTCTTAAATAAACAAATTATAATTTCAAATATTTTTGGCCAAACTTGTGTCGAACAAGCTGCCAAGAACGATGTGTTGATTCATGCATGTCTAGTCCGATTCATATAAATTTTCAACGTGTGGAGCAGTGGAGGTTCTAAATCTGACTGCTGCTCAATCACAGTATTGGGAATATACTATTGCTAGAACAACAGAAATTTGACAATTATAATATACATCATCAAAATGAAAAATAAGACAAACATTATAATATACGGCTGAATTAAAATAACAATCTATCATGTCATTTGACTCGTATTATTGGTGTGGCCTGAATAATTTATGCAAAGAAGGTATAATGATAAAAAAATGTACTGTAGTAGATACAAACGAATGTACGCTATATGATTAAAACACAATTGGAAAAAAATGTGGTTTGTTTTCAAGCAAAGTGAATACATAATTGACAGGGCACTAGGTGAAGTTATGATGGTTTTAATTTAGACTACGGTACCGTACCATATTATAAATAATGATTACAGTATGATAATGATACATTCAAATGCAACAGTTACTAGATAGTGGGAGTGATCTTTATAATAATTTAATAATTAAGGATAGCGATTGAACGGGATGAACTCAATTTTAGAGTGTCTCATAAAAAAACAAGGATTAAATTAGCATTAGAAACTTGAGAAGGTTATGTACAAGTAAAGCTCAAATCAATATAGTATGATGCAACTTTATATTAAGTTGTATCATTCGACAGTAAGAAATTGTAATGATCTATTTTTAAGTTGACTAAATAGGTAGAGTAAAAAAGATTGATTAGTGAAAAAATATTAAAACAATTATATTTTTCTTCAAAATTTATTCTATATTCCTAATGGAAAAATAATGAATATAAATAGATAAGTATTTGCAAGAGGTTGATTCGAAAACAACAATTATATTTCATCTATTGTTACTCAGCAAGGAAATTTCAATCTTGCAAAACTAAATAAAATAAATCTTTCTTGCAAAATAAAGTGAGATGAAAGTCTAAAACCAAAAAAAGGTTTGTTTGCTTCAACCATCCTGCTAACATGAGAAGTATTCGAATTTAAAAAATATTTTTTGAAAAGTGGAACAAGCCAAAGAAATTTTGATTCTATACGAAAATTCTACTAAAATCATACGTATCTGAATGAGAGTTAATAGTCTAGAACGAGATGCACTAAACTTTTTAAGTTGTCTTTTGGACAGTCCATTTTCATGGAGGAGTCATTTTAGCCGAAGCCCAGCTTAATGTCTTTCAACTGCTTGGGCTTAATCTTAGAACTGATCAAAGTTGTATGATCTGCAATGAAACGAAACAATTTTAATTATACTCATTTCACAGACGATACAGTACAACAATCACGAAAATAGAAAATAAAGTGACAAGTTTTATTTTTCAGCAATCCTTCTGGAAATGTATTATGAATTGAGGCGTGAGTACCACTGCAATGAAAGACCACCTTTACTATTTGAATGTTAGATTTTTCATGTTAAAATATTAAACTTTTATTCTGATCAGATACTGCTTTTAAAAATTAATGGTACATTGCCCCACATTAAATTTTCACAGCTATAGCTGGTTAATATAAATGATAAAATGAAATACAGTATCATATTTCAACATCTTAGTTCTTCTCATTATCATATCGAACGACTTAACTTGTGTTTCTACTCAATAAATAAATAGTACTTGCTTTTCAATTAAGTATAGATCAGATAGACAATCATAAACGATGACAATTTTATAAAATGAAACTAATCTTATGATTGATAAACTTGAATTTTCAATTTTAACACTCTCCCACTTTATGCAGTAGAGGCATGATTGATGAAAAGACAACACAGATGAATTGGCGGTACTTATAATAGTATGCAAGCTTACTTTAAACAAAAAAATATTCTTTGAAGACCAATTTTTTTAAAATTAATTTGAACCACTAATATAAAGAGAAGGAAAGTCTTATGAGACTAGGGAGTTCAAGTAGTCTTATATTATTCGATTTCGAATAATATAGCCTACTTCAATTTATTATAATGTGCCTATCGTTGAATAACCACTTAATTGGTTTGGTAAAGTATGTTTTGATATGTGTCATTGTACTTGTCTAGTGTTTTGAAATATATTCTGCTGTGTTATCACATCTCTATCTTCAATTTTCATGTTTCTTTTCTTTTCCTCTCTCTGCTTTTTGTTTTTGTAATCTGTTTTGTATTCCTGGACTCTTAACGCGCTGTACCGCATCAAACAACCATAAGTAATTATCTTGTATTTAGTTTTAGTGGCATAGCTATTAAGGTGCGAATACACAATGCTAGTCCACTGGTATCAATCGCCTAGTTTTTAGGGTTATTTCTGAAATTTCAGGTGAGGAAACACCTATTTTCCTTTAAAAATAATATTATAAGTGACATTAGAAAATTATGGTATCATAAATGTCATTAATTTATATAATTATTCTTATAAATAAGTCGACTTATAAAAAGACTTCGGTGCACTAGCTACGGGCCACAGGTGCAGATTCAATATCTATTTACCTGCTGTTATGATCCTCCAACCATTCAAATGTATTACAGAATTTGAAAATAGATTAATTGACGATGTGAAATAGCCTACCATGTTCATAAACAAATAAGTAGGCCTACTGTACTTGGAACATAATTATTATGCATTAGCAATAAACACAGATCAGAATGAACCATGGAGTTGTGATAATTCTAAGATGGACAAAATATGAATAGATACTGCATTATAAATGCAAGAATGCAAATTGCTGTTTCACAAGGTCAAAGTCAAGAATACCATAACCAATGGTCAAATAGTTCACTTACTAACCGGTTAAAGCAGCATAGTAGAGCCTAGTTCGTTTTGTCTTCTCCCTTTCCACGATGTTTGCATTGTTTTCAACTTCGAAGGTCGAAAAATTAGCTTCTGAAAAAAGTAAGCATCTATTAGATACTGAAACAAGATAAGTAAACAAGCACACAAAAGGTTCTATATTCAAGATCATTAAGCTCACTCTCTCACTCACACTCACTATTTTTCTTCCCAGCAGCCAGCTTCACTCAATATTGAAATAACAAATATATATATACTGCACTGTTCTAATTCAATATTATCATTCACAAACTCTATCACAGTAACCTAACATGAGATTCTTTTACTTGCATTTTCATTTTTTTTTTAATTTATTGAGATTTTGATATCTTATATCAAGATCATTAAGCTCACTCTCTCACTCACACTCACTATTTTTCTTCCCAGCAGCCAATCTTGACTTTAATCTATTCAGGTTTAATCAATTAATTAATTAAGAACTCTACATTTTTTATAATATGACATAGCAATAATAATATAATCATATTTTTGATCTCCCTCTTCCCTTATAAGCTTGGGGAAAAATTAAAAGAAAAACTATTGACTAAGAATTTTTAGGTATTTTATTGATGGAATAGAATTTTTTCAAATTAATTTTTATGTATATTTGGAAAATAATGTCCTTATCCAGTTATTAAAAGAGGGAGATGAGAGAAAAGTAAGTATACTTAGCCTATTGGACATTAGGAAATTCATTACAGTTGTTTCTTGTTTGTCATGTTATAGTTATTTTATTAGTCTTAGTAGTAGGCTTTTCCTGTAATATACATGTGATACCTACATAAAATATTTAAGAAATTGTGAATTTATTCAAAATAACTTTGCATATTAAGTACTCCAACATGGAAATGAGTTTTGTGATTTCATATCCAGCAATTTGCAAATTACCTGAATTAGAGATTTATGAAAAAAAATATATAGTTAATGTTTAGAAAAAAATTCAAAATAAAAGTTGCTCTATGATCGTTAAAGAATATGCGGAAACAATGTAACGCATATTAAGCAATCAACAATGTATTCTATAAATCTCACAAACTCTGAATCTCACAAAGGCCAAGGCCAACACTCTTGGACAGCGGCTCCAAGTGTCAAGAATGTCTGCGATAGAGACGCGATGCTTTCCAATCGATTGGCTACATTGATTGCTTGAAGCCATATTCTGTCTGTATTGACAGAGTCAACCGTAAAGTAATTGACTCGCCAACTGATGAATTGACCACCATCGATCCAATAAACCATTTATTGGAAACGGAAACTGCACTTTCATCACGCACTTGGGATGAAAAATAGGGATTTCTTAGTGATTAGAGAAATTTGTAAGTATTTTATACTTAATTCAGAAATGTGGAACATGACCATACAATATCAATAGAAGTAACAGTTATTGTCAATTCCACAAAAATAATAAAAATCATTTGTGGAAATGACATTATCTGTTTCAGTCATTCATCTTAGTGAGCTTGTAATAAAGTATTTGAAAGAGCCATTCATCAATGTAAAATCTCATTCAAGATGAATAATAATTATTTATGTATCTTACTATGTAAAATTTTCAAAAATATACGGGATATAATAACCCATATTTCTAATATCAAAAAATATACTGTATTGCAACATTAAGTGACAAATTTATTATAATTGATTTCACCTTTTTATGCTCAAAATATTGTCTAAGTTTTGTTCCAGTTTCATGTAATTATCATCAGCAACAAAAATTGATTAATAAAAAAAGCTGGACTGGAAAAGTCATGACTAGAAGAGGTACAATGAAGGAATCTGTCGTGCTATGGAGCGAAATGGTAAATCACGTGAGCGAATGGACGGAGCACATTGACATTACCAGCTATGTGACAATTCGACACGAACCAAGAAGAATAGAGAGATGAAATGAGCGAAGGAATACTGCTACAGTCGAAGAAATGGAGTTTTAACAACAGATCAGTATTCTATCATTGTACCGGTCAGAGGTTCAATTCCTGTTTCCGTCTGGCATTTTCCCCGTATCATCCTTCACCTCATTACTCACGCACAAGTGATATACTTATGGCATCATCCGCAACAAAACAAATTCTATGCATGATCATAGAATTAGCTGTTATCATTTATATCTTAAGCTGAGGCCGCACTGCTGGGTTACCTGGATGGTAGATGGTTTATCTATAGCTCATAAAACATCTATAATAATAGAACATGTGGAAAATGATCATAGCTTTTCTGATAAACCGTGTCAACCATCAACTATCCATCATCTACCCACCTGCAGTGCGGCTTAAGGTTAATTAAAGGTCTCAGGCAGCTATAAGCCATAGAGTGTTCTGAGCCCCGCAAGTATTGATTGCTTCCACTTCATGTCAACATGTTAATCCCACTATAAAGCAGAGGTAGTCTATTATTCCTGATACTGATAGTGGCGGTAGACGAATAAAGAATAGTTGTTTTAAGTAATTGTAAAAAAAGGAAAATCACTGTTCACCAGCACTAGGGGTGCATACAGGAATGAACTTGGGAGGGGGTGGGGGTGTAGAGACTTTATCAAAGGATCAAAGACGTATTGGAGAGTCAACTTCAAGACTAACAGAATTAAATAATGTAAAAGAAATTGAAACTGAAGAGCTGAGAAAATTGAAAAAAGAAGAGCGATTGTGCTGAAAATATTCATGTCACTCGAATTTGAATAATAGAAATGACATTTTCTTCAATTTGATTGGCTTTCACATACAATTGAAACACAGAGTACTATAAAACTTCGTATTACCTCAGTTATTTGGAATGCGAAAAGAAATGCATTTTAATTAGCTAGATATAGCAACCGGGCAATTACTGTCATACATGAAGTATGGGACTATCATAATTATCAACTGTTTTGGCTCCATAACAGAACATTTTAATGACAATGACACTCCTGTTAGGAGTGACGGGTAGGCTATATTACCAAGGTTTTAATGAGAGGCAATATACTATGCCTCTTGAATACCGGTATTGATGTCAGCCGATAAACAATAATTAAGAGCCATATCACCTATGTCAATTATTTTTGTTTTCGCCAGTATGTCAATGTGCTGAGCGGTTTCATCTCAACACCACAAACAATAACCTATCAACAAGAATATCATTGTGTAAAAATTATAAAAAATAACAAAATTCCAAGATTTCAATAAATTTGAAAAATTTATCATCTACATAATTTACACTATACAGTGGGCTATACGTTTTTATATATACATGTATAATAAAAATCCTTCGCATAATTTAGCCTTTCATTTATACGTATATCTTGTTATAAGGGAACAAAATTGTCACCTTAAAATAAAATGGTAAGTTTAGTTTGAGCTTCTTGAAGATTTATGGAGAAGAAGCATGCTGAGTTACTGTATAAATATAGAACAAGACACTTACTTCCGACTCCAGGCATTTCAACAGCAGCCAATCAATAACCAGTAGCAGCTTGTAATATCCAGTCACAAATTCTTTTCTGTCACCAGAGCTCCAGAATCTGAAAATGAGGAACAAACTGATAAGAAGAATAGTTAAAACCAACGGTTTAAATTCATCAAATTATATTAATTTATTAACAATACTGGAATAGATTTTTCAATAAAAAAGAAAAACAACAAAGGAGAAGGTATGTGGAAGATAATATTCATAATTATTTTTAACAAATCATTCAACTCCCTAAGTTCTAAATTCCTTCGCTTGTCAGGCCTGAATCATATACTGTATAAATAAACTGTTCCAATAATAACCCAAATAATAGTTCAATTTCGGTTGAATTAAATTGCTTCCTGTTGATTGTCACTCACGGAATTCGGGCGCAAGTATTGAAATTATCCATAAATTTAGCAAACAGTTATTAAGCAGAGTATAAAAATAGACATGAATGGAGGACATAAACAATTCACTGTGTCACTCACATGTAAACAGAAAATCACGTGACATCTGATCGAGGTCATTGAAACAAGGAGAGAAATTTGCATCAGTGGAAATTGCTATCATTATAATTATATATGTACTTTGGCAAGTGGGAACAAACATCAAACATCTTCGGTTTATTTGATGACATTTGAGATTGTATAGGCAATGAGTCTGTAACTTGGTTTTTACTTAGTATACTTGTAACTTAGGCTGCCGATTTTTAAAGAAACTTTTAAGCTTTCTGTGCTTAACCCTTCCAAGTTTTCACGTTCTGACCATTCGATACATTATCGTCGATAATTTATCAAATAATATGAGCGTAAAAGACGTGAAAAATCACGGTAGGTATGCTAAATAATTAAAGATTTTTCAACAAGAACATAGATAAAATCACGAATTCCGAAAGATTTGATTTGAGCTTTCAATCAAGGAACTCATTAAAATTGCCAAACATGAATTTTCAAAGAGTAGGTAGCTCACAAATCACTAGATAACCCAACAGTGAAAGAATCTTGGGAACTTGGAGGCTCCAGGGAGAAAATGGATGATAAAGCAAAAATAAAATTCTAATTCTCTTTAGCAGCACATTTGTATATTTTGTGGCTCTATTTTGTGGACAAAAAAATGTGAGCAAAAATTTTCTCTTCACAAGAATGAGAAAATTATTGTATTACTTTGGAGATAATAGATAGTTTTATGTTTTAATTAATTTTCATTGTAAAATTTAAAATTTTATCAACGATAATGATTATTATTATTGAGAATAAATCTATTTCTGAAAATCAGAAATGACAATATTATCCTGCAATATGAAATGTTAACATTAACTATAAAATTGATAGCCTTGAACAATCCAGAAAAAGTAGGTAAGCATTCAAGGTTTAATTTTCAAACCTTTATAAATGGACAGAAAAATAAATGGATTCAACTTGAACTATCAGTATCATGGGAAATCAATTCCGAGTTTCTAGGCCAAGCTGAATGAGGAAGCCGATATAGGTATAGCTATAATAGCCTTTCACTGTAGACTTATCTAAACATTAAGTGCATTGTTAAGTGATAGCTGGTTGTAACTGTTTTCCTTCCTATTGATAATTATCGATAATTCCCAATCAACACTGAAAAATTTAACCTTTGATGAGTAATTTAAGTGATTTATATTTGTGTTACATTGGTAGATGTTTAAAGATTTCTTCCAAATGTTTTTTTTTGTCTCAGTGAATTCCATAATTACTGTACAACCAAAATATATTGCAATAAGTTTTTACCTAGCAGTACCAGTAATAATAATAACAAAATTTATAATATTATGAATCCATATTTAAATTCAATTCAAATCACATTATTGGAATCTCTTGTACATGTTTTAGATTCTTTTTATCAATAAATTTCTAAAAAGTATCAAAATAAACAATAGATTGTTAGTGAGCTCGATAAATAAAGTAGTAAACTGGGTTGAATTGAAATTGAATGTTCAATTTGACTGAATGAAATTGGGCCTAAAGCGTAACAGAGGCGTTCAAACTGAAAATAGATTTAAATATTCTACAATTAGCCGGAAGTAGGCTGAGCGGGCAGAAGCTTTTCGACAATATTCCTCTACTAAACAGTGCACAGATAAGCCCACTGCCCAAATCACTGAAAGAACTCGTAAAAACTACACACAAAGCGTTTTCTCTAGCGAAACATCCAAATACAAATTGAATAAATAGCCAGCGAGAACTGGGTAAACAGAGTAGTAGAATAGCAATGTAAAACAGGTGACCATGGAATAGCCTTCACTATCCAATCCTATTCAAGATAAATGGGAAAACAGGCTAAATTGGAAAACAGATAATGAACTTTAATATACTTTCTCAAAAAAACATGGATTATTTCATTAGAATTAGATCCATGAAAGTAATGCAAATTAATAATTCCTTACTCATTGTTTTTGATTCCTTAATCATTATTGTAATATCGTTTGAATTCTTCTTTGAAACTACCTACGTTATCTAGCTATCAAGTATCAAATAAAAAAGTTGAATAGGAAAATTGAATAAAAAAGTTGTGTGACTGTCCAATTGAATTGTAAAAGTAGATTTTAAAATAACCGAGAAACAAATCCGTATTTAAATAAAATGAATCAGACTTGAAGACTAAGTTAAGAGTAGAATAAGAAAAGCTCAAGGTATACTATACAGAATGATAAATTATGTCCAATTAATCGAGACATCTCACAAAATAAAAAGTCGGAAATGTCAGAGATAAGAAATAATTTGATGATAAGGTTGTGGTAGTTATTTATTGTTCTTGAATGAACTTTTCCTAACAAGTTCCGTTTGACAAGCAATTACTTATGACTCACAATCATAATTGCTAAGAAACCAATCTTAATATGTTGCTATTATTACTTATAACTAACATTCATTATTTCAAAGAAACCAATCTAATATGTTGCTCTGTCCCCGTGACTTTCCTTGAATGACGAATGATTTTAAATGTTTTGCGTTTTCATCGGTTTTTAGGACTCTTAAATCTTGTGAGACCAGACTCACTTTCTTCTTTAGCACCAATATTGAGTAATGCACATGAACATGAGATTGATTGATTGATTAATTGCCTTTATTAAGGGCGGAGTTAGGACTCCTGGTCCTCTCTACCACACAACCCTACGTACAATCAGAATAATAGTATAGTACGAGTGTACTGGAAGCTATGGGCGAAGTTTTCACTGAACTAGTATGGATTTCAATCTTATATTTATTAAAATAATATATTTGAGCCTCAGTTTCTATACGTGCACTAAATAATAATCTGTACATCATCAATTGATTTCACTTCTCATCACGATATCAATATTCCCTTCCCCCTACAATGATCACTGTTAATACAATCTAGTAGGTAATAATATGATGAAGTTGACAAGCCTCTCAATATACGAGTACGAGAATGTACGAGATGAATAGTTTTTGGGAAATTACCGGATTATTCTAATAAATCCAATTTGAACAATATTACCTTGTGGAGTTAGATAATTAAATGACATCCAACAGGTGATATCTTGCACTCGCGAACAATAGCATACACTCAACACTGTATTCACATTATACAAAAACTAGATATTATCGAAGCACCGTAATGTTAATGAGCTAGGGACTTTCAATTACTGTGATTATGAGCTCTTGCAATGGGTTTGCAATGTGAACGACTGAACAGAACGGCCAGAGCACTGATTCAATATTTGAGGCAAGCTCGATCTTTTTTACCTTGTACGACGACTTCAATCTGTCGACACGTATCGCATACCAATCAACACAGTGTTATCTTTTACACGCACACACACACACAAACAATTGATAGTCTGCTATCAATAACCTATTCCACCTGTACTTAACTGAACACACGGCAGTTCTCAGGTGAGTTCGAATTTCTGGATTTGCTTGTTTGTTATTCCATTCAGAGACGAGCAGCAATTTGCAGTCGTTAAACCTATGCTTGCCAATGATAAATCCATCTAGAACCGATGACTGGTATTTCAACACATCATGTGACGACCTCGATGAGCCCTGGGCTTGTTTGTGTAAAATGAATTTTATCGTTGTACCTGATTATTGTATTTTTATTTCCACCCTGACCCACATATTTGCTGTTCATACGAATCGATTGACAGCGGGCAACGTGACAACTTGCAATTTTGTGCACTGCCATTTCGCATCTTTATGAGAAAGTTATTGCTCACTAACGTGAAATCACCTGTGATGGCAAAATGTGACGCGTTCGCAACGGCAACGACAACGACGCCCTAAAGAACGCTATCCCAACTAGAAAAATATTTAGAAAATGTGAAATATAAAACACGATAAAATAATTTTCTAGACATCTTTACATAATTTCATTGATTTATTTCGAGAATCGACAGAGTTGTTAATAGTGCAAGTTAAACCTATTTTGAAGAAAATCTGTACAAATACTTGTAAACGATGATGCTATTATAGGGAGTATGAAGGGGTAAACTCACAAATAATTTGGTTTCATCAAATTTCAAGAACATAAGTTACTTAAAATAGCTACCCTACTAAACATAAAACATCTATTCAATTTTGAAAAATAATAGGGAAAAAGTATGTTATTAAAAATTAGAAACTAATTTTGAGGGTTATCAGATTCATAGAATGTCAAATGTCTATGATGGAAGAAAATAAGAATAGCATTGATAGTAAGGTACTGATGATGATTTAAAGCCTGGAGTATGGAATTTGAGGAATTTGAAGTTGCTAGTGGATATCACTTCTGATTTATTCAAAGCTTGATGATTCAACGTCAATAATATTCACTTTCACCCATCAACCTAGAACATCGGTAAAAGCTATATTTGGTAAAGGAGATACTACTAAAATAGCAACTGTCACCGTCTAGATTGTCCAAATTGCCTTTAGTCAAATGTGTTGTAAAATTTTATAGCACAGAATCTCTCAAGACCAACATGTCTCAAGACATGTAATCCCTGTCATGTCTGTGTTTTGTTTGCTTTATAGACTTGATAGCCCTCAAGAAATTCCCTAACTGACATGATAACCGCTCTCTAAATTTAGATAATAAGTTTTCACAAGCTCAATTTTTTATAATTATTTATTTCATTTTTAATCTGGAGACATTCATACATTTCGAATTGAGATGAATGAGGATACATTTTTGAAATGAGATTAGTAATTTTCATCTGACTGATAAAATCACACATCGAAATTGGGACTACTGTCAAGATGCTATCTAGTACTTACTGTGATCTCAGAACGGTAGTAGTAGAGTTTCTTGTGAATTCACGTACCTACCACGGAAAAACGACCAATTCAACACAGTTTTCGATGAAAGCTGTCTTTCGATGAATTTTATGTGAAGTTGGAAATTTGGTAGTTCTGTAATCCCTAATCAATAGCTCAGATTATCATAAAATTCTCATTTTCACAAAATTGTTCCACTGTGAATAAGTCAATTAATCAATTGCGTTCGAATGTTCAAAACAAGCAAATCGACTGGACATTGAGGCATAGAAGGACTTGAATTCTACTTGGCTAACTAGATGAACAGAAATAACGTGAAGATTATTTTTGTCTAGGCCTATGGGCAGCATTTCAACCATGTTGGATAGCTTCGAGTCAGACAAGTAGGCTAGGTTTCGTGTGGAGGAAGAGTGAGTTTTCAATTGATATTCGATTTTGTTTTATTTTTGAAGCCTTTTCAACCATCAAGAGGAATGCTAAACAATTATTGCCATTGAAAGGTCACACATAGACATTGAAATATTCCTAGTACTGTGCCATGTATACGTATAATTGATATGCGTAACACTCATGAATATGAATAAACCTGTGCCACCAGTGAAAACGAACGTTGTTGTAAAAGCTTACACTACATAGAAAATTTCTTATTTTATTGTGGGGATGTATTTTTCCATCTGCATTTTCAAAATTACCATATTCTATTATAAACAGAGTTTCTTCTCAAAAAAAGTCTTCAAGAACAGGTAATGAATTTGTAGCTATATCTTAAATCTTCATCTCTTGAATATTGATTTCAGGTTCAATATTTGCGTAATGCTACACCTCTCGCATTTCCCTACTATACTCGCTTTACGATAAAACGGAATATCATTATTCAATAATTATAGATGTCATGGTTTATTGACTATAGTGATATGATCCGAATTGAAAGATCACTGAGAGGTGGAAATTAATGAATGCAATGGCAAAAAAAGAATCTTGAAAAAACTGAGCTTTTAAATTTCAAAAATTCCAGGGAGCATAAGATACAGTATATATAAATTTTTGACAGGGATGATGCCCACATGAGCTCTAGGCTTGTGCGTGGGTAATGGGAAGGATGAATATGAGAAATGAATGGACCTACAGCTTTAGGTGGGTTCCGAACCACCGGGAAGCGATTTTGAAGCTCATAAATTTTTAGATATTTAGAGGAGCCGGTCACCGTTACATCGGGAGTGGTAGGCGCTGTCTCTTATCTAATCTCACCGATTAGACTCGCCTGCTACCACTGGGACACCGCTTCCCAGCTCGAAAATGTGATCGTATAATGCTACTTCCAAGATTTAATTATTTGTAAATTATTCAAATCACCATTCATAATATGTCCATTCAAAACATCAGAACGATGAGTAGTTTTTCAAACTTCCTACAACTCAGGAGAGACTATAAATTTCAAATTGTATTATAAAATAGTATTTTAAATTGTACAGTATTAGAATATCAGACTCCAATAGACAGGTCACAATATTTGATCGCCCTTGTCTATCATATATATTTTGTAGTTTACCAAATTTATTCAACATAGAATATCGGAAGTGTAAAAGATCTGACTGTCTCACTCATTCCCAAACAATTTGAAAGATTCTCCTATCAGTTGCAACCATGTGATTTTAATCGATCTGGTTAAATTGATAGATCGGAATTGAATCAATAAACGCAGTGTTGATAACAGCAAACGTCACAGAGCTATCAAAGTGTTAATGTTTTATTTGAGTGACACCAGTTAATTGAAATGGATACATGGAGAGGCCTTTATATATTTCATTTGATTCATTCAGTTTATATTTCAACTTGTGTCCTCTGAAAAGATTGCAAGCACTCAACATTTAAAGCACATATGATGAAAACAGTATTCTCCATATTTTGTCAAGTTGACCATTATTCAGGGAAATGCACCCTTGTCTTCAATTGAAGATGCCAAACGATACAAAACAGCGTTTATTTTTAATTTTACTCCGAGTTTTGGACTAAAGTCTGCTTTCCTTTTCTTGATATTGTATTTTCTACTAAATTTATTATAATAATTTCATAATTTGGACTTTCGAAATATTGGCTCAGCTCCATAATTTGAAGCTAATGACATATTATTCAAAAACATGAGATTTTTCGATTTTTGATAGTTCGCCAACCTAAGAGCTAAGACTTGTCAAAGTTCAACAGATCATGAAGACGTGATTATCTCTAAACCATGAATATCCATTCTCAAAGCCTTGTCTTTCAATCCAAAATCAATATTTCTCAAACATTGTTAATTGAAACGCAAGAAAAGATCTGGCTGTTCAATTGCTTATATTTTTGGGCATCTGGAATAAGTCACAGTGAAGTAAATGAACTGTGCTGATGCTGATGGTAGAAGATACAATGAAATTCAACTGAAAAGGAAACGAGCAACGTGAAATATATCTTCCGCTAGTTGCAGTACACAGGAAAACGCGAACTACTAGACAGAAAAAGCTGGCGGAAGAAAATCAACGAGACACGTCCTCTTGCAATGCTGCACGTACAATGTGATCCAATTAGCGATGATCAAGATGACGATGATGGTCAAGTTGCTCAATAGTAGCTACCGACCGAAAATGTATCAACATTCTTATTAAATTATTTATTGACGATTCAACATGGATTGAAATTATTATTGATGGGTTTGATGACGATTCAAATGATTGAAATTAAATCTCATCACTCAATACAAAGATTTCTATTTAGAAAAAAAAAAAAAAGATTTCTTCAAAGATTCTAATTTGAATAAAAAATAATTTCATTGAGGCCGGCCATACATGTTACGGTATACCGAGGAAGTTCACCTGTGGGCATGAAACATATATTTGTCTTCTCTATACAAACAAATAGATTGATGTGCATTGGATAGATGTTTGTATAGAGTAGATTCAATAGACGACCGTTTTATGTTCCATATCCACAGGTATGTCCTCTTCGGTATATCGTTAGCCCTAGCGCCCACCGAGGTGGAGTGGCAATGGCGTGGCAACACGTTAAATATAAACATACGAAACTGAATGAAACAGCGCGCATCGAGGTGATGTGCGCTGTTTTATTTAGTTACATATGTTTATATTTAGCGTGTTGCCACGCCATCACCACTCCACCTCAGTGGGCGCTAGGGCTAAGGTGTGTGGTCGGCATAATAACAAAAATAGTAGAAGAGCAGGTCAAGAAGATTTTTTAATTTAAAACTACTGTATATTGAAATTATGAATTAGTTGTCATGAGAGCAGCTCTCATGACAACTGGGTCACCAATCCAAGAGGGCTCGTGAAGTAGCATCACCCTTGTATGAATCATCGCATGACTGTTCTTCCAATCATTTCCCATTCGTTCCTAAAATGAATGAGAGTAGAGCACGCAAAATCTTCTGAAATACAGTATTAAATACTGTATTTAAAAAAAAGACTTTGGCTGTAAATGAATAGGTTATGTTTTTCTGACCCTTTTCTGCTGAGCCACAATGCTATTTTCAAAAAATTTAGTTCAGCATTTAGACACGTTTCTCGTAAAAACGTATCCTTGACCCTGCAGAGTGAACATTCATTCTATGAGCTGTATTGGTGAGCCACTACTTCCAAGTACAAGATGATTAGGAAATCCCACAATGAATTTTTGCCTACAGGTTATATTCCACCGAGAGTTGTTTTCAGGTTGTAAACGGAATAACCGCCGAAGAACGTGACAAAACCGAACCGTAATAATTGCTAGTCAGTCAAATGCAATTAGCAGCTTATTAGTGAATGACTCGGGACAAAAACGTCTTCTGCCATAAAGTGGTGAATGAGTTTGCTCCATAGACGAAACTCATAGTACTGAGTAATAACGTCAAAAGTCTCATTTCAAAAAGTAGATATTTGCGAAACAGCTACGTAAAATGACGTCATATAAAGGCAGTTAAATTCAATTCTTTTGTCGTGCAATCAACCTCAGACACATTATGCTTAGCTGGAGCAATATCCACGTATTGCAGATTATAATGTGATTGTAGATTATAGTGCTATTATAGATTTAGTACTCTCCTTAGATTTACGAGTCGAGAAAAATATTTTATGAGAGAAGGGACGTCTTAAGTTAAACAATATTGATAGTTAAGGAAAGCTTGAAGCCAAAATTAAGAATCAATATAAATCAAAATAAGTACAATGATACCAAATATTGGGAAAGAGAGAAGGCAGACAGGACAGGAGAGACACGATGTTGAAAAATGAATGAAATTAAAAGAATGAGGGAATGAAAAATATGTTATAGGCACTTCGCAAGTGATCGTTTGGAGTGGCCAGTAGCCGAGGTGGCTTATATAAATATATCGGTTGTCTGATAAATCAAAGAAATTTCCTGGTTTGATCTAGTTGACGGAAGATACTTCGACAATCATCTAGCCACTCCCGTCTTTGGGAAAAGAAGTTAAACCGTCGGTCCCGTCTGCCTAATAATCAGTCGTCATCCCTCATCATCAACCTATCCCATTACTCACGCACAAGCCTAGAGCTAATTTAGGCATCACCCTCGGAAAAAATAGGTAGCCTAAACCTCAAATTTGAGGAGTACTAGGTAAATTTATTATTATTAGATTAATACAAAAATATTCTTTGGTCACTCTTACTAAAATCCAAATCTAATCACTTCCATCCAAAATGAATGTATTTCAAGATTTATATTTAAATTGAAAATAGTAGTGCAGTGATCAATCTATGGAAAATCAGTAATTCATACGAAATACTTACTTACTTTACTGAAAGTAGTAGAGTTGCTTTCATGATTAGATAATGATTTTTTGCATATATATAACTAGCAAAATGAATTATTTTTGGTGATTAATCACAAAATAAAACTCATTGTTATTGACAAACAATGAAAAAGCAAAACAATATTCTTGAGATTATCCAGAAAATCAAATTCCATAAGAGTAAACACTCTTATAATTGATGACCTAGGGAGACGAGTGATATACTGTCTTGTGTCGTCTAAAAATAGAAGTTTGCTTAAAAGATTTTGGCTGAACCATCACGCTGGAATTCAATTCAAGAAAATTAAGCAAGTTTGAAAAGCTACTAATGGCTTTTCCAGTGTACAAATTGTGCTTGGACGACAATTGTTCAACCAAAAATATGTTTCCATTATTCAGAGGCACATTCAAGAGCAATTACCCAATACAGCTTACTAACAGAAAAACACATTGTTTTTAATGAAAATAACAGTTGAATGAACTTCCTAGCTCAATTCTCATTCATTAACCTCTCAGAAAACGTATGTGAAATCTCTACTTCCATTGCCGTTTATTTCAACTCATAAATGTGAAAATTCTATCTCTTTCGGGAGACTCCCAAGACTAATTGAGGAAAATGTAGCCCGATAAATTTTATGCAAGGTTACCTGGAATGACAAAACATCAGAATACAAACTAATTGGCACACCATAAATGTCTCTCCTATAAGAAAAAATAACAAGACTCAACTGAAGTGCTTCAAATAGAAATAAAATAAAACTTTAACGTTTTTATTAATACGCGAAAGAGTTTACTACTTCATTCAGGCACACTCTCAATCGTATAATAAGTGAAAATGTAAAATTCAATTACAATTAATTCAGGTGAGTAGGCCTACTCAATTTTTAGAGAAGCATAGAACCAATGAATAAGGTTCTCCACGTTATAACAAGTTAATGAATAACTCTTCTTCTCAAAACTCAGATGGTGAGTTTAGAAGTGTATTTTTCTATTTTATTATAAATTTCTCAATCATGCAAGTCAGTATGGGGTTTGGCCTACAATAGGACTCAATTTCTCATTTATATGTGAATAATGTAACTACTTAAAAGATAATTTGATAAACCTCCAAGATTACAACTGATCACCTTACTAATAACATAGATGACTTTATATACGCAAGTTAATTGTAATAATTGGTAATTGTAGTAGTTGTGACTAATTACGTTTTTGATAACATATATCTTTAATACACATCAGATAGCTAGCTTGAATTGATTTGATAATTTTAAAAGAATAATAACCATTGAATTTCACTTTCGAAGAATATAATATAAAATATGAATCTTAATTGAAGTTAAAATTGTATATATTAAAATCGTTAATCAAAATTAATTTTTGTGGAGTCAAGAACATTATAAGGTAGGCTATATAATAAGAATAATTATCATTTCCCAGAGAATCAAGTTACTTATCGATAATAATTATTATCATTTCCCAGGGAATGAAGTTACTTATTAATAATAATTATTATCACACATTACATTTTCCTTAATGAACTATAATTCTATAATACGCTTGATATCAAGACACAGATGTAGTAATTGTTGGCTTTATCTTCACTAACAATCATCAATTAGCCTTACCTTGGCCTATATTGCAACGTGGAAAATTAGTTAAAAACTTAATAATTACAGTAATTTATTGTTCAATAGACAAACGATTCATTGTGATTACTACAGATTAAATATCAATCTTAATTTTGGAAAATATTGTTCCACTTAAAATTTTTATTAGGCCTATTATTATATTCTACCTAGAAACCAAAATATATTTAAAATTATTTTTCAGATATTAAGGTTTTTATGTAATTTATGTTTTATTTATAATGTTTATTGTTTTAATTAAGTGAATGTGAAGTTATTGTTTTATTTAGGAAATATAAATTCATTTCATAAAATTGTTGATACAGTATTTTCTAAAATAAAAATACAAGCGTAGTTCAAAGAATAACCCTGATAATTATACTTACAATGTTTCTTTCCCAGGAATGTAATTTTGAATTTATTTATATTTGACTGTACAGTGTTTGTCGAATAAAATTTATTATTATTAGAAAAATATTACATTTTTATTCTCTTTAAAATAGTAAAAATGTATGATACGATACCTCTCCTATAATTGCAAATTAGTAGTTTATAAACTCATAAATTTTCAATTTCTAAGCCTCTGATTAAACAAATATCATCATACAAAATATAGGGCCTACAGAACTAGAATACATTATTTTAAATAATCCAAAATATTCGGAGTACTCTGAAAGTAAATGAAGAGACCCAATTTTGGTTTGGATACAGTATTGATGTATTAGTTATGGATTTATGGACAAGTCCACTCTAATGAATGTACATCGACAGTGCATCATTGTATACCGAATTCAAACAGATGAATTATTTCAAAAAATTATGTCACCGGCAAGTGCGATTATCTCAATTTTTGGAGAAAGGTATCATCTACCTTGGGAAAAGTTTAAAAACTAATTAACGGAAACTAAATACCCCACATTAAAATATTCCTGATGTATTAGAATCAAGGAAGTTATAAATTGCAAAACTGCATCATCTATTGAAATGAAAATTGATGCGATCAATGCTATTATTATTAGATGCATAAGTGCTATTATTAATAAAGTATTATTATTAGATGCAAAGATTCGAAGTACGAAAGGCAGATGCACCATACATGCATACAAGCGGTATTGTATGAGAAGAGGTTGCGGCTCACCTGGGCAATTTTCTAGAATGTTCTTAACCTCAGCACCTCTGTAAATAACTTGATATCGCGATTGAAAGAGATTAAATCATTCAATAGAGTGGATAAGGTTGATCTAAGCTAATAACACGTCACTACAATCATGTTTACTTTTCATTTCCAAATTTAAATCAACAATAAACTAACAGACACGTGTAGAGCACCACAGACAAAACAACCTAAACCTTCGCAACTCAACTGATGTTGTATCGATCAGCTGGCGGTAAATGGAGTGCAGGCTTGCCATTTGCAGGGAAATACGGTTCGCAAGGTTGGCAGAATGGTTCGAGGTAGATCCAGTTCAGATTATCGGCATGTGTGGAAATGTGGGAAGTGACACCTGTCAGAAATTTTTGAATTTTCCTCCTTCAAGTCTCTCACAAGCAAAATAATTTGCATGATGAAAAAAGATACGCCACAAACATTCGATTAGCGTTTGCTGTGATTCTATTTTACATTAAATACATTTTTCTTTTGGAAAGAGTAGCCTAAATGAATTATTAATAAATGGAACTTATTCCCACCTTGCTGGAACAATGTTACAGAAGAGCATCTCAGCATCATCAACAAAGAAATAAACCTAAAGTTCAGTACACTGTACGCCAAATTTATGCTTGCTTCAATCCTACAGAAAAAGGACTTGCTCATTCATTTTTTTATTATTCAAGAGTCTTTATAAAAACTTTTTCAGCACAATAAAGAATGTGAATCGATGCTTCTACTATGTAGTTACAGTGAATTACAGTTAGAATAGTGAATTAAAATGTTTCATTTGCTATCAAAAAGCTCTAGCTGTTCATCTTTGAAAACCCCAACCCTGCTATTTTACAGTTTCTCTAATAGTAATAACTGTATTACCGGCACCGTACGTAAATGTATTTGCATGGTTTGTCGATTGTGGTTCAGGAAGGCTGTAGATGCAAACATTTAAAAATCCTTAAATTAAGTCCTTAGCGCCAGTTGGGAAGTAGAAATGATTCAGTTACCGATTTAGAACAGGATACAAAAATAATAAGAATTAATATGACTGCATACCGGTCTTCGCCCTTGGAATCTGAACCTGAAGGGTGACTCCAGACAATCTTATTTGTATTTACCATAGAGATTATATGAAGAGTTGACGGTCCAGTTCCAAATATTAAATTCCTTCAACTAGCTAACTTATAAAACAAATATATTCTAAAACAAATTTTAACCAACATATTTTATCTCGTTTCAAGAACTAGAAAGCGAAAAAATTAATATGAATAATTAAAAATGGTAAATATTCTGATTTCAGCTTGAGAGCACACGAATTACTCCATTAGATTTTGTAGCTACTTGTAGCTACAAAGCTTGTAATCATTTATTCGATTCCACAGGTTTAAAAAACATCGTTTACTGCACTCTTGACACTAATTTGAGTAGGAAGGTGAAGGTCGTATAGTAGTTGAACAGTGGAAAACAATAACAATAAAGTGTACGAAGCCAACAAATACTCTTGTTAGGTGGGCGGTTCAAGCCATCCAAACTCAATCTATAAGTGTTTAATAATAGGTGCGTTTGCTATAATTTGCAACTGGCTCAATAGACTCAGAGGTTCGATGTGAGTAATACTTACAAGAATAGTTTTCACGAGATAAACGTGTTCCAAGCGAACTGATTACAATAACGATGTTCTAAAAATACAATTACAGGAGTGGTACTGTATTGAATGGCTAGAGGAGTGCAGCTCTCATGTAAAATATCGTACTTGATAATAAAAACTCACTGCCAATTATTTATGATTCATTGGGATTATGATCTTTATCATAGAGAAGATAATCAGAATTTTAAATTCTTCTATTGAAAATAGTGGAGAAGCCGATAAAATTATAAAAGTATGGTTTAAGGAAACATGCATTTTATTAAAGTGGACTCACTCTCATAGATGCTGACAAAATTTGGTTTATTTTCTTCAAAATTTCTCCTATTGAAAATAGTGGAGAAGCCGATAAAATCATGAAAGTATGTTTTAAGAAAACATGCATTTTATTAAAGTGGACTCACTTTATAGATGCTGACTCTCATAGACTTTATAGACTCACTTACTCTCATAGATGCTGACAAAACTTGATAGAGGAATTATGAATATAATTATAATCAAGAAACATCTCATTATAAATTATATAGTTTCCGAAACTCAGCTCGCGTTTACCCCGACTCCCTTAGCATCAATTCCCTTAATTCCATCAGCCCAGATTTTCTGGAGGCAGAAGCGAGTCCCTGCATACATTACCGGACTCTCCTAGTCTTCGGTCGTTATGAGAAAATCGATAGTCTTGAATAAATTTTCATTGAAAGCAGTGATATTTTCCCAATAAACAGATAAGAGGCAGCACTGTTGGTGCGATAGCACCGCTGACGCACGCGTACACGCGTGTTTGGGGAGTTGGTGATGGTGACGCATCGAAGCATTCATAATTATTATTCAGGTGAATTGTCTTGTTAAACGTTTAGGACGCCGACGCCCAATTGGCGCATGCGCAATAAGTTCTGGTCGGCGTCTTTGATGTTGCATAAAAAATCCTGCAGCTCCCTGTCCCAGACCTTGCCCAACAGAAAACAGCTTATAGGCTACAGGTAGATGATGGTTTGTTGTTGATTCTGGTTTTTACGGCAGCTGAAGAACGTTGGAATGAAAATTTCAATGTCTAATCTGTTTGCATTTTCTCAACGCAAACGATAAACTGTTAGGTGTTATCACCACAATACCACTCTATACTATACCAATGTTCACGACGTGAAAGTCCTTTTGGCGAGTAGTTGAAAGGTTAAATAGAATTGCTTCTCATAATCGTAAACTACGAATGTAATTGGATCTTTAGCCTGATTACCCCAGGTATTTTCCCCTGGTATAACAGGAGTTTCGGTTTGATTCGGAAATCTGATTCACAGAAGTAAGGGTTGGAAAAATAAAGTAGGTAGTGGTAGAGCTGTGATTGATGCTCCGCGACAATGATCCATGACCTTTCAATCAAAATAGTTTATTCATGGTAACAAGAATGTTCTTTATAAAAAGAATAATACCCGAAACCACAAAAAATATGGGACCTTGTATTACCTGGATTCCTAAAAGGATATTGATAGCTGTTTCAACTGTAGTTGGAAGAGGAATTGATTCTCTACAGGTTTTCATTGTTGTTTTTCATTTTTGCGAAATTTTGGAGTGTACAGGGTGGGGGTGAGAAAATGAACTTTTTATTCTTTGAGATATTTGAAAAATTTAAAATGCTATTTTTTAGCGCTTTTTGAGCTGGATTTTTTGTTTTTTCTTTTGAAATTTTTTGTACGATTGATAGTTACAGAGTGAGATGGAAGAAACGATGCAAACATGTTTTAGGACAGACAAGGAAGTTAAGATTACAAATTGATTTCTTCAATATGTTGTACTACGTAATATCATGGATAAGCAATACTCTCTAGATCTGTTCTCTGTAGTAATATATTCTTGTGAGTATCTGCGAGTAAATAACGTAATATAAAATATTGAAGAAGTTAATATGGAATTCATGAATGAAATTTTTCAATTATTACAGGTAATGATTGTCTTTTAAGTGAAAATTCTACAGGAGAACATTATAACCATACCATAGAGAAGGCGTACTCTCTAGTAAGTTTGTTCTCTGTGTTATAACTGATTTTATGAATGACCGATTTCTCTCGAATTTGAATACCGCAATAAATATCATGAGACAATGATCCAAATACATGAATAATAAAATGCTGATACAACAAGCACACTCGTGAATACTTGAGTGCATTGCGTTGCGTGACTGGTATTCTGTTACCCTTCAAGCTTTTGGAGAGAGAAAAGAGAGACATTTAGCCGGAAATCGCATTTTAGGAGAATACCGTTCCCGGTTGTTTCTAAATTGGCCGATCAACAAACGAAAATTGGAATGGCTTTAGTCACGTTATTTACTTCAAGTAAGTTACGTTTGATTACAACTTAGCCTGAGGACTACGGTACTGACAACTTGAAAGAGAGCTCTGAAATATTTTAGATACTTTTTTGTAATAAATAACTTGTGAAATTGTATAAATTGATCAAATTACTTATTTGATCAATCAATTTGAAGTAATATACTGTATAAGGATCTACGCTCTGTGTAGCTAGCATGAATCATAAACCTACGAATATGCTTCCTACATCAAAATTATTATTCTTTTAGACATTTAGACGATTATTCATTCCAATTATCATTAAATTATATCTAATCAAATTCATGAATAGTGGTCAAGGACAGGACTACATTAGTAAAAGGGCTGACTGGGCTGCAGCCCAGGGGCACACGAGCTTGGGGGGCATTCAAGTTTGGGGAAAAAATGAGAAAAACGCGATTGACCTAATAAGGCGTTCAAAGCTGAGTGTTGAAGTGCTATTTGATTATTTCAAATAATTTGGTATTAAATTAAAGTTATATTTACAGATTTTTGAATTGAAATTCAAATTTATTTCCTTTCTGCCACAATACATAATCTTATTATATAGGTCGGAAAAGACGAAGAGTCAATAGTAGGCCTATAGTGTAACAATGGCGCGGATGGCAGGTTGACGTCACGGATTTCCAACTACCGGTTTCCAGTCTGGGGCACGCCGGGTCCATAGGTGATGAATAATGGAATGACTCTCTTTTGAGTTAATGCTCTCCGGAACCAAAACTGGGAAACTGCCAAACTTAAAAACTTTAACATTAGTAAAAACATATTGGGGGGGGGGGGGCACTGCGCCGCTGCCCATCATTCAGCCCAAGGCTCCAAGGGTTTTTAATGTGACCCTGGTCAAGGATTGTACTCCAAATGGAGACATTCTATTATTACACAGTGGATATGTAGTCTACAGTTGTCAAAACACGACTGAATCAAAACAGTGTGTTAGGCCAAGAGCCCACTGAGGTTGAGTGGCGATGGCGTGGCCACTATTTGGCGCTATGCCAAATATAAAAAAAACATATGAAACTAACAGCTGAACTAACTAAACAGCTGAACTAACTAAACAGCTGAAACTAACAGCGCGCATCGAGATAGTGAGCGAGTGGAGTGGCGTATGGCTTATGGAGTGGCGCCAGACGAGCACCACTAACCCACAACATGTTTAATTGTTTAATTTTTGCCATATGCCACTCGCATTTTTGGTTTATTTTTGGCGTTTGGCATCTAGTCACTGGTGTGGTGCTTACCACCTCAGTTAGCGCTTATTTTCAATGCCACGCAGTCATCACTCCGAAACGCCATCCCCACTTGGAAACCAACTTACCAATACGTCACCATGTCGCCGCCACTCCGCATCAGTGGGCGCTTGGCCTAACACACTGTTTTGATCACTAACGTCACAAAAACATCACTTGATGATCTGCCAACTTTCACTGTTTCCGATTCTAGGGAAAGGTCAGGGAAGCAAAAATGTAAAGTTTCCAGCGTTCAGGCATTTTATGTACTTGAGTACTTCAAGCTTCAATAATTTTCCAAATGGGGAGGAAAAGGACAGTATCAGCGCCTTGCACTACATTGACCGTTGAGACTTCACCAAAAGTATCAAATGTATCAAAAATAGTCTAAGGTACTGTATCAATATATTTTATAATATAATCTCAATATAAATTAAAAAAAGCACATGTAATTAAATTACATTTCAAATCATAATATATATTGGCCCAAGGCTATAATGATAGGCTGTAACTCATTTTATATAAAAGCTTCAGTTGGTAGAATTTTTATCAACAATAAATCTCAATTGATTATTATTGGATTTAATGTCAGTTTTGTAATGTTATTGAAGGTATTACAAACCAGGGAAACTTAGTTTAGTTATGCCAGAATTTTTAATTAGAAACTTGATACAGAATTCCGAAGTACTACCATTCGAAATTGTAGAAATTTGGAAGTTGATCGTTCAGAGGCATATGGAATCATCCTTATTATTCGTTATGTACTATTTATTTACTAAGAATTTGGATTTCCTTAGCTTATACTCCAAATAAGATTTCTTAAAAACCTTGATACCCATGTTTCATACTATGTTTCATACGCATGACACAACTCACTAAATAGTTTCATTGCTCACTTATTGAAAAATCATCAGAGAGTTGTCAATTATCATTTAATTTCACTGATGGATCTTTGCCGCTTAGAGTTTTCCGGGTATTGATCACCAATGAACTTGAGAATTCAGTAAAAGTTGAATCGTCTTATCTTTATAAAGTACCGGTTTCCTGAGAAGAGAGTAATTTAGTCAAAATTATGACTGTAGACATGGACAATAATCATTGATTTAGCGTTTGCGTCATGTGGCTCATACTTCTCTAGTGCTTATTTCAAATTGATTTTTACACTTTATCATAAAGCACTTGATCTAAAAATTGGAAGATATTTAGCAAGGAAGAATATGCGGGATGCGCACTAGCCTCCGATAATTATTATTCTGTTGATAATTATAATTAATTTTTTTGTACCCTCTCTCATTATTCTTCATTTTTTTTTATCGTATGACTTTTTATCGGTGGGGAGACCCTTACGGGTAGGTTCCACCTCGCCTTTTTTTTGTATTATTCTTCATTGATTCAATATTATAGGGTACAAAATCTTGTTAATATCCATAATTTTATATGATAAATTGGTTTCCAATGTCAATGCCCTCAAAGAATCTCATTCGTAGAACAAAGTCTGTCTCAAACTAAGTTACGCAAACTGTTAACTTACTCATTCGAGAATGGCACTAACTCCACTTTGTATGATTTTATCCATAATATTTTTGTCTTCAATTCCAGCCACTTTGCTTTCAAAAATATCACTAACATGATCCATTCGTGTGAAGACAGCATTCACACAAACTGGAGACACGTTTTTGTGTTCACAGTATAATGAAATCTGCTACCAAAAATAAGGAGTTTTGTTTATAGTATCCCTGATAATGTTATAATGTTGTCATGTTAGTCAGTTAGTGAATGGGTAAACTATAAGATACAAGCTCCACTTCGTGTTCGTGTTTTTCTACATAAGCTTATAAATGGTGTATTAATGGATATCTAATGCAGAAATAAAATGTAATAGATACGTAAATGGATATGCAAAACGCTGATAAGGTAAAAGCGATTTCTAGAAAAAGAAACGAATTTTTTTACAATCTTAGCTGTTACATTCAAAAGATTTCTCTGTGCCTGAGACACGTGGAGTTACAACAGAGTAGAATATAATTTCCCAGACGCAGACAGGTCTCCATTATAAAATCTTATATCAAATTGATACTCTCTACAAAATGTTTCAAGATTATTGTACTAGTATATAAATTGCTGAAAATTTTTTAAATCATGTGACTTCTTAAGCTTTTGGAGTAGTGGTATTATTCTTACTAATGTTAGTTTTTTATTCTTGTTTCCAAGCAAGCTCCTAGAGCGAACAATACCGGTTTGGTACCCAAAAAATAATAATTCTAGATGTGTATTTTCCTCTTACACCTTGTAGTGCGCAGTGAATCCATCTGAAACTAATGTACTAGTCTTTTTCGTATTACAATAAGGGAACAGGTTTTACGATGATGTCAATCATCTAAAAATTTACTTTGTAAACATAAAAAACACAGTTGTATGTACAGTGTTTTAAATGGAGTAGTTTATCATTACATTGTTCAATATCCTAAATGATTTGCAGGGGTTTTCATCAACTATTTCTTCATGAGTAATTTGTAGTTTGTAATGAGACTGGAATCATGTTATGAAGCATTCAAAAATTTCATAACTATGAGTGATAGAGTCGACAGATCGATTCATCTTTGTAATTGAGGTGAACAAGTTTAAAAAAAATGATGGACTTCTCAATGTATCAATTTAATTTCCAGTATTAATTATGTCAATGAACAGCAATTTGAGATTTGTAAAGAGCAGTATCATAGAGAAGGCATACAGTATGATTACTAAGTCTATTCTCTGTGGCAGTATCATGCAAATTCCAACGAGTATTCTTCAAATGTATTCCAAAATGAGAATTTTCGCAGAAGAAGATGAGGAGAAAGAAGGTCCACGTCGAAGGTAATAACAGTGATGAGTTTTGTTATTCTGGTTTAATGAAGGGGAAATGAACACTTCAAGATGATTATTTTACGCTCCAGTGTACGCTTCCTGGCACTGAACTGATAATATTTACATTTTTCGACCTCATTGAACTGGATAACGTAAACTTTCGGTGATTAACGTCTTGTGGAATGAGATTGACCAAGATTTTGTCATGGTTAATGTCCTTCTTCTTGACACTAATTGATCGATACAGTTTGTCTTTCAATTTTCAGCTCAAATACGGGACCAACTCGAAATATTCAACAGATATGTAATGGCGTTATGTAAGTAATTTTCGCTTAACTTTTAACAGACAATATTGAATACGTGTTTGATCTAGAAATGGAGAAACGCTGTCAATAAAAAAATTAACGCTCCGTAAAGTGGTAATTTCAAAATAAGAGATTTCAATATTTGTTCTCTCTCTTATAATATTGAAGTGGAATGCTCCGTTTCGATTATGCTCCATCTGTTGAAGATTGTGGTGTTACAATTTTCAGAGATTGTCTGACTTATTATTGTGTATGAAGCTATCTGTGACTGAAATGATTCTTCATTATCAATGATTAAGAATGTAAATGATTTTTAATTATCATAAAACTATTCTTTATCTTTGAAATAGTTCTTTATTTTTTTATTATCATCAATTTTAATCCATTGTCGTCTTCTAAATTCATGATTCTTGGAATAACAGGGGTATCTGATTCATTATACACAAGAAATTTTTGAATTAATGACAGTTCATTTTCATTATTTACCTAACGAAAGTTATTTTGAGAAAATATTTTTGTCAGAGTTCATGAATGCAGATCGTTTGCTAATCATTCAAAACATGCGAATATGATAATATTCCAGTGGAAAATATGTAAAATGTTTTCACATACAGTTAAAAGATTTTACATTGAAGTCGTGAATTTTCACAATAGATTCATTACAAACTGGATTGTTAGAATGGAAACTTTCCACTGGAATATTATCATATTCGCATGTTTTGAATGATTAGCAAAAGATCTGCATTCCTGAACTCTGACATTACTAACATTTTCTCAAAATAACTTTCGGTAGGTAAATAATTAAAATGAACTGTCATTGAATCAAAACTTTCTTGTGTATAATGAATCATAATTATACTTCTCTGAATCACTATGAGAAGCATACCCTTTCACTAACATCTACTCAACACCTGATCATTGTGTATAATGAATCATAATTATACTTCTCTGAATCAACAAGATGTGAATGTGTGAATCACTATGCAAACATTTTTTTATTTTTTTCAATTATAAATTGCTATTCATACATGAACACGTATAATTCACCTGACTAAGTGAGTTTGCAAATTGTAGATACCTGGTAGTCACAATGAATGCAAAAGAAAT
This sequence comes from Laodelphax striatellus, assembly GCA_017141395.1. NCBI lineage: Eukaryota > Metazoa > Arthropoda > Insecta > Hemiptera > Delphacidae > Laodelphax > Laodelphax striatellus. The sequence goes on along the minus strand of CM029532.1, from coordinate 46,711,277 downwards.
AATCATACCGTACAGTTCCAGTCTGTTCCAATCATTATGTTCACATTCATGTATTGTATAAAGATTATTAGCTCTCTTAGTTTAATTAATCAATTTTCACTCCGTCTACAACCCCTGAATAATTTACGCAATTAAGATCTTTTCTAGATACGACGTTTTTTCCTACAAGAACCATACATATTCTTGTACCGTCATATATTCCAAACCATTGAACAAAGCAAGTGGAGCGATCGATCGGTACCTACAAGAGTGTGTATTGTTGGCCGTGTATGATCTTATCTAGAACAGAGCTTCGACCACTAAGAATAGAAAATCAATAGAATATTGTATGCTGTGTTCTTTGAGTTCAATGACTATTGAAAGCAGCCCAAGGAGTTTTGCTAGGACTTGCAGAACAATGAAGTTCACAAGGCTTGTGTATACAGTAAATACTTCGTTCACAATCAAGCATTATTGTAAATTGTGAAGCTTTAATTATGTTTGTTTATATTGTAAACAGTACAATAAACCCACCATAAACCCCATATTTGTACTGAGTATAGACTGGAAAAGACGGGGAACAATAGGCAACACGCCAATCACTGAATGTATGTTTTGCATCAGCGTAATACTGTAATATTATACACCAATTAATTATAAATTAATTCAGACAATCCTGAATCATAGATAATTAATCAAAACACACTTTCATATAGTATACTGGGGTAGGTTTTTATTCTTGCCTTACACAAAATTCATGTTCCTGTTACCTGTTATAAACAATATATACTTATATTGCAATGAAGCATAATATGATAACTTGGTCAATATGTCATAATATTAATGACATTGTAACTCGAAGGAAAAATCTGCTTGCTGATTCCCCCTCCATTTCTACTCCCTACAACCCGCTCGTTATCGCTGCCACTGATAACTCCACATTAGAAAACAGTGATTGATTCAAGAAAAGAAAGGAAGTGGGCTGCTGGGAAGGTCGAAGGAGATTTGGTGATAACGCATTATAATTATTGTTGAGATAGGAAGTAGTGTGGATGTCATATATATGTGACCATTGTAGCTAGCTTTTACTATTTTTGCCATCCTGGCATGATCTCACTGTCATCAGATTTAATGGAAATGTGCATTTTCAGTTTGTGGAAGTGGTTTTAATAATATAAATCGAAAATAATGCGAAGAAAACATAGGTGATGCTTACTGCTTTGCAAATGAAAAATAAAGTCGTCAGTCATAAAAAAGTTATATTTTGATTTTTCTATGATAATGATAAGACAAAACTACAGGTATCATTCCAAATTTCTTGGCTTGAATAATATAAAAAAGCAAATAATTATTGTAAAATTCACAATAATAAAAATGATTAGGGATTATCAATTGTTACAGTTATAGCTACAGCATGCTTGTGTTTGTACATGATACCTTTTTCATAGAATTCAATTCAATAGAATAACCTTGAATTGAACAGCTGATTTTTAATCTGCTCTCACACTTGACATAACCTATAATCTCCTAGCAAGCCGCTCTATGCATGTCTAGTGTATGGGCGGGTTAAAAGTAAGCTGTTTATTTCGAAACTCTTTTATTTTAATAAATTCGATTTAGTTTTTGAACGTGTACAAATGCCTTCTGAGTTTCTATGATTTTTATCTACAATATAATCATTGCAGTAAAAACAATTCAGTTCAAAAAGTTTCCACCGGCTTCACAGAATATTCAACAACATTTCTTGATACTTTGCATATATTTCAAAATACACACAATATATTCATGCATATTAAAAAGAGCAACAGATAAGGACAATTCAACAGAAATGAACAAAATTATTGTATACACAATACATGATATGTATATTATATATAGAGCTACAGATAGGGACAATTCAACAAAAATGTACAAAATTATTGGAGTACCAGTATAGATAAGACCAATTATATGCTTGTTAGAGATAATACACAGCGTATGTGCAAATATAGCAAATTTGCAATTGTTTCATGAATGAGATACAAAATTTCCACAACAAACTTTGAATGCAGGTTATGTTTGTAAACGTATTTTAATTATTAGGGTTGCGGTTCGATTCTAGATGACAAACCAAGATCATCATCATTACATTATTTTCCAAAAATTTGTTTTGTCTTCTCTGTTGATTCTGATAAAATTTTATGGGACTCATGCCTGCGCACAGGTTTCAAACCTATGCAGGTATTATTTTTCCTCATATTAAAATTTATGCATTGATAACAAATAAACATTATTATGTATATTGTACTTTCTATGATTTTTGTGCTTCTTCTTTGCTTGCACTGTGTATTGTATTGTTTTTTTGGGGGAAATATATTTCATTCACTTATGCAATCATAAATTGAACACATTTGAAACCTTCTTACTCGACAAATAGTATAGTACATTGACAGTCCAATCAATAGCATACTGATAGTGTAGTTTTACCTGTTTGCAGTGGTTGTGTGTGAGAGTGCAGCCGGCAGTGAGTAGAAGTGCAGTCGAGCGCAGTCCCGCGGCAACACGTTTCAACAACACAACAACTTTGGCAACACTAAACACCGAACTGTGCCTTCCTTCACCGGCGGCCGACTCGAAGCCGGGTCACGTGGTCTCACACTCACGCGCACACACCACGCACACACTCACATCCAACACACAGCCGGCAATATTCGCCGTTTTTACTTTTATTTCACAAACTCCAGCGGAAGGAAATAATCTTTTTACTTTCTGCACTCAGCCACCGTCATTACTCGTATCAGTACATCATCATTATTTGTGAGATTTTTTTCTGCCTGCCTGGAAAGTATAAATAATTAAGAAAAGTGACTCATCTCACTTTCTGTTCTTAGTAAACAGTCTCTCTGCGTCACTCCAAGCGACGAGATTGGCTGCAAATTACGGTATTTTTACATTACTGGCATGAAGCCGTTATTACCGGCTCGGAGAATTGAGATGGATGGATTTAGTTGGATGCTGTTATTGTTGGATTGTTGCTATTTAGCTGGATTCTATTTATTTGGTCAAGTAATTTAGCTACTCATGGGATTTACACGTTATCATTTGTATCCAACCGTCTGGGCGAAACCCGTGACTTTCAAATAATGAGTCTATAGCCTTCTACTATCTTGTTTGATCCAGGATAATTTTCACTAATAATAGAGATAAATCGAGAAATTTTTAATTTATTTGAATCCTAAAAAGATTCCACAATATAAATATGAGTTCCATGAATTGTTTCAAAACTATTAATGAATAAATAATAATGATAGTTTCGATTGATTTTGTTCTTCTTGCTCACAGTATTTTTTGGCTTCAGAATGAACTCCTTGAACTTTGATTAGCAAATAACTTTGTCTCAGCTCTAATCTTGGGAATAATGGTAATCGATCAAGACATGAGAGATTTGAAGGAATTAAATCTGTCAATATGATATTCTCGAGTAGAATGAATTGGACAGTTAGTATTAATTGAAGAACTTTATGTGCTCATCTTAATCGCTTAGTCTTCAACTTTAACTAATAACCTGTTGTATCTTGCATGGATTGATTCTTTTCTTTAGATAAAATCTTTAATCTCCAAGCTATCATATTAAAGAAATGAGTCAGATAGGCTATTTCAAAATAATGTCCAGATATTTATTTTAGCAATTTTGTAAGTTTTCTTGAAAAGTGCTATTTTCAAGACCTTCAAAAGTCTCTATTATAAATTTAGAAGAAAAACATTCGGAATAACTGGACGCTCGTGTCTGAGAAAAGTGGCATGAAGCTGTACTGTATTTAGTCCGTATCAGAGTGTATGCAATAAGCTGTACGTCTAAGAAATGCTGTTTGCTTAGTTGAAAGGAGCAAGTTGTAGCAGATTATACAACAGGTACTGTAGGTTTTTAATGGATCTGATGCGTGCTAAAGAAAGGGAAGTCGTCAGCTTCTAGAAGGTTCTAGACTCTTGAAACGGTTTTTTAGTTGGCATCAATAACAATGCTCTCAGTACACAAACACTACTACCACTACACGAATATACTACAACACAAGCACACTAAAGAAGGGTGAAGAATAGAGTTTCATATTCACCTGGGGTCCTTGTTATGGAGGGGGGCGAAACATTGGCCTATGGCCCATGGGCTGGCGTGAATTTAATTCATCCAATGTATTGTATTCCTTCTATCTACTGCATTCAATTATATCTTGTTGATTCTTCTTCTTCTTCTTTTTCTTCTTCTTCTTCTTCTTCTTCTTCTTCTTCTTCTTCTTCTTCTTCTTCTTCTTCTTCTTCTTCTTCTTCTTCTTCTTCTTCTTCTTCTTCTTCTTCTTCATCATCTTCATCATCTTTTCTTCTTCTCCTTCTTCTTCTTTGATACAACTTCTTTTATAATCGTCTTTATTCTTTCCCACCCTCAGCCTCCTACTATAACAATATCTTTCTTTTCCTTTTCTTTTTCCCTCATCTATCTTAATAATACTGCAGGTACTCTCACTCACTCTCTGCCTATTTCTCTCTCTGACAATGCATTTTCTTCAAACTTCTTCTATCCTCTTTTCTCTCCAAATCTCTTATTTATTCTCCCAACCATTTTTGACTTATTCATAAAATTGACGCATCCAATTTTATGTTTGCCTTTATCAAAAACTTCAAATGGTATTGTATTGCCTCATAGAAGCACAATCTCGTACGATTTTGCATCTGAAACTGAATTATTGTTGAATTTATTGTTTTTGCTGTTAATGGATCGATGAATACGCTCTTTGAAGAATTAAATAAAAAATTATTAAGTGTAGCGTATTTGTATTCAATCTGATATCATAAACGGCAATGACATTATCTAATAGTGATTCACTCCACTAATTATACTGTTTTACTATGTTTTAGAATTCTTCATCAGTTTCATTTACTGAATTCCTTATAAAAATTTCAATAGCAATATTTTTCTACCTTAAAATATTTTTTTGTGAAATTCGACAAATTGAAGAATGGGAAAAAACGAATAATGAAACACACTTGAAATCTTAGTCATCAGCACAATCAACTGTTATGACGAATATTGTTCACAATGATAGGAATTTCGCGTTTATTTTATCTAAGTAGGCTAGTTTGTAAGAAGTAGGTGAGTAGTGAAATTGCTATTTGCACAAAATCTTTCTAATTCACAGTTTCTGGCTAATGCTGACTATATCGTGAGTTCGGTTCAATTTATATTGCTTCCTAATTTTAAGTTCTAGTGAATCATATTCAGATTTTCGAAGATGCCTTCACCAATAGTGTCCAACAGCAATATTAATATACTGCTTTTAGAATACTTTTCCAGCAAGTCAACAATGGTAAGTGTTTTTATAGACTATTAATTTACCATAGAATAGTATCTCAATACTGTAGGTGTCCAACCCTACCTGTAGGTATCTCTGATGCCTCAGGTAAAACCCATGTGTATTCTACAAAACCTTCATTAGAAATGATGTAGTAGCCTGTTGATGAATCTAAACCAAATAAATACTCCCTACTCAGATATAACTTGAGGCATCAATTGTTGAATAAATTATTTTTTCAGTGGAATTAGTCTTGGAGAAGTGCAATTGATTGGAGAATTGTATAGATTTACTTCTTCAAGTTCCAATCTTCGTGAAAATTGACTTGGCCCTGATAGCCAATGAAATTATTACTTATATTTGTGCTTTCTCAATTTTTATTCTAAGAAATAGACTGATGGCGAAGTTGTTTTTCAATATGAACTCAAGTAGCTCAGTAGCTTTAAACTGGATTCTCATTGATTATCAAACAAGCTCACTTTCATAATAAGTTCCAAGAAAATGTTTTAACACATCCGAGGAGATTTTATGTGTATATAAATACTGGCATTTGTTACAGGTAGGAATCAATTCATTAAAAATAAAAACAATCAGTACAATCTATGAATTCTAATTAGGACTACTACATATTATTTGTTCTTAGAAGTAAAAAAATCTCCATTATAAGGCACTATTCTTAGCTTTGAGGTTATTTGTACTTGTACAGAGATGTTCATTTGTTTAAAATTAATTATTTTCATGAAATCCCCGTTTTTTATTTTTATTCCTGTATCTGAAACTTCAAGCACTCCTTGATCTAAAAGACTGTTACAATCACACAGTTAGCGTTTGAAATGATAACTTCCAATATATTGGGATAGACTTTGAAGATAATGATAGTTCATCAACTAGCACTGGTGAAAATTGTCCAAGGCCTCGATGTTATTCTAGACTCGAGGCGTCTCAAACCAGAAATTTTGTCCTGAATTCCAAAGCAATAGCTAGCTAGCAGCCGGAGCCTATGACTTGTGTTATGACACTAAAATTTTATTAGCACCGTCTTTTAACTACTTTCATTTTTGTTATTCATTCCAACCATCGTTCGGCTTTGTTCCATCCAAAGCAATAAAAATCTTTTTACTCAGTGGATATGTTACTGATTTTTTAATTGATTTTTGAGCAATACCATATAATATAATATATTTGAATGTATATAATAAAATTATATATAACCATAAAGAACAAATTCAAATTTATAAAAAAACAATTTTATTTTAGCACTTCAACTTAGTGAACATTAACGCCATTAATTGCATATGAGTTGTTGTAGGAGCAGATATTTCTAAATGTGCCTTATTACTTGCACCTGTCAATAATTGTGTATTATTTGTATCAAGTTATTTAATAAAGAAACATTTAACTTCAGACTTCTCTATGTCAATAATAAAAAAATACCTTTTTTATATTTGAAAAAAAAACTTTTTTCAAATTCTTACATAACTTCCTTTCTTTGTCAGAAAAGAAATGCAGTACTCTTAACCTTCCCACTATTTTGTAGATATTGTTTTCAGTTACTCTTTGAAAATATTTTTCAATTAACCCATTGAAAGAGTTTTTTGAAATAATTTTTTGCAATTGGATTGATAGGCTTCTGTTTTTGTGACATTTTAAAGAAAAGTTCGATGAGTGTATACACCTTTTCAAATAATCCTTAGTGTAAAAGGTGTTAGAAAAACTTGCAAATACTCATTGGAGCTCTAGTTACTAATGTTGCATCTGACAGGACGGATCTTAGAGTAAGTAACACACAACTTAGATATTCCAAGTTGTGTTACTCAATTTAACAAAACAAGATTAAACAAAGATGTAGGAAGTATCTTAGCTTAACATCTTGAAGAGTGGTGTTAAATACGTTTTCATGCAAATAACTTTTAACTACAAAAGCTGGTAATTGAAATGACCTTTATTCAGTCGCTCTCTCCGATGAAGCGCTACTTCTATCTCATTCTCACCTAGGCGATTCACTAGAAATAGTGTTCTTAATTGTTCTCTAAATAACTTTTTCAATTTAAGTGTGTTACTTTTAAGGACTTCAGTTCTTTAGAATATTGTTCTCTTTAATAGTTCTTTTAAGAACAATTTTATCCTAGTGAGGTTACGTCTAGATATTTCTATGAGCTCAATGTCTCAAAGGTTTGATTGGTCACGTGTTGCGTCTCACCTTTCACCCTTCAGTAGAGACAAGAAAATAAAAATGAATTCCCTTTCGTTCTCCGACTGATGTTCTATTCATTTATAAACTCTTTCGCCTTATTTTGAAAAAAAATATGAAGTTGTAGACAGAAGGCAAGGTTAGTGAATTAATAAATTCTCTCTACATACCGTCTCTCTACATCTTGGATAGAAGGTACATATCAAATTGTGTCATGAAAAAGCACTTTGAGTGACTGTGTAACCAAAATTAATCCTATTCTAAAGTTAGAATAGATTAATTGAAATCTTTTTCATGAGATGAAATCATGAAATCATTGCATTTAAATCTATTTCTATTTCATAAAATCATTGCATGAGAGTAATTTGAAATAGCAATGAAACTTGTCACTGCATTAACAAATTGTGGTAGAGAATAATTACCATTCTACATTTAACAATAAGCTCCTGCAGTGCAAAAAAAAGGAGTAAAATACAAAATTTATTGTTATTATGTATTTCATCTCTTAGTATTAACTTTGTTATCCTAATCCATAATACCACGAAGTATTTACGTATCGAAGACTGACACTGGAATCTTCTCAAGTAGAACTAATTAAACTTCATAGTTCATTACTGTTGAAAAAGGTGACAAATTCTAGTAGGTAATAATAAAACTGAGTAGGCTAGTGAAAAGTGAGTAAGAAAATGTGTTTGACAGGACGATTTAGTTGGTCTCCTATAAAATATGCGAATCTGAATTTGCATTTGCTGAGGTCGGATTTCCTTGAAGCTATAAAGCCTATAAAGACATTTTATTTGATTTAAATTTGCAACATAGCCCAGTTACGTAACTAGAAATACGGAAGTTAAAGTCTTTGACCTCTCAGTTCATACACAAGAATCTCCTTATGAATTTCCTGCACATTGCGAATGATGAAGGTCTTCTTTTGCGTCAATATACTCCTCCAGCAGAAGACTGTTTACAATTTGCTGAAGCCCTGATGATTGAGAACTCTTTAAAAAACTATAAAATTGTTTAAAAATATATTTAACTTGTTTAAAAAGCACTTCCTCATTGATTCGTAATCTGATTTGGTTACTGTTGACTGTTGCAGAGTATTCAATCAAAATCTGGTGACAATATCCGAGTCTCGCTTTTTGGTAATCAATTGAATTTGCGATTTAAAGTTTGAACTAATAAAAAAAGTACGTTTAATGGAATTTTCCAATCACCTTATAACTTGGAGCTCTGTGCAGTAGAACCTCAGGACTAGTTATGTAATGAAAGAGGATGTATGTGATGGAATACTAAAGAATAATGAAGAAAATAATGTAATGGAATCATCCTGTACTGTACGTTTACTAATTCTGCAAATAATAAAGCTATTTTCAAAAAATAGGTTTTGACAAAATCTTTATCCTGATCGTCTATTTCCAAGATTCAAATAAAATTGATCAATATAACAAATTGTAATAGAAATCAGAGTTATCTCTTTAACTTAAACTAATACATGCCATTCAAACAACAGTGTTGAGAAAGGTATGCCTATCGAATTTTTCCCATCCACAGCTGGAATTACTTTCCTTCTAGAAGAGAATATTATTTACAGAACTTGACGATAGACAAACAATTTTTGAGAACATATAGAAGTGCAATAACCGGCCATTCTGGCTTCTCATCACAAGTAGACTGTTATCTCGTCAAAGACGTCAACTTCCTCAAAAAACTGATTAAATCCAGACGTGGCCCATCTATCTGAGTTATGCACTAATTTTAACCAGTTCGCTGACCACTATCTTTGTCTGCTTATTAATAACAAAGATAGTTATAATGACATTTTATCCAGGAATAGGGTAGACTATTTTGGGGTGAATAATAGTTATGATAAAAAGACTTTGAAATGAACAAGGAATTGAACTGAGATTGTGTTCTCAATTTAAATTGATTCGCTTACTAAGAATTATCTATAATTAATAATAATAGTTATCAATTAGCATATTATAATTAACGTTTTCTGATGTCTTCTTATCAAATCTCCTCTCCAATCGCCGTATAAGAACTCTATTCTTATAAAGTATACGAATAATTCCATGCAGTTACTTCTACTGAATTTTCAATGCCTCTGCCTCTCCAAATCCCTTGAAACCTGGGAAGAAGGTGTGTTGCAATTCAAAGAACGTTTACTCCTGTTCTATAAACATGAATTCAAATTTATCATTATTGGCAGTTAAAAAGTGTTTAGAAGACAACATTGATTAGATGTAAGAATGGATGAAAAAGACACTCAAATTATGAAGTTACCATTGCCTTTCCCACTGAAGATAGTGAAGAAGTTAGAGTATAATAGGCTAGCTGGAGGCTAGAGAATAGGCTAGAAAATGTTGAATTCTATCAGGATAATCCAATTCAATTTCCAGTAACAAATAGAGCAAGTTCTAAGCTTAGTTTGAGAAGGTAAATGAGGCTGTAGTCTGCAGGTCTGCAACCCAATTTCCATACAATAATACTATAAGAAATTGAATAAATTTCCCTCGTGGTCATTTAAATCTGCATCCTAGCTGAGGAATGGAAAGTTTCTCCATTCAAATGTTATAATAATTTATTCATTCAGCTAGGCCCGACTATTTTTATACTCCTAGAAGCTTTTGAAACTGATAATAAACCTTCTACACGAATAATGTGAGGTCTAAAAATAGATGTGGATGTCACAACACCTGCCTTGTGAAAATAGCCTGGAGATCAGATATCATGTGTTCTTGATTGACCTCTCACATTAAATGAAGGTGACTATTGATAACTGCTATCAATAACTGGTCTCCATTGACCCGAGATAAGTATCGGGCATATTTGTTGATAATTTGAACCATTAGGAATCAAATTTTTGAAGAACATCACTGCAGTTTCATCAGCCTTGTCACCCTGAATGATCTCCTTCACAAATAAAAAACAGAAGTTATGTTTGAGAAATGCAGAAATGCAGCGTTAAGGAAAATGAATATAAATCAGAGTCCATATCTCTGCTCAATAATATTGCAAACCCAAATATGGCTGCTGATAAATATGATTTCATGATAATATTTGTTGAAATCTTGAAAATATGTGCATTTTTGGAAGTATTGGGATATTTTCTGTATAGTAATAGAAAGTATTACAATGGAATGATGAATTCTCCGTTTCTTTGCAGTTTTCAATTTCCAAGTACGTGATAATTTTAATGATCCACATTAATGGAATAACTTGATAATTTTCCTCACTTAAACTTCCTTGTTGAACTTTTCCATTCAATGCATCATAAACATAGATGATGTATCATTTTTTTAATTCGAAGAAATTAAATGAATCTGAGAATAGCTCAATTATCGATATTCGATATTATGAAATGAGGTAGATTTCAAATAAAAAGACTGGATGTTGTCACAACCACGAATTTATTAATATATATCGACTCGATATATTAATAAATATTTTCCTATAGGAAATATACCCGGCGATGACCAAATAAGCATACCACGCTTCGCCACGGATATCGAGATAATGATTCTAGTTGTTCACGATTACCAATCTCTGGTAACCTAAAATAAAAGTAATGAGCAAACAAATATATTGTGCTGTGAGCGATTCGATTGGTGGTTGGATGGCCTATCAAGGAATGCCTGCCATTGACCAAGACAAGTCACTCCCATTTGACATTTCTATGAACCGCCCACTTTTGGGAGTGACTTATGTTGGCCAATGACGGCCATCCAACTACCAAGTATGGCTTGCTCTATAGTATATCTATTCCACTGCTCATTACTATAAATAATATCATATTTATTCGTCAGTCAACCATTGATTTCGAACATCATGATGAATAGTTTTATTGAAGATTCTTCCACTCTACATACGCTATTATATTATATTGTATTATTATAATAATATTGTGGATGCGTGATATTTCGTTCTCACTTCTCAAGTGTCTCTCTTTGCCTCTTCACTTGTTAGTCTCTAACAGTTCTCCTTACTCAGTTTTTTACTTGCTCTTCTGAGTATCTGGTTTACGTTCTTCACAAACTTTTCTAGCTGATTTACACATAGTAATTACTCTTCCAATAAGCTACAATTAGACACTATCGGTTGCATGCAGATCTGGTCCTATTCCCAGGAAAGTGCAGTTTTAGAAATGACCCTTGCTCTGCAAAGTGTTAAAAGCCGTGAAGAGGCCTGCCTGCTAAGCCTTGCGACTTATCACTTGAGTGGAAAGATACGCTCGCGGCCGTGACACAGAATCAAGGTCTTCTCAGGATAATAATTACTACCAAGAGCCTCTCGGCGCCTCTATCAAACACCATTACCTGGAATATGCATGCATGAAGCCTATACCGATGTCCAAGTGGCCTCGTTTGAAAATCATCCAGCTCCCAACAATTAACTTCAAATAGAACGCAGCCTCACACCCAATGCAGTCTGCCAGGAACGCAACAAATTATTATCGATTAGTGCATCAACGTTTCAAGGAAGTAGAATCCATCACAAATTGACTTTTTCTAGGTTATAAACTCCTGAATGGAGAAGAAGAACAGATTACTGTGTTATAGTCCTCAATCTGAAAGAAGTTTTACTATAAGGTTTGGGCTTCATAGCCTTATAATTATAGGCTTCATAGTTTGGGCTCATTTTTCATAAGGAACAATCCATGTCGAAGTATTGAGGATTTAGGATTGTGTATGTAAATAAATAAAATCCATGTTGAATTCCAAACAAATTAAGAGTATTTATTCGTTTTTAAGAGTATCTTTCTGCTTGACAATGATTTAGAATTAACCCCTGCATATAGTTTTTTCACCTTAATTATTTACTTAATTAATTTCTTAGTTCACCTATTATTATTACGATATAGTTGGTAGCAAGTGAATTGAAGGAAAGAATTGAGTCGGAGATAGGTAGAAGAATTGAACAAAGTATGCGAGTAACTCAATGTAGAGACTGAAACTAATGTAAACTAGTGTGGCCAAGAAATCATGGTCCTTGTACGACAAATAAATGGTAGAATCAACAAAATCCTTGTGTTTTCATTAGTAATGTAATTAGAAAAGTAAACAATTGATCAATAATTTAATTTGTAATTATTGTAGTGAAGACAAAACAAAAGGTCTTTTCTTATAATAATTGTATTAATCAATGCTTGTATTGGATTTTTTCATGCATTGGTTTTTACTTAAAACTTCATGGTTTAAGCCTGACCTTTGAGTGATCTATCAGTCTATCATAAGATATTTTGTTGATTATCACCATCGGCCAGGAGCTTGAAAACGCCGGCTTTTTCTTCCGGTTCCATGAACTGATTTCTTCCTTCATCCTTTTTTCAATTCTAGGAATAAGGAGGTAAAATTCGAAGTACATGCTTCAGGAAGCTGATAGGGGTTGAACAGGTAATAAATCAATTATGCAGCCGTTTAAATTCTACATCAATAATCCTATCACGTTTTCAAATCAAGTTCACCATTTTGATCGTTTCTAACTTGTTTTTAAAATTAGACCTTGACCATGAAATGAAGACTAAAATCTTGACCCATTTTTTCTTTATCATAAAATAATTTCTCAGTTGGTTGATTTTTTCCAATGTAATCGTGTTTCCAACTACAACATTGAATTGGCCTCTCCTCAGTCATAAAATTTTCTTATGCAATTATGGGAGGACAAGTTTATATATGAATGATGAAACTGGACGATAACAGACCATTCCATGAATATTGATGAGTTTCAGGGAATCCTTTAAATGCAATTGAAAAACACATGTTCTTGGCCGATTGTCTCCCCCACAGAACATTACAAGCTCTATCACCCTTGATGTGAATTTTATGTGCTGTGAATCGCTAATCATGGTCAAATACCAATGAAGAGTGAATAAATAAGAATAATTTTCGAATCTTTTACGATTTCTAATGATGTTATCTAGTAATTTAGTAAAACAAACACCACAAAGAGTTAGCTACTAACACCATCACAATACTATCGTTACGACTTTCAAATCTGAATGTCAATATTTAAATCTCATATGAATGTGTAAGTGAAATAGTCAACATCACCGACAACTAATAACCAATTACAGTATTCTCGAGAGATTAATACAGTAATAACCTCATTGATACCTGTTGATATCAAAATGAAGAAACTGATTCCTTGAAGAAAAATAGTACACAGCACTCGCTTTGTAGATCAAGATCAAGAAAATCAATAGATTAATAAAAAATAGATCAAGAAATCATAGATCAATCAAGAAAAGTCTGCTGAGGACTTCACACTCCCAGTTTTTGCGGGAAAGTAATTTTGCGAACTAATCGATTTTAAATCCATGAAAATTTTATCGATGAGTAGAAAGTTTACAGATTTATTGAAAATATAGGATTTTCCGCTACTCAATGATTGTGTTGAAAACAATCCTACTTATCCATCACGTACCAAATAATTTTAGTTATTTCGGAGTTAAATCTTCTGTATGGTTCAATCACTCTTTGGGATTTCCTGAAACTGATCAAGCGAGAAAAACATCACTTTTTCCCCCATTTACAGCCATTGACGTAGGTGTTTTCTCGGTAGACATTAACAGCCCTTCTAATTATCAGTTCTCATTGTTCTTTCTTCGAGCTCCAACTCATCTGATAAAGAAGGTACGGTACTGTAATTATTATTTCAATCACAAAGTCGTTTCACTGCAGAAGTCTCTTAAGTCTCTTGGCCTATCCCTATGACCTATGACCTAGCGGAAAATCCTATATTTCCAATAAATCGGTAAACAATCTATTCATCGGTGAAATTCATATTAGGTGGGTTTGCTTTTCATACTTGCAAATAAAAAATTCTTTGAATCTGTGAGTTTTTATAATCCTGTATTTTGATAATGACAGTAAAAAATAATTTGTTCTTCAACAACATAAAAATTTGTAAGCTCTTCTACCAATAGGATTAAAATTAGTTATTTATACTCTTCTTATTTTCGAATAATATTGTCGAGGATGAAGCTGGATAATCTTTTTTTTTATTGATGAATTGCAGGATTTCTTGATAAAAATATGACAGGTAATGAACCAACTTTATATGACTGTGATGTTATAATTCCTTTATATGTGACGATATTATTTTGAAAATAATTATTTATAATTTTCAGTCTCAAATAAAGTTTTTTGATATTGTTGTTTTCTTTTGATAGATTGCTAAAATATATCAATCACTCGAATTAATTAAGATTAATATCCATTCCATTATTTACAGGTACGGTATTAGATTTCAGTTGAAACATTAGTCATGTCATATCACTTGTTCATAGATTCACCATTCACGTGATTAAGCACGTGATGTTTTCTGCACGAAGTCAAACCTTTATTGAACATAAATCTATTGAGACCCGTTATTTCCATTCAATTAACGTTCTTAAACACGTGTGATACTTATTACAATATTTCTATGAGCAACACTTCTACTGGTAAACAAAAGAAATATGATGATTATCATGGGGATGGTGGAATTACTGTACAACATGACTTCATTCCATTTGTTGCTCATGCGTTTGTGCTACGTGTTTTTACTTCTTGAACAGTTTATCTTGGCAATTGTGCTTGAACTATACTTACAACTTACAATAATTGTCTCAAAGCTGAATATTGTACATGTTTTGTCAGTGATTCTCAATATCGAATGAGTTTGAAAAAATGATCTAAACAATTCTTCTATTATCATACTTTTTCAAAAATTTTGAAACGCTTGTAAAGAGAAAGAAAATGGCTGCCAATGAAAACAAAATGGCGAAACTCTCTATGACTATTAAGAAGCTCTGTGATTGGACGAGACCTGTTACTCCCACTTTTAACACCCGGAAAAGCTGGCCAATGGGAGTCGAACACTAAAGACAGTACCAGCTCCCTTGTTCACTTTGCCTCCGATAGATAGCGTTTGTGGTACTATTTATGTAGTAAAATAGGCTCCTTTACATTTCAACCTGTACGATGTGGATAACATAATATTTCCACGTGCTTTTACTGCAGATTTGAGGACTTCATGCTGTATCATGAATATCCAATTCTATTCTTTTTATATCTTTATAGTAAATAAATAAATAAATAATCATTTTATTTGGAGTTGCAGCCTCAAATTAAGTAACATGCACAATCGTTGAACATAGATACATGACAGGCATAAATATATAACAATTAATTAACATATGAATTAACACTATAAAGCAGAATAAAAACAATTTAACATGCAAATAACACAGGACTAGAAGAATAAGAATTACAATTATGCATTAAAACAAATTAGTAAATTTATAGGCCTATAACATAGAAATAGAATCGTAAGTATTCGAACTACAAGGCATGAACAAGACAATTAAATATATTCGATAGAATTCAAGATTTACAACTCTTGAAAGTCATCTATATCTAAGTGTCAACACTACAAATCGGAAGAGTCTGTTTATTTTTCCTACACTAAGATTAAGTACCATCACTTTATCAGCATCTGATACAATATGTCATAGGGCATCGTATTAAAAATGTTCAATATCCTCTTTTTCGTGAGTATTACAAATAGGACAATCTAACATGCAATTCAACTTTGTACCTCTATAACCAACATATAAATAAATAGATAAATTAGGAGTGACACAACGGACTTTAACAATAGGCATCCGGAATTCAAGCTGTTCACCTATCACAAAATTAGGATTCAACCTTCTATAGTGACAATTTTCAGAGTTGAGTGCTGCCTCAATATCCTCTGCAAACAAACGATTCGCGTGATTTTTAATCAGAATCTTTGCAGCTTTCAATGTTTGGAACAGGTTAACTCCATCACTCCATGTAATTACCACGCCCAAATCCCTGCACTGACCCTGTAGCAGAGACAACCATCCTGCGGCTCTACCTCCATTATTCTGTTCCAAAGAACACCCCAGTAAAACAGAGTTTAGGATACCGACTGTCAGTCATCTGCAGGACCATTAAAAGAAATCGCAAAGCCCTCCTAAACACAAGGTGACAGAGCGTCAGCCTGCCCAACTCCAGACGCACAGCCCAACTCGGCGATGAGGTGTTTAGCAGTAGTACGCGTTTTAGAAAATACAACTGTGTCCTTTCCAAAATCTCAGCACAACTGAGACCCCAAATTTCAGAGCCATACAAAATTGAAGGGATCACTACTGCATCATAGAGTTTCATCTTGGCATCCCATGTGATATCGAAAAGATAAAACCTATATCTTTATTGTAATCTTTTGTATCTTTATAATTCGTCTTTCGCATTAAACATACTGCAGTTTCAACGATACAAGACGTCATGATCATTCACAGAAGGAAGCTGTAAATATCATTGGACAACATTTTAATCTCGATAATCAAAGTAGTAAAACATTGATTACTGAATCCAGTTGGTGATTTCTGATCTGTAATAAGATGTCATTCGTTATGTAAGAAGTCGACCCGTTGAGTAGGGATAATTTAGCTACCGGTACTGGTTCTAAGGGTGTAACTTAAGATGTAAGTTACTAGCTTATTGAATGCAACTTCTACTTATAAGGATAAGAAACATCTATTTGCACTAGGCTCAATGCTGCAATAATTATTGTAATAGTTGATAATACGCAACAGAAATGACAAAAATATTCTTGTGTGATTTTCAAGGATTCAAGGTCAACTGCTGACATTTCACTAGAACTGATCATCAACTTATGCCCAATGATGAGTAGTTTCCTCTATTTATAATAATAAGAAAATCTTTGATACTTTTTATTTTTAACTACCAAGGTACAGTAAAAATAGGTTTATTCATTGAAAGGAATTGCACTTGTCATTAAAAATTGAATCCCTTCTGGGAGTCCAATCTTCCTTATCTTTCTCTATGTGATAGGATAAAATCTCTAATAGGATATCAAAACAATATTATCTGATAGATAATTATTACTCTTTCAGATGGTCCAGGTCTTTTTAGGCCTCAGTAACTGATTCAAGGATACATAAAATAGTCCAAAACAGTACTGTAGGCCTACTCTAAAAGTGCTTGATTGCAAAGGAACTTTCAACAAGCATCCCACTAGAAAGAGAGAGAGAGAGATATTGAAAGAGAGGGAGAGAGAAAGATAGAGAGAGAGAAAAAATCTAAATCATAATATAAAGTTGGAGATAAACAATTACTTTCGAAGAGCTTTTTATGTCTATTTTATGGTCCCATTTTCTGATTGCGTCATTATATACAAAGGAACATGTACAATAATGTTGAAGATGGTGAAATCGCTTCAAATTGCTATTCGGTTTTGCTGAAGAAGCATTAAGAGATCGCAGCTTTCAGAAGCGGTTATCGTCGTCCAAAGAAATCAGTCCAAACTCATCTTGTCCAAACTCACTGAGACCAATTCAAGGGGAAAACAATATTATCAGTTGACAGATGTCAAAAGTTTCTACAACTGAACTGCGAAAAACTTTACGCCACAGAGGATTTTCGTGTAATGAATATAGATTTCTTCTCCAGTCGACAGAAAAATCTTCTAAAAAGTTCAGCGAATTCCAGGTTTTCCCCCTGGTTATCTTCCTGCTCATTCTCATGTCACGCTCATTACTCTGATATACTTGGTTATGAGATGAGAACAGCTTGGAAAATACGTTGTTTTTCTAAACAATGACTGATTCTTAGTATGTCACCAACCTCTTTATCACAAATCTGTGTTAATTTGAAGTTTAAATATTTCGCAAATATGCAAATATTTCGCAAAGAGCTTTCAAAGAGGCGTGTACATTTGGCGAGTCAAAAGTAGCCGAACAGTTTAAAATCTCTCGTTGTTTATAATATAGTAGAATATTGCTGTGAAAAATATATTCAATCCACTACAAGCTTCTTGCTCGGAATGATTAGAGATTTGAAATGATTATTGACTATATATTATGTGACTGATATATCTGACTGATTTTTGCTGCATTTCTCTGCCATTCGTAGTATTTTGAGTTTTCTTGTTAAGATGTTATGATTCATGAGAATTCAATGAGTAATACTTTCTAAAAATGTATGACTAAGGTAATATATTATACGTATCATACATATGTCTAAGTCATAGTTTTACTTAAAATTTAATGAGAAATATATTCAATGATACTTTCTCAATTTATTCAGTATTTAAAAGTTTACAAAAAACTGTTAGAAAGGTCACAATATATTATTTGGAAGATAACAATATACAATAAAGAAAGTAGTCTGAAATATATAAGGTAGGCTACGTAGTCTACTTGCGAATTGAGTAGAAACCAATATGAAGTTATAAATATACACTTATCGTATCGATATGAAAGTAGAATATTGATAAGAGAAGAGTGATGGAAAAACCCCAGGGAGTGTTGAAATTATGTGTTGAGAAATAACCAATTTGAAAGAAGGAAAAGGCGAGAGCTGATATTTTGATATGGATTATGAAGAGATATTTCAGAGCTTTGGTGAACTGGTGCATTGTGCATTCCTATCACGGTAAGTTCAGACTCGATTAAGTGTGACGTGTTATCTTGAAAAGTTCAACTTTTTCAATGCTATTCCTGTTACTGGTCTTCCAATACACGAGATCTTCTTGTTTTTCAGACAAGTTGCAGCGATGAATCACCTCCTCTGAGGAAAATGGCCAACAACTGCGCTCATGACGTATTTGGCAAGATCGTTTCAAGGAGTCTGAGAACAATGATAATGCTCAAGATTGTTACAAAACAACTTCATACTCAAAAACAATAACTTCAAATACGAGAAATGAGAAAAGTTCACTTGAGATTATATTATTATGGACAGAGTTCAGCCACGAGTGAACGCTGCGAGGGCATCCAGGCGATTGTTCAAGGTCGAGATGAGTTGCGGAGAATCTCTTTTCTAAGAATTGGTAATCAATTTCATACCTCGAGTTTAATTAACCAATACTTTTTCCAAAAAAGATTATTGGACGCTGAGGTCTGCAAAAATAAAACATGGTAAACCAATGTAATTGACTGGTGA
The DNA here is from genome assembly GCA_017141395.1 of Laodelphax striatellus. Lineage (NCBI taxonomy): Eukaryota > Metazoa > Arthropoda > Insecta > Hemiptera > Delphacidae > Laodelphax > Laodelphax striatellus. The sequence continues at coordinate 46,691,811 of CM029532.1, read as the reverse complement.
AAGAAGTCTGCTATAGCAAAGGCTGAGAGTATTTTCAGAAGACTAATTCAAGAGAGACGGTCTGTATCTTAACGATTGGGCTTTTATCTTTATTTATCTTTGGACTGGGAATTTAAATCTCAAATCATGTACACAGAGGAATGAATATGAAAATTAATCACATTAATCTATAATCTAGTTGTAATGATTGCTGATTTTGATGGATTAAGTACCTACAGGTATTTTGTATAGAGTGTAAGCTACACTATCACGTCAAACTACACTACACTACTATCACTACACATCAACGTCAATTTGTCATTATTTTAAAAATAAAAAATTTTCCATTTATATTTTCATTATGGCTAGCTCATTCAGGCAAGATCTTATTCTGGTGGAAATAGTAGAAACTACTCTATTTAGAAGATAGTCGGTTTTGAATACACGAGTAGTTATCATACGTTAGAATTTCCAATCATCACAATAATTTGAGTCGCTACTATTTTGTGAATCATTCTATACAAAATTAAAAGCAATAACCATATTGCGTTCATTGAATTTAACTCGATAAATTTTGTTATTCAATAACCTGAATTTTTACTTCTTTGAACGCACCCTTCGTTTGTTTTTCAGCAACTGTCCAAATTCTCAGAATCGTGAGAAGCCGGGTCTCCTTACAAGGTCAACCACTTATAATCAATAAATTCATCCTTGCCTTGGCCCGCCAATCATTTTAAGCTGATGCTTTATTAACATGAGAATTGGCTAAGCATGAACAGACAAAAACCTGTAGAGTGGACCTTTACGGCTATTCGTCTAAAAAACTTTATTTCTAAAAATAGAGATGAGTGCACAATGTTGTTGAGGGAAGATATTCTACTATTTAGACTTACAAAAAGTCAAAACAAGTTTTATTCATTCGAATACAAATATTTTTTTTGTGAATCATTAATCAGCACTTGAGGAAGAAGCTTAGCGATTAGTGTAACTGTAAAGGTTTTGCTATTATTTATTCATGATATTAGGCTTCAAGAACTCTCTTCTGATAACAGAAAAATAGCTCAATCCTAGTATTTAATAATAATCTATTCTTCTGCCTCACACATTTACGTTTTCTTCCTGCACTTCTATCTTCAATATTTTCAGTACTAAGAACTGTTTTTTCTGCTAGTCAGCTTGAAATAATGAACTTTAGCTGTAGTGAGACATGAGTGGCTGTTTTATGGTATAGTACTTTCAACAGAACAACTGTTCTAGAGTGCTTTGCCTGATATGCTCCGGCTTCTCCCTCAGTTTCTATCTGTACACTTAGTACTTCATTGTTCTCTAATCAAGATCCTTCAAATTTATTTTCCGAAATTTTATAAAAACAAATTTCACTAAACAGCAAAGTTCATTGAAATATATTGAAATTATGACAAATTTATCGTATCTTATAATAACTTTAATTTATTGCTCGATTATAATGTCCTTGATAAAAACACTATTAATTAATTGAAAAATTATAGAAAAATTTAAAGAATCTGTTTTTAACAGATGAGATTTTTTCTTCGTTTTGACAGATTTTAATTTAAGAGTTGAAGCATTTCTTCACTTCAAGAAATATGTCTATTGAAAACATGTTACGGTACCCATCTTTCTCAGCCTTCCCATATCTCTTTTCCCAGTAACACTAGGTGCATAATATTGAGCTTCCAAAGGGACTCTTCTAGAAGACATCCTGTTCAAATGACTGCAGCAGAATATACTCTTCTGTATACTGTATTATTCTGTAATGTACAGGTTTTAATGTTACACAGACAAAACTCTTCTAAATTCATAATTTCTGATTCTATCTAAATGTTGAAGCATTTCAAAAAATTGACTCATAAACACAGGTGTTGATTTGTCATAAACGAGACAACAATGAGTCTGTCTGTTGAGTCTAAACACAGACAAATCAACTAGAATTTAAGTAGTAAATTAAGTACTAAATTGAGTTGTAGGATTGTCTTTGGTCTAAATAAAGTTTGAATCAATAACATTTACGAAATTGAATAAATCCAATTCATCACCTTCTTGGAAACATGTTGATCATTTTACAACCATAAGTGGTTGGTTCTCCTCGTCGGGCCATTGGATTTTGTTCAGTATTGTATCAACTTCAGTCACAGCAGATCTGTGTGATAATGAGGGAAAAACGGTAAACAAGAAGAAGGAAGTGAGAGGAGAGGAATGTTGGTTGGCACTTGTACTCGTCTTATCGCTTTATTCTGCTATTATAAAGGTTCATAACAACGTTCAGTTTTTGTATGCAGAGAGCTTCGGATTATAAACAAGCTGTGCTCGGGCTGGAAAATAATATATAAATGCTGGTGGAGAGCAGCAAGGCTGTTCCGCAAAACCTGTTTGTGTGAACCGTCGCCGCGAATTCTTCTGAAGGGACTCGTGGAGAACTCTCGCGCGGCCGAGAACAGCTGTACTGGGGACCAGCCGAGAGTGTTGATGCAATAAAATCTTTGTTCAATGTTAGTTTCTTCTCCAGACATCTCGAAATATGAGAGAGCTTTTCAATAAAAGTTCCATTTCCTAATAACTCAGGGAACTATCCATCACCATAGCTAGCATAGAGATAGACATTATCATAATCATCAATGTAAATTGACAATTTCAGTCATGAGTTAATCCACTCAGTTATTCAATCTTTCAATTTTCCCAATCATCAAAAGTTCTCAATGTATCTTTTCAATTATTAAAATTTTAAAAATTATTTTTAATTTTATTTAAAATTACTCAATTTTATTAAAAATTATTAAAATAAGAATGCCATAGAAAATACTTGTAGTATTAATTGAGGTTATAAATTGTAGAATGTTTTTGGCATATATTTTATCGTAGACGCAGAAAATATTGTGATAGAATAATAATCTTATATTTATCAATTATTATATATTTATATATTTATAATCATCTTATATCTATTGTGATAGAATAATAAGGTTATAAATTGTAGAATGATTGTGACATATATTTTGTCGTTGACGCAAAAAATATTGCGATAGAATAATAATCTTTGTTCTGACCACTTGCATCCTTGAATGTATCTCTCTTCCCAATGACAGTGGTGTTGTGGCTACGTTGACTTTCATACAAAATAAACAAGCATTTCTTACGTGGCTTAGCATTTCTTACAACACAGATTTCAGAGCCACCGGTGAAGAAGGATACCGGCGGTAGAAGTGTACTATCGTGCTATCAATGTTTGATTTCAGATAGGATTCTGTCAACCAGCATGTACTATAATTATTTTATAATGAGATTTGTGTCTGATAAATGGGATAGATGATGATGGATGATTATTTAATCAAAATAATTAGAAGTTATAATGTTTGCTGTACTTGCACCAATGCCATACCCTGCCATGAAAGTATCAAGTGGTCGTCGCTCATATCTTCTGCATGAAGAATTAAATAAGTTAGCTGATCTCTGCCCTGAACCCTTCTCAAATCTCAGAAAATGTTTTCCTACATGAATATTAAAAAAGAATGGTATTCCTAGCTATTAATCATGCAAATTCTAACAATTTTAATTTAAAAAAAGTATTTCTCATCCTTCATCTTCATCTTTGCTGTAATCGCAGGGGAGGGTTGGTCTTCACTATTCTTACTAAAAATCTAAACCTTATGATTGAAAGTATTTGGAATAACAGCTAGCTGGTTAGCTACACCTAACATCTCCGCTGTTCTTAAATAAAACTTGAATGGTTTTTTCAGGTTTCTGCACATTGTCGTTTGAATTATTTAGATTGCGAAATAATTCGGAAAGTGTGGTATTGTTGAACCAAAACTCAATGCGTATTAAACATTTTATTTTGAAGTTCAGCCCAACAATAAAGTAGATTCCATTAAACTGTGAAATTGTAGGTAGCTGTAATGACAAGTAAGAGATGCAATTTGTATCATTATTTCACTTGAAATACCGTGAAACGAAATTCAATTGTATGGGCTCAGTTAGAAAATGGAAGCCTAGTTACATGACTAGTTATGATAACTGCATAACTGGTTATTATTCGATCAGTTCGACTATCAAATCTAATGAGTTGATATCTGTTCATGGTCCATCCATTGGTTTTTATCTGAAATTTCTTGTCGATTGGGATAGGCTGTTATTGTAAACTCGGTGAAACCAGAATTTGATAGCTTTTAATTGAAGAAACTTACTGAGAGGAAGCTCAGAGATACAAAGATCTTCTCATGCACTCCGATTTTGATAAATTTACACCGTTGTGAGAGCTATGTGTGGTTTTGAAGGAGTGAAAACCACTCCTTCTGTGGTTTTGCACAGATTAAATAATTTATTGACTTGGCATTGAAAATAAAATTTGATTATACTTCGTTTGCTGGGATTTTTTATTGTGACTGTGAAGGAAAACGTAATAACAATTTACAATATTATCAATTGCATTTTTCTCAGTTAAAACCCAAGTACAAAATTTTCCATCAAAAGAGAGGAAGCCCCTCACCAATTTTTGTAATCATTGTTCATCAAGGAGAATCAGCCAATAATTGAAATGAATCACAATGACAATAATTTATGAATGAATGTGTTTGTTGGTATATTCTCATGAGGATCTGAAATACCTCTAATGTGAAATTCCTCAACTGTCATTCAATTTTTCACTCTATAAGAAACTCATCATACATAAATATTATTTTTCCCATGGAAAAGTATGAATACTTGAGTGAGTTTTAGAAGTTTTACAAGATTGACACATTGAAATTGTAGCTTGAAATTGAAATGAGGTATTAGAACAGAACTTTTTATCAAAAATAGTTTTTAAAATTTCAATTTCTCAGAAATGAAAGAATATATAGTATATGAGACACTTCTTGAATTAACTCTGATTGAATTCCTTGGAAATACAAGATACTGATGAATCTATCAGTACTGATGATCAGTAACTAATGATAAGTCTATCCTACACAAAACTATACAAATATATTTTGTGAACAAGAAATAGACCAAAATTAATGTATTATAATAAGCAAATGTACGATGTGAACATTGTCATGCTATGGTTGAAGATCCTGCGATACAGCGTAAATTCACATATCCATTGGATTCTACATAGTTGAATTCAAGTATCCTTCCAAAATACAGTTTCTTGTAAGGAAAACGAAATCAAACAATGTTTTGTTTGAGGAAACCAATCAAAAACAAATGATAAAAAAATCAATAATTGGCTCCATTCACGACACCTAAACGCCCTACTGCATGTCCCTGATTGGTCTACATTCCGAAGTATCCACCTCTGTTCCTATCTAGCTCTGTGATGGTCTCCATTCCGAGAAGTATCCATCCACTTCTCGGTTATAACTAGCTCTGTGATTGTACTTCATGTATTTTTTTTTTTTGGATACTGAAACTTAGAACAAATTTATCTAACTTTAAATTGTAATTGTAATTTTATTCATTTTTTTATCGTATAGCTTTTTATCGGTGGGGAGACCCTTACCCGCCTCGCCTAATTGCACAATTTTTTGTGCCGGTGACCCATCCGAGAGCGGTCTTGAATGTTTGTTACTTAACCACATGATAACTTAGAACCGCTCTCACCGAGTGACCACTGATACTACTATAATTTTATTCATAATTAACAATTTGTTACAGTCAACTTTTCTCATCAGGAATTTTGGGAAGCAATGCGCTCAGAAACTTCTTCAGATGTAGGACTGTCGCAAGTTTTGATTGGTGCAATGCAACTTGGTTGAATATTACAAATTTCCACTCTGATTGCAACTCTTCTTGTTCACATTGATATTTTTTAGATTACTTATTTCCTCATGTAAGTGTAATCAGGATTCAATACAGCAAAACAAAAATTCGCCTATAAGTGGAGTTGAATATTGAGCATTTCAATTTCAATTGTATCTTGCCCCTGTTGAAACCTCTGTGTAACATAATAATAATATTATATGTTCTACTCAGGGTTGTTTCAACTGCGAGCAACAAATCAGTTTCAACGTATCAGGATGTTCCTGTATTTAGACGCAGTTACCTGTTCGGTGACAGAAGAACTTGCTTGGGCAGTGGAAGGAGTGAGTGAGAGCGCCCCATTGGCTAGAGTGAGAAGATCAGTGGTCTGCCCGAGTTCAAACAGCTAGAGATACTGTATTACTTATAGTGTATTCCAGTGCCGGACAATCCTCAGTCTGAATAATACCATAGGACAGTATAGCACCAGTGTTTATTGTTAAGTTAATTTTTTGTATCTTTAACTCTTGTTCAGTTTGTTCGAATAGTAATAATAAGGAAATATTTGATCTGAAAAGATTGACTTTTGCCGGTTATTTAGTTGTTCTAATAATGTTCAGTGCATCGCTCCTCCCTGTCTACAGGCATTCGGCTGTGTTCAAGATAATGCAGCGAGTTACATGTAAGTGAAATATTTTTGATATTTATTATTTCAAAATCACTATCAGAACAAAACTTTGAAAACTTCATCCTAACAGTGCGCAGCCTCTAGAGATTTCGCATGTAGCTTTACAACGGGAACAGGTAAGAAAGTTGATTGAACTCCGATAGATAGAGTGCCAAACGCTCCGAAAGTTCATGAGGAAAATATTATGCGTTATGCTTGATGATGAAGAAATAAATGGGATTGATTTCTATCGAGAGAAAGTTGAACCAACTTTCAAATCCAGTTCTTGAAACCCCAAGTTCGTGTGGAATCATGTAAAAGTTGTGAATATGAACAAATATTGTATGAAAATCAGTTTTTACTTTCAAAACTATTGAGGAAAGTATAGTATAAATTGTCTAGATCCAGAACTGGATTTGAAGTACCTAGTAAGAGGATCTGCAGAAATTAACTCTACAATGGGAGAGAGACATTCTATTTTAAGAATTGTGCTGTTAGTTGGAATAGTTTCTCAATGGAAAATTCCAGTAGAAGCGGGTGTTACCGTTACGCTTTACAACCATCGCGGTGTATCCAAAGTTGCAATCAAAACAAGTAGGATAATTGCAGTCATTGTATTAAAGGTACAAATTCAGTGCTCCATGCATGGGAATGACTTCGAGTGAGCCTAAGTTATTGATAGAGTGGTAGAATAAGACCAGTTGTGAAATGAAAATTGATCTCTGATCACTGAGAAGATCTATTGAAAAATATAAAATATCTCGTATTATGGAACACCTTATGAATACGAAAATATTGTAAGGGACTACGGAACATTTTTTGGTCGATCACATCCAACCTTTCTTTCAAGACACCTCTAAATTAAACGTCAATGAGTTGATACCTATCAGTTCAATAAGTTAAATTCATTGAAAAATTCACGAAATTGTATATTGTATCGTATTAGGTATTATTATTACAATAATTAATACTTCACCGTAAGAGCCAAATATTCAATTCAAAGTTACCTCCCACGTATTTCCTATTTTCCACAAGCCACAACTGAGACGGCACATTTGAAAAACGGGCAATTTCTGTGCGACTCAGAGGTTGTTCTAGCTCTTAGGCATGTTGGAAAATGTGAGGTCCAATCAACTCTTTTCGATTGAATTTGGTATTGATCATATCAACGATTAGCAACTCATTTACGTTATCTTTTCAACCTTCATTAACATTTTGTATTTGTTTTTCAGCAATGTCATTACATTATTCATTGAACAACTTATTAACGGTTTGTGAAACATTAAATCAATAAAATATTTCATCAATCAAAGTATCCCCACCTATAAAATTACCCCACCCAACATTTAAATTTCTACTCAAATAATTGATAGAATTTCACATCCAACTTTCATGAATCACATTTTTATCACTAATTTTATTATTAATTACTGAAGAATTGCCAAACATTCTCGCTTAGCTCATTACAAAAATGACGAATCATCTCATGTGTGAGTTGATAAACTCTGCTGATATTAATTTCTTTTGAGATTTGGAATGCTCCAATACTCCTCTTTCTTCCCAATCATCCTCGAAATGTGACCTTATTACTCATTTCATTTGAATTATGTAAATGGTGACATGATGTTTCAACCATCGAAATCGAGTAATACTCTTGGAAATGAATCATTGGCAAACTGTTTAAACAAATATATACTGTTTAAAAAGTAACTTACTAGCCAGGAAAAGGCTCGCTTTGCTCATTGCAACCGTTTAGTAAGAGGAGAAGACTATCCTGGGAAGCCCAGGAGGATGAATATTGAATTTAAATTTTTGCAAGTTAGTTAGTTCATGAGAACATAGAACTACTGTAAACGGAAGATGTAGATGTTTAACATAATTTAGGGGAAATCTCACAACCCTCTATCACATACTCGTAATATTTATCTCAAGTTCTCAATATACGTCTACCACATTCCTACGTTTAGGCTAAGTCGTGCTCGAAAAAGCTGAAAAAACACAAATTACGCTGAAGATTAGTCGTTTCAGGACTTAATATTGAGGGTATATTAAACTAGCAATACATGCTGCTATCGCAAATTTTGAGCGGAGCATTTGTCTGCAGCGATTTATGTGCAGTCAATTCGACCAGTCTTCTTCTTCTTTTTCTCCTCCTCTTCATCATCTTCTTCCTCCATTGCTTCCTCGTCCTCCTTCCTCCCTTTCATCTTTTTGTATTTTTCAGTTTCATCTTTCCGTATCATACTATATCTTTCTGTATCATCATGCAACTCTCAGCTCGATCTAGCGTTCAAAGGTGTAACTACTTTGAGCTTTTCCCAACTCGAAAATTGCAGTTGTTCTGATATGACTCCAATTTGACTGCGATTTTATGTCCTTATTTTTTTCATTGATTATTCCTTCATGGTACCATTGATTTCAAATTGAATTATTCTAGAACCTTTCCATCGTTGAAATGCATGTCCGAGCCAAATTTCATGGAAATCGGCCGAGTAGTTTAGGAGGAGTTTGATCACAAACGATTTACAGAATTGGCCTGAGATTGCGGAACTTCGCTCGACTATGTCTAGCTCCGCTCAAAAATCCCTCGCTGAAAAGCAAAAAACACAACACACACTTTCAAGCTGAAACTCATACCAGAACAATCCATATTTTGGACATAGAGTTCTAGAAAAAGCTGCAAAATTTAGGTTTTGAGGAGAGTTTTTGTATCTCTCAGCGCACGTCTAGAGGTTCAACTGAACGTTTCTGGAGTAGAATTTTTTAGCATAGCGGTTTATTCAGGTGCTATTCAGCGCCATTTTGTGAAAATCGACTCCAATTTTATGGTTTCCGCTAGGGTAGATTTTAGTGGTGATAATGTCTTTTTGCATCATATGATTTAGAATTAGATTCAAATTGAATGAATATGGAATATCTTTCCACAAATCCTTATTGATCAAACTCCAGTAACGATTTAAAAAAAAGGATTACCCTTTTTTGAATTCTAGTAAACAATAAGTTTCGTTACTTCAACTTGTCCATGAATTTTCAACCGTAGACTCAATTATCACTATTAATTGCTTTACCAATTGTTTGATCTTGGAGGCGTTAATGTTGTGGGTTGGGGATTGGGGAAGTGCCTTATCTACTCTTACCCCAGTCTATTCATTCAACCTTATCGAACTTCAAAGTTCAACATTGTCGAGTCAATAAAAGTAGTTTGTATCTTCTATTATATAATAATAAAAAGTAAATTTTAATGAAATTGGAAAGTTCATTCCAATGATTGGTAGACTAATTTCTGATGAACAGGTAAAAAATATGAGGAGAATTAACAAATATTAGGACAATATACTATATAATCAAATTTTTCAAAAAAATCAAATTGTTTCTACACAAGATGTTTAGAATTTTGAGAGCGGGGAGAATTTTTCGAATTTTGGCTTGATTAATATTGGCCTAATTATATTTATAAATTTGATTAATGGTTTTATGTTGTTATTACAACAATCCCTAATGAATAACCAATTTTATATCGCAGAGCCTTTACTGTTCATTTATTATCTGAGGCTAAGAATCAGATAACAGAAACAGGCTTGACAAACTCTTGTTTCCAAGAAATTTATGACATTGATTTGTGTAATTGTACTTTGTAAATAACATGTTCAAAATGTTTGTACATAACCTGTTCAAAATGGGTTTGTTTTAATATGTTAACAACAATAATTTGTCAATTTCTAATTGAACGAGAATGATAAACGGAAAATGAGATAATCTATTCGTAAAAAATATTGACAAATTGAAATCTGACCTCTTCTCATTGACCAACTCTGCACTGCATTTAATTATTTCTGCATTGAACGTTTTGGCACCTTGAATTGTTAAATGCTTTTTTATCATCAAAGACCAGTCGCATTTCAAATTATGTCAGAATAAACAGGAAAATTACAGGTCAGTAGATGAAGATTTATTGCCCAAGGGGAAATATTAGATTTAATTACGGTTTGTTTACTATTATTCAGGAAATAGAGTGCGTCTGTAGCAAGGCTAACCGGCGTGTGTAGAAATGCGGTGATGACAGTTGTTACCTTGATCGAACGTGTAATCGGCATTACACTGGACCATCTTTAAAAAAATAAGATGAATCGGATGATCCATGATCACGCTCATCAAACCGAGCTGAGTGAAGCTCTTGTACAAGAATTTGTCGCTTTGATTTTGAATCAAACATAAACATGTACCTCCTCATCACATGAGCTGGAAATAAACCTTATAGTAGAAACCAAATAAAAACTAAATACCCATTGATAAACGAAAATTTTCATGGTGGAAGTTTTAGTGCATGATATAGTATCAAATAAAATTACCACTCACCAGAAAATCAATGAACTTTGATAAATAGTAACATAAGGATCAAAGAGCACATCAGTCCTTCTGACAAATAAGATTCGATAACTATTCGGGAAAACTCTCTGCTATGATAAGAGAGTGAAATTTTAACCATAAAGCATGATTGTTCAAATCAGTTCAAAGAAAATTGCAAGTAAGCCTGAGTAATGTTTGCAGCCTAATCGTATACGATGATTTTAAATCTGCATTTTTAATTTTAACTGCACTTGATTCATAAGATTCATAGAATTCATCCAATTCTAGTGTTAATTTTCAAATTTCATTTTATCGAAAAAATGATCAGTTGGTCTAGACTCTTTGATTTGAAGGAAATAAATCCATATTCAGTGATATTCCAATTCGATCTTTCACTCCTAAATCTACTTGCCTCAATAATCATATCAATAATAATAAAAATTATGTAATAGTACACATGATAAGAATTACATCGTGGTTTTGTAAATAAATTCGTTTCCGATTATTATTACATCACACTCAATTCATCTCATCACTCTTATCTGATAATCACTCAAATATCTGTATTTGTTGTGTAATAAGTGTCAATTTTCTCATTCTCACTTCATGCTTGATTTAAAAAAAGTGCAATTGATATTGCTTGATTTGAAAAAAAATTGCTTGGGTAATGTGAGGGAAGATGAGAAGAGATTAATTTAACGTTTACTTCAAAATATTAAGAAGAAATTAGATGGATCATTTACCACGCCTATCATTAGTACTACTGGTCCTGCTTTCTTAGGGGTGAATTGATGATGATGGTCGAAGCACAGACAGGAGAGATAAATAGACAGTATAGGTACCTAGTCTGTAGTAGAAGGAAGACCTTTTCTTGAATTTTCAAGTTTTCTTGAACTTGAGTTTCAATATATTGTCACTTCATGTGATTATTGAAGAATGACGAGCTTCAATCAATTCCCTTTTGAAAGAAGAAATAATAATTGTGCTTTTTCTCTCTCCTTTTATTAATTTTGAACATTGAGTCAAGTTCCAACAGCCTGTGAAAGAAAGGAATTTCCCCAATATTATTGATCTTGAGTGTGCAAATATACGTGTACACAACGGCCCCTTTATTTGTCATGACAAAAATAAATGAATTGAATCGTTCCATATTGTTTTAATCGTCTATCATTTCCTATGACAATTTAATTAAAATAGTTTTGAAGATCTCGATTCTATCAGTTGAATGATGTCAGTTTATGATTATGTATCGCATATTGAGATGTGAGTTAACAAATTAAATTCTATCTTCTATTATACTTGAATAAAAATTATGAATCAAACACCGTCTCAGCAATCAAACAAAAATTCATACAATAGCTTTGAATTTTCTGAGTGAAAAATATTGTAACAGGAAAAACATTTTAATAGCTTTTTTATTGAGTTTAACTAGTACCATAAAACGTGATGAAAATGGTCTTCTAACTTTAAAAGTGCTTATAACCATACCATAATGAAAAACATGAACGTCATGATATTGCTTGCGTCATAATGCTTTCTGTTAGGCAACTGTTCAATGGAATTGACACTTCTGTAAATTATAGTAAATTCTTTCACTATTGAATTAGTCTACAGCAACTGTCAAACTTATTGTACCGTGTGTTGTACGTTCAATTTATGTTTTGCTAATAATACGTGCAAGAGACAACACACCTAAATCTCAAAATCCAGAAATATTCATAGGCCTATATGAATACTACTAATGTATTATTGTATTATTATTCCCGCACGATATTCTATTCAATACACAAAGCGAATGAATAAAAACAAAATTTGTTGATGATTTCCCATCCATATTGTTCTGTTTAGAAAACGAACAAGACTCTTATGAAGACTCTCACAAAGGATAATATCAAGAGAACCATAATATGACAATTCAAAATAAATTTCTGCACAGTTGACGAACTGAATGGAATGGTGAAACTTGTAGCCAATAAGTCACCACAATCGTTTTGTTTTATTAGCATAGGTATCTGACGTGAGGGCACCTGGACAAATTTTCGTGAATTGAATAATCAAACATCACTGTAAATATTATTCTATTGTCCTATGAGAGCATTGGAGACATTAGTTGATTCATTTGAAAATTAGTCACGTACTTCACGCTTTTCATTTTTTATGTTCTGTGTAACTTGATGTGAGACAGAACCAAGTGAGTGTTGAGAAATATCACTGTTGCAGGTGTTAACAATACTGTTAAATTTCATTAAAGAAATCTGATCTCTCTGTTATAATGTTATTGAAGTGTTTCAAAAGTCATATGATACTGTTGGCTACTATTCCAAGTTTCAATGCATATTAAACTATAACTGATTTCATAGGAGATGCTACTGTTCACAGTTTAAATATTTATGATGCGAAGCCGAAAGTTGAAAAAATGCATGGCTTGACGACATAATGGACTCATGAAATTGACAATTTATAAGAAGCGAGGCTACAAGAAGCAACATACATAATTGACCGAGACCTATAATTTTCCTTCAAATGGGAAAAAATTACGGTGTTAAAATCAGATGCCAGGATCTTGAAAAGAAGTACTTTCCGAATTAATAAGAAGTAAATTTCCGATGGCTGTGAAGGACATTGTACATTCGTGTCACGGCATTAGGAATAGAAATAAAAAAATATTTGCTTCTAGAATATTCCATTATTATTTTGAATGGAACGGTTGCATGTAGGCTACAATGGGAAGACGTTTGTCTCGTTTCGTCAAATGATCATAACAATGTTAAACACACGAAACTCTCTCAAGATAACAATACTCTTTCTATTAATACAAATTTCCTCAATTACGGAACAAATGAATTCAGATGTTATTACATCTAATTGTCGTCTAACTTAGTCCTGTGCTGAATTTATCGCTTCAAATTTTCTAAAAAATCACTAGAATTTCCTTGTTGTGAAATGCAAAACACCATTCAGACTCAAATTTGTTGATTTAGGGAAGTTTCGGAGAATTTTCTCAATTAACAACTGGGCTACCCATTCATTACATATAATACAGTACTCATTATTCGTTCTTAGTTCTTTATGAAGAGGATGAAGTTGCGCTTTACTAGGATTCTTGACAATGTATGTATTAAATTTAAAACAGCTTTGAAACTTCATTGTCAATGTTTCCATAGAGACATACGAGTCGAGACGTATTCTCTTCAATTCTATTTTTATTATATCAAGGTCACAGTGACATTATTAATTTTATTGGAAATATTGAACAGTGGAACCTCTTCAATTGAATAAATAATATTTTTCTTATTCAAGTGGATACAGTAGGTTATTAGTACTGTATATTAGTCATTCTATTATGACCATCTAGGGTGCTTTGTTGTTCAAATATTACGCACTGCCTTTTCAAAGAAGAAACTCATTCAAACTTGTCACTTTTCTGATGTGACTACTGCCATCAATGACTGGCTTTTTACATAAATCTGAAAATTGGAAGAAAAAACTAGTCGAGCTAAAAATAATTTTTCTGAAACGTTTGGACAGTTCATGAATAAACAATTTTTAAATGATTCAGTTGGTCAGTTGAATGGTTTTGAATAAATTTTCTCTGAACCACATTTCTAAAAATATACAATATATTGTAGATGCTCAACATAATGCACAAGCATTAAAGCTTCGTTTCCATTATTCACAGAAGTCTTTTTTAAGTTAAGCCTAAATTTAATCTACATACTAAATAGTAGGACTGAAGGACCTAAAATATTAATGAAGTTATATAACAAGCTCATATTCAATTCTAAGATGTCTCAATAATTTTCGAGTCGAGACGTATTCTCTTCAATATCATTTTAATTATATCAAGGTCACAGTGACATTAATTATTGGAAATATTGAACAGTGGGACCTCTTCAAAACATGAGACTTGGTGATCGCGGGGAGTATCGAATAAACAAATCACATTTGAATAATCAAATCAGTTCAAATGCATTAAGAAGTGATTTTTATATGAATTTCAAAAACTGAACTCTTAAATTCTATACGATTAGCCTACATTATAACAAGTATTATCTACATACTTCCAATTGAGAATAAATGATTGAAACTTCTTTTCATGTTTACTAGTGCCATCTTTTGAAAAGAGACTCCTTTATCAGCATTGGCAGAATGAATGAATAAGAAAATTAATGGTTTTTAAAGAAGAATAAAAAAGTAATTTTTAAAATGTTGAGAGCTGATTGAAAAGTCTCAATGAGTTTTCAAATGGTGGATGAATGAACTCAATTATTCGCTTTGAATAACTCGTGTAATCAGCAGGTAGAATTAAAGTCGACATATTCGGGGTACAAATTTATATTAAGTACATGATAGGCAATGTTGGGAAAAATGTATGACAATGGACAATAGAATTAGCGATTGTAATAATTTTTTTCACAATTCACACACGGGAGGTGCTATTTGTACCTTATACTTTCTGCCATTGAACTTCTATGGAAAGTTTTATCTAATCAACAGTTTCTTATCAAAATTTTTTCTTATCAACAATGAAAACGATAAGAAACCTTGATAAGTAATACCAGCTCCAAATGAAGGGTTTTCATCGGTGAACAGAATCGTCTTTTTTCATACCGCTGTTCCAGCGGATTATTAGATCGTTGGTAAGTTCTTCAATAGGTATTACACTCACCAATTCAAATGCTTTTTGTATTTGTTATGGTTAGATGAAATCGATTACCACGATAACAAAGCCTTTTGGACAACCACCGTGAATGCTTACTTACTACACTGTTGACCCATCATTACATATCCTGCAATCTAACGTATGTTCATGTGGTGTAGGAGAAAATTAGACATGATATAGTTATATAGATATCCTGGATTCTATTGATGGCAATCATCAATTGAAATAACAAATCTAAATTTCCTGTGATAACCGATGCTTCACTAGCCATGTTATGGAGATGCTTTACCACTTCTGATAGCAAAAGTTACCTCGCAAAAGTCCAGGAATAAAAATATATTAATTAATTCTCAAGCCCGGTCCAGATGCTACGACAAGTCGTCAGATAATAGTCGTAAGCAAAGACGGACGATAAGAATCGCATAGGTATACATGATTAAGATTTTTTATAAAGTCATCCCTTTTATCATAAGATAATATGTTTCCATTTTTATCATGTTTCCTTCATCTTCATGCGGTTTTCAGGTTAAAAAGGGACGACAAATTGGAACAGCAGTCAAAACGTCAAAAATCTTTCAGTCTTTTGAAAAGAGTATCCCCGCTGATACTTTTTTTATCGAACGACTATTGTCGTCCCTTTTCTTAATTTTGCCATCTAAAGGCTACAAGTCGTCAAATAATTATCTGATGACTAGTCGTAGCATCTAGACCGGGCTTTAGTCATAAAAACATAGAAAATATACAAAATATATATGTAGAGAAATATGAAGCTACAATAATTTTCTTCAATATTGGAATTTTGATATTGATTTTGGAAATTAATTAAGCTGAATATGGTTATACAATAATTTTCTTCAATATTGGAATTTTGATATTGATTTTGGAAATTGATTACAAAGCTGATACGACTTCTTCAGATTTTTGCCCTAGAGCCACACACCATCACTCCTTTTTAGTAAAAGACGATGACTATGAAGAAAATGACAACCGCTTGGCGAATTTAAAATAGATAGGAACTGGATGAGTTGACAAGATAGTTGGGACGTAATAGCATTATGAAGAGAGGTAATCAGCGAGATGCCTCGATGGCCCACGATGATAGCATTAAAGCCTGCCGCGAAGAACAATAATAATTCGAGTTCTCCTTGAGCATATTGACCTGAGTGCAGCCTCTCGCATACGCTGATGTAGTCCTTGATTGCAAGACATCCTCTTCAATAAGAGTCCCGTACGTGCGTTATCAAACTTGTACTTGTTCCTTGAACTTGACATTAAAGTACTTTAAACAATGGAATTCTGAAGCTTGGCTCTTCATCAGTGAGAATTTGAACGTATTGTATAGAATAAAGCTTCTAGAAAATGTTGACTCAAATTACTTCGAAAATACAATCTGCAATCTAATTTAATCCAAATACAATCAGATGGCAGAGGAGATCTTAAATCAAACATAGAATTGGAATTAGATTATTCATTTATAAATAATTTGATTCGTTTGAATTAAAACTTGAGAATTCAATGTCTTTTCTAGTAAAACAAGAAATATCTGCCACTTCTATCAAATTAAAACTTCCAGCCAGTGAGACTTCGACCAATCACAGAATAGTAAAGAAACTCCTAGGCCTACTGACATTTCAGTTATTCATATTCCTCAAATTCTATGACTAATTCTAGACCAATCTCTCTATGTTATATCACATAATATATTCTATTTTTCACTGATGCTCCAGCCCATCGTTACAAGTTATGGTTTTATTTGGATTGAATTAGATTGCAGATTGTATTTTCTAAAATCTAAAATAATAATCTAAAATGTTCGAAGTATAATTAGATTCAACATTTTCTAGAAGCTTTATTCTCTTATGTCTTATTAATTTTATAAGCATTGTTCCAATAAATGTATTGAGTTAATGATGGAATATTAATTTTTTAAATTAAGAGGAGTAACCGAATAACTCACTGAAGATTCAATAACTCAACTGATTTTATATTTGATTGTTGACAATATTGAATACTGTATAGGAATTGCAGGTAAACATTTCAGTTATGTTGGATAGCCTACATTTGTTTTAGTAGATTTTCATATTAATTTATTACATCTCCTCATTTAATTATGAATTGAATTTGAACTACTCTTGAGCACTCAAATAATTCTTTGAAGAAACTCAGAGTTTAGTTTTCATCTTGAACCGAATTTGACAAATTAGAGAAGGCGACAAATCTTCAACTTGACGTCTAGTACAGTACTGTTAATAACAGACTGGAACGTGACTAGCATTGATGGCATATTTCGTAAATTACTTTCTCTTTCACGTATTTCAAACTTCATTGTTAAGCTACGATTCATGGCAGTCAATATAAATGTTGTATTTCTGTGATATAATTCTTATAAGTACTTTGAGAGTTCTTGATTGGAACACGAATGTAGAAATTATATAGTTATATTATACTTATTATTCCTATTCTATAAAGAAGTAACGTCGCTTCACGTCCCCGTGATGGACGCATGGGATTGACAGGTAAAAATAATATGTTATAGGAGAATTTTTTATTCCTATAATATACTATTAATTATTCCAAATTTATTATTCAAATTTGCTACAAAAATTATATAAAACCTCTCGCTGTGTTTTAAAGCGCTCTTAAAATAATTGCACAAAGGTAGTGATCGATTGTCTGACCTGAAGCCGATGGATAAGTGAAATTCAAAAATGGCATTTCTTTCATCAATTTTGATCAAGTTTCCTTAGGATGGTCTCCGAAACCGATGTTTCGCCGGGAGCAGACCGGTTCTTTCCAAGAGATTTCCTCCTCTTGCTTTTTTGAGATATAGTCCGCAGCTCAGTCTCTAACAGGGTCCAGCAAAAAGTGGAACAAGAGTTCAACTGACAACAAATAATGATTTGCATACGAATCAGGAGGCATTTCGCAGTACGCTTGCTCTGTTGTCATATTTCAGTACTACTGTTTTCCATTCGCAAATTACGGTTCTTTGGAAAAACACCGGGTCATTCCGCGTATATTTCACACTGAAATTAGAAGAGACTTCTTAGTTGATGACACAATACCAAGTGTTGTATTGGAATACCAAAAACAGAAGGAATTTTCCGTGAATTTGACAGTAGAATATCAAGTAGTCGTGCAGCAAAGTCAATGAGTTGGAGCTTGAAATGAGTTGAGTTGAAATTAGATTGATTTCTGTAGTTGTTTGATCAATTGAAATAACAAAAAACAAAATGAATTCTTCTATGAAAAAGGATGCAAATGAAGAACAGGCCTATCATGAGTAGGGTTAAGTCAATGCTGTATTTCAGTGAACAGTGACTGACAATAGCTGGCTTATGCTGAATGCTGGTATTCACTGTGATTTGTTGAACATTGAATTGCAATAAGAATAAACCTCTACAAATTTACCTGTGGTTAATTCGACAAGAGCAATTTGGAAGTAACGTATATTGAAAGAATCAGCCTACAAAAGTGATTTATTCTTGCCATATAAAAGTTTTATTATGTTTTTACTGCTGTGTTAAAATAACTGCTTCTATTCAAATTCGTCAATTCGTGTATGTAATTGGATTATACTAGATCTACTGAATTATAATTATTGAGGAATCACCACGTCATGGTTATATGGTTACCTTTGAAGTAAAGTGAATTGAATTCAATTTGGAACATACTCAAACTTTCAATGTCCAGCTCTTAATAAAATAAAAATGCAATCCAACAATAGTTTTAAAGGACAATGTAAATCGAAGTGCATAAACGTCCAAGCCTTTCACTATGAAGACGTGCACACATTATAAAACAATGTCTCGTGCTACTTTTAAATCATGTGCTTCTGTGCCTCTAGGCCTTCAATAGGCTCTTACAGGGTATCTTCAAGAGGTGACAAAAGTTATAATTTGAAAAAAAAATAAAATTAATTACCTCGACCAAGATAGGAGTTGTGTTCATCAAGCAACTATCAATTGAATTAGGGATTTCACTGTAGATATTGGCAAAGAATGAATGAATAACATCGAAAGAAAAATTTAACCATTCAAGACTTCAAAAAGGTGGTGGAGCTCAAAAATCGATTAAGTTAGGAATGACTAAGTTTTTATGTAAAGTAATATAAATCGAATGATATCAAGAACACTTGTCTAATTCTATGTTGATCAATGTTCATGAAAGTATAATTAACTTCCACTGTACAATAGTCGCTGCACAGCTTTTATAAACGCATAGTACCGGTATTAAAGGTTGTAATCCTTGACATTGGCAATATTCATCAACTTGAAGCACCTTATCTTCTAGATAGGTTTACTATTTATCTATTTATTCTCAATGTCATTCCAATAACTTTTATTACCATTATCAGTTTAAATTATTTACATATAATTTTCATATTTTATTAATCCAATTCCTTTTTTAACACATTATGATTGGGCTGTTTTTTTATGGATTTAATAGTTTTATGTTTGATTAACCTTGGCACAGTATCTTCTGTCTTCGATTGCTAGCAATTCAAATAAAATCAACTTGACCAACAATAAAAAGCATTGAGTGTTCATGCAATTTTTGTTTTGTTTTGCCAATAAAGTTCCCACCGAAGAATGGAGGGAGATGTCCAAGGTTACCGGCTTGGAGTATTCTTACATCTTGTTTTGTCTTGTTCGTTTTGCTTGCTTGGAGGGCGCGCTGCGTAGCGTTGCGTAGTGGAGTTTCTCTTCGCGCCGGTGCATGGTCCATGTGTGCACTCCGGCTCTATTTTTCTTCCTTACAGCATCCACAACCGGATCTGCTGGCTGGTGGCTGCTTTGGAATAGTGTCACACAGCCGCCAGGTATGAGCAAACAGCCATCTGAATAAACGCGGCGCAAGTTGTGCCAGCCACTGACTGGATGCCAGTTGCGTCAGATGATACTGCCAGCAACAACCGAGCAACAAACTGCGTCAGAGCCAGTTTTTATCGAAGATTTTCTTCATTCGGGGCGGTGTCTTCAGCCTCACCATCACAAAAATAATATACGATGTATACAACCTCACCATCAGAAATCACAAAAAATATACGATGTATTATGCAAAATAGACGCAAAAGATTTACAATCATGTATAAAGACGCTCGCTTGAAAAGTCGACAGTCCATCAGGGACAGTCTCTAAACAATAAAAACGAACAAAAAACCTCCAAGGAAATCTGCAGAACGTTTCAAAACAACTCCGCCGCTCCTTCTCACAACATGTGTGTGATCCCTTGCACCCTCTCACTCGATTCCTTTTATAGGTGAGTCAATCCAGTTTTTCAAGGCAAAACTCTGCCAAGATTTTGATTAGTGTTGATGGAGGAAAGAATTCAACATAGTAGGTATGCGTAGAGTTGATATCTTACAATTTTTCCAGGATGTTTTCATTGATGGCATTTTTCTCTTCCCTTCGCAAACGATTATCTCTCCTATTGACGTAAACTCACGAAAATTGTTAATTAAGAAACTTATTCAAGCCGCAGTCTAAGGAATGTCATTTGGCTGAGTTTCAAAAACGAACAAGGAAAACTATTAAGAACTGAATGTTATTGGTCCTTTACACTTGAAAATAAAAGAAGTTCTTTGTGATGGAAATAATGTGATGTGAGCGCGTACTCTATAGTTGGCTCTTGGAAGTTTCATGCATCACTTATAGAAATTCGGCTTGAATAGACCTCAAGATACGGTAGCTTTAAAAATGTAAAATTTGTAGCTTCTTTTAAAATTTGGAATTTATCCCAGCTTCTCAAAGATTAATGCAATTGATCTTTTTACTGGACTATTTTCATTTTGTTCATTTTACTGGAATATGAATGAATGTGAATATTGTGATTTGGATTGATGTCGAAACATTCTGGTTAAATATACATTATAGAAAAAAATATTAGATACGGTAAGCTGGGAAATTGAAAAATGTACGGCATGTATTCTCTTCAATGAATTGGACAAAAACTATCCACCAATTAAACATTTTCTATGCTATGAAGTTGATATGAAAAATATTGATTTGAATAAATCTGATTACGATAAGATTATGAATATTGTGATTTGAATTAAGAATGTCAAAGCTTCTTTAATCTTCATTTCAATGTGAATATCAATTCTGAATTTGTAAATTAATTATTTGTTCAATGAGCTGAAAAATTAAACAATACAGATCATCTATTTATCTTGTGAATTCTCCATAATATATCGGACTGAAATCAACATAATCTATTTAAAAATTTAGAATAAAACTATAAATCTTTAAGCAACGTCCCCGGAAGTTAATTCAAGGCTACACTGACAAGTTTAAAATAATTTCACGGATGCAACCTTCAAATCATCAATATTATTTTCAAACGTCAAATATTGGAGTTGTAAATAGATGATTGCTGAGATAAGGCTATTATAAGCCACAAATAGGAACTGGAAATTCTATTCAATAGAACGATAATCCATGAACACCGTTTACAGTTAATGAATTACGCGTAGAATGACCTATATTCTGTCGACAGTGATTCAAATATAATTAAAATCACTGTAATTTTCCGTGTAGAAATATGCTTAGATGAGTACTGAGGTGAAAGTTATAAGCTTTTGACACTGAATTTCATATTGTACTCTAATAATTTATTTTTATTCCATTTGATTTTTTCACTTTTTTAATTTTCTGTAATAAAGATAATTTTAATTTAATATTTTTATAAGTTCCATAAAAATTCATGAAGTTTATCTGCAAATTGACTATCAATCCAACTGCATTCACGAATAAGGATAAATAATAAGAAAATAAATTAAAAAATAAACACAATTCGCTATTAGGAAAAATATTCTGTGTGAAGAATTGTCTTGTTATACAATAATAATCGTTCGACTTATGATCATCAGATCTTTCAACACACTTGGTTCAGTAGAACGCTCACCGTAACTGAGACTTATCAAAATGAAACCCTATCCAGGTCTCTTACATTAATATTATTAGCTCCATAAACGACATGTGGGTATCTACTACCTACCAGATAATCATGAGAGATAATTAAAATTTCTATTGTTCTTCCTGTTCCTGATAGGCATGTTTCCATTGCTTTCCTGATAGGCGAAAAGCATTGTAAAGTGATGTTATTAAAATAATTTTCCTTTGATTATTCAAATTAAAAATCCATAAACTACAACAGGCTTATCAAATTAAAAAGAATCCATTAATGAAATAATGTACAAATGATTATCATGTACATTTGAATAGTACTTATAAAAATAATGAGTCAAATTAGACTGAGCTCTGTAATAATTGTATTGCACCATCAAAAGAAGGAATTTTCTGATTCCCGCAAGCAATGCTTGCAATACTTGCAAGCTTGTATATAGTCTATTCAGTTCAGATACTTGTGAACCGAAATAAAATAAATTCTATTTCTGTTCTAATCATGAACTTGAATTCTATTTTCTGAACGAGTGAAGATGTGAAACAGCATTTATTTCTTGTCATAAGTAGTGTGAAATCAGGCTCATCAGCAGTAAAAGAACAATTCAACAAACTGGAAACAGATTGTCCATTACTGAAATAGAAAATTGTGGAAAAGAAAATGGAAAATTATCAATGGAGTGACATGAAAATTGCGCATATAATTGAGAAGATGAAGCAAGGAAGGGTTGTTGAAACAGACGTTGCCAACTGGCAACTAACCAAATACTTGAATGAGTATGAATTATTGATGTTTTGTATATTATTATAAACAAATATTAAGAAAACTCATCTCAAAATTCATAAGATGATATATTTTTTCTTTACACATTGAAAACCAGTATTGAGAAATTTATTTGATGGACAAGGTTCAAATGCAGTGAGAAATCTCGTTGCATTTCAAAAGTATTGAAAAATAATATGTTATATCAACATTATTTCGTCTCCAATAGTTTCGTGTTTTTATCGCCTTACTCCTTTCAAGTATTTTACATTAACTCATCATTATCTTTCCTTCTTTTACACTTGGTTGGTAGGACAAGATCTCTAAATAAAAATGCATTCTTTATGTAAAATATTTTCAATTCAATTTATTTGCCACAATGTCATTCAGAAAACCAAATTTTAGCCGCATTACTAATAGCCAAAAATGTTATTACTTTTTTCGAATGTTAAAACGAGTTTCCCGTCCCTTTACCATAATTGACATCATCAGAGTTCAAGAGAATGCCGAACAGCTTTCCTGGAAATCCAGTTGGCTGGTGTTCTCCACGGTTCTCCATTCCTAGGAGCTTGATAAATGGCGTAGTTTCTTGGTGTGTTCGTTCATGCATTATGCGTACACAAATAATCTCAAATACAACATACATGCCAACGCCAAGAAAGAGGGAAATATGGATAGAAAAGGATACAAAGTAGAGAGGAGCTCTATTTTGCATAGCTTACTTAGTTAGTTTATTAGTTTTCTAATAAATTGGTCATTGACCAGCAATGCTGGATAAAGTTTATAAGGTGTAGGCCTACAGCTAGAGAGCTGTGAAAATCAGAAAGAAGAATTCAAGAGTGACTGGTGTAAGTTGAGGAAAGAAAGGAAGTGTATAGAGAAAATAGTGAGAGGGGGAGAAAGAAAATAGCAAGCATAGAGTGGTGATGGTGGACAAGTCCAGTTTGAAATAGAGGATACAACAAGTTCAAAGCGAGCCTCAAGCATGGACATGGAGCAAGTACTGGTCTTTAGTTCTGAATTAATTGGTGAGTTTATTTTTAGAACGCCCCTTATAAGAAAGCCAATCAGTTATGAATGATCGTATAGACTTCAAATTCTCAGTAGCCTACAGTAAGTTATATTTATGTTAATCCCAGATTGTTATTAAGATTTGATTATAGTTGAAATTATACTAAACTGGCGCCATATTGGTTTCTGCCCCTTCCCCACTCTATCATATTATTGGGTTCGATAACATTTTCTGTACTCTGGAATTAAATTGCCCAGGTTGTTGACTGCAGTATCCTACTGGTAGCCAACATCACAGACTTGCCTACTTCTGTAGAAGTCTAGAATCTTCCACTTCTGGGAATTGCCAACATTAGTCCTATTATAATGACAAGTCTGGTTTTATAACATATTCATTGCATGTTTCTGAGAGATGTCTATGTAAAATTCTAGGGAAAACCCCTCTTTCATTAATGTGAAGGATTTTTCTTTATTGAGAATATTTATCCATTGAAATGAGTAGAGAAATAGAATAATTATTGTTGTTATATATTAGTGGGGATTGATTGACTATTTTACTGAATTTTTAGCGAGTTTTCAAATAAAAATCAAATAGAGAAGATTTTTTCTATTCAAATTGTGCTATTTATCAAATTATTGATGAGAAATTATTGAAATACAATTGTTATTCTTTTTGTGGACATAGTAGAGTTGAGAAATCTTATTCTTTATGAAAACCAAAATTTGTTTTTTGGTTGTAATTATTTATGATATGATCAAAAGCATGCAAAGTCTGACTTTCGTCTAAAATTTCAATACATTATTATGTTACTTCTAGTGAACAACCTTTTCATTTGTTTAAATACTGTACAACGATATCCCCATTATCTTTATCTTAAGTCTTCCATGTTCATGATGCACAAACTCTAAAATAGACTGTAAATTTCAGTGAACATAATCATTGCTTGTGAATCAGAGTAGTGATAATTGAAGCATCTGTCTACTGCCTTGCAAGAATAGTTTACTTGCAAAATATTTAATTATAAACAAGACAAACATTTTAAGTGAGGCATCATTTCCATTTTCTAATTTCTATTAATATTTCCAATTGTTATTATTTTTGTTTCAGAAGAATAAGCAAGGGTGCTATACATCGTCTCCTTTGTTAATTCACTACATCACATTCAAAACTTCACAACGCTAATACAGCGAAGAAAGCAGCTAAGTTGAGCTTGTATTGACTTCAGTTGCAGTGAATTAACAAGAACCCTCAGTCACGTTGTTGTGAGTATCATTATTAAACCATTTTCATTATTTATCAATCATATTCATGAATTAGTTTTTATATTGAGTCTAAAACTAAGTTGCATACATAAAAATAGCATATATTTACATGAAAAGAGCAAGATATTAAAATTTTCAACAAAATATGAAAGCTATTTTTGATAAAAATCAATAATTACCTGAAAACGTTATAGGTCATGATCAACTTAATATTCAACAAGTATCAATAGATTTTTCAAGTGGAACAATAGAAGAAAATTTTGATAATCTCAATCTGTAACTGATATTTTTCAATATATTTTCATCTAAATTAGCAATAACCAATAAGTGGTCAGGTTTCTTTCTAAAACATTACTCCTTTCTCCAATAGACTTCTTAGAATGAAAATGAACGTTTTTCTCTCTCTATTCAGGGTTGAAAAGAGTAATAAGGCTTTACTAGATTGATCCACAATGTCCATAATTTTATCGAAAGTTTTCAAATAGTGACAAAAATTTATTTTTCTGTCAACACTCTTATCCAACCCTGAAAAAGGGGTTGGAAAATTGGATACTAAGTAACTTCTCAATTTTGTAAACATTATATTTGTGGGAAAAGTTACTGTAGATCCGAGTCCTCAAAACTATAATAAAAAATAGCACTTTACTATGCAACTAATTGGTACGTTATCAAAACAGAAATTTCACTGGAAACCTGATTTTGAAGGAAGGACTTTTTGTGTTTGCAACTTGCAAGTACAAAACCTTCAATCATAGGTTTTGTAACAAGTTGAATAGATAGAAATACAACCGATGAAACGAGATTTCTGCATCGATTTCCGTTTGAAAGTTATTAAATACATCTACTTTGCATATAAAATGATGGATAAAGCAACTTATGCAGCATATATTTCGACAGGAATTGGTGGCACTTTGAAGGTTCTCTATATCATTAAGAAAATAATTATATGTTGGACATCGAGGTTGAAAACTGTATTTTTGTTAGGTGTAGCAAGAACGTAACAATCTATTTTTAGAAGTATCAATTAACTGGAACTTTCCAACTTGATCTCTTATGACAAGTCACATTTGATACACATCATCTATAAGTGGTACTAGAAGATTAATTATATTGTACACCTTATACAATCCTATAAGATATATATAAAGTTACAAGACACACAGATTTAAATTATAACACCACAGACAATTTATTCAGAATGTAGGATGGGCAGTGATAGAGAATAATTATCAATATTGTATCAACATATTATTATAAAACGAGTGTTAAACACTTCAAAATAACGTTTAAGCTGAGTTATGTCATATATTTCCATCTTCTCTAGAAGGAACTGGAATATAAAGATTAAGTAGCTGGGATGCAAATGAATTTTATAAATATATTTAGAACGCCACTTGTAGTTTAATATACATAATAAAATCTGTAGAATATTGTCCAATATGGTTATCATTTATATTAAAATAGATGAAATATTGGTCTGTCAGACATTCATTTCTCATTTATTTTCAAGAATGAAATCCAGTATAATTGGGTTTGTCGCCAATCATCATCAAGATAGCTTTTTTGAATAGGATTTACTTTTTAAATTGTCAAAATTAATATACTGAAGATGTTGGAAGATTTTAAAAATATTTTAAGATAACAAAATTATATCTCGACCTGTCAGACATTCATTCCTTATTGATTTTCAAAAATAAAGAAATAATTGGAATTGAGGTATAATTACCATTAAGTAAGCTTATTCAAATTGGATTTATCCTATAAATTGTCATAATCTATGAATGTTTATAATACACTACTACTTCTTCGAGAAGGAATGTCATGTTCCAAATGGAGTTTTATTTTGAATAGTGAGTAAGTTAACCTTCTGTTAATTAGTAGTTAGTTATTACATAGATTCAGAGTGTTTTATTATCAATAGTGAGGTGAAATAAATCAGTTATTGGAATGCTGGCTGGTTTATGAGTGAGATATTCTCTTATCAACATGGTCTTCTTTCACCAGAAAGAGACTACATCACGTCCTGAAAATCTAATTACCATTATTATAGCAGTACCGGTAGCCTAGCAGTAGAAACTTTCAAGACAAGCATTCCACTGATTTTAATTTCTTCAAATTATCGCAGAGCGTAGTCTATCCATATAATTCCAGCTAGGTACATAAATCAACCTAGAATAATCATGCAATGAATTACTTGAATTTCAATTCAAACCAGTTTTACTCAGCTTATCATTACACTTTTGTGCAAGCTCCTCTAACGAAAAGTAATGCAGACGAACTAAGACTTGCCAGTTATTGATGATGAGTTCTATCAACATAGAATAATTGAATGAGAGGACTTAAACAATTCAAATTCAAGTGCTAGAATGTAGTAAAATATTTTCACTGTTGAATTAACCTAAAATTAGCGTTCAGACAAAAAATCATATCCTTGGAAATTTGGTAACTCTTTCTGTGGAATATTTGAAATAACAAATAAATTCTATTTCAGAGTATAATATTATAACTTTTTGTAATACATGGGCTTTTGAATGTTCATATGAGTAGAGTGATAATAATGAGATAATCTTCTTGGATCCATTCTTGAGCCCATGCATTAGCCTACTGTCATTAGTAGAAAAGTATAATAATGTATTGGCTAGTCAAAGCTCTAGTTGCAAAATTATTAGATGGATTTGGAAATTTTGTATTTATTTCAAAGCCATTCAACCTTTATTGGTCACATTTCTGTTCTGAATTCTGATACTAAGTGATTTTCAAACTCTTTTATTATTGATGAATCCCTTATAGAACATTGTTGAGTATAAAACAGTACCGTATAGAACATTGTTGAGAATACAGATTAAATTCCATGTATTCAATTCAATCACATAATTACCAGCATTTTATCTAATTATAAATTCACCGCTTTTTCTTCACAAAAAAAAAAACCCTGCACTTTTAGGCTTACTGGATGTAAGTAATTTGTGTATAGATAGATCATAACCCTCTCCTATATTTTTATTGCGTAGTATCCCCACCATTGGCTCTGTTATACAAAGCATCAATCAAGTTTTGATGAATATAAGAATTGATTAACTATTACCGGTAGTGGAAGTGTATATACTTGGGCCTACCTGTAGGACTATCATGGGTGTGTTTTGTAGGCTTGTTCTAGGCTTATTTATTCCTTCAACTTTCACTCTTGGCGCCACTTACAGCATTATTGGCTCTGATTAGCCGATGAATAATTATTGTTTGTTGTATCAGTTCATATCTAAATAAATTTATTATGATTCCATAATCAATAAATTATTTGTTTCTGTAGTTATGTGAACACATTGCTTTATTCAAATGTATTACCTATTTATCATAATGATCAATAGACATTATTGAAATATGTTGATTAATTATAGAATTGCAATATTCAGGAATTATAATCATGTTAACTCAGGTAGTTTACCTTTTTGTAAACTGATCTGAACATTATGATAATAGAGCTTTTTATCTACATTTTTTAAACTGAATATGATTCTCCTCAATGGTTGTCTGTAACCGGTTGAAATTGCAATGTTTACAACATATATAATTATGGAAATTATTTTGAATCATATAGATAGAGTATAGAGATGTGTCCCTTGCTGAAATATATACCAATAAGCAAACCTCACTACCCGAATTGCTGTTCTCTGACTCAACAAAAGATACTGCTATAAAAATTTTCCTACAAAAATCTAAAAACTATTGACCTCTTGATTGGAAATTAGCACTTACCATTTACTCAATTTGAAACTTCTCCAGGGTCTTCAATAATTACAAAGATTCACGAATTATAATTAATTATTTACAATTAGCATATTATCATGAAAGATTGTTATGTTTTTAAGAGCTTGAACTACATCACACTACTCAACAGAGACACTACATAACAAATCATGTCAAGATTTTACAAATATTTTGACTCAAACAAAATAATTTTATCAATCATCTAATTAACTCATCGCTCAAGTTTACTGTTGAATTTTCCAAGTAGCTATTGTATACAGAAACAATTGCTCATTAAACTTCAATCTAGAAGTGATATATTTCCTTGAAATCTATTGTACATGTAATTATGAGCTGTAAGATTCAGTTTGCTAGAGGTATTCATGCCTCAAAGAAGATTTGTTATGCTTAGTTTGTTATGAAAATAGGAAATGAGAGTTATCAATTGCTATTAATTAAATTAGGTTTGATGTTTGAATTTACTGCTTGAGAAATTTACAGAACATGACAACTGTAATAAATCCTAAATTAGTTGATTTTCCTCTTTTTACAGATTAAATCGTAGAATCCATTAGGAATCAATCAGCAATGGAGCTCCAAACACCTGACCACTTTGCCAACCATAAAGATGCTGTTGAAGATCAGAAGAAGATACGTGCATCAAGAAAGAACCTATATTTAGCAGCAATTAGTGGTTAGTAATCAATGCTTCTTAATAATTAGGATACAATTTATGTTGAAATATTTTACTGAAGGAGAGTTTTAAAATAGTTTATTTATAGCTGTGAACAGAAATCTTTAAAATTTTTGCAGATCATGCTCTTCTATAAAAAAAATAATGTGAGAAATTCGTTCACTCACTGAATCAGAATTAAAAAGTAATACATTTTATTTTCACAATGGGCTGTAGGCTAGTTGTACCCACCAAATCATATCAAATTACAGTTTTGGAATACATATTGAGGCTCACTTTAACGGTGCTTTGAAGTAGCCTCTGCTTGTACTTTGAATATTCATAATGATTTTTGTTGAGGTGGAAAAATTGAATGAAGTGTTATTTGAAATTAAATTTTTACTGTGAAGAAATCTTGAGGATAAACAGTCAAATTATATAGGCTATAATAATATAATGAATAAAAAATAATAATTATATAATTAATAAAAAAAGTTCTATTACTGTTTGTCACATTTGATTTTTATGTATTATTATTATATAAGTTATTGTAAACAAACTTTATCGAGAAGAATGAAAAATTATCCCTTTTATTTTTCAATAATTGAAGAAGCCTCAATAATTCGGTGAATGATTATAATCCAACTAAAAAGTTAAATATTTAAAAATAAATATAATATTCTATTCTGTACAACAAGCAAGGAAACATCCTCTTACTGTATAAAATGTATACTACTCGTACACTATGTATATTCTACTTATTCTACTTACATGCTATAATAGCAAATAAATGACGGCCAATCTGAATCAATTATCATAAATTTCTACATTATTTTCTAACATTAACAATATTTTTACTGACTTTAGGTTCCACACCTAATAATTAATTAATTAATTCATTCAATTTATTCATACTTAATGGAAGGTACAACTCATGGTAATTAGAATTCTATTTACCTTGGTCCAACTCACACCCAAAACTATCCCTTTCCCAATTCCAAAAATATTACAAATGTAGTTTATATAGCATAAATCATAATCCATATTAACATCTATAGGTGAATGTAATATCTATAGGATACCGGTAATCTTCAACGTGCGATAATATTATTTTTTGTGTTTCACTCCAAAAACAAACACTAGACAAATTTCGAATTGAGCTACCAATAAACACCTATGTAATCCAATAAACATCTAATAAACAATGTATAATATGCTACTAATAAACAATGTATAAATATAAACAATAAACAATGAACAATAAACATCTAAACACCAATAAACATCTAAATTAACATCTATAGGTGATATTTATAAAGGACAATCTTTTCATCATTCTTTAGGGGAAATTTATATAGGATAATAATCTTCAATGCGCTTGTTTCTGTTTGCAGCCAACCTCGCCCTGTCAGCGTGTGGCTGCTGCTTTGCGTGGACGTCGCCAGTGATCCCGAAGCTGAAGCAGCCGGGCTCATTCATTCACCTGGACGAGTTCCTCGGCTCGTGGGTGGGATCGCTGCTGATGCTGGGCAGCGCGGTCGGTCCGTTCATCGCCGGCATCATGATCGACGCGGTCGGTCGCAAGTGGACGCTGCTCGTCGACTCGGTCGTGCTGCTCGTCGCCTGGGCGATCCTCGCCTCCGCCCAGTCCGTCTGGATGCTGTTCGTCGGCCGATTCATGTGCGGCATTGCTGTCGGCATCATCTTCATGGGTGTGCCACTCTATATTGCTGAAATAGCTGAGGTGAGTTGCATTATTCAGGATTATTTATAATGCCATCATAATTTATTTATAGATATTACTATTCTATATAGAAGTCTAATTTGCCTGGGATATATATAGTGGGAGTCTTATTGCTTTATTTGATTTTGTTTTTTGTTAATGCTATTCTATTTCAAAATTATATTATTTTTTTATCGTATAGTTTTTATCGGTGGGGAGACCCTTACGGGTAGGTTCCACCTCGCCTGATTGCACAATTTTTTGTGTCGGTCACCCAGCCGAGAGCGGTCTTGAATGTTTGTTACTATAATATAATTATATTATAAAGTAATGTGATTAATTTGTTGTCGAACCCATATATTGTAATATTTCAAGATAAAGAATAAAGAATTATATGCAGGCCCAATGCCACCATATAATCCAAAAACCAGAATCTCATGTGTAGATCCAATGGTCATTATTATCATAAGGTAAAAACTACAAGGAAAAACTGAGTAAATATTTAACATAAAATGGAGGATGACAAGGGATCACATGCAATTCATAAGCAAGATTCATGATTAACGTAGATCAATATTCTGATAACGTGGATTATAGAAAATATGTTCATATGTAATTTGAAAATAGTACAGGAAAATTTCGTCTATAAATGAATGAGAATAAATTAAAAGGACTAATTTTGAAATGATAAATCTATGAAGTGGAATCAACAGTTGACCATTTTTATTTAGCCTTCAAGACGTATAATAATTTATCTGTAAGCCTATTATTGTGTATATTTTTATTTTTTCTAATTTATTGAGATTACGCGGTATGGTGCCGTAAACCAAAAACTTTATTACCGGTCATTTCTGCTGTGAAAGAAATTCTTGGTCTGAACTAAACTATTACTTAATATTGATGATAATCAACCCACGATGATGAAAAGAGGATAAGAAATATATATAATCTAATATAGAATAATTTGTAATTTAGTTGAATAGATTCAAAGTAAGTCCAGTATGTGAATGAATTGACATTGCTTATTTAACACCACATTCTCTATCAAGAAATCATTATTCTATGAAATGACAGTTGAATTATTCAATTCATGATTCAACTCATGAATCAATGTCAACGAGAACCCCCTAATAATAATAAAGAATTGTAGCCTACCAGCCGAACATTATCTAGTATATATTAACGAAAACTGATAGATAGATAGATAGATAGATAGATAGATATCTCGATCCATGGACATAATGTATATGCATAAGATCACGTCAAAACAGTTTTCAAGTAATAGATACTACACTAAAATAAAGGTGAATCAACACACAAGAACGAGATTACCTAGACGGTTTCAGCGGTTGCAGAAAATTCAAGCTGTATGCTAGATTGAGATAGTTGTAAAAATTCTTTTACCTCATAAAAGGGATTCCTGCTAAGCCACTTATATACTAAACTCTTGAACTCTCTGAGATCCAGGTCCCTAGCACAAAGGGGCAATCTATTGAATAAACGCCTCCCCATTATTAAATGACTGGATCTCAGCCTTTCCAAACGGACATATGGAACCTCGATGTCATGCCTATGCCTTGTGTTCACTTCATGAAAGTCTGATCTACTCTGGTATTTTCTTTTTGCTTTATGAGTGAAAACCAGGATACTATAAATGTAGAGATTTACAACTGTCAGAATGCCAAGCTCAACAAATAGTGGCTTACAGTGGTCAATTCTACCAGCTCTACTCATAATTCTGACCGCTCTCTTCTGCATAAGCAACACATCCCCAGTCTTGGTGGCATTACCCCAGAAAATTATACCATAACTTATGACAGACTGAAATAATGCAAAATAAGTAGATTTCACATACTCAAATGGAACACACGACCTTAAACGCAACAACAGGAAGTTCACTCTGGACAGCCTCTCCAAGACTGCATCAATATGTGGGGCCCAAGATAGATCCCTGTCAACTATTAACCCCAGAAACTTAGCCTTATTGGTAACCATGGAGCCACCATTGTATGGTCTCAAACTAAAGACAACTGACTGAGTCTTGGCTTGGTTAAGGAGAAAACCATTTGCTGCAAACCACTCTGATGCCTGTCGATTTGCACCCTCAGCTCCTGCACCAACAGACAGAACATCCCGACCAACATTTATCAGGGTGGTGTCATCAGCATAAATGTAGGAGGCGGCATCCACACTATACGGAAGATCATTAATGGCTATCAAGAATAGCAGAGGCCCCAGGATTGATCCCTGAGGAACTCCACACTCAACTGCTACCATAGGTGACCATCTGCCATTAACCTCCACTGTCTGCAACCTATTACAAAGGTATGAGCTGATCAAATTCAGTGCTATACCACGGATGCCACAGAAACTCAATTTGTCCAGTAAAATTCTGTGACTGACACAGTCAAAAGCTCGACTCAGGTCACAGAAGGTTCCCCAGGCAAACTCCTTCCTCTCAAAAGCATTAAGTATTTCTGTAACCAAAGCATCAATGGCCTCAACCGTTGATCTACCCCTACGGAAACCAAACTGGGAGTCCGTGAAAAAACCTGTGCTCTCCAAAAATGAACTCAACTGCTCAGATATTATGCTCTCAAAGACCTTAGCCAAGACAGGAATAAGTGATATTGGTCGATAGTCAGCTGGATCCTTCCTGTTACCCTTCTTAAAAATTGGACACACTCTAGATATCTTGAGAAAATCTGGAAAAATACCCTCCCTCAAACAGGCATTAATGCAGACAGACAATGGCTCTGCAACCCCCTCGCCAATTTCCTTTATGAGAGAGTTGGAGAAATCATAAAAGTCCCTGGAACTTGAAGATTTTAGGTTTCTTATCACTCTGCGCACATCCTCAGGTGAAATAAGCTTCCAATTAAAATTTGCACTGGTGACAGGGCTATTCTCCAACAACTCCATACATGAGATGGCACTCTGTTTAATCTCCTTTCTTATATCCTCCACACATTGGCTGAAAAAGCGAGAAAAGGCATCAGGATGAATTGGAATCCCGCTTTGCTTACCCTTCCCAGGTCTCATCTTGTTTATAATTGACCAAGCTGCTTTACACTTGTTTGATGAGCTGTCAATGACTCTGCAGTTATGGTTTAATTTTGCCATTCTTATAGCCTCTCTATACTTCCTCTTCAACACCTCATACTCATATCTGGAAAGATCTGTATCCAACACTTTATAAGTGTCATATGCTGACCTTACATTGAGACGCATTGTAGCAAGCTCCATATTAAACCATAGGTTCTCACGTTTCTTCGACTTATGGATAGGGGCACCAACTCTTGTATGCTTTTTGGGACATGCTACCCCAAAATGATACATCAAGGTATTGAAGAATTTATGGAAAATTGTATAAGCCGGGAGGCGAGGATCAGAGCCAACAATATCCTCATTAGACAAACCCAACTCTGAATTCCAATCAATTCTGGATATGCAGAATTTAAAATGTTCAACATTACCAGCTGAAAGGCACCTGAAAGTTTTTACTGAGTCATCAACACTCGTACTGGATTCAGATCCCCCCGATGCATCTCTCAGCTCAAACTTGACCGCATCATGATCTGAGAAGAGGAAAGGCAAAACAACAGATTTAACATCACCTAAACACGCATTAGAGAAGACATTGTCTAAACAAGCCAAGTTACGAGTGGGTTTTGAATTGTAGCAATAGAAGTCAAACTGACGAAGTAGATTGATAAAATCCCTAGTTGTTTGTTGATCCTTTAAAATGTCAAAGTGAGCATTTAAGTCACCTCCAAGAGGCACTGAGGCTCTAGTCAATTTACTGAAGGATAAATTTTCTAATGCTTTTTTATTATTTCAGGATAAACTGAGAGGAGCTCTGGGCTCTGTGATCGAACTTTTCCTCTCAGCTGGATTCATGATTGAGTATTGTGCTGGTCCATTCCTCTCCTACAACAACCTGATTCTTGTGTCAGTGATCTTGCCAATTCTGTTCATCATCACTTTCATCTGGATGCCGGAGTCTCCTCACTATCTGTTGGCATCCGGTAGGCGTACTGATGCAGCCAAATCGCTCAGGTGGCTCAGAGGAAATATTTCACATGATGCTGTTGAGAAGGAAATCACTCAAATTGAGGTACGTGTTACATCAATGGAATTTCATAAAAAATTCATTCCAGTTCAAGTGATGCCTCTCCAACTCAGAATAAATTACTAAAATATGTTCTTTTTCAAGAAAAGCATATAGATAGAAATAGGTTGTATGAAAGAAGAATAGGTCTATAGTAAATTATGCCTTCAATAAAAAAAAGAATTATTGTTGAAATCCTATCACATATCACATTGTAATATAAAATAACATCTAACTATAAAATTTTCTCTCTATAAATATTCTGTTTAATCCCAAAAATTAAATTCATTTACAAATAATAGAAAGTTGTACTGCAGCATATATAGAGTAATGATTATAAATACGATCCATCTTCCACTGGAAGAAAATACAATAATTTAATATTCTCTGATAAAAGAGCTTCAATGCTTTAATGATTGATATAATAATTATTATTATTATCTGATGCAATAATAATAATTATTGCATCAGATGAGAACATTACAAGAAAATTATATTTAACACTATAAGAAAAATATTTGGGAATGAAAAATTTAATTCTGTTGTTTTAAATAAATTAATGGTGTATTTTTATGTCCATTTCAAACATGCTCTCGTGTCATTTCAGGAAAAGCCTCTATGACTTTGAGGCAGAATTTAAAAAAATAAATGTTTGTAAAATTTACGTTTTAAAATGTTTGTAACATTGAAATATGATCTAGCAGATAAACCAAGAGGAAGTAAATTGACTTTCATCATGAAATAAATCCAGTATCAGTGTATCCATTAATTTAGTACCAATTCAATTGATGATCAAATAAGCTCAATGATAATTATAATCTCGATGAACTGTAAAGAAATCACAAAAATATATGCATTAAAATATTGATATAATTGAAGAATTCCTATTTCTTATGTTTTATTCTTGTATACTAATACTAACTTCTTGATTTGGCAGGCATTTCTGGAAGAATCAAGTGAAAAGAAAGTATCACTGCGTGACTTGATAACAAACCGAGGCAACTTGAAAGCACTCTACGTGAGTGTCGGACTTCTATCCTTGCAACAACTGAGTGGAATCAATGTCATTCAATTCTATGTGCAGCCAATTTTTGTCAAGACTGGATCGTCTCTTGAGCCAAAATACTCAGCCATGATTGTGGGTGGAGTGCAACTCATATCTGCCTGCTTTACTGCTCCATTGACGAGAAAGCTTGGCTTCAAGATACCACTGCTCATTTCATCAGCTGGAACTTGTGTAGCTCAGGTAAATACAAAATCACCATTGAAAATAGAAGATGAACGCGATTTTTGGCTGATTAAAATCTCCATTCACTCAGTCTATGTATATACGGCATCAGTCTTATCTCTGCTGATCCCGTATACATTTTTTCAAATTTATTAATTGCACCTAACACATATTGTTGAAAATGGAAGGAGAAAAATGGTATTACATATAATTTTCTTAGAGTGATTGAGTAGCAATTTATGATATTGTTAATTTCTTAAAATTAAGTTTACAGCGTAGGGAATAGGGATATATAAACTGTTCGTTTACAAGCCATTAAATCATCAGCAAAATTCTAGAATAAAATTTGTCAGGACACTAGAGTATCCAGGATTCTTTCAAGGGCGGGAGGGTCTCTCTTTTGAGAGAGACTCATATTATTTGACGGCTTTGAGTTTTTAGAGACAAAAAATAGCTAATATGTTACATAGTTATATTGAGAGTCAAAAAATTTCTATGGAACATTAAAAATAATTTCTAAGAAAATCATAGGTTTTTGAGTATTTTAGAATATTGTAAGGGGACTTTTCTAATGTAATTTTTAAATTTTCTTCATTTTTCAGGTTCTTCTTGGATTCTACTTCTACATGGAAGAGCAGAAAATGGATGCTGTTGTTTATTTTGCTTGGGTTCCAATTTTCAGCTTGGTGCTCTACATTTTTGTATTCTGCTCAGGTATGTCTCTACAAAAACATTATTTGAACTAGTTACCCAATTTTGAATACTATATCCATTATAAATTTGTTCTAGGTACCGAGTTTTGAATACTATACCGTAGTATTCAGTTATTGTTGAAAACTCAAAAACAATAATGTGGAATGCTGTAATAATGTCATAAATATGAAATTTATATACAGTATTATATTTTATATACGACTGCAATTTTAAAAATCAATTACTTGAGCTCACTCCTGCTTGTAACTTCACTATGCCAACTTCCATATACACAATCTCAATCCAAGGTTGAAAAATCTAGTCAATGTAAAAATATATATTTTCTTATTTCAAATGAATTTATTACAAGGATTGGAATCCACTCTTCGCTAACAAGCATGTAAAATAAGAAAGTATAGAATAATACGAATATTTTTTTACTTATTGTGGAACATAGTAAAATATTACTATATTGTTGATCATAAAATTTCTTGAATATTATTTGAATTATGGGCTTTTTTGAGAAGCCCATCACTTTTTTTGTGATTTGGAAATACATTCCTAATTCTGAATTCCAATTTGTAAATTATTCATGATGGTGAATAAAATTCCTTGAAAATCCAGCTCATGTAGTCATTGAAAATATGGACAATATTATTTATGATCATGATTGATCTCATGTAATAAACATCTTGCCTTGGTTGAATTCTAATTTCAATGAATTATAAACTAATTATAAAATCACAAAACTTTATAGAGATAGTCTAATCATTCTAAACAAACTAGCATCTATAATCGTATATATTATATTAGGGTATTACACAATACCTCTTGACGGCACTCTGCCATGGAGAATACGCTGACGATAAAGATTCGTTATTGTACTTGATTATTTTCAAAACTGTAATACTGTTTCATTCAATGAAGGCCATGAATTTAAATTTATTTATTCAAATAAATAAATGAATAATTCAATAAAGGCAATTATTTATTCATTATTACACAATACCGTTCATTATGTTACTACATACACTATCACATACACGATTCGGTATCCTTTATTATTATAGCTATATTAATATACTGTAAGTTATCAAAGATATTCCTGAATATTGAATCTGTACATTAATTATTCCAGCAAATTTCAATTGTTTTTCTCCTATTTTTCAGGATTGGGTCCGTTGCCTTGGGCTGTGATGGGAGAGATGTTTGCACCCAACATGAAAGCATTAGCATCAGCTGTGATCACTTCTTTCACCTTCCTTCTATCGTTCTTTGTCACCAAATTCTTCGCCAACATCTGCATTCGTCTCGGCACGCATTTCGCATTCGGAATATTCGGAGCTTCCTGCGGTGTCTCCTTCGTATTCGTCTATTACTGTGTGCCCAACACTAAAGGCATGTCGCTTCAAGACATTCAAGACAAACTCAACAAAGTCAAAACTCCACCAGAGCCTACAAAGTATGTGACCAAATTATAAAATCGACATAATTGTGTCGTGTGCGATGTGTGGAAGAAACAAATTGCTTTATGAGACTCTTATCAATGCATCTCCTTCCATAGAAGAGTACAAATTCTACTCCATACATCAGCTTACAAATGTGTTCTTGAATATTCTATTTCTCAAAACTGAACAATCATCAAATATGTTTGAAGTATGCGAGTGACTTCTCCTGAAATAGACAAGCTTTCAAATACTGCGATTCAACTCTCATAATTTGATTAAATGAGTATTATTTTATTCTTCAAAAGAGACAAATCATCATTGCTTCCAAAATGGACTGTGATCCTTACATGTTATAATGTGACGTTTTTTGGAATATTCACGGTATTAATTATTTGTGCTATATTTTATTTTATAACAGAACTATATGTTTCTATATTGTAAGTGTATGTGAAATCTATATAATTATCAATGTTGACAGTTGGGCGCAAGGTGCCAAAATAATATTCTATTATTATATATAATTCAGTCATGAGTAAGATATGGGATCAATAAGTGCTCAAGTGTTATGTTGTTAGTGAAGTATACTTTAGATTTTTATTGAAAACTACAACTAATATAGGTGATCAATACTTAACAATGAACATTAGGCTACTATCAAATTATATATCATTAAGATTCATTATGAAAATG
The DNA here is from genome assembly GCA_017141395.1 of Laodelphax striatellus. NCBI lineage: Eukaryota > Metazoa > Arthropoda > Insecta > Hemiptera > Delphacidae > Laodelphax > Laodelphax striatellus. The sequence continues at coordinate 46,652,170 of CM029532.1, read as the reverse complement.
TAAACATTCAAATGAGGTCATATTATATTTAATGAATTCTTCATTCTGGAGGTATTTTAGCATTCTGTTTACAAATTAATCCTAGCTAATGGAATATTTGGCTAAAGGTTCATTTGATTGCATTTCATGCAATCATACCTCTCAATCAAAGACAATTGTGGATTGCTGTTCCATGGAACTAAGTATAATATATTTTTCTACGCATCACTTTCAACATATCAAATTAATATTGTGATGATTTATCTGCCATATTATTTATTAGTGAGCTAAAGTTTGCTTTGTTATTGTCTCTCATGCCAGGATAACATTGTTATACAAAAAAGTGTAAAAGTCTTGAAGTGAACTTGGAATTTTGTAATTAAGGACATTCTTTAATTCTTTCTAGTTTTATTAATAAGATTCTATGGAATTGTGTATTGAAAAAGCGTTTATCCACTTGTGTTATTCGACATCAATCATCCTAGCTTGTTAAGTGGGCCTACAGTATTTGTCATCTGTTTTATAATGAGACTTGATAATTATATTATAAATCAAAAAATGATTCGCTGATTATTATTTACATTACAATGCAACCTACTTACCCATTGTTATGTACCGTATTAGGGTTCAGTAAGTTTTGAGCAATGGTAGGCCTAGTAGTAGTAGATTAATAGTGTAAAATATTTTCATGTTGGAATTGGTTCTAACTCTATAGAATGAAATTTTTCTAAAAGCTGAAAAACATAATTTTGAATATTGCAATTCTTGACAGGAGATGAAGTACAAGGAATCTCTTGGGTCGATCCAGTTCAGTTCAATTAGTTTTAACTAAAACTTTATGGAATTAAGATTTTCATATTTTGATTCTACTTTGAATCCCTTTTACACTATTAATCATGCGCAAAGAGGTCTTTTCATGTTACTACTTTTAAGGAGAAACAATAAATGTGGTCAAATAATGAAAAAAATGTATAAAGGCATAACTTATAGCCATGAAAAATGATCATGTTCAGTCTATGTGAGATTTACTACCGTATACAATTATAGATCATGAGATTGAACAAAAAATGAACTACAGTACTATTATTCAATGATAGCTGTTCGATTATTTTGTAATACAGTATTATTTATTCTGTAATAAACAAAATATTTTTCAAGAACGGAGCGAGTTCTGATAAAATGTGAATAATTATTGTGCAGGTCACTGCTCTCTATACAGAGTTGAATATAATCTGTGTAAGACAAAATCTCAATCATCATAACCATTGATTTTAGATAGAAAATCAATCTATCTAAAAAAATTTAATATTTTTCTATCTAAAATCAATGTCATAACTGAAAATCAATCTATCTAAAATTATTTAATATTTTTCTGTCTAAAATCAATGACATAACTGAGTGAAGTTGCAGCACCATATTAAGTTATGTGAAAGAGAAATACAGTTTGTAGTAGTCAAAAGTTATTGACCTTTACAAGGGAAACTATTTGTAGAAGTTGAACTCAGAAGTTTCCCTCAACACGACAATTCAGCTTAAGCTCACACTGAAAATATCTCGGTATTCAGGCCTGTATAGTAGTTCTTTGCTTCCCGAAATTCAGCAGAAACTTTGATAAGGGCGATGAAAAGTCGATTCACGTCTTCTTACTTATCTGACGAGACGTGAGCTTCTTCAACTTTTCCTCGGTACCCCGTTCGCTGTTTATTATTTTTATCTTTCCCTGCCTCATCTTGGCTTCACAAGCACTACCATCTTCACTGTTCCATAATCTTACATTACTTCTCGCGTATTCTGTACCTTTTTTCACAGCATCTGTGTAAGAAACCAGAACAGCGCGATATTGCCATCATTACTTTGGACCAGACTCCATCAATCAGCAACATACTCAACATTGTTCACCGGCTGTCCTTTCACTTTTCTCTAGCCCATCATATTTTTGTAGCAAAAGGTGGAATTTTGTAAAATAAAGAAGCAAAAAGAGAGCGAGAAGTCGCATCAAACACGACCTATCAATAATTTATATTAAAACAAAATTAGCCAAATGTTTTATACAATACTCATAGAAATTATTGGTTTAGAGAGTTTCAAATGTTCTAAATACTTCGATGGCTTTCGTTGTAGTGATAAACACCTTTTACAAGCATATAGTATCACTTCATTGCAAAAATGATTGACAATAATAGGAAGATAATAAAGGCTGTAGATTATTAGGCGTGCTGTAGCTTAAGACTAGCTACAAAGCGTTTTTCAATTCAATTCAGCATTAACTTACCATTTTTTTGGATCTGAATGGAATAATTTCATCAGTTCAACACACAGTCATCACAACAACGCTAGAACCAACGCTATACCTTTGTTGAAAAGTGTTATAATTTTTGTTAAAATTTTTGAAGTTATTTTCGAGATATTCAATGTCTTGATATATTTCATTGATATAGATAATTCATTAAGTAAATTATTGAATATTCTTAGGCTGGCTTCGTAAATTAAAATGTCAACAGAAATTGTAGATGAAAACGAAGAGTCAGGCCTGGATTTCCCACTAGGCACACTAGGCACTTGCCTAGGGGCGGCACGTCCTAGGGGCGGCACGGCTCTCGGGAGCTAAGTTAGTTTATATTTGTAAATTTTACGTTTTATCCAAGTATTAAGAAAATTTTCAAATTACTGGAGTATTAGTAGTAAGTTTTTTTAGATTGTTTTGTAATTTGATAGTTTGTTTTGTTATTTGATAGTTTTATTTAATTTTTTGCGCTTCTGCATCTGCATACTAATCGAATATTCCAAATAATAAAAAATCATACAATAATCATAACAAATAATAAAATCATAAAAAATGAATTATTTTTTGCGAATATTGATCAAGATTTTCCTTGTGTTGAATTATTTTCATATTTCAATTATTTAACTGTTTGGCCTGAATTTACCTAGATAATTAATTTTTAACTTGATTAATTCAATGTGTACATGATTTTTACAAATTTAATAGTGCTAATACCGTTGGTTGTACTAATCGAATTTGTAGTTTGATATTGGAGTACTGTATACCAATCGAATATTTCAAATACCACAATCATAAAAACTGAATTATTTTTTGTGAATACTGATAACGTTTTTTTCGAGTTCAGTTTCCTTTTAAAATTATTTTAGTAGTAACTTTATGTAAATAGTTTTGTATCTTATTCAGTATATGATTTTCACATTATTTGATAGTACTAATACCATTGGTCGTGCTAATCAAATTTATAGAGTATGATATTGGACTACGGTATAGGCCTACCAATCGAATAACCGAAATAATCAAATCATAGAAAAACGGAATAAGTTCTCATGAATACTGATCAAGTCTTTTCTTCAATATTTTAATAATACATTTTTTCTAAAACTAAATTATTTAATTTTTCTATTTCAATAATTTATTAATAAGTTTATCTGAATGATTTTGTATCTTCTTCAGTCTAAGATTTTTAGAAATTTGCTAATACCATTGGTCGGTCGTGCTAACAACTATATGCCAATGAAATATTCCAAATACCCCATTCATAAAAAAACTAAATTTTTTTGTGATTAATGATAAAGTTTGTTCATGAGTTTAATTTCTAATTGTCAGTTATTTTTTATTACTTTGAATGAGCATGGACATTTTAAAATATGATAAAAATCTAAAATTAACTGATTGTTTTGTTAAAACCATCATTATTGATTGGTAAATTTGGTATTTTATTTTCATAATAACTTTTATATATATATCTGATATGCCAAGGGGCGGCAGCCAGAATAGTGCCTAGGGGCGGCAATAGGTTGAAATCCGGCCCTGCGAAGAGTTATTATAAGTTTCTAATTAGACTTCACAATTATTTTTAAACTTAAACGAAAATGATTTCAGCTTTCTTCAAACTATCTGTACGTTGCAAAGATTGGTCCAAATTTTTTATACTATCCACACGTACCCGAAAAGATTCGACTCAGATTTCATTTTTCATCAATTTAAAGCTTTCTTGATCATTTCCTTTGAGGATCATAATATATAGTCAGCTATTCCCAGGAATCCTACACTTCTTGATTAAATTCATATCCTACACTACATACCGTATTACATCAAATAATGAGAAAGGATTGCATCATATTCATAACAGCTATTGAGAGTATTAACAACATTGAAGTTATTAATTGGAAAGAAATGTTGAATAAGACTCCATTTCCCTCAAAAAATAATTTAATAAATATTTAATATGTAATAGAATACAGTACTGTATTAAAACGTGATATTGGATAATATTCTTAAAAAATGATATTATTCTTGAAGAATTATATAATTTTGAAGAATTATTCCATAAAATATAACTTAATACTTGAAAAATGAACTCATTTGCTGAGCTAGAACAAGTTTATCCATTGATCAAATTATTCTATAATGGAGTGAATTGAGTAGAATGTGGTGAGTCAATGGAGTTATGTGGCTTTGGTTGCACTCGGGCATTCACCATAGGCTAGAACACAGATTCATTTCCGCCCTTGTCACCGGTACGGATCATAAAGTTTCAATTATTCAAGCATTGAACTTCGCTGACCACATAGGAGCTTGACTCTAGAATTTGAGTTGAACATTTTTCCTGCAAATACAGTTCCAGTAAACAGAGAAAATTATGAGAAATTTTAAAATACGGTAATTAAATTGATGAAGTTTTGAAATGTACGCTTATAATGCACCTATTTCTAAGTCTATTTACGATCTGGGGTTTTCATCCTCATTCAGGAATTGGGTAATCTAAAATTTTTGAAAGAAAGGATTTGATCAACGATCATACGATTTCAATGAATAAACTAAACTATGCCAATCATATAGTTTCGTTATAGATATAATCATAATATTATTAATTTGTTATTATAAAGATAATCAACATCTCTTGTAAAAAAATCCTGAACTTTCTTAAGATTAAATTGGCATAGTAAATTAAATAAATTGACAGAATATCAACAAAAATAAATTTATTTATTTACATTTGTATTTCAAAAAGTGATGACACATCATCATGAAGAGAAAGTGACGAAAATGAATCTTGCTTATAAAAATCGTGAAGAAGGTGAACAATATTTTGTATTATTTGATAAAAAAAATACATTAATTACTAGACATGGTTATCATCTTTGGTTACAGTGTCAACATTCTCAAGAATTTAAAACTGAAGTAAGACTCATTCATTATCATTCATTCATACACTTGTTATTATTATATACAAAATTATCACATTATTGGAAGGTTGATGCTCTAAACCATTTGATTATTATTCAATTGAATATTGTTTGTGATTCCAGTTATTTTGACTTGAATGAATTTTTTAAAATCATTCTTGAAAAGTTCCACACTGCGAAAAAGGATGCGTATGCAATAATCTGTACTAGTTTTTGAAAAAATTCTATGCTTGAGAAAATTTTAATGATAATAATTAGAAAAATAAGGATATCGGTAATATCATTTACAGTTAGGCCTATAATACGAACTAAAATCTTTTTCAATTCTAACAAACTCTATATTGAAAGCTTTTCTTATATAAATACCAACGTCTATATTATGAGTTGTTGATCATATTTTAAAAATATACTAATTGTATGGAATCTGATAGAATTTTTCATGGAAAGAATAGTTCGATCAAGAAAAGTAAAATATCCAAAATTGAGACTTCACTTCACAAAATAAATTGCTCAATCAATAAACTTGCATACATTGCTTAATATGTCTATCAAATTACAAAATACAATTTTTTTCACTTCAAATTGAACCAGTTGATGAAATTGCATGACCTCATTATGTTGATTACAATCGATTTGAAATTGTCAATCGCCGCTGCTCTTCTTTTTTACGAGAAACTGAAATCACGTGCGCCGACCACAGGGATCGATACATTGATTTCCACTGGAGCAGCACATAGCAGAGATAGAATAAATTGAATAGGGCATCAGTATATAGTAATGTCAGGTGGGGCGAAATAACAGCAGCAGCAGCAGCAGCGGAGTCGTTTCTTTGGCTGTGAGTGGCCTGCCCTGCACGAGCGCACCATAAAAGTTCAGCTCGTCTGCTATCAATAAAGCGGTATATTGCTGGCCGTTTTGCCATAACTACCGCGCACGACGCTGTGCAGCGCGGAAGACTGTCTCGGGGGATGCGATCTGTTGTTTCTATTGTGCTGCTGCGATTCGGACGATGAGGGAAAACTGTCTGAGCCGTGGTGGCGCTTGTCCTTCTTCATGTCGTGATGATGGTGAGTTTCACTGATTGAGGAAGGTCGCTGTCTTGTCGGGTGCATATTGAAATGACCACCTGGACCACCCATGTCATGGAACGGACGCTCGGCCATTTGTCTCGCCTGCTCCACTGTGCGTGGATCCAAAGCCAGCTTCATAGCTGCATCTTCTTCGGGTCCATAAGCAGCACTGCCTCCAAACCTCACATCCGACACTATCCGGCTGTCCATCGGAAACGAAGGACGGTAACCGCTTTCCCGCTTGAAGTAGTTCTTTCCAAAATCCGCTTCACCATTATACGGACTGTTATAGAAGTTGAAATGCTGGAACGGGTCGTTCCTTTGATGCAGTGGACTATTAAACTGCATAGCAGCAGTCCTCTGTACACGTTGTGATGGGAAATTGTTGAAATCGAATGAATCCTCCAATCTCTGCAATCTGTTAGTCTCATGTTCAGGTCTGGCGGGTTCATACCTTGAACGGAGAGATTCCCTTCCAGGCTGCAATGGCTCCCCCGTTTTTATATCCACAGGTGTGATAGTCGACTTGTAGTAGCCCTTGCCACTGGGATGCTTCTTCATCGGCGATAAATCCTTGGGTTGATCTAGTGCGCTCATAGGCAGAGGTTTGTAAGGAATCGGGCCGTACTTTGTGAGGATAACTGGTATATTTCTGTCGGTGTACTTCTTGGCCTGCTCCATGAGTGGACCGTCGTTCTCGTCACTCACCATTATCATTTGTGACAGCACTCTGCCCTGGTCAGCACTTTCGGCTCCGACCTCCGATGTTAGCATGATAGAGAGTAGACAGTACGGAAGGAGGATCCATGACGTCCTTCTAGTGGGGAACATTATACAGTTGCACCTCAGTATGGATGCAAACCTGGAACACAGAAAACGTTGAATTAAAACTCAATAGTTACATTGAACAAGAGAAAACTAAACAGTCATAAAGAATAAGGTGACCACGGCTTATTATAAAAAAATCCTAGTAGAGTTTCTATGAGTCAAACAATTGTAAATTGAATACTGTGGATATCTATGATTCTCATGGGATCGCGGATATTTCATGTATCAAAATATACAGAGGGGTGCAAAGGTAGTACACAATAATTGAATATTTTATAGAAAAAGTAGGCTTACTTATACAAAACTAAAATTTTAAAGTTCATTTCAAGAGTGTTAAGAAACAGAAATTAACTTTTCGTGCTTATACAATGTACCAACTACGACCAATATCCTTATTTCCTTTGTGTTCAAACTGTTTGCTTTGACAGTCAACACACTGCTGTATAATACTATCTAATTTTGCACTCCTCTGTATAATTTTTCAAAATTAGATTGTTTTACAATTCGGATAAGAAGACTAGAAGTTGTCACAACCTCAAATTTATTAATGTACAGTATATATTATCAAGATATCGGTTTTGGTTGTTACAGCATTACCAATATCTGGTGAATTGGAACAAAAGTAATGAACCAATAGCAGGCGTTCATATTGATCGAACTACCAATCATATCGCTCGCTAATCAGTAGATATTCTGTTGCTCATTACTTTATTGTTCTTATATATCAGAGATTGTTATAACTGAAACAAGTATCTCGATATGTTAATAAATTTGTAGTTGTGAAAACTTCTAGTCTTCTTATTCGATATGGATAACACAATACCACCATGTGTGAGAATTGTGGAGCATATTTTGATAAATGACAATATTCAATTATTAAAAAATTGGAGTTCTTGCTCCTTACACTATTTTTCGCGTTTCTTCTATACAGAATATGAGAAATTTTCTGCTTGGACTTCTCATTTTATTATTATCTTAGTTTTTTCATTTTCTCATTATTCATCCTATCAACTGTGTATGGTCCTGTATTTGAAATTGATAGGCCTAAGTTAACTAAGTTGTTTCATAATCTGAATCCAGATTTTCTTCAATCTTTTTATAAATAATTCATGGATTCGCGCTGGGAAGATTCTGTTTTTATCTGAGAGTTTCAAGTTGAGTTTATTTGTCAATGATGATTGTATTGTGATTTCAGCCGACTGGCGACTACAAGAGCTGCAAATAATATATGTCACATATTCTTTCTCAAATTTACAAACATTCATCGTCCTGATTGTGTGATAGAAATAATATTCTCCTACCTTGATGACAACATTTCACTACATGACAATCTAAAAAGAAAACAGATGTTTCAAATATCCTTGTCAAAAGACTATACATGACAGAAACAATTATTTATTTTGACAGAATATATAAAAGCATATCCAATAAAAATCAGTCGTTAACCTTGTTGGGAATGAAATAGTCCGTCAATTAAAAAAGTATCAGAGATCTCAGTTAGTCATTCACCCAAGGGAGCTATTCAAAGCTATTGGTTTGTTCATCAGAGCGTAATGCTCAATCTGGGATTTCTCCGATCCCATAACAACACTATAGGACGACGGTCTCATATATGTAATAACGTTGGCCACGACTATAAGGGTTGACCCCATCAATCATACCCGTTTTTACTTTATTGCAAGCCTGTACACGCTCGAGATCGAATGGAAAATTTCCAAGATACTAAGATACCACACTCGAACGTTTTCATCGTTTGTTTATGAAAGTGATGTAGAGTAGCATTAAAATAAATGAGTAATTGGTATTCGAAATTCATTTCTAAATGAGTTCTGCGAAGTAAATATTTTTCACCATTTATATGATAAATATTCAATAGTTTCGAAATTGATTCCCAAGAGGAGTTAGTTACCTCATTAATAGCTTCAGAGATTCCTCTTCTAAGATATATTTTATCATGGAGTAAGGGAGTAAAGTAAAGGAAACAAAAACTAAATTGATTCAGCTATTATTATGTATGAAAATATATGGATCATTATTATGGATCGTATTTCTCATCAGAAAATTTTGGCTTGATGAAATTATAATTCGTTCTATGCTTTGGGGCTAGCTTGCTTTACTACCAATTTCGTCTCGCTCTACACATACTGTAATTTATTCGATGAACGGATTGTAGTTGAGGTAGTTGAATCCATATCATCATCACAATTCTGAATTTATAACACAATATGATAATGAAATAAACTGTGGTCTATGCCAATACTGTGACCTGCCAATCGTACGAATAATAAAAGCATTACAATAAAGCGTAATAGCATTTACAATAAAATGATTCAATATATAAATATACAGGCCAACAGTATGCTTAAACATGTAGGATGGGATTGTGAATTAAGTATCAATCGTAGAAACCGCAAATGATTTCCTATTATTTTTCAATCTCTCAATCGCTTTTATCGCATTGAATCTGAGAAAGCAGTGCGGAATAATTCACGATAAATTGCTCACATTGTTCACTTCGAACGATAATATACTGATTCATGAAAAATATTGTTTGATGAACAAATATCGAGTTCAAAACTCGATGTTGCCGATTATTAACCCTTCATTCTGCATGAAAAACGTCGAAAATTTAATGCACGAATAATTTAATTCATACCGTAACAGATTTTTGAATATGAAATCTTCATGTAGGGAGGATTATTATTCTAATACCATGCGAAATACAGTGATATTATTCTTCAAAAGTACTATACAAGGCGGTCTTTGATATAGGTCGTTGATACCGATTTAATACAAAATATCCAATTTTACGGCGCAAATAAATAATAATAATTGATGCTACATTCGAATTTTTCAAATTTTGTACCAGGCAGAAAATATGATGTTTCGTTTCATTAGGGAACAGAATGTTTCACATAGAGGATGCGTCGAGCAAAAACCAAAAACCGCACACCAAAAAAAAAAAAAACAATGAATCATAATACAGATCTGATATCGTGACGGTGAGTTCATCAATAATGAAGCATTGACTGAACTCTCGTTAGCAATGAAAACTCAAAGGATGGAAAATAATTGGACTCATTTGCGAATTCTCAGAAGGGAATATGCAGAGTGGAGCCCGACCCCAACGAGGGTCATAGATTACCTTGAGTTTCGAACGGTTGTCACAGAGATCGTTGCTCACTCTAAATAGGTAAAAGCCAGGAAACACAGGCAGGTGTAATCTATTTCTACTTTCACAAACTCTTGGTACATGACGAGTGCAATGCTTCAATGAAGCTGTTTTCTGGTCAATCGATACAGAAAAAACTGCAAAAACATTTTCTGATTCTTTTTTATAACGACCGACGTGAAATAACTGATTGAAATGAATCTCTCATGTGGAATGTACCTCTGTTAACGAGTTTTGAGCATTGTGAAATTTTTATTCGTTGTTGATATAGACTAAAAAAAATTGGGAATCATTTGTTACGTTGCCATAGCGAAACTTGAAGACCCATGTAAGTAGTTGGGTTGCATTGCAATCACTCTATTACGCTTGTTAAATATTGGATTTTTTCGTTTTCAATTCTTCACCAACAATAGAACAAATACTTCATTCCAGTTTAACAAGATCAACGTTCACAAACACCACTATAAAAAAATAATGATAGCCGCCTCAGGAAAAGTGTAATTGAGTGAGAAAAGGTTTTATAGTTCATAAAAAAATCTCAAAATTAGCTATAACAGTATTACTTGACTTCCGATTCTGAGACATTACATCATTATCAATGATTTGAAACAACCTATTGTAGTTGAAATATTTTTTCTGCGATTTAGGGATTCGAATAACTCTCGTAAACAATCAAGATATAATTGATTTTTCTACAAGAATTTTCATGGCAACTTCTAGGCATAATGCAATCAACAGGTGGTATACTGGAACCACTAGACTTCGATCTCACGCTCCAGATTATTCTCAGAATTCATTGGAGATGTTATTGGGAATGGATAGTCGAAAGTGTATACTTCACTCACTCGATTTGATCGGGAAAGCGAGTGTGAAGTTTACTCTTGAGTAGATTGAGAGTAACTATTCAGGTTTACTCTTGAGTAGATTGGGAGTAACTATTCAGGAAGGAGAGTTTTGATCAGAAAGATTTGAAAGACATCATCAACGATCGTTTACTGGGTCTGTTCATTAGACAGCAATGAAAACGTGGTTAGTGCACTATTATTGCAGCATGAGTGTTAAACCAATGTAAATCCGTTTTTCAACAGGCCTTTGGCGTGGGTGGTTACTCCTCAGCAGTAAAACCCTATCTAGCTCCTTTCAGAGGGATTTGCGGATTTAATGGCTACAGCTGACTCGCTTCTGTTAAATCTTGCAGTAAGCTCATGCAAGGACGAAGACGAGGTCTTAATCTCCCCGTCTATTGAGATTGCTGGTAAGCTCTTGTAGTGCTCTGCTTGCTCCGGATTTGATTCACGAGTTGATCAGGATAAAGCTGATAACTAGATTTAGTCGATGAAATCCTTTGTAAAGTGTAGCGTATGAAGAATAAACTGGAAATTTATCGTCTCAGCATGGAGAGATGATAGACATTAACCAGTATGATACGCTATTCCTCATAAACAAAGAATAGCTTATTGATTTTGAATGAATTAAAATTATAGTGAATGCTAAATTGAAGGGTATACATTAAATGTTAAATTGAATGCTTAGTGTTGCTAAATATTATATTTATATTCATCAATTATATTTTCAAGTCCTGGTTGAAAAAAGAACACTTTTCACATTTCACTTTCCAATCATCTAAAGCTGAGGTGACTTGCCAAGTTTCTCAGTATTTCAAAGCGAAAGCAAATCAAATCAAATCAAATCGTTTATTACACAAAAAATATATACAGAATACAACAAAAAGAAATTGACAACTTTGTGCTACACGTCGGCAAAAGAAAACTTGTACGCCGACGTGGAGTCTTAATATATCTTATTCACTTGCACATTAATATTACATAAAATAATCATAAAATATTATTATATAGGCTTACAATAATTAACATTCAACCAACTAAATATTCCATTCTAAGAAATGACAATAATTAAAGATATACATAAAGCTGAATTTTAAATTCATACAACATTAATCAATATCAAACCAAATCATTAATTGAATAAAAATAATTTTCTTTCACCCAGGTATGGAGTTCTCTTATTTTAGGCTTCTTTATCAACCATCCTCATGTAACTTTATTATAGAGCTTATTTCTCAAATATGAAATATTTCTACGGGATAGGGTGCTGTCAACTCTTTCAATTATGATTAAGTTTTGAGCTACTTGTAAGTTACTTTGAGCTACTAGTTACTCTTTGAAAATTTTGCATATTTTTTAATTTGAGCACATGTTTCTTAATAGTCTTTAAAATGAAAAATTGTCTTATAGTGAACAGATTGGAATCTTGAAACAATGTGACACTTGGGAAATCTCTTGGATACTTCATTATTGTTTTGATAACTAACTTTTGTATAACAAATAAAGGTTTTAAAGTTGAATCAAAAGTTCCTCCCCATATAGAATTACCATACTGAACTAAGGATTGGAATAAAGCAAAATAAACAGATTTTAGTAATTTTAGACTCAAAATACTTCTAAGCATGTACATTTTTAAATTGACCACCCTTAATTTTCTACAAAGGTAGCTAATCTGAGGTGACCAGCGCAGATGCTTATCAACAAGAATACCAAGGTACTTGTAATTGTTTACACTCTCAATAACCTCATTGCAAGAATCACATGGATACCTGTTACAAGAATTATTCAAACAAAGCCTGTTCAAATCTAGATCTCCTCTTGTTGTTGGACTGAAGGTCATACATTTTGTTTTACTAAGATTAAGTCTCAAATAATTACATTTTAGCCACTGAGAAACCTTAATGTAACCCACTTTTGTTGGAAGATAAGTGCTGTGTCATCAGCAAAACAAACTGTCTTAGACCCAACTGACTTCAGTACACTTTATTTAGCAAAAAAAGACCATTGTCTTCAAGTCAGAAAGGAGAACCCATTTGTATAAGACATATTGAAATTTTTCTCTCTCCATCGTGTATTTATAAATAAAAAATTTTGATCTCAATTCATTATTAGAGTACACAGTCAGTGAGTTATGTAAACTCTAATTTCCATGCTTGCACTTGCACACTATAAATAACAAGATATTTCCATTCTAATAAGGCACATTTATTACTCGAGTTATTAAAACAAATAATTGGCTCCCAATTATTGAATAACACTCTTCACCTCTCAGTTCGAGGCTGTTTTAGGTTAGGAGAGTAGAGCGTTACGCAATACAATTCATTTTATCACTTAAAAAGAAAGTGAGAATCATCCATTTGGAAAAATTATTCATAGAAGTGAAAGAGCGATGCACCCAAGAATAGTTAGTCGGAAATCAGGCTGATTATGAAAGACAGTAGGAAGGAAATGACACGAAAGTAGTCTAGTATTAAGTAACTGTGAAATATCATGAACGCCTGTTGAAATTAGTGCATTGCTCTTATTATCAAATTAATTTTAGTCTATTTTTTATGAAGGTTGATTACGAGATAATTCCTTTCTCTTCCCTGTAGATCGGAAGCGATTCGACAACGAGGACCACAAAACGGCGATCAATCAAACAGGATAAAGTTATGAAAACAAGCAATTACTTCCATGTCAAACAACGAACAATTAACTTTAAAATCGATCCAAATGCCAAGTGGGATTATACGTGGACCATTATCATTATCATTTGATCTTGTTAACTCAGTTAACTGCCAGTAAATATACTGGACTGACTTGTGTACTATATAGGATCGATGTAACTTAGATTCCCCTGAGCAGAGCAAACATTTAGTAAGCAGCATATGTATTAAACAGAGCAAGCAGAGCAAGTGTACAGTTTGTTCTATTGATTTCTCACAATTTTCTTTACGATTTCAGTTGAATTTTCTAAATTAAATGAAGGTAATGCCGTTTTTGATGTTTAAATTATTTACCAGTTTTGCTAGTACATATCTAAATATAGAAGTGTCTTAAATAGACAGTTTGTAGATAATTTTGACTCTAACTTCTAACTAATAGATAGTTTTGACTTGAGCAACACACAATGAACACCATATTCAAATCAATCGAATACTACTGGGAAAATATTAATATTTCAATTCATTCAATGTCAGGGAAAAGTATCATCTACTTTAAAAGAAAAATTCAATGTTAATCATGTTATTTAATTATTTTACGATAGAAAGGTTCTATCAGGAAAAATCAATAATCATCCATTCATTTTTCACTTGAATGATTCAATTTAAGAATTGGTAAAATACATATATAAAATAATAATATACATGCATAATAATATAAAAGTTAAATTTTAATATTCTGTAAATAATAGTATTTGACTTTTTTTTAATAATTTTTTTATAATAATAAAATGTATAAATGCTCCTCCCATCTTCTCATCTGAATATAATCGAAAGAACAGAAACTGAGGTGATATTATGATGGGATGTATAATATTATTATTTGAATCGATTCATTTAGTTATTCAGAATAGCTTTATGTGAAATTCTGAATGTTTTTATACAGTATAATCATGGATATTATTGACAGTTTCCATTTCAATCACCTTGAATGTCGGTCAAGGCTTCTAATAAGATTGTGCGGTCTGTTGATTGTGTCTTTTCCCAAGTTCAACAGCGTAAAATTCATTACCAGTAATAATTATATCATCTTGATGAAGATCTCTCTCAATGTAACCGCTACAAAATCACATTGAATGATAAAGACCCGACATGCTGCTTATCATCAAAGTTTAAAAAAATGTATAAATGCTCCTCCCATCTTCTCATCCGAATCTAATCGAAAGAACAGAAACTGAGGTGATATTATGATGGGATATATAATATTTTTATTTGAGATCAAATGAGTCTTGATCCAGCTAGTTCAAGTAACTTGTTATTCTAGTTTCTTTATAATAAACTTTGTTTCGAATTCCAATCCAACAAAATTTTTATACTTAGCTATGAATTTTCCCACGAAATTCACACAAAAACAAAAAATATGTGTGAGCGTTGTTTTAATTATGAATAATTTTAAAAGCACGTTGATCTCTGTCACCTATTATCATTTTATTGAGAATTTTCGTCACTAAAATCTGTAGAGAATTTTAGATGGATTTCGAGTTCTAGAACCTATAAAACTCAAATATTCTATTTACTTTTGAATGAATAAAAATAAATCCAGTATCTTATTCAAATATCTTGATCCAATTATTTATTCAACCATTTTCAAAGAATTTATTCAACCATCTTGTCTATAAAGAATAATTCCAGACCGACTTATTCAAGTAGCAACTATAAAAGGAAGATTTTAGAAAAGGAGTACCGTATAAAACATGTTGTTAGTTCAGCTTTACTTTGAGCTGCACTGAAGTGCTGTTAGAGTTGAGTGCTTGCCATGAAAGCTTTGTATTCCAACAGATGAAGCAATGCTGAACATGGGGATTTTCTAAGTGGTGCATAGGTAAATGCTTTATCTGGACCGATAGAGGATTTTTATTTTCTTCCCATGAGCCGATACATTGCTGGAGATAGCCGTTATAAGAAATATGGAGCAGATAAGGTTGACAAGTAAGGAAAGGATTACTAGAAGAAAACAAAATGTGTATTAAGCCGTGGCGAAACGTGGTATACTTATTTGGTCGTCACCGGGTATATTTCCTATGACCAAATAGTATTTAGCGATGACCAAATAAGTATACCACGCTGCTTCGCCACTAGTATTAAGCTCATTATTTGGAGTTGACAGGCATGTATGATTTTTGCTTTCGAGAACCGAATTTAATTTGTTAGAAATAAGAGCTTGCAGAGATTCATGGAGAAACTAGAATAGAGAAAAGAGTGGAAAAGCTCACGACAAAAAACTAAACCAATACCGGACTAAAAAATCCAGGAGACAGTGTGTTAGGGATAGTTTCATTTTGAATTCTGAGGAGGCGATCCTATGAATTCTCACAAGACTATGAGAGTGTGGTAGCTGATGCATATGTCTTGAGACAGGTGAGTACACTCTTGAAATATTAATGAAGATTTATTTTCTCTAAATAACGTGACCTTCCCCTAAAAAAACTCGGAGAACAAATGCATGTATCTAAGTAAACTGACGATAGGTCATGTGGGACAAACTCGAGGAGTGTGGTAATTTGTATATATTTATACACTAAGGATCATACTTCTTTTCACTCGTGCACTTCAGACAGATCACTATATATAACACTATTGAAACTCCACTAGTACGGTACCTTATCGGACTATCAAAATCTCACAATCAAATGATACAAGTAGGATATGATCATTTGAAGTGGCTATTGGTATTCAGGATCTAGCAAAATTTGACGATAGATCATGTGATGTAGTGGCTGAAGGTTATCAATACCTTACTAGCATCCTATCCTTGGTTTGTAACAGTATTCGTTCAACCGTTCAAACATGGTGAGTTTGGAAATGTTGTGGTGTTTTTCGTTGATGAATATTCAGATCGCGGTAAGAAACTGTATAAGGGAAGGCTGTTTCCATTCAAGACAACATCGTTCAATCTTCTCTCTAGACGAGGTTATAAGCATTCATCTGCTTATCATGATGTCATTGTTTGTTTCCCGTCTTATTTTCAATATATATCATACATAAATCGATGTCTCGAATAAATATCAGTATTGATTAGCCTACATTTATAGGACTCAGAGCTTGAAATTTGTTATAATTAATGTCGTCAAAAGCTAACAACAATAACTGTTGATTGTGTTAATAGTGTTTTGCATTCCTTATTATTCCTTATACATATTATTGATGAATGGGGCCTTTTTGAAGACGAAAAAGAACTCATAATAGAACATGATCACATGAATAATATATCAATTATAACATGAATACAATCATCATATACATTAAGAATTTTATTTCAATTCGAAGATAACTCCCTTCGTCGTTCTAGTCTGCTTGATAAGAGAATGAGAAGGATTCCAATTTAAATTATTGGATTTCAATTGACTTCTTGGGATGAATAGTTACTTATTTATTTATTCAAAATAGTACAATAATACGTATACGGTGAAAACACAGACATATCATGAAAAATCTCTTTTCAAATAAGGTGGTCGAAATACCACGTTAGTCGTATAAATTTGCCCTAGATACACTTGATGAATTGTACGTCCTTCAATCAATTGGATGATATTCGATCAGTTGGATAACCGCAATTATTCTGAGCATCAAAATTATACAACAATGTCAAAATAACATTGCCGTGTAGCAGCATGCTGAGATATTTTGGCAACTGAGGTTAAATCGAATCGATTATAGTCACAGTAGTCCTAAAAGTATAATTTGAAAGAATTATCTTGTTTACTCGAGCGTGAATCAATCGCCTGAAAATATGAACAATATTGGTTGCTAATGAGAAAGTCAACGAGCAACCAATGATCCTTGACCCTCGCCGTCAACTGCGCTGAAAAAGGTAACCGCTGGAACCTCCAAAAAACTATGGGATGGATGGAATGTGCAGGCATCAATATTATGTACTAGAAGCCACCCGTGCTTCGCAACGGTGCTCCGCAAAACAAAGCTACATTATAATTTCTTCTCTACGGTGTGTATCAAAGATATTATTCATTTTTTTCTGGATTAGGCCTTTAAAATATTGTATAGCCTAATGCTATGCTAAAACTGAACATATAAGGTAGGCAAAAGTAGTGGTTTAAATTTATCGAGAAATTCATCACATCCAATAAAGTAGCCTAATGAATTGGACCAATTCAGAAATTAACAGGGAAAATATTAGGAAGGAAATGAAGAGAAGTATTTATTGTGGCATAAGCTCCAAGTTAATCTTAATAGGTAAACACAACTGTATACTTATTGTTAGTAGTATTCTCGCTACTTTACTGTAAGCTACACATTCATCATTTGTCAAGTAAGTTACCTGTAAGCTCAATATTCTGTTAGCAGTCAGCATTTTATTTTTAAGAAGGCCCGGTATTAATCTCATTACTTTTGCAAATGCCATCACATACAAAAATCTTCTTGAACTGCGAAAATTATGAGACAACTGAGATCCCGTGAATAATCCTCCTTCATTACAAATTTTTATTAATGTATCACAATTTGCAGTGCATCTATTCCATCAGATAATTCCATATAACAATTTTGTAATTTTTATTGCTGTCAGAGAATGCTAAACTTGGCAAATTCCAATAATAGTTTGATTAGGTTCTATTTCCCAATGTGTAATTTCAACATTGTAATATCATAGCGATTTGTAAAAAGTATTAGAAAAATTTGTTTTACTTGCATGAAGTTGAAAATTATCTGCAAAATACGAACTATTATAAGTCGAAAAATTGAATAAATTAATATTGTTTTATATTGGAAAATTGATATTGGTTTAATAATAAATAACTGAAAAATTAAAGAATTAATTTTATTTCGATGAAAAAGCAAAAAATAATTGATTTTTGATGAAAGTTTAATGTCAAAAAAATTTGGAGGATCTGAGATTCGAACCCCGAGGAACTGGAGCCCCTTCGGTCTGGAGACACGGGAAACACGCCTAAACCAACTGCTCCACCGCAGCCGTTGCAATTTGATCGGTTTATTAGCGTACTAAAGTTTCTAACCTCGAACTCGAATCATTATGAAGTAGCTATTAAGAGTATTTTAACCTTCCGGAATGAAGTGTTATTTGAGCTTCAATTCTGAAATATCTAAAGGGAAAATTGAAATTTGGGCTTCGAGGTGCATAACATTGATATTTTTGGAAGCTGTATGCAAAATTTCAAGGTCTAGATCATTCTCATTTTTTCGGAACACAATCCACAAAATTAGCTTGCAGCTTGCTAATAAACACACACACGAACGCAACCGTATCTTCTTTTATTTATAAGATGTGAACGTTGCGGTTGCACACGATTGAGTTTTCATGTATTACTCAATCGTGAAGTTTTACTCCCATTATAATAGATGTAGGCCTATGTGTGTAATAACAAGATGGACTATTTTTTCGAAAAGATGTTAAGCAAATTGCTGAATGTGACGTAACTTATGACATTATTATTGATTACTTCTATTAGCAAAAATAGCTCGATTGATTTTGAAAATTTGTTTCTTTATTTTCGAGATGACAACGGATATAAGTGAGAGATGAATGAGAGAGGTGGAGAGAGGTGAATGCTAATTTTATTGAAATTCATTTGAGACACATGGTTGTATGGAACTGCTTTCAAAGTTGAAAAGGGTTTGCAATTATCACTTGTACTCGTATTTCATTTGTCTATGAATTAATGCTTAGAATTAGCTATATAATCAGTCGAACTTTTGGTTGGTATTCTTGATGAACAATTCCTTAGTCAGTAGTAAGTTCTTATTAAATGAATACCCGAATTGTTCCAACTGTTGAGCTCTGAAGGAAAAACTGAAGGAAAACTGAAGGAAAGCTGATAACGATATGTTTTAAAAATATGAGGATGAGTGAAACTCTTTTTTGATAGGCCTACCATCAATTTATTACTTAAATAACCACTTACAGTATATTACACTATACAGTTAGAGAACACACTTTTTCGCAGTTCGTATGGATCAAGACATTCACAATTTTTTTAGGATTACTGGGAGGAACCGATCTTTGAATAGGTCTTTCATGATTCTAGAATGCCCTAATTGATTAGTTTTATTATATTGATTCTATCGAGAAAAATTCATTACAATTCGTAAGGGAAGCTGATAACGAGATATTTTTCAGGTCTAAATAGAGTTTTATTATTGAGTAACTTTATTAGAACACTAAGAACAATGCTCCTCACCTAACAGTTCAACAGTGAGGTATTATGAAGCAGTTCAACCAATCCTATTATCGGCATGTTACTGATAGGGGATTCCAATGTTACATGGTTTTGGACGTGATTGGCTCAACATGTTGTAGTCATTAACTAAAGGTCATTGGCACATCATTGGAACTCTGGCAAAGTTGGAACAGAAGTCATTAAAAAATATGAATCATATTAACGAGAAATCATTATTTATGCATGAATAGAGGAGAAATGATATAAATTATATATGATTATATAATGATAAGAAGATCTCCTTGTATAGATTATAAACTAGGCATATGTAAAGTATATACTGGATATATCTCTCATCATAATTATTCTCCAATGTGAGAATGGTTTAATAAGTTGAGCATTGAGATGAGCAAGTAATGAAGTACCATTCTAGTGAGTTCTTTATTGTTTGGATTATAATTTCTTCCTCTATCCAACTTCAATTGAGGCACTTCAGGACTGTTATAAAGGTATTAAGGGGCCTGATCACAAACTTGGTAGTTTGTTATAGCTACAGTATAAAGGCATTGAAGTTAATATGAATATGATAGGATTTATATCACCAATATTCCTATTCAATTTGATCATCATTGTTTGATGATGCAGAAGAGATCATCATTCGTAAATCACCAAATCAGGCTATGTTATCAAGTCTGGAAACTTATTCTTATGGAATAATATTGTGATCAATGTTATTCAACGCTTCAATTTTTGCTTTGTGAAGCAAAAATATTGAATCCATGGCTATCAAGTATAAGAAAGGTTATAAACAGCGACCACATAATACAAATAGACTATTCAAAAAATAATTGTGAAGAAAAAATATTGAATCTATGGCTATAAAGTATATTCCAATAAGAAAGGTTATAAACAGCGACACATAATACAAATAGACTATTCAAAAAATTATTCCATTTACTCGTAATTATCAACACTCATGTTCATCTGATAAGACTTTATCTCATCATTGATCCAATAACATTTATGATTTTATGTTAACTTTATGGTTCTTATTGAAAAGAGATATGAGTCGATTGAAGTGGGATAGTTTGCTTGTGGCTAATCTGATCTGCAACTGATCATTTGCTCTATTGATCAGTTCAGGATAATAAGAACTTCAAAACTATAGGAGAATTGGTAGATCCTTCAAGGATCATAGATCGATAGAATATGTTCAAATAAATATTATTGGTATCTATCTTCAGTTGTTGTGGATCCATCTTCTTTTCTCACTTGATCAAATATAAACACTAAAATTGACTTTAGAGGTAAGATAAATTAGTACTCATTGACACAAAATTATCATTAACACAATAATTTGTGAGTACTATTTTACCTTAAGGCTAGGCGTACACCGGTTAGTCAAGACAAGACAAGACAAGACGACATTATTCACGTTTAGTCACCGTAATTCACATAGCTGCTTATGAAGCAGCACACACCAATGCAATGACTAATCGGTGTTTGTTGCTTCATAAGCAACAATATGAAGTACTGTGACTAGACGTGACTAATCTCGTCTTGTC
The DNA here is from genome assembly GCA_017141395.1 of Laodelphax striatellus. Taxonomy (NCBI): domain Eukaryota; kingdom Metazoa; phylum Arthropoda; class Insecta; order Hemiptera; family Delphacidae; genus Laodelphax; species Laodelphax striatellus. The sequence continues at coordinate 46,630,682 of CM029532.1, read as the reverse complement.
TTGTCTTGACTAACCGATGTACGCCTAGCCTTAAAGTCAATTTTAGTGTTTATATATGGTATCTATCTATTGTATTATTGAGTAACAGCCAGCACGTCACTATTTTTTCATGTGAACCATAATTTCGATCAGTTTTTCTAGTAGATCTCCTCATCCTTGGGTATATTATTATATCTAGAGGGTTGATCTCCAATTTCGAATAATTTTTTTGATAGAAAAATACTTTGTTCATTCAAATGCGGTGAAAAAGTTTTAGTTTCAGAATTTTATTTGGGAGACTATCTCCGCTAATTTTCAAGTTTTATTAATGAATTCATATCAACTTCAAATTTGGAAAAAGTGCGATTGAATGAATTGATCATTAGTTAATACACTAAAATACTATGAATAGCCTATAATAGAAAATTGGAAGAGAAATGTTTGGATGAATATGAATTTAAAATATTCACCCGTTTGATAATAATTAACCTAAACCACTCTCTTAGACTTTACTCACATTCTAGAGCTTTGAAGGTTCTGCTGCTGATGTTGATGGGTGACTGTGTCGCTTCTCGATGACAAGATGTTTATGAGAAGCCTCTCGTCAGCAGAAGCGCGGAGGAACTGGAGTCAGACAAGATGCCGCTCGCCGCGTGGTGGAAGCGTCAGAGAGGGAGTCAGTCGTCAGTCAGTCAGTCAGTCACAGATCGGTTGGTTTCCGTGTTACAATCAGCGGCGGAGGAGGAGGTGGAGGAGGGGGCGGAGGCGGTTTTCCTCTCGTCAATTCGCACCGGTTCTGTCTCATTAAGTAATGGGTAAAAGTGATCAGATGACAGTGAGCCGGCGTCGGTGACAATCGGCCAAGGCAAGGCAAATGAAGTGAGCGACTTGCGGCTTAGATAACATCAGCCGCGATGATAACATTCGCCCGTCCGTTTGTTGTTATCCAACTGGGAGTAGAGCTAAGCGGTCGGCCGTCCTTCTCAATATAATAGCGACAACGGACAGATAACAACGCACTTTCAACACTGCGGTTTCACTCAACTAAATTAAACACAACGCCTTCTCCTTCAATCCCAAATTAAAAGTATCGTATTATTTTCAGTAGCACCTTTCATATCCACCTGCACGAATACCGAGAATTAATTTCAATTTTCTAATCTTTTTTTCTTTGCTTCCTCACAAATCTTCCCATTCGTTTTTCGAAATACTATTCATAGTTCTGTTAATTCATCTAGTAACAGAAATTTAGTTTTCTTCCTCACAAAAAAACTTCCTATTCCGTTTTTCGTGACAATTATGATGATCCATCTTGTACCAGAAGATGGATTCACTTTCACTTGGAAGCGTAATTTTCAACCGGAAAACAATTAATTTATTATTATTCAACCTTTTTTATGGGAATTACAACAGTGGTAATTTTTTACATTCAGAATATTGTCACGACCTCTGAAAACACTGGGAAGATCAAGTGTAAGGCCAACCACTACCATTGAAATTGAATGAATATTTTTTGATCTAATACAAAATACCAGCTCATTGGGAAAGTCAAGTGCAGTAAAATCGTTAGATCAAGTCAAGTGTTGAACTACGTAACCTATATGTTTTCCATATTTCCCATTAGCAACTGGATGATTCCAAATAAAGGATGACAAAAAAATGAAGTCATAAGCTTAATAACTAAGTGCAAGCTACTATCTTTGCTACATATATCAAGCCATGAGTGAGATAGAGATTGAAAACTCTCCAATACTTTTTTATTGGAATTTTAAGAGTATAGAAATTTTCATTTGTCATCAAATTCAATCCTTACATTTTTCTGAAGTTTGAAGTTGATATATAAGTTATTATTGACTTCCTTATTTATTGACACTAAGCTCAATGACTGATCATAATTGATGAAAATAAAATACATTATCAGTTCATAGTTTTCAAAAATTCATTTCCAATGTGAGATTATTCCACTGAACACTCTTCAGTATTTCCAACATGGAATCCGAAATCAACGCATCAAATTGAAAGTATAATTTAATTGAATCTTTTGACAAACCTTCACATCATATTCATTATATACATGATACATTTTACTTCCCGGCTAATTCGATCTATGAGTCAGTTTTCCAATACAACAAAACATGAATGTGTATGAGACATGTCTACATGAAAAATTGATGAGACTAGCAAGTTTTCCCAAGACATTTGGAAGATGAAACTGTTATCAATGATTTATGAAACGGCATAAAATTGACAGTAGTAAATTACAAGTTCAAATCATCCAAATGTTCAAGGTAGATTGTTCCACTAGCCTGGAACGGTCAACCTTTTTGACAATGCCAGTGTCTTCGCTTGATATCAATGCCTTTTTGGCATTTGATGGAACAACAGCCTTGTTCAGCAATCCAGTTATTAAGTGATGATTTAGAATGCAAACATCAACAATGAAACCACAACTTTGCTGGACCATTACGGTTTCTTTCTTGTTTGTATGCGCTTATAATAACTCACACATTTCACTGAAAACTTTGTAGTTTATTTTGAAGAAAAGTTCACGCAATAAGAGAGGTAAAAAGAAACACCACAGAATGTGATATAAAATTTATGTGTGTTCCATTGAGTATGATTACGAACGTAAGTTACCATACAACAAATAATTAGCATTTTAGTCTGATATAACCGCTTTTCTGTGCATATTTGCACTTCCTGTGCTTTCAGTCTGCTGCTGTGATTTATTCAGTCGGCGTTCATATTGAGGGCGTTTCCATTTGACCACTTGTGGCATGCTCAGACCTGGAACGTTGCTCTTCAGTTATTATTCTCATGATGTAATAGCCACTGCGTTTTATAGATGCACTTATTATGAGGTCCCATGCAATTCACCAGACATTGATAACCAAGAATTTGCAAAAATTGTAGATTTCTTTTGCTGAGAATGATTTATTAAGATTGAAGTTTTTCAATATCAGTGAAATATGAAGTGTAGGCCCAATATTTAAATATGATGCTATATTGAAATACTAGCAGAATAATAAGAACTGTAGAATGATCTCACTAGTAGAAGAAGGAGAAGAAAGAATGGATCCACAACACAAGATTTATGGAGATTTGTAAGATGTAGTGCGTGAATAATATTCATATTTTGTCACCAAAAGAATATCACAAAACAACAGAAGTACATTGTAATAAATTACATTCGATAACAAAGAGTAACTTTGATTTGTTGATGAGAGAAAAATGAATTGATAGGAATTTCAGATGAAGGTAATAGCTTCAGTATAGTCTTAACCTTACTATAAGCTACATGAATTATTATAAACTTATCATTTTTAAAAATGATAAAATTCTTGACGTAATTATTCGTTAATTAGGCCTACTTGCTTACACAACAATAGGAGCATAATATTTCATAGATATTATTCATCCGGAATGAACCTCAAATTCTCCAAGAATCTTTTATCTCGACAGATGAAACTGATCGAAAATTCTTCTCTCGTCACCAGCGAAGGTACGTATAAGTTTCAGGTAGCTCTAATAATTCTATTTGGAGATTGATGAAATATAAATTGTATGAGATTTAAATGTTCGATTTCGGGGAACATTTGAAGATTTTTTATGATTTCTATCAAGTGTTTCCCTCTAGTTCCCCCACAATTCTCCTCTCTTTCCCTGAAACATCTTTCCAGACTACGTCCACATAGATTTATTGCCAAGATTATCGACAGTCACGACTCGAGCAACACAGATGTTGCAATAACTGCTTGCTCCTCCATTTGCTGCGGTGAGGAGATATTGAAAATGTGCTGCATTGCATGGCAAAACATGTGATGGAACCAATATCATTGTGTGTATCTTTTAGAGGTTTAGAGGTGAGCCGTGCTGTTGTATCTGTATGCTGCACAAGAAAGCAGCATTCGCCATTTTTGAAAGGTTTCGAGATCAAGACAGCATTTCATTCTTTTATTTCAGAAGACATTCACAACGAATAGAATAATAATGGCGGATATCAAAATATATCTTCTCAATCATGACATCTTTCTTATCTCAACAATAAAGTTACATATACTATATTCTATATTTGTTTGATTTTATTCAATTCTGATACTGTAATAGCTTAATTTTTATGATTATCCAATGTCTTGTAATATAATGTGATTATTCTTCAGTGAAGTTCTTCAATATCTAACAATAATATATTTGTGATGGAACCATATATCATTGTGTGTATCTTTCAGAGTATTCTACAGTACAGTTCTTTTCCATTGCTGTTATCTTGATACCCTCCATAATAATAATTTTTGTAACATCTAAAACTGCTTGGATTCCAGTCCTCTCTACTCAAAACCCCAGGCCAAACAGCTGCAGTTTCAATAGCAGGAGAGTTTCTATTTGACAGGTATTGAAAAAAATTCTGCGCTGAATAACTTGTACACGATAACTGCACCCCACACTGAATTAGCTTATTATTTTCCTGACGTTGGAAACTTTCCGACTTGTTTGATGATCCTCAGTTTTTCAATATTATTATGCTTTCCTGGAATAGAAAATTCCTGTCAGTTACAAAAAAAGGTGAAATAGGCAGTAGGCTACTTGCGCATGATTAACATAAATTCTCTCTTTGGAATGATGACAAGAATGATGCGGAATAATTAATAAGACATGCATGATAATTGATAATAGTATTTATTCCATTAAAGATCGGTGAAATAATTGAATACCTTCATTCATAAAGTTATTCATATTTAGAATACAAAGTCTCTACTAATACCTCATTAGTAGTAGTTACTTTGTATTCTAAAGATGAATAACTTCATGAATACCTCATAGTAGTAGTTACTTTATGTTCTAAAGATGAATAACTTCATGGAATAAATACTATTATTAATTATCATGCATGTCTTATTAGAAACATAATAATAGAAGTCTTCTATTATTATCATCCATGTTCTGAGAGTATTTGTACAATTAGAATCGCAATTGAAAAACGAATGGAATTCGAATGGAAAAAAAAATGATTTGAGGATAAGGGAGGGATTAGCAAAAATTACAATTCGATACATATGAGTCGATAATACTGTATAATATGGTTTGATAATTTGTAGTAATAAAATTTTCAAATTAACGAACTTCCATTAGAGGAAATTCTCGAGGTACTTCAGGGAATATTAGGGAGAACCAATGATTTTGACTATTGAAAACTTCTACAAAAATTAAACAAAAAGTAATAATTGCTATAAGGTCCACTTTCGTGTCATTTCCACTATTTATACTAGTAGTTCTGCGAACAGTAGACCTCACGAAAAAGCCATGCTAGGTGAAATCAGCTGTCAATGCGTTTAGCCGTAAATTAGCGGTTTTCTTGTCCATTAGTACAGAATTGGCCCTGTCAACTGTATCGAGAGAGATGTTGTCAGGCGCCCCCCAAAATACGATATGTACATCTAATTTTTTTTTTTTTTTACTTTTTATATTCTATATTTTTTAATTTTTTTTTATTTTCATTTCTTTTTTTATCATTTATTTATTTTATTTTTTAGTTATTTATTTTCTATTTATTTTATCGTATGGCTTTTTATCGGTGGGGAGATCCTTACGGGTAGGTTCCACCTCGCCAAATTGCACAATTTTCTGTATCGATCACCCATCCAAGAGCAGTCTTGAATGTTTGTTACTTAATTCATTTTCTAAAGATACAGTTTCAAAGATACAATTTTTAAAGATTCCACAAGCCACCGCTTTCGCGGCGCCCCTCTGACTGCAGGGAAAAAATCTTATTCTGACCCAGCTGATGATCATTCCATAATATGACGATGTTTATATTCAACTAGCTGATCCCGCGAACTCAAACCAATCACCAATCATTTTATAAGGATATGAAAATTCACACGTTTGAAACTTTATGATTTAAAACCTCAAAAACATCACCAGTTCCAGTCTCAGAGGTGGGTCAAATAAACTTTGAAGCAGGATTAGTCTCACTCTTAATATTGAAACCCATGAGGATTGAATGAAATATTGTGAATGTTTTTTTGACTAATCAAAAAAATAGTCACATTCATAGACACATAGACACATTCCATCATCATATTTTATAAAAATGCTCCTTCAAACAGATCACTGTTAATAATCATCTTTGAAAAATCATCTGTTAACGCACGCATGCTCTTGCAACTTTCAAGTTATAGTCTTTATCTCATCATAAGATTAACATGGGATCCTTCGTGGTCCTCTATGCTCGTGCAACTTTCAACTTCCACTTTCAACTTATAGTCTTCTTTCCAATTCAAAATAAATCCTATCACGTGTTCCATATAGCTATTGTATATTCCATATAGCTATATTCCATACAGCCATTCTATTTCCCTTCTATTTCGTCCTCAAAATGCAAAATTTAAAAAAACATCACATATACATCGTCGCGCAGTCTCAAAATGAACATTCCTGCCAAATCTTATTGAAATCTGTCAATGCGTTTAGCCGTAAATGCATTACAAACAAACAAACAAAGAAACAAACAGACGAAAGCCAATCGTCTTGAAACAAGACTTCACTTCGCTCAGACTGAGCTTCGCTCAGTCATCTCTTCATTCGGTCAATTACTCCATTCATTCTCCGTTGAACACTGAGCTCAAACTGTAGTAAAACTTGAGTAGAATTCAATGAAATGTGTCTACTCATTGAATGGTGTTGAATTGATCACAAGTGCCGTGAAATAATTAGTAAATAATTAAGGGATGCCTCAATCGCTGTTCAACAGGTGGAAATTGCTCTTGTAAGCTCTCAAGCATTCTGGATTCTGGTCACGTGATCAACGCTCTTCCTCGCTCTTCACTAATTTGTACAACATCTTCTCTGTTCATTTGCTTCTGGATGAAGTCTGGATGAAGACCGAAGTTTTGGCAAGTATCAAATCTCTTACATTGAAAACAAATCTGGGTCATTTTTTTTAAAGATATTGAACCATATTTAAATTTCTTGGTTTAGTGCTCTGTAATTGGAAGGAATCATAATTATTCATCTACTTGAATATCGTTATTGCATGAACTTTTTATTGCAGGAGTTATTAATGCTCGCTTTCTATTCCTGCATCTATAATATGGTTTCCATTCATCTTAATTCCGAATAATATTTCTCAATTTTTGGAATTTTTCAGTAATATTGTGATAAAATGATTTTCCAAAAATAAATCAACCTATCTTTCTGTTTTCTTTTTACATGTCCTCGATTACCAGAACCTAAATTTGTATCTATCGATATCTATTGAGTTTTCAATAGATTTCATGAAACATAGATTTATATTTCTCAAGAACTTTAATTCCCCCATAATATAAACAATACCATGTCTAGTTTATTTATGTTCAGTTTATTACTAGTTTATAGAGTTTCATTAGACTAATTATTATATTTTTGATAAATTTATTGTACTTGGCGTTTAATATTTTTTTTTGGGTAATGAACACTTATTTTGATTTTGATTAGTTACAGACTCTCCAAATTAGTTCAAAAATTCACTTCTATGAACACGAATTGAGGATACTAATAGTCTAATATGAATAGGAAACATTATATGAAATATGATTTAAAATTGAAAATCATGAATGAAAACTCAATTTATTTTGACAGAGCTGAGTGTAGTTGTTACCAGCAAAAGTGTGATTGAACATCAATCGATATTAATTAATGGAACGAGCTAATTTGAAGTCAATATTAATTAGAAAGCATTGAAGAATTTCGAGCTAAGCCACCTGGAAAGCCCATTCGAGTGCCAGTCTCATCCCATTTCTGAATTAGCAAGTATTGATTCGAAAATACTAATTACTCAGTGATATTTGAGTTTGTTTCTGAGTGAGAACCATCTATTCCACCTGGTATAGAAACTTCTATTCTCTACAAATAATGAGAACTGAAAGTTTTCCCCATTTTATGAGTTCGTATAACTGTCTACTGGCTGCCAATATTGGTTGATACATTCAAACTCATTCCCAACTTCCTGTTTCGAAATTTATGTCAGTGTATTTCATCGGTTTCGTGGTCTACTTTGCAATGAATTAGTGAAGTTCATTCATTTATCAGTTTGCAGCGGTACCTTTTTTTGAAAATTAATAGTAATCGTAATTTTTTTAAATTATCAATACAATATAATCACTGTACACTTGAGAAAAACACTTCTGACTCACTGAATACTACAAAAATGCTCGGAACAGAGATTGCGAATCTTTGGTTATCAAGTTTACAATAATCACAATAACTTTCTTCTAAAAGTATGGACTACGGAGATTTCCTGTTCAATCGTTGTAACAGTGTAGTAATTAATCCAAAGTGATCTCAACAAGTTCTTATAGGTCTGAATAGAATAGGATGAGTTTTGACTGCAAATTAATCAAATTTTATTGCAATAAGAGCTGAAAAAACAACATCTTGAATTGTTTGAACAATTAATTTTCATCAGTTTCATTTAGGAAATTTACTTTCAAAATTCAATGAAAATCATTTTTACTACTGTAAGTCTCCGGTCACATATTTTGATTGAAAGAAAAATGTTTCTCAATATCGCAAAAGCAGACCAGTGGGTTTATCTCGATCCACAATAATCGTCAATTTATTATATCCTGATATTCATTTTAAAATGGAGTCTGGTGATGACATCTATGGAAAATGTTTGGATAGAAATTTAACTTTATCTAAGTAAATTTTCAATCACACTACAGTTGATCAGACATTTTAGTTTTACAGTTTAGTATGTTTCTAAATAATGTAAAGGGGAAAAAGTGTATGAGAGACTTTTCCAAAGAAAAGCGTGATTTAAGAGCACCTGGAAGACTTTGTTAGCGCCCAGGCAAGAGTGGCTGAGCCATTGTCTGACATGCAGTCACCTTCATCTATTGTGCGGAATTTTATTGTGAAGCTCTTGTTTTGCCGATGTTTTATCGATAAGGTACCGGGACCTTGTTACTTTCCATCCAGAAGAAATCTTCTGAGCCTCGAGCGCCCTTCAATTCCCTTTCTTTGCTCTACTCAGCCCTTTGTCATAGTGCCCTTCTATCAGTGGACCACATCTTCAAGATCAATGAGAGCTGATTCTCATCAGTTTTGTTGGAAGTTTCTCGAGAATTGAAAGGTAGGAAAGTTTGTTGTGTAGAAAAGCCTGTCATGAAGTAGTATGACATTTTGATTGTGATTCAACAGTACCGATGCAAAATGATGTATAGTGCATGACAGAATCGAGAAGAATGGACATTTATCTTGCTTGAAAATTTTAATTTAATATTTCACTCTTAAATCCAAGACTTCACATGACATGACAAGCTAGTTAATAATTGACCTCATATTTCATTTGTTTTTGTATGACATAGCAGTATAAATTAATTAGTAATTGATAGTATGATCATAGACAAATGATAGCAGACCTAATAGACCTCCTCCTATTCTTTGTCTTTGGTATAATCTAGTGATAATTATAGTATTTGATTGTTGTACTATATCAATTATTACTAATTTAGACTGCCATATGGAAGAAAAGCTTATAAAAAGTGTATACAATGTTTTTGTTCGACATAGCAGTCTTAATCAGTATCTACTATAATTACCAAATTCAGACTGCTAAGTCGAACAAAAATGTATGAAATGTAATATTCTACCCAATATTGGACGGCTTTTACATAAAAGGAACCAACCGCCAATTTTTTTTCTCTTTCTTTAATGGTTCTGAATTGTAAACTGCTTCATCTATGTACTGTAAAAAGAACCAACCAAACAGAATCTTGTTTGTGGCGGCATCTACAGGCCTTTGAGATAACTACAATTCCTCTATGCGTCTTCTGCTGTTACTCTAAAAGGAACCATCCCATGCCAGCTGTGGTTGTTGGATCCATATAAATAAACAAGCTAGTAGACCTACTTAACCTATTTCTCTCAAGGGAACCAAGCACCAATTTCATTAATATTTTGAGTAATCATTTGTTAATGATCAAATTAAGAAGTAATTTAGATTTGAAATACTATAACAAATTCATCAACACTAGAAACAACACAATAACACTAGAAAAAACGTGCAATATGATTTTTCTTAGGTATAGGAACTTTGTGGGCGTTTATCTCAGTTTTTTTTAGTTTTGGTGGTTGGATCCATTTATGTAGAAGCCGTCAATTTTATAATAGAGCAAAAAGAATGAAAATGTAATCAACTTATTGGAATGACCGCTTTAGTCCCGGTAGTTTTACTTGAACATGTAGTAATGTTAACACTATCAAAATAAAACTAATCTCTTTTTTCTTCCTATCAACCTACCTCTTTCTGGTTTACTCCTTCCCATGCAATTCAAATGTCCACACTCCTCCATTCACTCAGCTCAATCCCACACACTTGGTCACCTTTAACCTCATCCCAATGCTGGTTCCCTCTTCCTATTCGAGATTTTTTTTCGCCCTAGCCTGACCACTCTGGTCTGTGTTTGTCTGTGCTTGAGTCCGGTTTCCCTCCGAATAAAAGAGCGGCCCGGTCTGGCGCAAGATTTTTAGACCACATGTTAAATTATTCAGTACATTATCCCCTGAGCGGGCACCAAATCCTCATACGTGGCTGAGCCTGATCTTCAGAAATACACCCAACAGTGTTGTGAAAGGCAAATTTTATGAACGCAAGCCGCAATCTAGAAGCGCAAGACCACGTTTACTCACACTGCGTCCGCCTTTTCTATAGCTTACATCCTTGCTAGTATGGAATGCTTGCTTATATAAAGTGGAGCTTCGCTAAATTAGATCTCCTCTCTCCTCATTTTTTGAGTGCGCAACGTAATTCAATATTAACATGTCATTTCTTCGGGTTTGGTTGAAACGATATAAAAGGTGTACTCCTGAAATTGAAGGTTTAGTATGTTTTCAATAGAATAGCTCAAATATAGTGAGCTATAGTAGGCCTATAATAGTGAGTTATAACTGATGTTAGATTTATTCTCAACAGCCGCTAAGGCCCGTTTGCATAATCTTCTTTTAAATCTAGTTGAACTGAACTGAATGATACTTCAAACATGGTTTTATCTGTAGGTTCACGGTTTATACCAAGTAACTCCAAGTTTAAACTACACTTCAAATTGTTTGAAACGAAGATGGTGCATTTGAGCCTAAGAGTAACACATACGCTTATTATAAAACATATTTAATCATCACATACAAAGTTGAAAACTTTGAAATTTCCAAAATTAGAAGAGCACCTTAAATTTAACAATTTTTACAATTTCTTTTGATATTTCCTGGATAACGGAAGAGCATTCAATGGAGTGATGGAGACGATGTATAACAATACAGTAATAGCATTTGACTATTCAAATATAATTAAAGTGGCGAAGCGTGGTATACTTATTTGGTCACCGGGTATATTTCCTATAGGACCAAATAAGTACACCACGCTTTTCCACTAAATTAAACTTCTATGATAAACCGAATTTACATAATACATAGATTCTATCCGATACAAAATAAAATACCATTGTCACCGGATCGGTTTTAGATCTTAGTATTTTTTTCATCATGAACTGCCTCTTTATCCAGGACAAGCAGAGGGGAATAGCAATAATTTGTGGCTTTGTTGCAAAAATGATGGTTTTCAAAAGCCAACCCACTCTTCAGTTGTGAGTTGATGTGCAACGTAGCCTACAATCACAAGCCGGCTGATTGTCTGAACACTGTTCTCGGACTCTGAAGCAGACAACAGTAAATAGAGTCCTAATCAAAACCCCTATCATTGCTGCCCTCAAAAACAAACATCACTTTTCCACTGCTTCTAACAAGCACTGATTCAACAAACTGCGTTGTTCCCAATTCATAATACACTGCAAAAACTTCTATCATTTCCATCAAAACATGTCAGTCAATTTTGATAATTGCTAATTCATTTAGATGGAACACGACAAATTAGCGTTGCCATAAACTTCTATGAGGAACAGAAAGCTGACTCACTAATGATGAGCGTACCGTATCATTTTCAGTAATCCACAATTTTGTTAACAGTATAGTTTCAAAAACGTATCGCTTTTGGTATCATTTTTCATTCTGAAAAATTGCCATATTTATATATTTTGTTATAATATCGTTTGATAAATAATAATCATAAGTTATCATAATCCATTATATACTTCATTACTCATCACTATTGGTTTTTTATGTATGATCATAGACAACTCATAAATATAGTTAGTCTATGGTATGATGTAATAAAAATGTCTTGTCCTATCCAGAACATTTGATTAACTCAACATAATGCATAATGTGATCGTTGATGCACATCAACATTAATAAACGTTTATTCGATTTGAAATAACTTTCGAAGATTTATTGTTTCGCTACATTATAAGTTCTTTCCATGAACTGTATGAGAATGAGGAATGTATTCGAAAATAATATATTGAGAATGTGGAATGATTTTTGAACATGAATTTCAGAAGTGGAGTTGACTTTCTCATAAAATTAGAGAAAAGAAAATATAATATTACGAATACTTTTGACATTATACTATCAATAATGTATAATTATTGCCGTTATGATTATAGAGTAGGAACTACGGGTATTTTATATTCCAATCGCAGTCATATTCCACCCTTTGCTCTGCGAATTCATTAATAGAAATGGATACCTGGTGTACTACTTTCGTACTTCAGCTGCAAAAGCTTATTCTCAGAGAGTTTCACTGTTGGTGTTTCGAACTGATCTAATTATTGTTGAATAATCAGATTCGAATGATGACAAATCTGGAAGTGGAACAAGATGAACCCAACTTTCAGCTCACGTCTGGAGTTATATTTACCTAGTTACGCAAAAAGTTTATTCAAGCTCAGTGTCTATTTACTTTTACAGTTACAAGAGCTGAGCTCCCTCGGCTGATGGAGAGGCGGGCGCAGAGCTCTTGCAATTAATGAATAATATTATTTTGCTCTGAAGGGCTCCGTCATTTGATTCCACTCTTCAAAGGCTATTCATCCAGATCGTACAATATTCACACGCGCAAATCTTGGTTCGTTGAGTTGATCATTCACGAAGAGATAAGAGTACCTACCAATCGTCTTGTTTGGCATCAATAGATTTCACGTTGCAAAGCGCTGTGAAGTTCAACATTTCAACAGCCTGTGTTTAGAAAATGCTTTCAAAAGCAAAATTGGATTGAAAACTCCATTCTCCACACAATACCGCTGGCTATTCCAGCTTTTAAAATGTTAGAGTCTCCTGAACAGGTATTTTTATTTGCAGCTCTACTAAAAATAAAGCTATGTAGGAGAGAATTGTAAATGGAAGAAATTGTTTGTTCAATGCTCTACTCACACTTGGAAACTCGGAAACTGAGCGACTCGGATAACAAACATGTGTTTTCAAATGATGACACTCAGACGATCCTGCAACCGTACTGTCTGAACGTCATCATATGAAAACACATGTTTCTTATCAGAGTCGCTCAGTTTCTGCGATTTGAGGTTCCAAGTGCGAGTAGAGCCTAATCGTTGTAACATCCATCAGACAGCTACTTCCAAAATGTACCAGGAATATCCTGTAATCCTGTAATTTTTGAACTAGAGATTTTATTTGTTATAAAAATTATTTAGAAGGTATTGTGTATTGCTGAAGTCTTTTCCAATGAATTGATAGAAAGTACTTTAATTACTCTTTGGTTCTGCTTCAAGTTTTCCTCCGCAATTCACTCGGTCCTACATTTACTGTATGAAATCTTTCTCACCCGTACTATCTGAACTATCTTCATCAAGCCTTTACATTCTTAATTTGTTACCGATGATTCCATTCAGAATATTCTCAGGCGGCTCGCACACCGGAGCAATAAGCAACAAGCAACTAGCAACACGCAATAAGCAATATATAATACTAATATCTATATTATTGCCTAATGCGTATTGCTAGTTGCTTATTGCTCCGGTGTTAAGCGCAAAATATATTATATATTGCTTATTGCGTGTTGCTAGTTGCTTATTGCTTATCACTCCGGTGTGCGAGCCGCCTAATTTTATCAAACAAATAAACAAGAGCCCTATAAATTTGACTTTTTTAAAGCGCTACTGATTTGAATTTATTAATTACCTGATTTTCTCTATGCATATTATACATTCTTCACGAGTTAGTATAATCTTTGTAAAGTTTTCGCTAGCTATTCACGTGCATATTGGGATTAAAATCATGAGCTGAATTTGTGGGTATGCGTTGCAGGAGAGAGCAGAAAGCCGAGAGCAGTGAGCACTATCATTGATGAAGCGAGTGGTCGGCCTGAGTCATCAAGTTAATCGCCGATATTATTCCGCTAGAAGATGAAGTTTGAAACTAGAAGCCAGGTTTCCGTAAAGTTGGCTTTGGGGGTGGAAGTCAGTGTGGTTTTGTTGGCTTTGCGAGTTCACAGTAGTAATGACAGTGGGAATGTGTCTGTTTAAACTCCAATTAGGTACGGTCAAATTTGCGAAATGCCAACCAAGCCGTGCACGACATTCCATATGCAATCCAGCGTACGCGCTCATACAACAGCAAGATATATCATCGGGTGGACTGCTGGAGAAATTTATAGGATAGAATACAATTCGCGTGCATTTCGCAGTGTTGGCTTCCAGCAGCCGTAATTAATTCAAATGTTGTACTGTATTTAGCATGATGAGAAGTGACCAGTGTTGCCTTTGAATGTGACTGTGAAGCCTTTGAGCCACATTCATAATGGGAGTTCCCTCTTCATTTTACGAGTCAGTACAACATTGGATAATGTGTAACATTGGATGTACGAGAGTAATCTGTGTACTGTAGTTTCAAACAGCACGTTTCCTATCAAAACCTCATTTATGAATAGTTGATGATGAAAGAAATGTAATTGTAGCTGAATATTTTACTTTGGTAATGCCTACATAAGTTGGCATGTGCGTGGGAAGGATGGTGATGAGCGATGGAATCTGGATAATGAGATATCAATATCTGCTTCCATCCCAAATTATTCGGATGTATTGGATAGTATTCCAGAATAATTATGCAGTCACATATTTACTCTGGAAAATAATGTACATGATGGTAATGTACAATAAGTTTCCAGTTCAATTAATTTCAGAGATTGAAATCCCTCAATCAATGCGAAAATGAGTAATACAGTAGTTCAATGATCAACGAGTTCAATTGGTTTCTATGAATTGTGTCCATTGAGTGAGGTTTCAATTTCTCCTCTAAACTGAAGAGGATCAGCTTTTCTTAGAGCTCTCTATTCCATACGAAAGCTATAAGACAATGGATTCATGAATGGGTCTCGAAGTCACAATGAAAAATAGAATTATAGGTTGTATACGGCGAGGTGGAACTACCTTCGGGTTTCCCCACCAACCAAAGCCATACGCTAGATTAGTGGAAAATTCGAACCTGAAACTTTATTGGAGAATATACAAATAGTCAGTCAATGATGGAAGTATTTACAATTTCGTGATTTAGGAGGGTTCTGTTAACTGATTTCCGATCGAAAATATACCTGATGGTATGTTTTAGTATAATGGGTTCTCCTGTCGCTATTGTTTCAAGTTTTTGAAATTTAATTTAACGGAAAAAGCCAAAACCAGTTCATGAATACTTCAAAAAGTATTTTTGATTGACATATGCATTATCAGGAACAATGATGCTCCTAGAAAAATTTACTAAAATTCTAGTGAATTGAAATGAATTTCTTTATTTCCTCATCATAACACATTACAGAGATTTGGCAATATGTAATACAGGGAAAAGAATTTTCTTCACACCTGCAAAAATGCCAAAGTTGATAGTAAAGCAATAGTGGTTGAAATGTTGATAAAGAAAGTTGATAAGAAATATCACTCTGTTGAACTATCATTGTCATCATTCCTCTCAAATTTAATTAATTGATTCGATTGAAAATATTATAATCTCATTTTTTTACAATTTGATAGCAAAGGAGTTTCAAGATCACAATAACTGCAGTAGTTCATATTTTAATAATATTATATGTTTCTCCAAGTCGTTGCAAATATCACACTTGCCAAAGGCTTCAGGAAACTAATAGGGTCAAACAAATAGAGGTTACAGAATCAACGAACTCAGACTACCACACAGCTTTTATAAAAATAATCGGGTGTTGCGCATCTGTATTCCTCATCAGTCCATCAATTTCCTGTTTATGATGTGTTGCATGACAACTTCTGGTTCACCACACTCCTATATATACTCGAGTAGAGCTTTGGGATATTCAATTTTGCTAATTTGGTGGTTGATATTTAAAGCTTTATGGTTTGAAGAAGAGGATTAGACGTAGTAAACATAGTAATAATGTGCATGAAACAGAGTGAACTCGCTCTCGCTTATGCGAAAGTCTTGTCAGAGACTGCAGACTGCACACAGTTGCTGTGAATTGGGTTGCAATTACGCTGCGGTCTCGTAATTGATTTCAGGAAGCGTTGTGCGAAAATTAGGGAGCAAAGCAACGCAGTAGCTCGCTTGTTTCCAACGCTGAGCTCATCTTGTTTAAAAAATGTTAGCCGCAGCTCTGATTTCATGCTCTGCTCCCCCACCCCTACTCTTCTGCCGCTGGATTACGCTTCGCTGAGTAATGTGGCCGACGCTCTCAAGTTATGGCCACTGCTTGACCATTTCGCACCGAAAACCCGCAATTGTGCCAGTGGTCGCCTCAAAACGAATTCCAATAAAAGTCCAAATATCAATGGAATGTCTGGTTTGGCACTGGAAAAATCTATATTGGTCGCTTCAATTCTATTGTGTTTTACCGGAGATAATTCATAGTAATTCACAGACCTTTCCTTTTCTGGGGTTTTACCATGGCTGGTCAATTCTCCATGAATAGACCATTTTTGATAATAAAAGAGGTTTCTGCTCGAATTTTGTTGAAACTCAAAATTCAATTTTCATTCAATTGGATAATTGTCCTGGCTGGTAAAATGTTCAAAAATAGACTATTTAAAAGTGTGACAATAATTCATGCTTGAATATTGTTGGCAATTGAATTTGCTAACTTATTCGTCATTCGAAATAATATCGTCATACAAATACTTGTATTACGTGAGAAAAATTTATCCTTTCTATTGAAATTTTTTTCATGATCCCCCTTGTCTGTTACCGACTTGTTATTCTTAAATCGAGGTATTATACTTTTCTATGTTATTCCCCTTCTCCATAATTTTGTCATTCTTTAAAGTTCATTAGCAATTCAAGGTGACTTGATTATAAGTCATCATGGAAAATAAGTTTCATGGCAGAAAAGTCTTGATTATAAGTTAATGACACTTTGTTTCAGAATGAGCTTGTGGATAAAACGTTCCGATATGAAATTAAATCAACATGCATAGATAAATATGATATTTGATATATTCTTGATATTTTAAAAGTAGAACTCTGAATAACTCTATTTATTCAAGTCTGAATAAAGAAGTGTAAGTGTTTGGTCATCCACTAGAAAAATTATTGCATCAGCTTGACAATGTTTTGTTCGATAACATCATTGTGTTACAGGGGCATCTTGTCCTCTGTTTTACAATAAAAATAATTCCAATATTTGTCACATGGTGAATCATTTTTCGCTCCTGAAAGTATTATTTGAATGGGTACTAGAAATATTGACTGTCAACAGAATGTATATAATTGAAGCAGATTTTTCTGCGAGGTCAACAGTCACTTCAGTTACTGGTTGAAGAGTTTATGAGAACGATCGCTGATTTTGGTAGTGCTTTCAATGACAACTAAGTGCAGAACCAATAAATCACCCGCAGCCAGCCAGCGCACTACTTGGCGTAAATGGATTGAATATCCAGCGCCTAATGGTGTTAGAGCAGTGGTCCAACGGTTTGACTGACAGATTGCACAACGAAGGCTACTATTGTCCTCATGATTTATGCAGAACTTCACTGTCGGCTTGTAGTCCGAACAGACAACGGCCATTCAGCTCCTCGACATTCCCGCTGCTACACATACACGAAAGAATTGAACCACGAGGGCCTTCAACACACTGCTGAAAAACAATTTAATGATGAATCTGTCTCATTGTTTCGAGTTTCTAGTTTTCATGGGAGGCAATTGGATGAGTTCAATCTCATTGATGGTATACATGATTCTGTTCCATACATTCGAACTTCATTTGGAATTCTTTCGAATCGAATGTATTATTCCTCCTACCACAGCAGTAAAAGGGCCAGCAGAACGATAGAAGTATGATTCAGTACCAGTGGACTGATGGATTCAGTGGGGTTGGAGATGGATTCATTTTCCAGTTTCTTCTCATTTATATACTTCACTCTCATCATTAATAATAATTATAGTGTTTTTCAACATCACTAAACTTATTGATGTTGAAAAACACTATCAAAATGAGTATGCCTATTATGTGTTAAGTATAAGTATGAAATTACACTCCACACCTGTTACTATCATCAATACATTATAGATAGTGGCGAAGCGTGGTATACTTATTTGGTCATCGCCAAATAAGTATACCACGCTTCGCCACGGATTATAGAAGATCTGCAAGCAGGGTACACACAGAGATTAATTAATACTTTTGATACATGAGATTACCATCTTGGAACATCAAAGATACTCGTATATTTCAAAACCCAAGCCAAATACTTCAATACAAGCCAAATGGTAAAGGGGGGTGGATCCCACCTCTGTATCCCTACTCTCAAACGTCCATTGCACCATCAGCCCTATTTTGGGTTAAGTGGGAGAGGGGGCTTGTATGTCTCAACTTCGCCCACAGCACTTTTGTAATGAAAAAGTGAAAAAAATAAAGTCATTTATCTATCTATCAATCAGCCCTTATCGTTTAAAGGCTTAAATCGACACAAATTCATAAAATTTGTCTTGTTAGATGCCTTGCTTTTTTGCGACGTGCTGTGATGCCTCCTGTTTATTCGCTCTCATTCAAACCAATAAAACGCCGCGTCAAGTCTCGGGTATGCATCCAGCCTTACAAGACGGATTTGAACTCTGAGAATTACAATTACCAAGCAAAAATTTTCATTGAATGAAATCACTGGAGTTAGAACCAACATTTATCTTCATTTTTATCCAATCATCTTCATTTGATTCCATCATTTCCATCAACTTCCATGAAAAGTGGTCCATCAACTTCAAATGATTTAAACAATCAAAAAGAAGTATCTTGCAGTTGATTTTGTTCACTGGTTTGATGGAAGATGCTTCTTATAGTTTTCCAACTAAGTTGATCTCTCAATAATTCATGAAAAGCCTTCATTATCGAAAATTGATGAGCTCTGTTGATATCTTCTTTATATAAAACTAGTAGCTAAACCCGTGCTTGAAAAACGTTATCGCTGAGATGAGGAATGAACGATCAAAGTTTCAATTTATTCCATTGCTTCAACATAAGGTAAACCGAAAATTTTCTCAATTCAACTTATGGTTTGATGATCAGCTGTTTTGAAACAAAAATTTCATTGTATAGGTAAGGGCATTTGTGCAGAGAGAGAAAAAGAGAAAGATAGAGAGTGAGTACAAGAAGGATATGGTGAAGAAGAGAAGAGAAGAACGAGAAGAAGAATAAGAAGGTGATGGAGAAACAGGAGAAGAAGAAGGAGAAGAAATAAGAGGAGAAGACGGAGGAGAAGGAGAAAAACGAGAGGAAGGAAAAGAAAAGAAGGAGAAGAAGAAAATCGGAAAAAAAAGGTGGAAAAGAAGGAAAAGGAGGAGAAGAAAAAGTAGAGGAATGAAAAAAAGATTGAAAAGAAGGTTAAGAAGGAGGAGATGGAGAAGAAGTAGGAGGAGAAGGAGAAGAAGGAGAAGAAGGAGAAGGAGGAGAAGAAGAACAAGGAGAAGATGGAGAATAAGATTGGAAAGAAGTAGATGAAGGAGGAGGAGGAGGATTGGAACCTATTTCATGTAGTTCAATAGTTGCAGTTTTATGCGACTTGGGATGTCTTAGTTTAAACAAAGTCTTACACAATTAGCAGATTTCACGAAAATCATGGAATCCTAACTCCGCAAATAAAATGGAATTATTCGATATGTGATAGGAATCTCTAATGAAATGGAATTATTTGATTTGGAATCTTGCTGCATAGGCTCCGTCAAATTGCTTCATTTTAAGGGGGTTGAATTCAATTTTACTTTCGTGCAAGTGGTTGGATATAAATACAAAATACCTAAGATTAAGTTGTAGTCTTACCATAATCTGATTACCTCATTAATCAAACTCTTGGAACAACACTTTTATGTATCAATGATCGTGACATTTTACGATGTGTGCTTTGACTGCTTTAGAAGAAATTCAATTTACGATGCAATACTTAAAACTGCTTTTTACTTTAGCTGCAACTTAGAACGCGTGATGTCATAGCTGAAACGGATTCTAAATCATTTACACGTGAAGCAGTCCATTGTGTGTGGCTAATCAAGTGTGAAGTGAAGACGAAATGCCATTTTAACGACTTTCGTTTCTCGAATTTGATACGCAGAATCCGAATAAGGTGTGAATAAAAAATCACGTCGTGTCAGAAGCATGAGTGTTGCGGTAGAGCTGCCGCCGACTGCGATAAGTGAGTGCTTGTTGTCATCTATTGTGACTGTGTTCTTTTTATTGTAGGTGGGAGACAAATTACCTGTGCGCTCTTGTTTCAGTTCTAGTCTCGCTTCAAACGCCTCCTATTCAACGCGCTGAGTCGCTTGCTGCTTTCAAAGCACCGGTTTCTGTTTCAATAATATGATACTCGGCTCAAATATGACAGTGCCGATCTAGGCCGGCTCCAAATCGAAAATCTGGATGGAAATCGAGGCACCTCCACCGAATGATACTGATATATATTTCTGATATACTGGAACATATTTGGCCTTGGTATTATTCAGTGAAGTAGTGTATTTAGTGAGAGTTGAGTGAGAATGTTGTGAGTTGTGAGTTGAAAATTATCTAGTGGATTTATTTCATATTATTATGGAATAGGCTATGTGCAATTAAATTGATTTTTCAAGTCTCTTAGGATGATGTATCACCAAATTTTGTTCAGTGTGTGTAAAAATAATTTGTTCCACAGTGCAAGCAGTTGGATTCACAGACAACCTTGACTGTATGAATTTTTAACTTGAATATATTGTGGAAGTTCATATCTTGGTGAGTAAGCTATTCACTGCCATACATCTAAATATATCTCCTACACAGTACCTTAGCTAAGACTCTCTTCCGATCTAATTTTTTTTAAAACAAAGTACTCCACCTTGTGCATACAAAAATACAACATCAGGGTTTCGATCAATTTTTCAAATCAAAATCAAAATAACCTTCATTCCTTAAGTTTGTACGTTACAAAAAATAATATGACACTAAACAGAATTAATAGGAATACTACAAGACTATTCGCCTGTGTGTAGGGGTGAGTACTAGGTAGCCTATGTAATTTTCTAAGTATAAATTGACACAAAAAAAATAAGAATAGTACTTAAAATACACAAAGAAGTACAGAAAAAATGGAATAAAATAAAGCAATTCGTATGTATAAAAAAATAACAGTGGATCCTCAGGCAACACTTCAAATGAAGAGAAAAAAAATGAAAAAGGTGATTAAATTTGAGAATGAAGCCAAAACATAGAAGAGAAGGAAACATAAAATCTTATGTTTAATATGCATTTTGTTTATAAATGATTGATACATCCCAACAGGTGCTCACGCTCTAACGCACAAGAACTCAAGTCTTGAGAATATTTTCTATCTTATGTCTATGAGTCCCAGTCTATTCCAGGTTATGTGCTATTTAGTCAGTCATTAGAAATTCCGATTGTCTGCAGATTGCAAAGAGATAATCAATCGACTTGCAAATTAATAGCATCAGATGAGTTTTGAATTCCAGATAAGAATAATAGATGATTACTGATTAACTTATTGTGAAAAAATATTGATAAAATTTGTAGAACAATCGTTGATGTTGTGGAATCTTTCCACAAAAAACTTGTTGAAGGTGGAGTTTGATAATTTCAACAAGTTTTTTCAATAATATTTATCTATGTCGATATTATTGCAAAAGTGAATATACTATCAGAAGTGAGCTTCCAGTTTTCAAAATCTTGAAATCTTTTGCTGGTAATACCTCTCATAGTTTTAGCTTCGGAAGTGAAAATTTGTGATTAATAGTAAATGTGAACATAACCTTCATTTGAAATATTCACCAAAATTAGGAAAAGAAGACGTTTTGAACTTTGTGTCTGTGTTTTCATTCTGTGTACTTTCTTGAATAAATAAGTAATATTCTCAAGATGCTACAGAAAGTTCTTATCTGTTGAGTAGTGCGCATCACTTCCGCTCTTCTTCACTGTCAGACTTCTTGACCTTAGACTGACGAATTCGTTCTTGATAGAAGTTGATGTCTCGGATAATTTAAACATGAAACTTCGGGAAAGTGAATTAACTTTCACTGCCTATTGGAGATTCAGGCTTCAAATGCATAATCAAATGGAATACATCTGGTAATAATATGTCAGTCGTCTCTACTCATTCAAAAATTTGTTTCTAGTTTTGTAATGGAATTACTCCAATACAAATCCAGAAACTCATGTAGTAGGGGTGCTAATTGTATCATATCTCGTATGTGCTTATTAAGTCACTAGGAACACTTCCCGATTGGCAATGATTAGATTACTCCATCTTCTTCATCAACGATCTACTTGTCATCTCAATTACTAAACTCTATAGATTCTACTTGGCTCGTAATAATACAAATCCTATTCTTATAAATTTTGAAATAGATAATCTAATAAGCTGAGATTAGATTTTTTGTCATTATTGATTATATCCGTCCAGGGGGATATGTGATAATTATTCCACTTTGGTACACGGAACTTGAAACTAGACTTATTCATGATCATACAGTACTTACGTTTGGAATTAATTATTATTGTTTTGGAGTTGGATAACAGAACAGAAAGGTTTTATGTAACTCTATTCAATATTCATTTATTTATTCATCTTATTTGGAGATTGGATACGAAGAGAACAACAGTTTTCCAATCTTAAGTGATTCATTCTCAAATGAATAATTAAAATAAAATGTTCTACATACATGAATGAAATGCATCAATAT
Organism: Laodelphax striatellus; assembly: GCA_017141395.1. NCBI lineage: Eukaryota > Metazoa > Arthropoda > Insecta > Hemiptera > Delphacidae > Laodelphax > Laodelphax striatellus. The sequence continues at coordinate 46,607,648 of CM029532.1, read as the reverse complement.
TTTTTCCGTGCAATTATAATTGGAACTAAGTGATTTTCTTATTAATTTTTCATGAATTCTTATGTTCACACAAATATTTCATAATCCCTGTTTAACTCTAATTGAAGGTCCTGGAGTATTTCTCGCACAGAACAATAGAGAGAATGTTATTAAATGAATTTAACTAGAAGCACCCACACTGTCTGATAGGATGATAAAGTTCCACTTCAATAATAAAATAACCTACCACCACTCCTAATAATATTTCCAGTCTTACAAAGCTTAGCGATACCTAAAATAAACATAACGTCTCGCCTGTATATGTTTGTGTATGTAAGATTTGTCAACTACAAAGAACTTTCCCTATTAAGGGGAAGATTACAATCAAAACTCATTTGCATATGACAAAAGATACAACTGCATGATCAATGAGATTGATATCGTGAAACTGGTCTGGAATAAGATGAGATAGAGCTTGTTTATCTGCCCACTCATTTATTGTGACACAAATGTTCCAAAAAGGAAATGGCACGATCCTTAGCGAGAATATTGTTCCTTTTAATGATCAGCTACGATAATCATCTGTACCAATCCAATTTGTATCCATGTCCAGAACAAAACATGGATTCGAGAATGGGAGGGCGTAGTTATGAAACTCTATATTGATTTGATAAAGCGAGCGACTAAACCAAATAATGATCATATCAAGTTAGGGGCAAGGAAAAGTCATTGTCACAAATCGTGTTAAATTAATAGTTGGAGCTACAGTTTTCCAGTAGGGCAATAATATTGTGTTTCACTCCCATAACTCTACTTTTTAGCTGTACCCCATTGTTTTATTAACTTAATTTCAAGTCCACTTCTCATAATAATACATCTTGAATAGTAAAAGAGGAGTGCAAGTAATATGTTTTTTCGGAAGTATTGACTTATTTAAGAAGTCTAGGAATTTGAAAGAGAACTGCAATATATTTGAAACTTCCTATAATCTACAATAATGGAGATAGAAAAATTGGTCAAAAATGATGATTTATCAGAATGGTAATTGAAAGACTTCACATAATAAGGTATTATGAATTGAATTATGAGGAAGCGAAGTAAATTACCATATTTAACGAAGAAGTTGTAGGAGTGTGTTCGAAGCGCGACATATCAAAAGACAGAATGAATGAATAATGGAGTAGTAGTGCGAGCAGTAGGCTACCTTCATTCACGGAGAAACCTCATGACAGAAAGCTTGAACTTCACTTGATGAAAGAGAAGACAGTTTCCTGTTGAGTTTAATAATTTGAAGAATAATTTGAATGCTTATAAAATTAGAGTTAAAATAAATTTAAAGCTTGATATACAATTATACATAGACATTGAATTAATTTCTTATCTCATAAGATCTATCGGGACATCAAATCTGACAATTCAGAAATCATTCTCACTATGAATTCTCATCTCTTATCTCGCAATTGGGAAGCAACGATAATTTTCAATCCAAAATTTTAAGAAAGCTATGATATGATGGAATTTTGTATAAATTATTCAAGTTTTGTCTTGAAGTTGAAGCTGATGATAAAGTCCCTACTCCGCTGGTAAACTAGGCTACAATTATTAATTATCATTACTCGTATTCTAATTCTGTACCAATCAAACGCGGATCTCAAATTGTATAGAGCAATGAGAAACTCTAAATCAAGATTTTTCCTGAATTGATTCTTCAAAATAAAAGTTTTTCTCAATAAGAGTTACTATTCTTAACGGAATACTTTATCATTCATTATTCAATATTAATTTATCATTGGTGGGTTTCTATTGTTTCAAGCAATTAGCAAGAATTGATCATTTGAAAAAGTGATAAGTTTCAGTGATTCAAAAAAAATATTGATAGCTTATTACAGTAGTGCTTGTCTTGAGAAGACGTGTTAGGTAGTCACAACTTGTGACTGGAATCGCTGAAAAATTTTCCTTGTTGTGAGTTTAGTAGTGTAGACGTTGTCAGATTCCTCGTGAATTCCATTCCTGTGAACTTGAGTGACGAAATTCATAATCCTGAAATGACTGAAAACTTGCAAGTGACCGTGCAAACTCCAGCGAACAATGTATTCGTTGCTCTGGCCCTTTCTAATATCATGCTATTATGGAGAAGTACTATATCTGTTCAATCCCTAGTTCTGCGATGGGGAGGAAGATGCAAGCATTATACCCCCAATAAAATAGAACGAGATAACTTTAAGCCAGGCCTGCAAACTTTGTTAATTAGAACGTAGATGCGGGACTGTAACGGCTTGATTCTGATAACGTCCTTGCAGAATAGTTCAAGTGCTGTTTGCAAAGAACAAGCGATTCAAACTTTAATTCTGTTTCTAGTTGCGTGGCAATATTATTATCGGACTGAGATAATCCAATCTGTTGATTCCAACCTTGAACACTACAACAAAAATATCTCATAAAACTAGTCTACATAAAACAAATGCTCATATCTTCTGTCCATACACAAACTTATTCTCATTTCTATGATAATATTTTGTTTATTCTGATGAAGCACCTGGAAATGTTGGGGGTGAAATGGAATAAATTGAGCTCAGCCAAATAATAAGAAAAAATCTGTTTGTATTAGATGGAGAACAATATTATTCTTTTCCCAAATATTCATCTCAGGTCGTTTTATCGATGGTTGGTAACGTCGGCCTATTTCCACTGAAATTTCAAGCATTCAAGAGACTGAAAATAAGAAAGCCGAAGGTGATTTTTTCCCTTGCTTATTGGAACAGTTTCGTGGAGGGATGGCAGTCCTGAAGCAAAAATTGCTATTCAAAACTCTTTCAACCGCTGGGAAAACACTTGACAACCGAAGGCTCCAGGAAAAATAATATTTTCAAGTTCTTTTCCGAAGGTGAGTTTGCCTAAAGGATACTCAGGTATCGATCTAGAAGGAGTTTGTGATGGTAGCCTACTCAATAGTAGCCTGCATCAAAATTCAACATCATCATGATGCAAAAAATGGAAACTATGTTGCTTATCTTTGGAAGATGATTACCATTGTGGTGATTACCTAGGTAATCTTCACATTATTTGTACACGTTCAATTGTTCAAATTCGAAAGAGAGTCAGTTTTTTTTAATCGTATGGCTTTTATTAGTGGGGAGACTTACGGGTGGGTTCCACCTCGCCTCATTGCACAATTTTTTGTGTCGGTCACCCATCCGAGAGCGGTCTAGAATGTTTGTTACTTAACCACATTGGTCAGTTTTGACATTGCACTGTATTGTTCCCTATTTTTTGTGTAAAAATGACCCAAACTCTTTTTGCATTATACTCAATTATATCATTTAATCAGCCAGTTACACAAAGAGCCAATTGAATTCATCTGTCTTAAAATTATGTCATCTAACATAAAGTAACCTCAACAAGATAGCTATTGATATTCTATAGCTATCAGGTTGATCTCCGCGAAATCACGTTATTTTACGGCGGAATTCGATTTTTGTGTAATCGGCCTACTAAATTTCAAATGCTCACTCTCACTCGGATAATATAAAATATTGTTTAATTATTGATTCATCCGTGGAAGTTAGTGTGATGTAATTACTGCATCATTAGAGCTGGATTGTAGCAGATGGCCGATTTGAGTAACTTAATTTGGTGGCATGCAGATTGGAGCACATAATTTGTCAACTCAATAACTTCTGATAGCAGGGCCGGTACATGGAAATCCACTCGTCTAGATGGAACATCCTTCAAGTCTGCACTACTCGATCATATATTAATGTGCGGCTCCAGAACTTTGTAATTGATTCCATGTGGTCAGTGGCATGCATACATGCGAGGGGTGAGTCGGTAATACATTACATATTCATCATCGCAGCCTCTCTGCTAGCTGCAGTCCAGTTCACTTGATACAAGCCAAACTTTGCCGACTTGCTAAATTTTCACATGAAATGACTTCATCACATAGGAAGAGTCCGGTAACTGGAGCATCCTAGAGATCACAGACAACATAAATTTCCAGTGTATGAAGTTGTGAAGTGTACTGCACGTATGAAATTTGACCTCTTCTATGTTCCATGGTGATGCTGATGATGGTGAATTCAGACTTGGCATGAAAGAAGAATTGAAGAATCCATTTATAATAAACTATTATAGATAAAAATAGGATATAGTAATTATTAAATATATAAATAAATAAATAGATTAATAAATATGATCAATAGAGTAAAAACGGAGGTTTCTCTTGAAGCTTGTTCGTTGTTCTCGCTTTATTTCTGACGAGAAGCATAATAAATAGCTGTTGTTGTCTGCCTTACATATTCAAATACTCCACACTCCTGAATAATTAAACCTGGATGTGGCAGATGGGAGAGATTGGAATACTGAAATTTCTCTCCGGTAAGAATAAAGTCTCTCCAGTGAGAAAGCGGGGAGTTTTCAACACTAAAAACAAGCGCTAGAAAACCGTATCAGTTTCCACGTTTTCTTGGTTACACGGCGCTATTCTCTTTATAAGGGCGTAATATAAAAATAAATCGTATTCACCGCGGTTAGCTAAACAGCTCCTAGCATATCTTATTTCAGAATAACTGTGTACCTTCTTTCTTTCATCGCAGTAAACTGCTCTGAATGGTATCCAGCTTTTATTGCCAGAATCCTGAGAATCCTGATTAAAAAAATCTCTTGAATGAAGCTTGAAATATTTCTTGACGAATGTAATTTTTTCATTCTCTATTTTATTCTAAGTGTTTTGAAAACATCACCTAATTAGTTACATGACAAGTATCACTTTTATAGAGTACATGGATAAATAGAACAAGAAATGAAGAAATTTGATTGAAGATCTCACTGGTATCCAAATTTCTTGAAAATTTTTGTCAGGATAAGTTTGTTAGGATAAGAATCGATAATATACTGAGTTGAAGGGTTGTGAAAACATAACCTAATTTCATTTTACATTATTTATCAAAATTTTAGAAGACAGCTTTTCGGGAGAGCCTGTTATTTCATCCTCCTAATCATTGTATTGAATTTTATAAGCATTAATGAATGAATTAATAGATAATTAAGAGACATATAGAAAATCTTGAGTTTCATGAGCTATTTCGAAAAGTTGATAGTTTGTGGATGGATTGAACATACTGAACAATAGAACGTTGAAATGACCACGGTCATCTCTGTTTTCCCATTATTCAGTTTTTCTAGTTTCGGTCGAGTGGAAGTCGAGAATCCTGTGCTCTGAACAAGGTGAACAAGCCATTGAGGAATGAAAGGGCGTTCAAATTTATAGTAGTGATAATAGGGGTGGTGGTGGTGGGAGTTGAGGGATTGAATGAGTATATGGACGACTAGTCAGCCTTTTGTGCGATGCGTGAGTGATGACGTCACACTCTTGTGCTTTCCCTTTTATTTCGACTGTCATTGCCAGAAGTCCTCTCGGAAACCTATCAAAACATTCGCACGCCCATTACTCATTCCAGCCTCGCACCGATTTTAACAACAAATAACGGGAAATATGCTGTAAAATTGATCTGTGTTCCTGTGACAAGAGATAGGACGCATCTTCTTCAGTCAGTAGCTGATCTCTGCTTTGATGCGATGATGTACTTTGATCTCCAGGACATGTACTGGAGAATATCCTCCAACTCATCATCCAGGCACGCTCAGTAAACAGTTCTCTAATCTCTCATAATTGACCTCAAAATATTGAATTGAATTTATGCTGCCTGTTCAGAAAGTAACTTCTCATCTAATGATGAAGATACAGTACAGTATTGATATTTTATCATGATTGTAAAATACTAAAAGCAGGTTGCATAAAAGTGGATCACAATAAATTATTAATCTTCGATTACTCTTAAGAGTTAACATTGTAAATTGATGATTCAGCTAATAGAACTTTGTGGTAGTGGGGCTAACACTGTGAAAATAATGAGTCATTCATAAATGTAGAGCAGTATCCTGATTCAAAATGAGAATTAACGGAGTTTAAATTAGTTTCAGAATATTATTTCGATACAGGAAGTGAGAAAAAGATGTTTCTTCAATTTAAAATCACCAAAGTACTTCATAGTCCGTTTCTGCTGTAGCTTATCTTCTCTAACATAGGTATTATCTGATGTTTCCTAAAGATATCATCCCGAACTAATAATCAGTGCAAGAATTAATGAACTATTTCAGAAGAGATATAGAGCATCTTCTTCCTCATAGATAAACTATTTTTGAATGTTTCCTTAGAATATCAGCCTAAACATAGAAGCTGGGCGATATAAATGGATAAGGCTACGGATCAAAGTCATTGTTTTGAGAGTGCTTTGAGCGACAGAGTGACGAGAATATATATCAATCGATTGATGAGCTTCCAATATAGGAAGTGGGTGTCTGCCTACCGGGGGCCACATCAAAGAGAGCCGCTGTAACATTGATTCGGGGCGGCACGTTCTGGCGAGCTCTTTTGACACTCAAACATTCGAAACATGAAAACCATACCTGATTAGATCAATATCGACTGATGAAAAACCATCGAGACTCTGTACCGGAGTTTAAATTGGCCTTACAAAGTTTTCCACTCTGTCGAGTGGAGTTTGGAATGTTGTTTTCTCTGTGATTGAACATCACATACTCATGAGATCATAGCATTTCATGGGAATGTATATATGTATATTATTTTATTAAATGTTTTCCATTTCTATTTCATCGAATATCTATGTTATCAAGTAAGATATATTCATAACGGTATTTTTCATTGAATGTATATATTATGGAGCGAGTTTTTATCGACAAACTGTTAAAGTATTCTTGTACTGCTCTCCAACACACACACAACATATCCGGTATTTCCAAGATATAAGGCTGCATTAAAATTCAATGTGAGAGCTACGTATGAGAATCACTTGATGGTCGATCGTTTATAAGCAAATTAGCCATAAATAAGATTGTGATTTGCTCACCGAAGGCGAAGATTGCGGCTTGATGGATGTTTTAAGGGAATTGGAAAGATCTCAACACGAGAAACAACTGTGTGGAACAATAATCACATTTAGTAACTCAGAGTCTCTGAATATAGCCGGAGATGATAAATATGAGTGGAATTTCGTATAAATAAAGGTTATTTTTCATGATAATAGTAGATGATAGACTTAACAATAGTATACAGAACATTAGATAAGAGTTTGAAAAAACATCATCTACTAAAATAATGTTTATGAAACTTTAAAAATATTAAACTCCAGTTCAATTCCAATATTTATCGGATTTCAAAATTTTTCCACTATTCTACTCAAAATGCAATATATTGAATATGTAAATAAATCAAGGATTCTCTTAGATTTATTCACATATTCTCCAATAAGTAAGCTATATCATAAAAAATGTCAAAACGTTTGTTTCTTCTTTAGAAGGCTAAGTATAAGTGTGTGAGTTGATATTCTTCTAAAGGTGTACAATAACTATTTCTGCATGAACTGAAAAAACAGTATTCAGATTTTGTACTCATCATTTAGGCATACAAATATTTTTATAAGTAGCACTTGGATTATATTTTAAAATGATGTAGACTATTGCATGTATGTTATGATAGTATACGAGTAGTATATACTTGTGACTTTTATAATAACTTATATACTTGTGACTACTTGTAACTTTTATATACTTGTGTATACTTGTGACTACTTGAATATACTTGTGACTTTTATTATTTTATGTATGGTGAATTTATATATAATCTGAATTCTCTGACAATGAAGAATATCGTATATTATCTGCAAACTTTTGTCTGGGGGACTTTGTGGTTTCTTGTTGAGATTCAAGATGATCACGAAGTGTGATATTGGGAGGATACAGGTAGTAAGTTTTGGCAGTGAAGGGTGGGCGAGGGGATATTTTATGATGAGTTGGGAAATGAGAGAGTTGCGAGCGGAGAGGGTTTAGGGAAAGCAAACAGTGTGCAAAACGTGCCAGCAGCGCTGAGGCCGGGCATTTCCCATTGTAACCGCACACTCAGTCTAATCTGGTGTTTGAGCAACGGCGGGCCTGAGCAGAAAGCGCAAACCACACTTCTATTTTTACATTTGAAATAGTTTCATTGCAAAACAAAACATTATGTTCGAATGTATAGGCCTATGACAACAACCATTTTCACTCCTCTAATTAGTAGGTATTAGATTTAGTTTTGATGTGGCTTCAGGATGCAGAGGTAATTCTCCCCATGGTTTTTCTTTCAATGTCAAATTAATGTTGTAATTTTATATTATGTCCAATTTAAAATTGTCCAATTTCTGTCCAATTTCAAATGCTTGAAAATGGAACTTTGGAGCAGACATTAAAATTTTTAACTTGAACCATCATTTCTATTAGTTTACACATTATGGGTGTCTTATTTCACTTATTATGTGCGAAATTTTCAATACTTCCAAAGCTCTTGTTTTTGTTTTTTACTTTAATATGAGATTACTTCAGATAAAAAAATTGTTCGGTTTCTGTTGTCGAAGTGGAAATTAGTTAACGTGCGTGAAGTGCGTAACATGCGTAAGGTGCCATTTAGTAATATGATTTGTACCTAGGTTTTGACTGTTTGTGTGAATTGAAAGAGGGGCATTATTTGATCAAGCCTGTTCTACTTTGAATACTTGAATGATCATTTATTTGATTATCGATTAAAGAAGAGTGTATGAATTTTCATCAAATACTAGCTACATCTTTCCAAACAATACATTCATGGAGAGTGAATACAGAATAGTAAACAATTCATGAACAAACATTTTCTCAGGCTGAACAATTTTTTTCTCCTGGAATACGTGCTATAATTTCTACTCCGTTACAATTCATTTCTCATTCTGGTTTTTACTTTTTAGTCTTTTTTCCATTGATTTTTGTTGCATTCTGTCCATTCTCTCTCATTTTTTTCTTCTCTTAAAGCATACACATCTACATTTCCAGACGTATGCAAAGCTACAATCATTCAACAATAAACGCAGAATGCTACACAGCACAGCTCAACTCAAAACTTTATTCATTTTCCGACGTATCCGATACCTAAACGCCAATAAAATGAGAATTCGAGCTCCCTCGTGAGTTATGAGTTCCATATATATATACATCTTTCCGCGATCCATTCTCCTCGTATACGTTCGGGGTGGGATGTTTCCTCAAATCAAATTTGAGGAACATTACACTTGTATGCCACACATTCCGCACATCGTTTCAGATGCATGCTATTGTGTTCTCCGACCTCTATTATTGCCGCAATACAAGTAATACTTGTGAATCCAAGAGCTACATTGAGTCTGATATTTTGTATATTTTGAATAATGATACATTTATGAATGGTTTGGTTTTTTTCCGATTGGACTGAGCTTAGCCTTTCATTTTACCTGTGGAATAATGATTAAAATAATACAAAATTTTTTAATGAAAAATAGGAATTACATTATCCAGATTTAATCAAATTCTAAAAGAATTCTTGTTCTGTAAAAATTCTATCTATGATATCTTCCGGTCTTAGACTTTTGGCGGCCCCAGGCAACACGTGATTGGCGGTTCAGGAGTCTATTGACGAAACACCCCCCCCCCCACAATTCACTTCATCTTGAGAATAACATAAGCAATAGATGATTTTTGAAAAATTCTGCTTCTAAATGAATATTTTTCAAATTTCCACCGTTACCGCTAAGACCGGCCCTGACCCATCCATATCTTTCTAGTATGTTGATGATACCTACAACTACTGAAATAATCTGGTAAATTAAAAACTTGCTAGGCAATTTGCCCTTTGAACATTTTTATGGAAAACCAACAATGGTGTTTAGCTTGATATTAGATCCGTCATTGTTCAATGATCAGTGATTATACATTTCCTTCCATTGAGTTTTTTTATTTATCTACACTAGACACTCGAAAAATCATCTTCACATTACTTTTTAACATAAAAATATTCTCATTATAATTATTATATTATGTTATCCAATCTTAGCTAAGGTAGCAAATAATAATTTATATATTTATTTGAAATTAGAAAATTAAAAATAAATTTTTCAAGATTCAAACTGTAGTAACTTAAACGAAACTGGAGAGTAGACAGATCTCGAATAATATGAAATAAATTACAAATTAACCTTGAATGGACTGAATTTACAACAACAAAAAAAAGAGAGGGAAAGTAATAAATGTCGATAAACGTGTGTTACGAATTAATGACCAAATAAGAACATTTAAAAATAATGGAAGATTCAACTGCTTCTTTAACAGTGAGGTTTTCTCCGGAAAATAAAATGAATAAGTATAAATTTTCAGAGTCGTATGTAGGCCTCTTTTTACGCCTCTATTTTATGTGATCATAAAAAATTATGTGGTAGTGAATTTCCAAGGCCTTTCTATAATAAAAGAATCGTATTAATATTAATTGCATCGAGCCATTCAATTGATATCCGATAAGATATTGAAAGTTAATTCTACTTGGCTGAAGTAACAATCGTTGACATTGGAAAGTATGAGGAAATAGTTTTCTCTCAATATCTTCTCTCTTTCAACACACGAATATTGCTCGTTTATTCTTATTCTTATTTTAATTGAAAATAGATGATAGAATATTACATTTTTCGGTAGTCTCATATTCATCCTGTTCCCTCTACCTTTATCTCTAGCCTAGAGAACAAAGACTTATTCTCTTAATCAATTATCAGTATTATAACATGAGTAAATACTACTTGGATATCCTATTTTAATGCTGGAGGAATCTGCAGAATGCAGTTTGACTCTTGAAAGCCTTCAATTCAAGTAGGACCCCCTAATTCATTGTAAATTGAATAGAAATTATGAGCTCACTACTTATATCGTGGAAAAAGGGCATCATTAATAAATATAGAAGAAATTTGACATCATCCACTTGATTTCATAGAATTGGTCTATGTAAAAATACTATTCAATTGGAGAATATTGCAAACGTTCAAATCGTTCATGTTTATCCATAGTAATACATTCAAGACATTTCAACCTCTAAATAATATTATTGATTCATCATGAAATATTACTATTTAATTCTTGAAAAATTGGGAAAAATTTCCTTTACTCTAAGAAAACCCTAAATGTAAATTCAAGCGGTGAAGTAGTAAAAAAGTTTGTTGTTGTAGACACTACAATATTACTTGTTGAGGTACGTTTTCCATATTCTATATACTGCATGATGCTGCACTGATTTCTATCACGTTGCATTATGTACATACCCTATATTATCAGTGTCTCTATTTTGTGTTTTCTGATGACATTGCAATAAAAGAATGTCTCAGATTATACTGTAATATGATTCTTGTTCTGAGATATTTGCAGAGGAATTGCGCTTTGCTGAATATTATGTGTATGAATCTACCACACGGCACGGAAAACGAGCCCTGCAATATAATACATACAACCCAAGATACTCTGATAGATGGGAGTAAAGGTACTTAAATACGTCTTGCTCAAGTGCCTGTCCCTCCCGCCCAAAGAATAAGTTCTCTTTTATGTAAGAGGACTCATTCATCTTTCATCTCACTCGAGAGGTTTACTGGTGGAATTGTTATTCATAGTCCCATAGGGAGAGTAATGGAGACATGAATAATGAAGTGGAACTCACAGTTTTTGTAAGACCTCGTTCAATAGAAGCTTTTCCGACTGGAGCCAGACAGTGTGTCTCATATTGGCATTTAATCCGAATGAAAACTGTCGGCAGTGATCTTTTTCATCAGAGCAGAACGCGTTTCAATTTTCTACTTCTTCTGTCGCCGATCAGATTGTACTGGATTCTCATGTAACTAAAAACACAGGGAGATATTGCATCGTACTGGAAGTTTACCATTTTATAAAAATTATTGAATCGCGAGATAATTGCGTATGGCACGAGCACGTGAAGAGATGTGAGACCACGATGATCGATAATCCGGTGGTATAAAATGGATAATCCATTTGATTGAATAATTTCGATGACATTTCTTCAACTGGAAAATATAAGCTCAGTTGAAAAACAAGCTATACAAGAGAAAAACACAATTCAATAACATTCAAAACAGGTCCACTGTCAGAGAAGCAATGTGAACCCTTTTCCTCAAGACCTTTTTTCAATTTGAGTTTGCACTATTGTCAATTCAAGTTTTTAATATCCTCAATCAGGGAACTATTACACTTTATCAATGAAATATTTGTGTTTATATTTACTGGTTATCAGAGAGTCGAAGTTTCCACGATGTGATCCTTCTCTAAATTTTATTCTAAATCAGTTTTTGGGAAAAGCAATCTCTCAATTCCTATAGAATTCCGACTTTTTCCCAGTACCAGTTTCAACCAGAGAATTCAAAGTAGAACGACTTCTACTTTCTGTCTCCCCACAGCTATGTTTTATTATGAAGAGGAGAAACAATAGAGGAGACGATAATAATGCTGTAATACAAGGCGTGATAGAAATTATTATAGTAATAAAAACGTATTGATGTGATTAATTTCTTCTGGATAACTGTTCATCTCAATGGTGTTTATCAGATGATAAGCTATCTCTTGAATAACAAGGTTTCTCAAATATCATGAGATTCCATTACCGTACATTCTCGCAACACAACCCTGGAGCTTGCTCGTCATTAACTTATTATCATTCCTAATCTGCCTCCATTCAGATCCTGCTGCTTTAATCATCTGCCAGTCCTCTTTGTTTTGAGGAAAACTCTTTGTTCGTTCGTAAGTTCTCATAATTGTTAAGCTGTTCAGAAGTATATATTTCCCCCACTCCAGCATCCTCTAACACCCCAATCCTTTCTTCCTCCTATTACTCTTTCTCATACTTTTCCTTTGTGTGTCATTTCTTCTTTGGTCCCAATTCATTTCCACCATTTTTTACCTCATAGTTCCTGTCACTCACAACTGTCTTTGGAAAGACAATAGCTACCCACTAATTCTCTCGCTCTGCAAAATATAATTGGAAGGTAGAGATTTCAGTAAATCTCACTCGTAATTTTTCTCGAATACCCTCAATCTTGCCAATAACAAATCCTGTAGGGTTGAAGTTTTTCTGTTATCTCTTTCCAACTCATTCAGATCAATCTCACAATTCAAATGCATAATTTATTATAATTGAGTTTGAAACAGGACTTATCCTACTGAACTCAACTCATTTATGTGGAACATCACTGGTTACTTGTATTAAATTTCTCAAATTCATATTTTCACAACTTGTATGCTTTTGTATGTATTGTATGTTCAAAATATTATATCAATATTTTATACGAATTGGAATAAAACAATATTGAAAACTGAAATATTGAAATAATGCTATTTTCAGTTTTATGTAATTGAATAGATGCTGATATTGTCTCAGTTTCTCTGCATTACGAAATTTTTATGTCAATTTATAAATCTTTCTATTACCCCGAGAATGTAATTCTTCATGGATTAACTTGTTCTATCCTATTCTAAGTATTCCTATTCTATTCTAAGAGAACCAATGGAAATAATGAGGAACACCAGTATAGTGAGATAAAAAATTGCGATTCTCATGAATTCACTGCTTTTCACTCTGATTACTTCACCATTTCCTCTTTAGGTTCGAACTGAGCACTGACTGTTAAAGGAAATTGTGATTGTGGACTGGAAAGTACAGAAAAACAAAAAGCCCTTTTATGTGACCCACTTACGGGACGACTGATGATGATGGTGATGATGTTGATACGGCTTGATTACTTTAACCTATTTCGTTCAAGTTTTGAGAGACCATTACTCGAAAAATCCATAACCACGCATGCATTCATGATCCACTCCCGTTCGGACAGCATATACATACTTGGACTAGCGCCAATTAAATTCATCAACAGTTTTTTCTCGCTCATAAATTATTATTCGAGATGAGAGCCACCGAAATTTTATCGTCTGAATAATTTAAAACTAATCTCCTGTGTTGCATACAGTATTTCGCACTCGAACGAATATTAGGTGTGAACATAACCAATTATTCAGGGCAAATCAGTCCGTTGATAATTATTAATCGATACAGAGCACACTGATCCCTAATACCTAACCATCAACTCTGTCCACAGGGATTGTTCATTAGATTTAAAACCGAAGCGTGCTTGTACAGTATAATGCTCTTGATTCTCTTCTATTTTGATATTCCCTCGACCAAATAGAGCGGAATGTTTCCTTGAAAAATAATTTTCTGTATTTTTTTGGGATTTAAATCTGATAGCAGCAATATACACGTTGAAGAGGAGAATACAATGTATCCTCTGTAAATCCTCACGATTCAAATAATTTGTTGAAAAAATCATCTAAAATACTTTTAAAACACGCTTCTAACATAGAATTTTGTGTTGAAATTGAACAAATTTTAATTACAAATAAACACGATAAATAACATAAAATTATTGCCGTTCGAAAGAAATGAGATGAATTATTCATCAATTCATTATAATATATATAGCCCAAATGAATCTTGAGTATATTGAAAAAAAATGAAACTTGAATTCAATTGCAAATTTGAAAATAATCCTTCTCATCAGAAACGGAAACAGTAAATTCAATTGATGATTTAAATAACCTTTGGCTGATAAAGCGAAAATATGTTGAAAGTAAAGTATAAAAAAGTTCATCGCTATTCTAAGTCGGAAAAGACGAAAGTGATGAATTCTTGCGTCAACACAGAGACCAGCTACTGACAAGGAACGGCAGAAATATCATCTTGTCTGACTTTCCTAGTTCATCTTGTCAAATATCGGTCACATAGGAAAACATGAGATAGTGCTCTACTAGCTGATTATAGGTGAAAAACGTTTAATGAACGATGAAAGACTCATAATTTTTTCAGGAAGAACTCTTCCTTTAATTGTTCTCAGATATAATAAATTTCTCCCCTATTTATCTATCCTGGAAGTGCCTGAATTTTTCTGGTAGGCCTACCTCAAGACATCTTTGCTCTATATAAACCCCATTGCAAAACATACTACAGTGCATAAATATTTATACCGCAGCCAACAAAAATCGTGATACAATATTGCCCTCGTAACGGCGGCATCTCAATAATATTGATGCTTTTCTAATAAAAAAAGAGTTTTCACAAGATATGTCCAGGAAATTGATGAAGTATTTCATGAATGAAAGAAGAGATAATATAAAAGGTGAAATAGAAATATTATAATGATAATATAGGGAGTAATTCATCACTGGAGGATTGAACAGCTAATTAACAACTAGCAGCTAAATGAAACACATGTGAAAAAAGAAAAAGAAATTGGAAATAATAATACATGCAATTGTTCATCATGCTAGCTTTTGGTAACTCACATGGAAATTATTCCACTAGTAGATTATGAGTGGAATATAAAATTGTTATTATTCACATCCTTTGATCACTCTCTCGCCTTTACTCCAGCATTGTTCAACATCGATTTATAACTCTCAAGGCGATTCAGGACATTTCATTCAGTGGATGAAACCCATTCAGAAGATGTGTCGTAAAAGTTCATCGTAGCGATCCATTCTGTAGCATGTAGAAGACGTTTTGGAAGTGCCCAACCCATCAGAACAAGTAAAGTTTCAGTCCGAATGCAATATAATCAAGAAGAACGGAGGTAAATCGGTCATGAATGAACAATGTTCACCACTACAAGACGCTGTGGGGAAGCGTCTCAGCGACCTAGCCAGATCATCAAACATACTCAGCGGACAGATTGACAGCTCTCCTGGGACGTGCTTGCTGGTCTTTTCACATGAGAATACAAATGAGCTGTCAACCGGCGTTGAGCTGAAATCTCATTTGGAAGCAGCCAAGACATAATACAATGACTATGAACATACTCATGACAACTTCCTAGGTCGCTTCACTCACCACAATCATAACGCAGTTTCGCTGCTAGTTACATTTTACTATCCCATTCTTGATTCCTTTGATCAATGACGTTTGGTCTAGACCAGGGGTGCCCAACCTTCATCAGTCAAGGGCCACATTGTGAACATTCAAAGAGAAGGCGGTCCAAAGGGGAAGGAAAGCGGGGGGTCTCCCCCAGGAAATTTTGTAATTTTTACCCTCATAAAACTCATTTTATTGCTTCCTGTAATGTGGATTTTCCTTTTTTAGTTTTAACTGAAACACCATTTCAATGTTCTATGTTTCAGTTTTTATAATTTTTCTGACATAAAAGGCTCGAGACATAACATAACATAAACATAAAAGACATAACATAAAAAAGGCTCGCGGGCCGCAGGTTGAGCATCTTTGGTCTAGACGAAAAAGATGAGAGGAAATTGTGCAGTATATCCATTCTTTTTTCTAATAATGACCATTACACTGACTATAAAAAACTTGAAAGAAAATTGTTATGATGAACTTGAATAGAACATACTGATTTTGAATAGACTACACAATATTCTTGCTGAATTAGTGTAGAATACAAAGTATTAGTATAAAAAAGTAAAGAATTCAAAATTCAATCAAAGACGAGAAAGGATATGAATAATAACACTCTTTTATAATTCTTATCATTCGTTTACTTCTCAAGTATTGTTTATAAATGAGAAGATTATCTAAAATTGGAGAAGATTATGATAATAAAATTGAAAATGGAATAATATTTTTCCAGAGCCTAACATTGAAAAAAAATGAAATCACGAGAGAACTATCAAGTTTCTGTATTCTAGCTTTGCATTCATTTCCATGCATGTGATAAATAGTTGGAAAAGCGAGCTGAAGTATTTACCCACTCGTCTGTTGGTTTTTCTCGTATTTGAACTAGGATTGTGGCGGTTGGGAAATGCGAGAATCACTCATGAGTGAAAAATCGTGGGATGACCATTTATAATGGGTTTTTACGGCGCTCCTTAATGGCGTAGAAAATTTCAGTATGAAGGCGTGTAATAAATCAACAAGTGGAATCTTCCGTCTCATATAATTTTCCAGTACAGTATAAACCTGCAAGACTAAAGGTATCCATGAACATGAATATTCTCATAAAAACCTTCAAGTAATGAATTCTATTGAATATAGTTTTGAATGGATGAATCAATATACGTACTAATATTTCACTGAATATAATAATATTTTACAAACCTTGAAGTAAACCCTCAGAGTCGTATTCACAATTTCATGAACAACATGATTCATTATCCAAATTGAATCATCACATCATCACATCATGATTCATCTGGGTATCCAGATCTATCATCCATCTATATTTGGAATAGATATTGCAACTTGTTGCAATAGTTTTTGAGATATATTTAAATTTATAATTTATTCGTACGGTTTTCATGGGTGGGGAGATTCTAACGGGTAGGATTCACCTCACCGCCTTATTTTTTTGAAATTGTGATAGAGTTCACAATAAGACTGATAAGTGAAGCATTCATACCAAGACTGTGTTCAATATTGTAAAATTATTATTCCACAAAATAAAGTATTTTTGCATTAAACTTCATTCCATCCTATTTTTATTGTGAAACGAACAATAAAAAGAGGGCAACTTTATGGATATCCATTAAGTCAAATTCAAAATCGACCTCTTTTTTAATAAATTCCTAATCAGGAGTAGGAGTCGTATCATGGATAACAGCTTTTTCACGGTTTGTCTATTGACAGTACTGCACCCCAACTGCAACACATTTAAACAGAATTTTGAAGGTGAAAATTTGTGTTCGATAGATACTCGTGTCCCAGTTTATTCTGTTTGTTATTGATGGAGCTTTTCCAATGCACATTCGAGTGGTCATGGGTTTTCAATAATATTTAAATGGGAATTCGCATGTGGGAAGACAATCATATACATAAAAATTTGCATATTAGAATTGTTGATATTATTTTTTGGAACTGGGGGCGGTAATGTATTGTCAGGAGTTGTTTCTCAGAATTTATCATCCATGTATTTGTTTGAATTTTGTGTTGGAAACTATGTCGAATTTCATCCTCCTGTATTTGATTCTCATTGACGTATTCAGAACTCATCTGTCTGATTTTATTCAAACTTTTACCAGTTGATATAAACTTATATGATAGTTTATATATAGTTGTGCGAGAGGATTTGAGCGCTTAAAAATGTTGTTTACATAATTATAATTTGTTTCATATTTATGAACTTGATTGGGGTTGTGATTCGCTGGTTTGTGAAAAAAATCACACACTCCATATCCATGAATCAAAGAGGAATCACACCTGTAATTCGAATCACAAAACTTTGAAAGTTGTATTCAGAGCCATTTTGAACAAATACTGAGACTTTCTCTATCCAATATTTATTTGTCTTATTTGTTTCTGGCATTTCAATGCGAATTTCTAAGCTTATCACAAATTCTCGAGTATCTAACAAGTCTACCCAGTTACTAAGGATCTCTTACTAATTACTTGATTAGGGAACATAATATTATTTTGAAATTTAAAATGGCGACAATTGCATACAATGCATTAATTCTTACGTTCATTCGTTTATTTAACAGTAAAAAAGACACTTTTAATGAGGTCGATCCAAAATTTTAGTAGTCCCCAATGAAGATCATAGAATCAAGATTGTTTGATCTTCTGTATTTGTGTATCATTATTATTATCTGAATGAAATTTTTTATCGATGTGGTCTCTCACCAATCATGACATAAGAACATTAATAGTAATGATAGATAATAATTAGTCATTTTTATAGAAAAAATTAGAGACAACATTTAATAGAATGAAAAAAAAATAAAATGAAATTGTCACAAATTATTGAGCAATAATGGATATTCAAGACTCCCTATCCTTCATATTATGTTAGGGAAAACGTTATTCCAGTTGATAGATGAATTAAACACAATTTGAAGAATGAGTTTAGAGTCACTTATGTTCAACTCAATCTGGGCTAGCCATAGATGACGTGGTTGCTAAAAAGAGTCTTGCGTGCCCCTTCAGAGAGTAGCCTCGGCAAATAGCTCAACCGAAGCGATTGGCACAGCAAATGGTCGGTCATACTTCACTACCGACCACGCCTGTAGTATAGGGGCTGGCTGTTCCAGCTAACTAGCATTTGATACTGGACCTTGAGCTGAAACTCCACGATTAAGCTGGATAAAACGACTTTTAGGGCTATCGAGGAAGGGGAAACAATACGTGCTCACTTGCAAAATCATAGGTCACTCGTTAGTAGCCAGGCTAACTTCATATTCGTGCTTCATTCAACGTAGCTTTCATTTCAAGAGCTTGATGGGGTTTGAAATGCAAATAATAATGCAAAAAAATTGAGATTTAAGTCAAGGATTAAAAAAATTTTCAAACTTATTCTTCAATGAAATAATGAATTTATTAGAATTACATAAAGCGTTTTCAATGGTGGAATTCCGGGGATTTTGATACTCGTATATGCATTTTTGAGTAAATCTACTTTGTGATCGATATAAGTCATACGTTGTATATAAATACGTGATAATACGTTATATAAATATGAGAAGAAAAAATAAACTATAAGTTAGTTGAGGTCATATGACAATATACTTCATAGTGCTGCTTTTTTGAGTAAACCTTATGAGGCCCAGATGAAAAAGTTTTGAATGATGAATCATTAACGATAATTCACACTGTAGCTCGGTCAATCAAAAACCTCTGTCCGGGAGCAAAAAGAACCCGCAAGTGCCAAAACTTATAATCGGGGTCCGCATAGGATGATTATAGTTTTTTACATTGACACTATTGTACGCGTTCAGACCTATGCGGTCCGGGCTGGTTTTAATCAGATGTTTGAATCACTTTTGAATAAGGTTTGAACCACATATTTTGTTTCTTCAGGCTTGGGGCCGAAACCTCTGAACACAGCTAAAACAATCTTTTTAGGCTTGGAATGTGAAAGCAGCTTATGTGAAAGCATCTACTGGGGTGAAACTTATTGGTTTTTCCGATCCGGACCCGGCCCACACTGGTGTGGAAGAAGCCTAAGAAATCTAGAAGTAGTGTTAGTAAGGCACTTCATTGTGGAGTATTTGGATGAATAATTTTTTGATTATCAGAACACGTCATCTACCACCT
The DNA here is from genome assembly GCA_017141395.1 of Laodelphax striatellus. Lineage (NCBI taxonomy): Eukaryota > Metazoa > Arthropoda > Insecta > Hemiptera > Delphacidae > Laodelphax > Laodelphax striatellus. Next base: position 46,587,703 of record CM029532.1, on the reverse strand, counting down.
AGCTCATTCCAATAGTATCTAGCATAAACTGAGAGCTGTTAAGGAATTGATTAGTGGTTGGATGAAATCCTGCGTTTTCATCAGAAAGGGTTACAATCTTCTTTTGAACAAAGTTCAAAAAAACAAAAGCTCAAGCTTGGTTTGAAGTGTTCATCTACAGTTTTTACCAAGTCAAGATATCATTCTCTCGAACTTAGCTTCAAACGAAGATCGTGCATACGGGCATCAGGGTTGGAAAAATTAGAATAGATAAATTTGATAACAATTCGCTTATAGTACACTAACATTATCAACGGATGAAAGTGGACAGAGATCAGATAAGACGAACAAACGAATAGTAATGGTATTGAGGCTATTTACCCAGGTTTCTGGAAAACCTACGGATATCTATCGTTCGTGATAAGAGCAATTGCAGGTGGAAATGTAGGGGAATTGAAGTGAGAAGATCGCGTGCAAGATGTTCTTTCTATACGTCAGGCCAGGCACGCACCTGATATAATACAGACACATAAGTAACTTGACTACTACAAGAGTTTTGTTGATGTCAAAAACTGACTACACGCTTCAAAACTCCGCTTACAAAGAGCAGAGCAAGAAGTCAAGAATTATAGCAAGTGTGAAGTGATGAGCTTTCACTCTGTAAACTTCACTGTGCACTTTCTTATGTAGGCAACCAGAGTTTATTCCCCCAGAGGAGATTAACACGTCGTGTTTATGAAGAACTTGGAAAGGATGCATGAATAATCGAGGTGAACTCAAAGAAGGTGAATCAAACTTTTGAAAATGCAGTAGACCAATCGAGCGTTTGATCTATTAATAGCATTATATTTATATTTTTATATTATAAGAGTATACCGAGCTTAGGACAGAAGGTTAACTCAGATAAGGAATTATTGGTTCGTCTATGCTCGAGTCTTTAGATTATTATCTCATGGAATGTCGTCCAGCCTGTCAAGCCCGCGTTTATGATATGATATTTGCCAATGCAAAGTACCAAATAATTACTTTAAAAGAGGTCCAATATGCAATATGATAGTAGAGTAGACTACATCGATACATATCTGCTCGATTACCCAGTGTAAAAACCTCTTTTTCATGTGGCATAGCCTTTTGCCACATGTGTAGGAACATTTATGGATTGTGACCTTGGCTTAGAATTTTCAAGTTCTCTGTTAATAACAATCATTGGGAGAGACTGAAGAATGAAATCTCTAATCTTTAAAATCCCATTTTTATAAATCCTCAACCATTTATTCTGATATCATCATGTTTCATTCAAATTCGAATAATTTTTACTGAAATTGAGATTAACCAGATTTCCCCTAAGTGCAATAGGCCTCTTATTATCCGTCACACTCGTTCACCTTTGGAATTGCATTCAATGAATGAATCATTAAAACTCAATGTATATCTAATTACAAAAAAGAAGAAGCAAATAAACAGAGAAGGGAAAATTTCAAATGATTTTGAAGAGTTTCTCCAATTGTTACAACTATCTATCATTATTATTCATAATATTATTAATAACAATTTATCAATATAAAAATTATCACAAGCATTTTCAATTCATAGCCTTTTGCCACTTGTGCAGAAACATTTAAGGACAGAATAAATCAGACCGGATTGAAGTGTGGAAGTGATTGCTCGCTATAAGAGCCAAAAATCAGTCAAATCACTCAGTTTTATCTTATTTATTCTCAACAAATCATCGGCATCACTGATTTCTGATCCCAGATTCTCCATTGTTGTTTCAGCGCTCTGTTGAATTCGGTAGTTATGTTTATTGAATGGAAAAAATTCGAGAGGCGTCATAGAGAAAGTGAAATATGGAAATGGAAGAAGGTCTGGCCGGGCTCGAGCTCACAATGGCGTTGAAGAATAGCTAGGCGAGACAGGTGGTTGCGACGCACTTACTATAAAGCACTATGGAGTTTCTACTTGGCCTCCAGTGCTTTAAGACTTCAACTGAATTCATAATGCAACCGGGGAAGGAGAAAAAGCAAAAGGGAATGCCGAGTACGAAGAGGTAAATATAAGAGAAAGAATAGAAATAAAGGTTGCCTCAAGCGGAAAAGTAAGTGGAGGGGGAAGTGAGAAAGTTGCTGCACTTAACTTTTCTCTTCCCTGATAAATAGACCACTGTAAGTTATATGCATGTCAGCACACGGCTCGCGCATGTCCTTGTGCGTGCGTACATGTATCTCCACTCTTCAGCGATATGAAGAAAAATCCCAGAATAGAATAACAAGGAAGATCCTACGGATGGGGGTGAGGGTGAATCTGGATTAGAAGAAGATTTCTTTTTCCTTGACACATCAATTTCGGCTCTGCATGTACGAGTATATTCATCGCAAGCTGCATGAGTATGGTTTGGAACACTAAGAAGACTCATTTCGAACCAACGATGATATTCACAATAATCATCTTCAGAATAAATCAAAATATGATATAGGAAAAGTCTTTATTCTTCTTGATTCATATGTTTTGATACCTAATTCATGTACGAGTAGGCTACATGTATCGATCTGTATCTGTATATGCGATCTGCGAGTATGACTTCTTGAAAAAATACTGATATTCTTATCAAATCATTTTCTCAAAGAATTCAAGCTTTATACTTCCAATTATTACCAGGACTTCTCCTCACTTCTTATAAGAGGTAGGGTACAATTTCCTTTATTTTTCGAATCTCACTTCAGCATCCTAGCTATTTAGAATAATGTGTCAATTTGAGAACTTGTTTAAGACTTAAATTTCTATTCCATTCTCCAAGAAATGCTTCTATTCCTTGAAAAATTCAAATACTGATAAAAAACAAACACTTTCTGCTAGTGATAGAACTGATTATCTTCCAATGAAATGTTGTTATTTTGTATTAGTGCATTTTCAATTAGGCTACTCTTTGGAAAAAATAACTTGTTTGAAAATATCAAATTCCTAATTTTGCAAAAACTATTTGCCAAATCCTTCACAATTTTATCTCGACTATAACCTTGACAAAATTACTCGTGCGTGAATAAATATCAAGCAAATGTAACATTAAATCATCAACCAGAAACCCTCTCCCAGAAAATCATAAGAGTGGTAGGAAATGTTAGTTTTATTTGAATGCACTGCTTGATGTGCGTTACCTACTATTAGAATCTCCCTGAGCGCTGTGAATATTTGCAAGCTGTGAATGACGTTAATTAGGGACTCATCATTTGCCAGCTGAAATTCGAAGGTTGATTCCCCGCCTTTGGTAGTTGGTTAATTGATGACGCCTCCACTTTTCACTATTTACACCTTATTACTATTCCATCCCACAATATTAACGTAGACAAGTGACAGAATGTCGATACTTCTCTTGCCAGGTTTCTGCGTTATCACAAGCGCGGCTATGAAGCTTGCTTCGCCTGCCTGGGCTTGACACAGCTGTGCCACCTAACACGAAAGCACCGCAGTTAGTGCTTTGTAAAACGTTGAATGTGTGTGTGTTGTGAGTGATTTGAGTGCATAGTTCGGTTGCGGTATTATCCACTTTATTAACAAGCTAACTTATTGGATTTGGATATCATTCGTAATACGATCTTTCGGTGTCTATAGATACAGTGCTCTCAACAGTGTTTACAGGCAAATAGGAATTGTTATGCAACATTTGTCCAATCCTTTGACAGACGACAGTGTTCACTTTCAGTGAATATAACGAATCCACAATATTTGCTCCATTATTACTGGAACGTTTGTTACTGCGTGTTTGAACTGCACATTACGTAAAAAAACTACAATGGATGTTTCAATGTTGAGATATAAGGTGAGTTGTTATTTGTTCATTTTCAAGTTTAACTAATATTCACTTTTGCGGGAAAAAGCTTTACTAACTAGATAAAACCACATAACTCGAATAGTTCATATAATCACAGAGAACAGATTATCGAGAGTATTACAGAGAGTATCGCTTCTCTATGGTATAATCTCAGCATCTCAGTTATAAAACTGTACGAAAACAATAAATGAAACTGATATTCTCAATTCCACAAATGAATGGAATTAGATGATTGTTGACAAAAGTCTTGAATCACGTTTAAATTCCATAGAGGAACACGTTTTGTATAGAGAATCATGAAGAAGATAATATACGTATTATGATGGATTAATTCATTCACTCATCCATAATACAATGGTACACAACAACACATCACTTTATAGTTCAATTTCAATAGAGCAATCAATACACTATTATAACCTTTTCCATATAAACTACGACACATATTTCATTTCAAGAAATTCAGGTCATTCTATGAAAAATTAGGATAAAACTGGTTCCAATTCTCTATTTATACAGGAATTAATTGCATATCCGCTAATATTTTATGTGTGTGATTGAGCTTAGATCCGTTATCGTGTTATCGATCTGAACCTGAATTGATTGGGCATCTGAACAGTAGCTGAAATTATTTCCCAGAATACTCCAACTGCCTCAAAGAAGATACCCGACGCCAATTAACAGGCAAACGACATTATTAGTGCAATCCCTGTACTTAGTGATCAGTACAGTAATAGTACTTAGTAATCAATGTCAATATTTCTCAGTAACAACTCAAGTTCCATTTTCTGCAAATAGTTTTCGATGTATTGAGCTGAATCCAACGTAGTGGGTGGCTTATCATCTAAGCTCATAATTCAATTCGCTATTGATACATTGCTCTTTGAATATTCAAATCGGTATTTACCGGTATACCTACTCAACAGCGCTGTATGGAGCGTTGTTTGTATTGACATCATCAATTTTCCCTGATTTACTGAAACACTGCGTGAGCATAAACGGCAAAGTGGGTGGAAGGATAATTATGTGGGGCTCTATTTATTGAACCGCTGTTAAATCATAACTGAGCCCTCAACGCAACTAAACATATCCTGAAAGCGTTCCTGATATTAAAATCATACATATAACCCATAAATTTGATATCCGTAGTTAAAGTAATTATATTTATCATGTTTATTGTGTGGATGATGATCGATATTTCCACCCTCATTAAAAATTTCCTCCATGAATTACTTTTTTCATATGATGCAATAGCTTATTAAAAAGAGTAATGCCACAAAATCTGAGTTACATTAATCTATTCCATTAATATTTTTGTTTTCATCCTGTTTCTGAGAATAAAGCTGTCTTTGTGATTAATATATGCTTCCCAGAATGGTGTTTTTGAAAACTTCGTTCCAAAAAAAATTAATTAATTGACCAAGACAAAAATTACTTGTTACATTTACAATACAAGACAATATTATTATGCACATTACTTGTTCTTGAAGAGGAAAAATTGAAATCAATCTGAGAGCATCATAAAGCCTTGCTTTCGATGTGCATGGAATATTAGTAATATTGTAGAGACTTTGACTTGTAATATTAAAAAGAAAAACATATTTTTTCGAGTATTTTATCCGTTGAAAAATTCGTCGTTCAACTTCTTGTATTATTAATTTTTGTCGTAATCATGATAGGGAGGGAAAATTCGAATAAATTATACTTTCAACTATAAAGAGTTATGCACATTACTTGATCATTCGCATTTCCAAGGTCAAAGATTAAATGTGTTGGAGCCTACTTCAAAAAATCGGCTACAGCTTCAAAATTAGGATGATATTAGTGAAAATTGTTTATTATGACATCGCTTGTAATGACATATCGGATATAGTGACCGGAAACTCGCCTTTTGTTTGGTTTGCTATACGTATTGTGCTTTTTTATGTTGCTTATAGTGACATCTATTGTAGTGATATATCGGCTATTATGACCTGATTTTCATCAAAATATCAACAATTCTATCTATATTCAATAAAAAATGCTATTATCTTTTGAATGTAGTATGATAGCTACTGAATACATCAACTTGGACATCAACCAAGTGTAATCAAATAATGCTTTGGAATGAGACAACGATCGTTCTAATGTGTTCCTTCCTACCAGCACATATATAAATTCCTACAACATCTTCCTAGTTTCCTTGTAAGTTGACTTCAACTACTGGCATAGTGTTGCTACTGGGTTGGGGTGGCGCCCATTAATTGGGCCCAAGTTTCATCCGAGTTGGATCGACAGTACACGGGATGCTTGCCAACTGAACAAGTCGCCAACTAGACCATTACTACCGCGAAAAAAGAACTTGATCGCAACTTGTTCTACATCCTACGTCATAAATTACATTATTTCATAATAGAATTTCACATATGAACGATGTTGTGGCGAATTTTCTGCTGGTTGAATGGTTTTTGGCATGATTTTTCAAGGAGTACTGTGAAACAGTTTGTGAGATCAATCCATCCCTCACTATTATTATTGATGAAATAATTTCATTTAAATGTAGCTCAGATAATGAAGATATGTTATGGATTTGGGTACGGCAGAATTGGTTCAAGATCAAACCTTACTTGAACTGAGTTGAGTGTAAAACACGGTCATGAATAAAACAGTAAGAAGAAAACGTCATCAAAAAGATCTATGTCAAGCAAATAAACTCCAATATAAACCATTTTGCGTTCTATGTATCACTTCTTATCAATATCCTTGAAATTTGTTGAAAAATTAAAATCTACTTCTGAAATGATAATCTTCTTTGAATGTAGCCTACACAAGCCTCGATGTTCCATCCAACATTAATCTGTTGGATTGAATTAGATTATGATTAGACATGAAAATGAGTAATTAAGCCGTCTGTTCATTGTTTCGTGGATGTTTTGATAGTGAAGATCTTTCACTTGAAATACAAAATTTTTCGACGAATGATCGTAGCTTTACAAAACGTCAATCATGTCAGTGGATTTGGTAATAAGAAACTCAAGCAAGCAATTGAGTACAATCGTTCAAAAATCAGAATGATGGAGATGCTTTCTGAATATAGTACTCGGAAATGCTTATTCGCATGGATTGGAGGAGTGTAAGCCAATTCAAATTCGTTGATGCAATGATGACTAGTATTTGCACCTTCTGTTGAAAGCCCTGCCTAAATATAACTCGCACAGTAGCTTAGGCACAAGTGTTGCAGTTCATCGTTGTTTAGCCACTTGTCTCACATGAAACACTTGTGATCCATTAGACTCATCTCGGAACTTATCTGTTTTGTATCTTCTGGTTATTTCTGGTTCATTCATCATCATTTTTTCCAAATACTTGACTCACAGCAGTTCTTCAAAAATACCAGCAATTCGTTACAAAAATACAAGGCTTACAATAGAATTCATTAAAAAAGAGTCTATGAATGAGAGTCTTGAGTTGAATTGAATCAACTGGTTCATGCAATAAATATAGGATATTCAGAAGTACAGAGTACTTCCGATTATAATTCAATGTAAGATAGTATAAGTGTGATTTCTCTTCACTATCACGAACATGACTTTTCACTATCACTAAGATGAGCGATACGAGAATCTCACTTTATGTAATCTCCACTTTCAATTATTACCTCTATCTTTTATTAATTAAAACAATTTATCAGACTAAATTTTGGAACAGATCAAGTTTCGGGTTAGCACCTGTTTTATTCTTTCCTATAAGATTGTTTTGCTTGATAAATTATGATTATTATTACAGTATTATTAAATATACCACAATTGATAGTTCGCTAAACTGGCTAGCCTCTATATGAATATCAAATGATTGGAAAACATGGAGGTACATTATTCATTTCATCGATTATTGTATTTTCAAATATAATATCGACAATTTGTTAGAATATTACGATGAAGCAAGCTTTCAAGTGTCCAACACTCTTTGTTTTCAATAGTTTTGAGTTCAAGGTAGATGATATGTCAAGGTGAGCCAAATATTCTTCCATATGCCTAAAACTCATACAGTCCTTGAGAAAATCCTTGTCAATGGAATGTGCTGCAGAAGGATAGAACAAGATGAAATATTTATTTCCAGAAGACATCAGAAAAGGGTGGTAGCATTCATAGAAGAGTAGAAAACTCAAACAATATCCTACTTGACAACTGTGAAGTGAGTGGAACGTATGCAGCGTCACCCTTTTGATACTCAAGCAACTCCACCTTGACTGTCAAAAATCGTAATGGATCTCGTCTAACATCTGCAAAATCAAGTTATTGAATATTGAAGGAGGTTTTCCGAGAAAATCCCGGTGCTTTTCTTGTGAGCTCAAAAGCTGACATGTCTGGGTGCTTGCATCTCTTTGAGAATGGAATAGACTTTTCGGAGAAAAATCTTGAGAAATTTTCGTCCATGTTGATTCAATTTCAGTATGGGGCCGAAAATTCTGGGCATGACTGAGGAGGGATTAATGTGAGTCGAGGGATCCATAGAGTTATTTCAGACCTTTGTAAGCTGGTTGTTGTATGTTTGCAAAAATGAAAAAAAATATGAATCACTCATATAATTTTCCATAATTTACTTGCGTATTTCATCACAGTGAGTTCATTTTGTCGAATTTATAGCTTTTATTTTGATCGGATTGAACCATTTAAATAAATGGATCGGATTTAAAAAACTTAGATTTAATAACTCGAACTGTTGTACCATATTTTCATTTTTTCTAAATGTTATAAGTTGTGATTGAATTCACATTAATTATTATATTTTCCATGGAATTTTAACCTTTTTTAATATGTATTATGTGAGTCTCCATGATTAAATTTTAAGAATGATTGTATTCGATTCGGGGAAAACACAGTAGGAATATAGAAATCTTCCATCTAAAATGTCGATAATACTTTTCATCAATTCCAAGTTTGATTGACAATGAGGTTCAAACAAGTAGGATCAGTGATTTCCATCTCCATTGTTCTATTTATGGAGATCTCAAATTCGAAATTCTTTGAAAAATTATCACACATGAAAAATCTTCAATATTTTCGATGATAAAGGTTTTTGATTCCTTTTTCTCCTCTACTAAACGTAACCCACATAATACGTGTCTTTAACACATGTTGTAGCACAGAGTGAGAAAATCATGTTATTTAATACCCTGAACAATATCTGTTCAATCTTCAGTTAATACCATAAGACTGGCTAACGGAGCACATAAATTGTGGACTTTGTTTGGAGGAATGTGCTGATAATAATTATTCATCTGATAAAATATAGTATTATTACTGATAACATCGTGATATTATTATCAGCGTGGGCTTGAGACGAGCAAGATTCTATCAAAATTTGCGGTTTGTAGCTTACAGACTGAAGATACCTGGAGCTGGAGCATCGGCATTGTTCAGCTTTCAGCATATTGGCGAATCCAGGATATAGTCTACCTACCCTATTACGAGCTCCTGAATCAAGCTTGTTTATTATTACATTCTCCTACTCGCTGGTTGGTTATCCAGCCTATTGTGGAATAGCTTGCCTCTTCGCGTGTTCCTATTTCTAGCGCAAATTCCCCAACTTAATGACGACGTGAGACTAGACGGCTTTGATATTCGTAATTCAGGCTGCAGACTGCAAAAGGTAGACCGAACCTGCTCCGTTCTAAATGTGGAATACGAAAACATTCGGAAGCTATCTAGTCTATACCGTCCTTGAATATTTTACTGACATGTTTCAACTGATGAAAGTCTTTCAAAATGAGGATACTGGGAATCGATCCATATTCCGATTGAGTAGTATTTTCAACTAAATACTATTTTACATATATTAATTTTATACTTTTCGATTTGACTTTCCATCACTAGTGCTAGTATGCTAGTGCTAGTATGCTAATGCTAGTATGCTAGTATGTAGTGCTAGTGCTAGTACTATGCTAGTCGATAATTCACTGAAATACAATTTTGGACTCTCCACCACGCTTTTCAAAGAGCTCCACCATGTGAGTAGTAGCTATTAACTGAAATTCACAAATCATTAACTGCTCTGTCGTTTAAAATTGTATTCAAGTGAATATTTATATTGAGCCGTTGCCTTCAAACAATCATCCTTCATCGAAAAAGGCTATAATTGTTATTCATAATTAGATTTACATTAAGATGTTGCTTATGAAATACTAGCGGTGAGAAAAAATGCATTGCTCGAAAAATTCTTACTCAGCGAAAATCATTTTAATATTGTGGCTTATAGGATTAAACAAAAAAGGTATTAGATTTGTTATTGACTCACCCTCTCTACGTGGTTTATTGTGTCCGTACAAAAACAAAACAAAAGATATAATTTCAAATGTTGAGAATCTAAAAGAATTTCAATTATTTTTTTGGAGTGACTGTTTATCTGGGAAGACTTTGAAAATTAAACTGATAGTAAAAATTGATATAATACTTGCAATAAACAAATCATGTTGGTATAAATAGACAACATCCTATATTTTGTATCAGCAGAATTTTGTGAAAGCATAAATTCGGAAATATGTCGAATGGATGGTATTTTATCTCAACATTCATCCAAGATGATGTTGACGTCATAATACTAGTCCAATAGATAACTATGAAAAATGTACATCGTGCCTAACAAAATTCGTACGTAATTAATTTTCAACTTTATTGAATCCCTCCAGCTTCAATGCAAGCACCACATGATACATATTGTGTTACTATGGCTATTGCACCACATTCAGATTCTGAGTCAAGGACTGTGCTTTGCAATGAGAATTTTAGTCCTCTTTCAAACGGGTACTGAACCTGTATAATCGTCAGCCGACAATTTTATTTGAAAAATTTTCATGATTTTGTAACGCGTTGCGCACTGGTAGTGATAGCCCAGCCGTGATCAACGGAACTGAGGATTGCCAGTCATCTGGTGGCTTATCAACTCACCCCATTAAACAGGATCAGGCTTGCTATTTCTCTTATGTAGTGACGTCACGATTCCATTGTCATGTACTTCTATTGTTACACGCTGTGAAACGGGTGACATGTCTGATAGCGCTCGAAATTATGTAGGTACCACTGACGACGACTGGCTCTGCGTGCAATATGAAGATGTACTCTGTTTAGTCTACATATGTACTGTGTATAGCCTACATATGTATAATAGTGGCAGCCTTGTCTGCTCCACTCCATGTCCCGGAATGTTCAAGCTCAAAACTCCGGCTCAATTTTCATCCGAGCCGTTACGCATGTTACTATCATTTCCCCATTTTTCTGACGTGAATAAATTAGACACAATACAACAAAATCCTTCTCGTCTCATTTGAGTCTGCATGGGATCTCTGGATATTCTCGTGATGAGTTTCCAACAACATTCGAAGTATTCTGCATCCCTGATGCTGAATTACATGAATAAAGTTGAATTGGATCGCTGCTTTTTTCATTCCCCAGTACTTAGCTACTAGAAAGGGAAAATTGAGGCTGAAATACATATGCCAAATGAGTTGATTGAATTAATTACCAATAATGTAAATTCCGTTTTCTAAATTTACAGTCAGAATTCAATATTTCCGACATAGTAGTCTTACGTTTCGGTGTTTTATACTTTTAGGCTTTCTGAAATTGAAAATCAATTGTTTTGAATGTAGTGTATTTTCTGAGAAGAGAAATCGAACTTTTTCCTACTTGGGTCACCATCAAGGGAAATTTTGGTTATATGACAAGGTGGAACTATATGCTAACTATGGTAACTGGTGAAATTATAACCTATGAGTCTCCTCACCGTTCAAAGCCACTTATTACATAAGTCTTCACAATTATGTACTAGACTCATCTCAAAATTAAAATACTGTACCATTTTTTATCGAAGTATTCACATGTCATTTTGGTCTCACATTCAATTATTTTGTTCTACACCTGGAAATCTCGGTCTTTCATCTTTAAATTATATTTTTCATCCCATTAAAAGATTGTTCTAATGAATTATCTCAATCTATTGTTAATTCAATTAATCTTGTAGTTTATTCAATAATATTGGTATTTTATTGAGTAATGTAAGCGAATTCGAGGTTATTTTTGGTGTACTCAAATACCATACGAATACAACGAAACCAACTCTCTATTATTCAGATTCCAATCTGAATTCCAGAATTCGAATGAGTTTTGCTAAAATTATTGCAGAATATTCAAGGGATTGAAACTGTAGAAAATAATAGAAGCATACCTGGAATATGAACACTGTTTTTTATTAATTGAGAGGGAATTGCAAATAAAATCAATTACAGTACTAGTTCAGGAAATTGATTGTTAGAGAACGCCCACCAACAATGTTGCTTTTTGAATGAATGGTTGATTTTCATGAAACTGATGGATTTATTTTTGCGATTCACTTTTGCAGCCCTGATTCATAGAATTGGCTGAAATTAAAATCAAATTGGACAATTCCTCAATCAATCTGTCTAATTATGAAAACGAAAACTTAATCTATGAGTTCTTCACTGGTTTTATCAATTCAAAAACTGTCTTTTTGAATGTTTTTGTTTTCCTTATTGCATTATTCTATCCATGTGATAAGAGTAAATTCTGTCACATGTAAAGATAAAATCATATTTGAAAATAATTATGCAACGTGTCAGTTGTTACCACGTTCTAAAATTTGGGGATGAATTATCAATCATCCAATAATTAGATACCACTCCACTACTACTTCCCGATTCAATGGGTTACTGGATGATATTTCCTGTTAAATAATCAAGCTGTTATTGAATGTCCTTGATGAAATTCTATTATTAAAATAACCATGCGAATATTGATAATTTGATATACTAGACCACTTCGAAGAAACAGTGTGAGCATTGAAGCACCTTAAATTATGTAAGGAAAGAATAAATTTGGCCTCCTTGGCAGGGGCGTTGGCTGAGGAATAGGTTGGGACTCATCAAGTCCCAGTAGTTTATCTTTGATAGAACTGACCGTATTAATATAGGTCCAGTCTCCATTGGCCTGAGTAGCCCATTGATTGTAAATAGAAGATTAGAAGGAAAGCCTTCTAGTCACAATGGAGCAGGCGAAGCTTCATCCATAAATATCGAGGTAAAGTTGCATGTTGAGAAGTCATTTGAAAAAATACACTTAATGGGAATCATTCATTCCGAAGTAAGAGTATTGTGAAACTACTACTTTGAACAAGTAATCATGAATGGAATTACCGCTGTTAGTGTGACAATATCGTTGTAAATTAGTTACAATATTATTGCGACACGAGCTACAACACTTGGAACAAAGCGGTCGAAGTCCACCCTTCTAATAATTTGCGCTCAATAATGAATAGTCTAATTCAATAGCTAGGAAAATGTGAACTCGATATCGTACAAATTCCAGCTATTCTGTTCCAAGATCTGAATCAGTAGTGGAGTTGCATATTGCTTAACAATAGAATCGCAAGCTCTGTGCATACAATCTCACGTCTTTGTTATTCCGTGGGTGTGAAAGGTGCTGGGAATTCCCTTGTCACTCTATATATTCAGCAGGAAATTCCATATCATACTGCATTTGATCGGATCACAGGATTCTTCTCATTTCTAGTGCGATATCAAATTTGCAATTCACTTTGTTAGTTCATTATTTCGAATAAATTTCACACTACAGCTACTGTGTACCATTTCGAAAATATCGATCTATTCCTTCTCATTGTTAGTTTACTCGAATTAATGGAAACTGACTTATCAAGCTCTCTCAATTCATGAATTCTACAGTACACTAGAAATTCATTTTGATGTGGTTTCATGAAGTTCTTTTAGCACTGCACATGTCACTGACGCAGAGGTCACATTTGCTGAACTCCAAAGGTCGCGCGTGAACAATTAGCTCAATAAACTTTTAGGACTCTGTTGGCCCAAATTCATTCACAAAACACTTTCTGACATATTTCTTACTTGTTCCTGTTCCTTTCCAACCATTGTTCTGCGATCTTAATTCAATAGTTACAAATTATTATGTTTCAACTCAATATACAACTGAATTTAATGCAATCAAAATTCAAGTTTTGTGTAAATCAATCTCTATGTGTAGAAATATCCAAGTTTGTAATTATTTAATTATAAAACAATTCTACAATAGCACTGACAACATTGTTAAATTTGATCACCACTTTCAATCAGTTACTGATAAATTCAATTTGATATTCTACTAACGCCAGAGGTCGAATATTGACTAAGTTATTGGAGTAATAATTCGCTCACAAACCTGTTACATCTAGATGGTAATCACATCATCGTAAGCTTGAGGCATACACTAAGGCTAGGCGTACACCGGTTACTCAAGACAAGGCAAGACGACATTAGTCACGTTTAGTTATAGTAATTCACATAGTTGCTTATGAAGCAGCACACACAGATGCAATGACTAATCGGTGTGTGTTGCTTCATAAGCAACTATGTGAAGTACTGTGACTAAACGTGACTAATCTCGTCTTGTCTTGTCTTGACTAACCGGTGTACGCCTAGCCTAAACGGAATGAATCCTTCAACATCATGTAGAGGACATTTGAATCGATTACTAGAAAGGTTGTCAATTAAAAGTTTCTAAATAAAGATCAAAGACAAAAATTTCAAGAATTACTTTTGTTTGGCAATTTGCCGCGGGTTAAAATATGATTCTGTTTTATTTTGAAAAGTCAAATGACAACTTTGCATTTGATAATCTTCCTTTGAGTTTTGGACTGAATTCTTATCAAGTGACTCTCGTCTAATACATCAACAATGAGAACACAGTAAATATCATCCTTTTACAGCAAATAATATGGAATATTTGCATTCACATTATTCCATTCTAATTTATTTTTGACTTGAAATATGATCCTACGAATACATAGATGATTGTTTCGCTGAAATTTCAACAAATTGCTCTAGACATAATGCTAATGTTGAAAAATGGAAAATTATATACACAGACTAAATAAAACTAGGGATAAGAAAACATTTGAAGAAGCCATATTATCGGAACGATTCCTGAAAAGTTACAGAAAATGGGGTCGAATAATCTTGAGTTTTGTAATGGAGCACAGTAGCTTGTTGAGGTCCCAGTTACCAAGGGTCTTCTTACCTATGGATCTGTTTCCAGCAAGATATTGGGAGACCCTTACTTAAAGAGAGCAAGTCGGGATGATGAAGGGTTGCTCTCCGGCAACTAACGACAGCACAAAATCAGCTTGCACTCACTATTTGCAAATGCTAACGCTTTTCCGGGAAATGTGGAATACGGAAAACGTTTTACTATTTCTCTATTCTCATTCCTGTGGTAAAATGTTACTTTACGTGATTCATAATGATTTAGTTGTCTAAAACTCTATATTATGTGATAATTCAAATACGATCAAGTGTCATGTTGGTTCGTTTCTTCAAGTGAGATAGATTTCTGTAGACAAAGAATATATGTATAACTTCTCTGAAATAGCATGAGGTTACCACTCTTCCTACCTGGAGTATCTCTATCATGATTTATCAACATAATAGAGCTAGGGAATATTTATTTCTAGAGAGTTTTTTACTTTGGATATTTCTTATCAAAAAATTATTGTAGTTTTGCTCCAACTATTATATTTTTGAGAGCATTAGTTAAAATTATTATTATCATTCCAGACATTCAACAATGTTCACAATCACATTAAGTGTAATATTAACAGTAAATTGTTATACTGTTGTTCTATTGTAAGTTCAAAATCTACTCTAGGTACATTTTTATTTTATGATTTATATTTATATACCTTTTTATTAAATCAGTTTGTTTTTTAATTACAGCACAAATTGCATGGAAATCCAATGTTATATCAGAAATAAAAGCAAGAGTAACAGTACTAGCGAAATGAACAAATCCAACACTTATCCTTATGGATGATAGTCTGTGGATTCATAGGCCCAGTAAAAAATACGAATATAGCCCAGAACGCACGACAAATTGATTATATTTTTTGAAGTAGGAAAATTTAGACAGATACCTATCTATTCCATTAATAAAAAATGATGATCATCAAATATGATTCAGAATTAAAATTTATAATTTAGAACATTCAAGCGCCACACCTAAGAAAATCCGGAGTGCATTCTCACTACTAGTTCATCACGAAAATATTAAAAAGGATGAAATAAAAACAAAACAGAATTAGAATAAGGGAAACACAATTTCCAAATATAAACAATAATATTGAATATAAATGAGTGATAGGAGTGATAATTATAATGGAAGGTAATAATAATGCGCGCGGTAATAATAAGACGTGGTTTATTGTGTTTAAAATATAGGTCCAACTTTCCTGGAAGTTACCAATACTCAACAACTCTCATGATGAAGCTCGAACATCAAAATATCATAGAATTGTACTTTCCAGGTCATGAATTAATTGAAAGTTTTCATATACGGGCGTTATAGGCTAATTAATTAGAATTCTATAACAATGAGTTGAATCAGTGAAACTCGCTCTCTCTCACTCATTAAAAAAAATAATAAAACTCTCCACTTCAAAGTTGAGTGGGTTGCATACGCAGCGCCGTGAAACATTGTAGTAGAAATACTACTCTGCTAACTAGGTTACTGTAATCTCATTTCCAAAATAATATTTCTTCGAATCAGCTCTTATGTTGAAAAATTTCAATTGGAAAATTTTCACATTTAACTCTACAATTACAGAAAAAACCTTTGGGAAAATTTACTATTACAACTACATCCTTCATATTCTTCCCAATTCCACCTACTTTTGAGAACTGAACAACATTAACTCTTTCAAATTCCAGTTACCGTCAAAGAAATTAAATATCAAGATTACTTTTTGAAAGTTCAGCTACTTTGTAAGAAATGTTCAGTACCATAATTTTTTAAACTACTAGTTTTGAGTCTATTTTTTTCTTAAATCTACAGTACTTTTCAAGAGTTGATCATGACGATTTTCTTTCAAATCACAGCTACTAATATTGAGATATCCAAAGTTTTTAATTTCTGGCTAATTTTTAAGATTTTCTAAAAATTAACTCCCAAATTGCATTTATTCCATGTTAAAAAGAGTAAACCTGTACTGATTTCAACAATTATTTGACAAATGATTTTTCTCAACTGTTGGAACTAATTTTGTGGATGTTTGTGGCTTATATTTCCAAAATACTTCTTAATCATTTTAATTCACAAATAATTCCACAAAAAGTTTCATAACATGTTTTTATTGATTTTTTAATAAAAAAAAATGCTGTACAAATACCAAGGTGCACTTTAGTTCAATGAGTAACAGTACTTAGCATTCTAGCCATTGATTTTTGCCGTGACATTGTCTAGAAAACAGTTTGGCAGCGCGACGCTTGCGTGCTGTGGCTCGATTGTGTGCTGTCTGCAAGCTGCAAGCAAGTGGCGAGCTGTTCTGTTCAGCTGGCTTGGCTGCTCTGTTCTGACAAATCTCCTCCCCCCCTCCCACCTACGTCTCACCCACCCTGCACAGCCCGGGAATCGCAACTCCACGCGGCGGCGGTAGCAGCTACCAGTCGAGCGTCGCTCTTTGAAGACGCGACACGACGCGTTCCGCTCACAACGCCACACAACTTCAGAGTTTCGCGTAACTGTGTTGACGTCATACGAAAACTCGAACCAACCATATTGCAAACCTATAATAACGTTACATCCCTATACAAAAATTAAACTTCACTCCCGAAATCGACTGTTCAGCTTCTCCTACTCTAAAAATAAATTTTCCCCTTAAACATAGAAACATCTTGAAAGTGGATATCTATTAATTATTACAAAAAAATATTTATTCACATAATATCAAACCCCACATTAAGTTTGACACAAGGTTGAAATAATGTATCTTTAGTTACGGGAAATGAGAAATTCAGTTACGGTAGAAAAAATTAGTCCAATCGCCAAGGAACCCAGAATTGGGTGGGTAATCTCGATTTAAGAAATGTAAAGAATTTTGTGGAGTGAGATGAACACAGTGCCAACTACAATCAAGAATGCACTAAATGAAAAAAAAGAAAAACTTAGTTGGTGGTGGGAACTTTGTGGCGGAAGATCTCAAGTAAGTAAGAAGCTAGTCTCATTAGAAGTAGCGGTAGTGAAAGCTTTTTTACTGGCTTGTTTCCTTTACGATAATGTAGCAAGGAAGTGTTCTTTGTTTAATAATTATTATGCAGTGTAAGTGTTTTGGAATTTATAGTTCTCTCTCAAGGAACTCTCTGTGTCGTCTACAGGAAACCTGAGAGATTTTCAAATTGTTGGCTTTTGATACTTGTTGCTCTTCACAACTATAACATCATCAATTTATGATCGGTAGTCATTTGAACTTCCACCGTAAACTCAGAATATCAAAGGAATAGCAGTGGTCTCTTTCAAAGATTAGATTCTAAAAAATGTTCTGTTGAAAGGTTCAGATTTTTCATCACATAGCTAAAATATATTTTAAGAAGCTTCTCCTCAACTTTGTAACTAAACATAGCTCGTATAACCAATTTTTTGCTACTCTATTCTTTATAATCTTCTATTGGTCTGAGCTCGATTCTATAAATTTCTCTCTTGAAACTCCCAGAGACGTAAATATATAATCATGAGTTCTATTGTTAATGAAACATAGATTATCAATGACTGATCGATCACGCAATTCTTATAGAATGTAGGAAAATTTGAAGTAGCCTAATAGAAGTGGGAAAGTTCTATTTGATTTAAATAAAAACTATTGTCTGTAATCCTTTTACTATGGGATAATTGGATATGTATTATAGAAGGCTGCAATACTGATTTTTTCCCAAAAAAGAAAATGTGACTTACAACATACAATTCTCGACATTGTTCATGGTTATTTCAACAATTTTCCAAATCCATTGCTTTTATCATCAGAACTTTGAATGTAGTCTCATTATGAAACTATTATTTTTGATAACTTTTTGAGTTTTTGAAAGCTTGATTCAAATCTAAATGAGCCTCAATGTACACTGTACAGCCTGCTTGTCAAAAAGAAAATAGATATAAAAAATCAAGTGTCAATTCAATAACGGATCACTGATAATAATCAATAAATGTGTAAAAGATCAGTATACCACTCAATTTTTGACCACTGATAACAATAACTGTAGGAACTTCTCATTCAAAAACAACTCTATCTAATGATATTATTAAGATTGACACATTCCGATGTAAGCCGAAACGAACATGTATATTATTATCTCGTGGTTTAAGAGTTGAACTAGTATCGCTAAATGAATTTGTAAGAACATTTCTTCAACCAATATTTGACTGAAGCCAGCATAATTGTTTCAGGCTACCATCAATAATCAATTTGTAGTCGAGGTTATCATCAGTAACCTTCTAAATAATTCAATGTTTATCGGTAGGGTAGGTATATTCACCTACCTCATGGACTTTATAGGGTGTAAGAAGCTGGAATTATGTGATGCGATTTTATCAATTATTGAGAATCATACAATTCAAATTCAATCTTGTGTCACACCCACTCCTGATCTTCCCTAATAATCTCCATGCATAGATTGAAGCATTCTTGGAAATTTTTTTGAAATTCCTCTTTCGATAGAGACTAGAACCTTTTATATGAGAAATTTTCAATTCAGATTCGTCCTTCATCCTTTTGTGTTGAATCTTGAAACAGTCTCTCACTCATCTCTGAATGAGTAACTTGAAATTTGGATAGAATCGATGAATTATGGATGATCACTCCTCTGCTATTCCTCCTACTTGGAATACTTAGCGCGCATCGATTGCGAATCTCTCCTTGAAATATTGGTCGAATAATCGTACTGCATAGAAGATTCATCTTCTGGCTAACACGCCTGGTGTCGAAGGAAAAGATATTAACGACATAATTACATGTACGTTAGTTGAATGAAATGAATTGCGTGATCTGAAAACATTAATTCACAGTAGGCTTCACGGAAAGAGCTGCTTCCATTACACCGTCAACTACTTCAGATAGCACTCAGCATTTATGGCAGCCTTACCTCTTACTAGAAATGGAAGAGCTATCATCTTCTCCAAATCTAAACTGTAAGGTATAGATTACTGTACTCGAGAACGAATTGCATTCAACGTATTATTTCTTAGTTTATCTGTACCAAATTAAAAAATCAATCACAAACTCATTTATAGTTAGTTATCTTATGGTAATGATTTTCTCGCAGCTTGATATTTCTTCACGGTCAGTGTTATAATATGTGTACAATTTTTAAGAATTAATTCAAATCAAATCTATCTTTGATTCTTCAATCATGCAGAACAAAGGTTCACATTTTGAATTCCGAAGAATTAATCTCTATCTTAAAGTATGGATTTTCTCGGCATTCTATCGATCATGTATTCTGTATTCGAACAGTATTTTGCAGCTGAAAGTCCTCAATTTCTCTCTGAAATCAGATATTTTTTGTAATTTTCATATCTCTCAATGAATGACAAACAAAAACATATTTTTTCAAGACAGCAGACGACGCCGAATATGTATTATGTAAGCCTATCAGTGAGATATTCTGTCTTATCTTCTTCCTCCGTGCTGGCAAAATATATCAGTGAGCCATGTACTGGAGCAACGCTAAAGCTCTCTGCCTAACACTACTCAGAAAAGATCAGCTATCTCTACTACTAAAGATGGAACGCATTTGGATACTTTTCGATCAATATCACGCATTGACGCTGTATTGAAAATAATATTGAGAGGGAAAATACACCAAAGCTTTACTTGTAAATAGAGTGCACTAAAGGAAAATAATGCTGTTCCACTGTAATCTTGAAAAATGTTGAATCTCACAGGAAAAACAAGAAGTTACAAAAATAAGATCACATTTAGGTTACTCTGTTGCCTTTTAAATCCTGGAAGAGTCTGATGTAAGGTATTATCACAAGCCTTCAACCTTATAAATATTCATGGATTTACGTGCATAGATTCCCCAATTTAATACAGATCATTGTGAAATCTAACAATTAATATTTCAAAATACTTCCTTTTGACACTAATTTCATGTATAATCAATTAGTGAATACTCCTCAAGGTTCAAGGTTCTTGGGGTATCTATAATTCAAGCCAAGCAGTAGGATTCCTTACAGTAAGGCATAGGTTTTATTGTAGTAGATTCTCTACGATCTTCATGATTCTTCATGATCTACTATGACTCTTCATGATATATAGACTATAATAATATGATCCTCATGAAAGACCCATGACTCAATTGATAGGATTTCTCTCTGTAATGCTGCATAGCTTCTCTATGATCCTGAAGTTTCCTATGAACCTCATGATTCTCTATGATCTCCGTGATTCTTCATGATCTTTATGGTCCTCTACAATTCACTATGACTCTTCATGATCTATTTCTTCTGTAACTTCTGATAGTTATCTTCTTTGAACCCGTTAAGGGTTACTTGTATCCCACCCAAACCTAGCCTATTGGTTTCTTGTAGCTGGTCGACTAAAATCAGTTGAACTACTTTGTTTGTCATTAGTCTTCGATTCGGCTAACGACCAATATTGACTAATTGGATTTGGCTGCAGCATTCGACCACCAGCCGGCGGCCAATTTGCCTGTAGTGGTGTTTGCCTCGGTTTTGAGAAAAACTGTATTGAGCTTAGTAGACCGTGAACGTGCTGTCATCGATTAGATGTGGTGGCTCCAACCGTAGTCACGAATCATCGATTCGTTTTCCTCCTTCTTCTTCATCTTCTTTATCCTCTTCACCATATTTCTCCTTGTTCACTTCATCGGCTCTAAAACTCTTACAAAATCAAGCGGTGACCCACATTTCTCAATGGTCATCATTGTTGCATGTTGCACCTGTTTGCCATACATAACAAAAAAAACAAACCATGTTCTTATAATTTGACAAATGGATGAATTCTCATTCAATTTTTCCACTTTTCAATTCATTCAAACATCACTGCCGTCTAAATAAGCTTGGTGAAAGCTTCATGATCAATAGATAGGTTGAACCTTGAAGAACTTCATACTTGGAAAAATTCGACGGCGTTCTGCTATCCCTCCATGAAGTCTTTTGATAGATTGATTCCATTTTTACAACAGACGAGACAGTTTTATTGATCCACATTGTGATAGTAGGTTCTCTGTATTATGTAGTGTGCATGGTATGAAAATAGATCTACTGTACACGTATGAGCACGAAAATTGAGAGTTTTCAAGTTTAGGCGACAGGTCAATCTAATCTTCGAAAAAGCGAAAAAAAAATATTAATAATTTTATATATTAAGTAAGTGTAGTGATTGTCAGTGAATTATTGTCAAGCAGCCCTCATTTCTCAATACATGTTATGGAGGGTGGACATTTTTTTATAAATCATCAATTACATTGTCTGACTTATTGATAGATTTCTTCCCCATCCAGTTCAGAACTACCTGATTCAGTTCTAGTCTGAGTTATGATTGGAATCTTGAAAAATATGCTTCTAAGATAAGATACTAGTTTAAATGAGTTCCTAACAATAAGATCCTATGATAAGTTGTTACCTGCAAAATCATCGGTAATACCTGTAATACATTATTGCGTTCCAAGAAATGTAAAGCATTTTTGCCAATACCAGCAAAATCAATAAGAATAACAGACCGATAATCATATTACTTATTTCAATCCTATGATTGATGAATCCATTATAAGTAGGTAAGGAAAACGTGGCTTTGTGATCAATTTCCCTGGAAAAACATAATTCAATATTTACTAGATATTCTCATTTCTCCACAGATCTCGTGAATAAATCAGGTAGAGGTTGGACCGCTCTATTGCATTAAATAATAAATCGAGCTAATCAACTTCTCATTGATTGAAATCGAAGTTGGAAGTAGCCCACGAATGAATGGCTGACTATACTTGCTTTTGATGGTGATTGAAACCAACGTTTGATATGAGCATTCCTGGTAATAATCCATGTGATTGGACGAATCTTTGATTTCGCAGACTTTGGAAGTCCAAACCTCGTTCCAATCAAACGGTTGGTCGATTGCTTATTTGATACAGTGATTTGGAGAATGACCTTTCTTTCTTTTTTTCTTTCTTTCTGAGGAAATCAGATACAGCTTAAAGGTCATACTGAAAGACCAATAATTTGAGAAGAGTTTAGAAATATAATCACAGTAATTTCAAAAGCATTTTCTTATTATGTTCCTCATTGACAAAATACACCTGTTGAATTTTGTAAATCGGGTATTAACTAATACTTCTGGTACATTCAGCAGTAGTACTAATGATAAGAAATCAATATTACCATGAAATTAATGTATCATTGTGTCTAATTCAACTTGAAGTCTTACCATCATGTGTGAAATACTCGTACATGCGGTCTTATCAACTTTCTATATAGCATTGAAGGTGCTATTGTGGTATATAGAGTGGAATGATTATCCATACTGTACAAAAAAACTTGAAATTGTCAAAACCACAAATTTATTTGAATATCGAAATACCGGTTTTAGTTGTTACATTATTAGTATGTTACATCTCTGGTAAACTAAAACTGAAGTTAAACTAAACTAAAGGGCAGCAGAATTATTTATTCTAGTGACCGAGCGCTGTGCTGTGATTGGGAGTTGATTGGCCTACCAAGGTGAACGACTGTCATTGGCCTAGATAAGCTCCTCCCACAATGGGCGGTTTGTACAAATGTCACAGCAATGGCGGTTCAAACACTGCTATTGTTTGATATTTTACAGCCGGTGACTCAATACTTTAATAAATTTGTGGTTTCAACAACTTCAAGACTTTTTACTCAGCGTTCATATTATTTCTATCGAAATAGAATTACGTAACGCTAACTCTAAATTGAAATTTTCGGAGAAAACTGAATATTTATTAAGTTACCATCTCACACAGGTCTAGTACGTCGAGATGCAAATACTCAAAATTGGCAATTCATTTTATTATGTAATATTATTTATTTATCTTATCAAATTCATAATTATTTTTGCTCATTTCGTATTTTCTAAGATTGTTTGTAGAAGTTTTGTTTCTGCCAATAAACAATTTATCTGTGTATTATTATTTATGATGAATATGTTCATCAACTGTTCAAATATTGCAGAGAAACTAAAGTGTCTTTAGAATTTACTGCTAAACTCAGCTTCAAGTTGGATTGCAGAGCTTCATTCGGATTGCACGGTCCATTCCAATTGAAGCGATGGTATCTTGATGGTTGAGGAGAATCGATAGACGATCAATTTGGAGATTTCACGGTTCGTGCATGGATCTGCCGGCCATCTGTTATTTATGCTTGGGAATCAATTCCGCTGATGAAATGGAAACAAAGCTTATGGTGGGGCAGTGCAAGATGTATGGACACCATCACTACTGGATCAGTGAGCGAAATCGCTGGAAACGGGAAAATAATAGATTAGGAGGGTTAATAATTCATGCTTCTGGGGAGGAAGCTCCAACTAATGGCAAGAGTCGGCTGCCGCTGTCTGTTTCCCATCAACCTATTCCTAGTAAGTGAAATGAGCGTACGCCTCGATCCTTTCTCTTCCTTCCTAACCGAACAAATGAGCTTGACAGTGAGCTGTGCTCTGATTAACATTACAGATTAATCTATTATCTAACTACAATAAATAGAAAAATGATCCCCATTAACTTCAAATCTAAAACATTGTAAGGACATATGGTCTTAAGATCGTATCTCTTTATTTTATTTCAAATCTAATAACCCAACTTCAAATTTTCTATTGCACTTTTTTATATGAAGACGTGACTTGATATTTTTTTTGCCCACATAAGCTCTAAGCATGGGCGTGGGTAATGGAAAGGATGATGATGATGAGAGATGAATGGACCTACAGCTTTAGGTGGGTTCCGAACTACCTTCATTTTGGACTACATTATGAACAGAATTTGAGGGAGAAACAGTTTTGTGCTAAGCCTGTTGTTTCATCCCAAAATCATATTGTTATGATTTGTATATTAATTACAGATGGATAAATTAATGAATTCGTGTAAAAGAAATACCTTCGTTTAGTGTGAGTTAAACTCAACGACGATAGATAAGCAATGTAGTTTCTTAGTTTGAACCACTAATAAGATACCACTTTTTCAAACTAAATAGACTGCATAATGACAGTGTGGTCACTGAAGTGATTACAGATTTATTCAATAATGAAAAGTGATTCATTTTCCGCGATTATGAGCGCTATTGAAAATGGTTCACTTTTAAAACAATCAAAAGCTCCTGTCATGCAATTCAAATCTGAAAACCACGATTTTCATATTAACTCGAATACGATTAAGCTCCAGTAGGCAGTGGAGGATGAAAACAATTAATCATCAGCTCATTACTCACATTATTTTAACAAAGAGCCACATTTTCTGGGATAAAGGCTGGGGATTTCATTATTTATTACTCATATATCATGGATTCGAAGATTGCTTTGCTAATTGAATTATCACCATGAATTGCAAACATTCATCCACTTGATTACATTCTGCTGAAAGTGTCAGTTCTGATTTCAACTAATAAATTGTACTGTGCACCTGTCATTTTGAAGTGGGAATCAACTATAATTCCACATTGTTTGAATATCACCAGATCTTACTGGAATTCAATCTGAGCATTGAATTTCAACTTCAAATTTTATAGAGAATTAGTTGGTATCAATATTATAGCATGAAAAAAATGCGAAAAACAAGACTACAAACTATTTAAAGGCCTACTAATAATGTTTTACTAAGAATTTATTCAAAATAGCTTCAATGCCTCAGTGAACAGATTGACATAATAATATGTCAAATATAATTTGTCAAATGTAATGTTATTTTATCATAATTTTGAGAATTCCGATGTCCAATTCAATTTCCTCATCAAATTACAAGCTTTTTCATTTGACACTTAAGTATTCAAATCTTACTATATCATAATAGCAATGTGAGCTAGTTTTTCTGGACTATAAAGTCTATTCAATTTTTAACATCTTTATAATAATCTTTAAAACATCTCTTATCTTATAAATCTTTTATAACATCTTTACAATTTATAACATGGAGATTCGTTGTCGATTGGGAGGTTCATGGAAATGAAGAGCCTCGCACGAGAATAGATTCTGAAGTATGGATTTCTATAAGAACACCTTTTCTCTGGTCATAATAGAATTCGATTCTGTCTCACTATCTGAAACTTCCTAATTCTATGAGAAAAATAATTCGTTAGAATGAAATTAGAGTTCATCAGATCAGGATAGAAAAAGCGCACCAAACAGGATCTTATTATTATTTTGAGAAATGAATCTATTAGATTCATTTCCTGCAGACGATGTTATTCCAGCCGAGTCCGTCTAGCGGTAAACAAGTTTCAATCAGTCCAGGCCGCTTCATCAATCTGAGCGAGCTTGTTTTTCTCTTCGCGTGACTCGCAAAAGATGAAAATACTTTACTATTCTGAAAGCGAATTCCAATGTTGGCAGATGAGTAGATGGGGTGCCCCTCACCCCTCTGGAAACTCCCACCAGAGTATTTCCTACTCACCCTACTTCAAATATTCATCTAAATCGATTCCAGGTGCTTTCTTTGAATTCAGCCAATTGAAAAAACTTTGTTCCAACATAGTTTCTGTTCCTCTCTTGATCATTCCAATAATTATTGGGTCATTTGAAATTGATAGTCAATTATTTCTTGTTCAAGGTTGAAAGTCTTATGAATTACGAAGTTCGGGCTAAAATATCGGTGTCAATGCCCTTTCATTGGACGATAACCAGATCTATATTTATTCTAGTCCAACTTGTTGAAAATCACACTCATCTTCCCTTTTCTGTAGAGTCTTTACAATAGAAACTTGTACTTAAAAATCACACTCTCTGTATGATTTCTAAACTAAAAGGTTAAGAGTGAAAGAAAATTGTGGAAGTGAAAGTACTGTCTTAAGAGTGGGCAATAGTAGTCGGCCGTATTGGAAATGGTTCCATAACCTGAATGTAATCACTTGTCACATGTAGCGCCGTTATTTTTGGACAGAAAATTACGTTTGAAGTGTCATTCGAAAAAGAATAAAATTCTTCAGGGGGTTGGCTTTTTACGTTTTTTAATTAGTAAATTACTGCAATAATTACAGCAAAAATAGACTTTTTCAAGTATTGGAAGTTTTTTGCTGTTTTTTTGGAAGAAATATTTAAAATTAGAAAGAGCCAACCCCCTGCAACATTTCATTATTTATCAAATATTTTTTTTCAAGAAGATCCGACGTAAACTGTAGACGTAATGTGTTGAATGAAAATGCGTGTTTAAACTCAAAATTACATTGATCTCATGGGGCATTAATCCAATATGGCTGACTACTACTGTCCACTCTTAAGTTAGAGTTTTAGAATTGATTTTTGAGGTTGAATCATCTAAAGACATCGTTTAGGAGCTAAATTGGATGAATTTCGATCAGAAGATTCTAAGACAGCAAATAATGCAGGCACTGTGGTGGAAACGATACAGACAGAGTAATTCTGTATCTCTTAAACTCCATCCTATCTAATCCTCTCCCAGTGCTTGGAAGATTTGAAGTGAAAAGTAGAAGAACATACTGGACAGTACACTGATTGATCACGAGAACTGTCTGCTGAGCGGAGATTGTGAGACGAACGTGTAATAGAGTTGGAAAGAGCAGATAATGCTTTTCGCTGCACGTTATCATGATGGGAGATAGGAGCTAGCGAAGAAGAATCCATGATAAGAATACTTGAACTAGTTTTATGGTGAAGTACTGAGTATCTGACTTTCTTGGAATTAATCACATTCGAACTTGACGTTCGTTCTTGTTCTCAAGTTAGTTGAAGCTGATTTCTTGCTTTTAGCCAATTTAAATTTCATGATTTTGTACTGCTTTTAACTGTTGAAACTGAGAACTGAACTTGTGGTGAATATATATTAATATTTTCAAGTCTGCAATGGAGAAACATGCACGAGAATGATCCTCTCTGGAATCTCATCACAGGACTAATCATTCTATCAGTATCTGTGATGACAAAAGTTGAAAAACATTAGAATTTTCCATTTGTCTTGGAAAACTAGAATTAATAACTGCGTTCAGGCGAATATTTCATTCTGATATTATTCCTTATTCCAAGGTTTGGTAGAGGAAGTTTAAATAAGTTGTGTTTGAGTTATAGCCTAATTATGGGACGAGCTTTTGAAAGTAATATGGTCTGAGCTGATTCACATTCAGTGAAGTAAGCATCATTGATAAGCATAGCCTATAGAAACGTGAACTTCATGATAATAATTCCACATTTCAATAAGTCAAGAACAAGAAAAAGGCTGTATACAAAGGCGGATGACATGAATTGACATTTAGTATATTTGGCTCCAACTTTTTCATTTATTACTTGATTCTAGAATACTCATGAAACATGATTCCGGTTTTAAAACAAAAAATTATGATTTGCTTCATCATATTTTTTATCCAAGGTCTTAAGATTCTGATAACGGATTTAGTTGATTCATGGAAGTTTCAGTAGCGTTTGATTTGGATCCAAGAAAATAGACTTTGAATTCATTCAAGCCTGGGGAGTTTGAGATTCTAGCAGAGAATTTGTTCATTACTGAAATTATTCTGAATTCACTCGATTTCATTCAACTTTTGAACCTTGCGAAACAATTTAATGATTCTGTACTATTAAGAAATACACCCGACCTGAAATACACACTCCACATCAAAAATGCCATGAGACAAAATGATCAATCTTGTCGACCTGTACATGGTGAACATGAACACCCCTCAATTACTGTAATTATAACTGGCGATTAATAGGTACACAGTTTTACTCTACATTCATGCAGTTGTTCGACTAGATGGAAATTACACTTCATCCATGTAATATCTGAGCATAGAAAAACGATTTATCAATTTTCTAGAACATCCATTTGAATGATCGGTCGAGGGAACGGCCAGATGTCAATCATTGTTTGATGAATGTTTGAGTGCCATCGACCAAGCACATTCACTTTGTGACGTACTGCATGATTGTGTATGCGTGATCTGTAAAATTTGTTACAAAAGAGGCCATCGACTTCCGCTACAAAGATTTTTGGCTATCAAATTACTCAGGAAGCTAAGATTACATCAAAATTTCTCTTCTGTAGACTATTATAAAGTATTTTATCAAGTTATTATTGATCACATATAATTTCAAGATTATGATTCTTATTTTATCTTATTTCATTCTATCCATTTTATTTATCTATTCATTTAATTATTCATTCATTCAACTTAATTCCATCCTATTTTATCCATTTATTTTTCCTTTTCTATTTCATTTGAATCATTGTCGTTACTGTGGCTTCATTTTTCACCTGCTTCCTACTCATTCTTTCGCCACACTTAACACTTCTAACCTTTTTGAAGCTTCATAATAGGCTTTCAAGGAAAACTCTATTTGAATTCCATGTTCGAAATGCATTTTCATTGAATAGCTTCGTGGACTTGTTGGTAACATCAAGATCAAAGCCGCTTCGAAACCACTCAGCAAAAGGTTAAGAAGTGGAGCCGAGCCAGTCGAAGAAAATTTGTTTTTCGTAGAAACTCCTCTCTCTGGAAAAGAAAGCTCCTTCTATCTCCTATCATTCCGTCTGAATTAGAGACGTATCGGATTGTAAACATGATGAATAATTTGGTTATTGTAGACGTTTTTCGAGGAATTCCATTGGTCGTATCGAGCTTCCATCTTGATTGAATGGATCTTTTTTTTAAACCCTGGTGGGTGGATTTTCAAATATTTCGCTTCACGAATACCCATCATTCCTACGTTCTTATAAAATATCTCATTGAATCACTCAAATACACTGCCATGTTTTTGAGTTTTATTGTATCCACATTCAGGTTTTCAAGATTGTGATAGTATATAGGCAACCATTATAATTATTATTGACCAAATCAAATAAAATCAAGTATCAAGGGAAATTTAATTTGGAAATTCGATGCAAATCCGATTCTTAGTAACAGAACTATCTATTGTCATGATTTTGGCATGGGAGGTTGCTTGCTTTGGAATATTCCATGAAGTGTTATTCGAGTAGGTACATTGTTTGATGTTTTTAACATTGTTATATATCTGAATATATGTAGTGAGCTTTCTAAAGAAGGGATGCTATTAGAATTTCATATTAGACGAAATTTCATTATACTTCATAATCTTCACTCAATAATTATCCTCTTTATTCGATGAGTGATGAGCATTTGCTGATAAATGGTATTGCAAGTAAATCAAGATGTTGGAGGATATTGGTCCAACTGAAATTTATTCAGCTCATTGCATGAAAAATTAAGACTAGGAGGAAAAATTGATGTTGGTTAAGAGAATAAGATAATAATTACGGGATTACTAGGCCTAGAGAATAAAAAAATGAGATAAAATATTGAGGAGAGACATCACGGTATTAAATCTCTAATTATCTTCCTCTACATTAAATGATGTGAATACAGTAGAGCTCATAGCATATCAGTATCGAACTTGGTAATAATGAATTGTGTACTAATAATTTATGAATCTCAACTGCACCAACTGCTCGTACGAAGAAATATTCAGTAATTTTTCAGACCTTTGAAGACATTTATTAGTTGACCTTTTATCATACACAATTTTTAGATGCTGGACCTGAAAAATGTCTAGGTCTCAATCATCAGTGAATTATTATTTTTTTTTTTTTGCGCGGGAAGGGAGATAAAATGTTATTTTTCCCGGCGAGTGCCAATCAATTTTAGAATTCAGCTTTTGAGCTGGCAGTGCGTAGTTTGGAGAAACGATCAGAAAGGAAATAAGCTCTGCCGAAGCTTTTAGAATTCAAAAGATGTCGCAGTCTCCGGAAGCGTTCAAGAAAACGAATGAAGTGGGGATCCAGCTGCAAAGTGAAATTTCAACTATTCTCAATGTATTTCACTAATCTAGCAAGGAGCTGAGAGCGCAAAAGAAGGAAATGAAAGTGAAAAAAGGGATGAATAATATAGAATGGGAATGATTTTGAGCCTGTGAAAACGGACCAACATTATTTGCTGGAAAAATTCAATTGAAATTCTAGAGTAGGATTCACTCTTCAATAATAAATTGGAAAGAGTGTCTGCTCTTCTAGTACTGTGGACTGTGCACTTCAGTATGGTTTACGGAGGAATCTTCAAGATCTAATGATTGGATGAATATTTTTCATTATTACATCCCTTCCATTGTTACGTCTTTCTACCAAGCGCAGTAATATAAAAATGAATGAATTACAAATTTTCTAGTAAATCACTAATAAACTCACAAATTTCCATCATTAGCATTGAATAATTGAGAAATTAATTTTTTATCAGAATAGATTGAATTTTTTATCATAATAGATTGGAAAAAAATTACTTTCTGATAATGGCAGACAATTTTCATATTGATTTTTAGTTATTTTTTCATTAATACAATTTATTCTGTAATGTACATTGTAGTTAATCAATACAGATAATAAGTCCACTATTAACTATTCCAGTGAAGTATTCCTAAATTATAATCATTTATTGAACGAAATTCCTAATTAATAATACTATAAAATACTCTGATTCCGCTACTGCGAATATTGAAAACAGAATAATAGCTGGTAAGGAAATTCGATGAATGCTGCTGTACAAAAACTTTTGCGGACGGGAATTTTCGTACAGCAGCGTTTATCGAATTTCACTACTAACTATTGCTAGCTGTTGTCAATATTCGCAGTAGTGGAAATCTTCAGAGTATTTTAATTTAATTTAGCATTATTAATTTCGTCCAATGAATTATTATGATTTGAAAAACAATTGAATAGTTGCAATATCCCATCTCTTCCTATATTCCTAAATTAGTTCAAAATTTCATTAATACCTAAATAAGTGAAATATTAATTCCACTTACATCATCCTTAACAGTCCTACTGATTTTCAAGCTCAATTCACTCCAAATTAAACCCACCACGATCCTGGATGTTAGTTCAGCTAGACTTGGGAACTAGTTTCTTCAAACATTAAGCTATCCAGAAATCTGTGTTGACGGTTGAACAACGAGCACCTAATTAGTAGAGGTAACGAGCGAACGGTGCTCAAGTTTGCTACATCAGCTTATTTAGGCTAACTAATTATCCGATATCGGAACTAGTATAGAATTCCATTAATTTTGAACTAGTAGTTCAAAATTCCATTAATACCTAAATAAGTGAAATATTAATTCCACTTACATCATCCTTAACAGTCCTACTGATTTTCAAGCTCAATTCACTTCAAATTGAACCTACCACGACCCTGGATGTTAGTTCAGCTAGATTTGGGAACTAGTTTCTTCAAACATGAAGCTACCCAGAAATCTGTGTTGACGGTTGAACAACGAGCACCTAATTAGTAGAGGTAACGAGCGAACGGTGCTCAAGTTTGCTACATCAGCTTATTTAGGCTAACTAATTATCCGATATCGGAACTAGTATAAACGAATTTTCCAATCAATCAATTTGTTTTTCATACTGACTGAACATAGTACTGTAGTAGACTTTACAGTGATATTGTAAGGGAATACGCCGAATAGCTCCCATCAGTCGGTAGAAGAGAAATATAGTTCCCCTCATTAGGTTTTTTAAAACCTAGAAAATGGAAAATTCTGTACTTACAGTACGCCTTCTTACTTCTATTTGAATTTCCACCTTTCGCATCACCTCACCAATTTGTGGGATTCTAAAAAGGAATGGATAGGACCGCTCCACGTGTGGTCTGGCTTTAGCCAGCTCGTTTCGAAATGTGATATGACAACATGCAAGCCGAAATAGTTCATCTTGAAAATCGACAAATCGGAATTATCACGAGAAAGAAGAAAATGTTTGATATAGTTAGTCTGTATACATACATGCAGCCAACCCAAACAAAATGAAAACTCTGTTGGAAGCCATTGACATTGGAGAAAAATTTGAAGAAATTTTGGGGAGGGCGAGGGCGCTCAATCTCACCCACTTGAAATCACGAATTAGAAATATGCTGAACTTTCAGGAATCATACTCTCACTGTTTGAGCTAACAATTTTTTATGAACTTTCTAAATTATTGAGCGCCTCGCCCTCCCCAAAATTTCTTCCAAATTTTTCTCCAATGTCAATGGCTTCCAGAACAGAGTTTTCATTTTTGTTTGGGTTGGCTACACGTAATTATTATATTGTATGTATAAATGTATATTGCAGAGGAGACGGGTTTCTTATTTAGGCTATATCAAAACATTTTCTTACTGAAAGCTTATAAAATTTTTGGATTTTTTCTTTGGTACACAAATTTTAGTTTCCACACCAGCGTTTTCAATAGGGTCGGTTTTGGAGAATTTTTGAGAGGATATCATTTTTTAATCACCTTCTTGTTATAGAGGTATAACACTGCAAACACAATGGATGGGGAGAGAGTTAATTTTTTTTAAACAGTGAAATGCTATGTTATTTGATAAAAGATATTTTATCCTCACTATTTGGGTGCTACAAAATTATTCTAGCTATAAGTGAGCCAGTTATGGTTAATACTGAATGAACAAACAAGACGTTGATACTGTGTCTGTTGCATCACACCTTATCATTTACTATCCAGACTTTAACGACATATCATTGTAGCAACATTAATTCATGTATAAGCAGTTATCCACAAAGTTTGTTAAATAAGATTGAGATTTTGAATTTAGATTGAAATTTTAACCCATTACGATAGGTCACATGACCACTTTTGATGAAAAAAATATTTTGTAATCGAAAAATGAAATCCTTGTAAAAATTTGCCCAACACCATTATTATACATTCCAGGAACAAAATTCTCAAATTTTCCCCATTAATGATTCTAAAATGAACGATTCAATTTTTCTATTTCCTGTCAGAGTTCTATTTCTTCAAATTGCTGGAATTGTTGAATTGACGCGACATTTACATTCTTTAAAACTTCAAATTCCAAATATTGCAACTTTAATTATTATTCGGGCAGAGCTACAGAGCTTGATCGGACATTGAATGATTTGAAATTTTAAATGTGAATAGACTTCTACTAATCTACTTGAAGGCCTATATCTTCCAAACTATTAGGCCCTCAATGACCAATTAATTCTCAAATTGTAGGTATTTTAATATACTTTAAGAAATATGTTGATGTCATATATGAGAAAGTGATACTTCACGGTCAAAATTCAAAAAACAAATGAAAAATTACGATAATTCAATGAACTTTGAAGAGCTGTATTTCGCAAACGGTTGAGCCTACAATAACAAATTTGGTCTCAAATTGTAGGTAATTGAATCAGCTTCCAAAACTATGTTGAATGTTCTATATGGAAAATGATTCTTCAGGGTCATAATTGAAGAAATGTAGAAAAAGTGGAAAAATTCAACAATTTGATAAACTTTGAAGGCCTACATCTCGCAAACTATTGAGTCTACAATAATCTATTTGGTCTCAAATTGTAGATTCTTAAATTATCTTTCAAAACTTTGCTGAAAGTCACATTCAAAAAAGTGATGCTTCACGGTCAAAATTGACCAAATGTAAAAACAAGTGAAAAATTACGATAATTTGATGAACTTTGAAGAGCTGTATTTCGCAAACGGTTGGGCCTACAATAACCAATCAGGTATCAAATTGTAGGTATTTCAATTTACTTTCAACCCTATGTTGAATGTCCTATATGAAAAAGTGATTCTTCAGGGTCAAAATTGCGAAAATTGAAAAAAAGGGTAAATTCTCGTTTATTTTATGAACTTTGAAGAGCTGTATCTCGCAAACGGTTGGGCCTACAATGATAAATTTGGTCTCAAATTGATGGTAATTTGATATACTTTAAGAAATATGCACAATGTCCTCTATGAAAAACAGATTCTTCAGGGTGAAAATTAGCAAAACATAAAAAAGTGCAAAATTCCGCCATTTTGTACGATTTTTGGAGATGAACCGGTAGTTTGCCTAGGTCTAAAACTTGGATTTAGCATCCCAGGACTACCATAAACATTACTAAAAAAACCGACTATCCCATTTCATACAAGGTAGACCCTATTTTTGATGACAATTTTACTGGGCTATTATTGAAAAGGTCGAATTTGGCGGTGGCAACAGTGTGAAACTTTTAGTTTTTAACCGCTAGGATCGCGACATTTACATCAGGGCCACCTAGGAACATGGTCTAGCTAGACACTGAATTTAAACGTGCAGCTGACGTCATCACATCGTGTCCATAACAACTCATGTTTACAACTCATCCCTGCATTAAAATTGGAATTCGTGTTTGGTTTTTCTCGTCTCGAGTTTATTTCAACTGCACAATTACCTTTTGGTGGGTAAGTAGGTCTATTTATTTATTTTTAAATAATTTAAATATTCAAACTTGGTTGTGATCAGTGGCTGTTTATGAACAGTATAGTGGAGTGGTAGGCCTCTTAGCCGTGACGTCACATTTCGAGTGTCTAGGCCATGTTCCTGGGTGGCCCTGTTTACATTCGATAAAAGCTTCAAATTCTAACTTCAAATTGCAACTTTAATTTTTATTCGGACAGAGCTACAGAACTTAATCGGGCATTAAATGATTTGAAATTTTAAATGTAAATAGTTTAAACATGTCTTCAATCGCTTTTGGTAGTCCGAAATCTCAACTCATTACAGATTTTTCACATCAAGTGCTCAAAGTTGAAAAAATTGAAAATCCCAAAATTAGTAAAATGACAAAATACCCGTATATAGTATCTTTGCGAATTTATATCGTAGAAAGTTCGTTCTGATCTTAAATGAAAGCGCTCAAAAATCTAAGAAAATAATGTCATTACAACATTTTAAAATTTTCACTACCTTTCGCGTAAATTGAGATGGCGGCATGCGAACATCAAAGGGAAGTTCGTTACAGAATATATAGTAGTCCCGGTCTTTCATTCGTAACACGGGGGGGACGGGTGGTGGAACGACCGTTCCACTAGATTATTATCTCTTCGATGATAATTATTAATAATCATATCATATCATAATTATAATTATAATCACTAATCATAAATGTCTTTCATTCTATAATCATAATCATTCTATTCTCCTGAAAAATAAGAAATAATTGTGGATATTTTCAATGCAGGATTGAATACAACTTACTAGGCTGCACAATTCAATGATAATTATTGGAGTACAGACTAAATTGCCAGACTTTATCCTACTTTCCAAGATAATTAAAATATTAGCTAAATAATTAATTTTTTTTTTATCGTATGGCTTTTTATCGGTGGGGAGACCCTTACGAGTAGGTTCCACCTCGCCAAATTGCACAATTTTTTGTACCGGTCACCCGTCCGAGAGCGGTCTTGAATGTTTGTTTCTTAACCACATGATTACTTAGCAACCGCTCTCACCCCTAATTAATTAAATTAGTATTATTAAATAAGGTATTCTTGTCACCTCATATTATTCATCATATTCAAAGCTCTCCGATTATACTAATAGCGTTATTAAATTAATAAATTAAATAGCGTAATCGCTGTAGAGAAAGAACATGATTATTCGGATGTGGATAACGAAAAAGTGAGCCTCATCAAGTAGGTAGAATGAAAGGATATTCAGCAGTTGATAAGAGCTTTTGCAGAATGAAAAGACTGCAAAGCAGTTCCAAAGCTGAGATCGTAATTATTCGTCTCAAGAAAATATTATGTGAGGAATAATGATGTACAAAAAAGAGCAGCGAGCATCCCTGAATGAGTGAGCTTTGTTCTCTTTTGGAAAGAATAATGTACTTTATCTCAGATTATTCAGACCCGTCCAATGGACTTCACAAAGCTTGAAATATTAAGGATTTTCATCTTGATATTATGCTCACCCCGTTTATCTGCGTATTCTATATAGAACCACTCACTAGAAATGGATGACCGTTGCACTCATTTTGTCACTGTTGCGCAAAACTTACGATTACAGTCTAGGTAAATTCGAATAGTGTTGTTATGGTTAAATTACCATACAACAGGTCTACTTACAATGAACGCATCATTTTGGAAATGATTGTTCTTGAATTTAATATTCAGAAATACAATAAAAATCTCTTGCGTATTTTGTGACATGAATGAAATATTTATAATAAATCATACACTGTATTACTGTATTAATGGTCAACACTGTATTAATCGATATTAGAGATATCGATTATAGAATATATCTATCTATTATAGAATGGAATAAATTTGCCTTTATTTACAACACTTTAAAAAATTGGAAATACATGAGTATAAAAAAATACAGTGCAATAGTATTTTTAATTAATATATACTTTAAAGTCTTTCATTACCTTACATAATGGAGTGGTTCGTAGCCGAGGCGGCTAAGGCGTCAGACTGATTAAGTTATCAGCAGTCAGATAAAATCCATTGGGCCAGGACGGAAAGGATTTTGACAAATACGGCCACTCCCGTCTTTCAGAGGAGACGTTAAGCCGTCGGTCCCGACTGCCTAAAAAGTAGTCGTCATATCTCATCATCACCCCACTCATTACCCACGCACAAGCCTAGAGCTCATGTGGGCATCATCCTCGGAAAAAAAATGAAATAAAAATTATGTATATGGGCCATTCTAAAATTATGTGGAATTTCTTAATCGATATTATATTTCAAAGCTTATGATTGGGAGTTTATTAGTGTGAAAATGACTGGAGGATTATAATTTTGTAGATTGCTTCACCACAAAATCCTCTGATGTAATTTGATTTACTCTGATTCAATTTCCTTTTACTCATGTAGTAACTTCTACCTACCACTTTGTGGATATTGAAACATTGCGAATTCAGAAATAGTATAAATTTAACGTTAGCCTGCTTTATAGCCACTCTAATTCTGCGGAATTGTTTGCAGTAGCGCTGCACTTTTATGGACAATTCTGCAGTTCTACAGTGGCAATATTGACTCACCTCCAACTGTGTTGTTCTACTTCCATCAATCTTGATTTTGTTTCATTGTTGGGGTTTGTAGGATATGGTCAGCAATATGTGAATGAATAGTTTTAGTTTATAGTGTGGGTGATTACTCGCAAATCCTCAGTATAATGATTGGAAAGACTAGAATTAGTTGTTGCAAAAAATTTATTAGTATATCAAGATACCGGTTCCTCAATAAGTGCATAAGTAAATAATAAATAAGGACAAGTAAGTACTATACAATGTGGCGCGAAAGTCAGTGGACAGTTGGAATAGAAAAATAAGCAGGAAAAAGACTTGATAGAATTTCACATTGTGACGTAGATGTTACAGAAAGGCTTTTACAATGTAGGCCTATTACTGCAGACGGAACACAATTTGAACATTACAAAAAATAAATAAACTTTCTGTTTAAAACCAAATAAAGTCAGTATGTCATTAAAATCAGTGTCCAGTGACTTTTGCGCCACTCTGTATAATAAGGGTGCGGATACATGATGGATAGATGCATAGTAAGTTTTGTATGCATGTATCGTGCATCGTGTATCCGCGCCCTCAAGAATCTGAAAAGACTAAACTTAGCTGTCACGACAACAAATTTATTGATACATAGAGATACCGGTTCCTCAATGAATATCAATATAATAAACAATAAGTTTTATACTCGTTAATCCTCAAAGTGATTCCAAATATTCCAAAACTAGAAAGAGTACTTCTGAAACAGAGAGTTGCTTGTCGTGTGAAAAGACGCAAGGCAGGTCTAGTTTGTTATTACTAGACTCTTATAATAACATTGCACCTCAACTGAACCGTTATGCACATCAACATTATCCTCGTCCATTATAACTTCCCTCATGAGTGGGCTATGAGGGAAAACAAAATGTGGCCACTGGAAAATTTATCGGAGTGAAGTTTAAAGTTACCCAGTGGAAGCACAAAGTTACTGAATGCAACGTTCTTGCTTGCCTCTCCGCTTGCCAACAAAAGATATAACTTATTCCAACAATTTACCTTGCTTCAGCTGTTGCCATGTTGCATGCTCAACTTCTCAAGCCTTAATGGTATCAGATGAAATCGATGCTCAATTGAGCTTTTCTCATGTCCATTATAGGTGACAGAGGATTAAGATATTATGAAACTTTCTTATTGTAGAAAATTAACTTCATACGCGAATTGAAAACTGTCACACCAAGTCGTGAATATAACTGGGAATAGCTTGTCAAGGTTTGTTAAAGAGTTAAATCATAGCCTCCTCTAAGGAGGCTATGGTTAAATGCATTCCACAGTAGCTCGAAGAGCTAATTCCAAGAAGTTACGGAAGAGAATGTGACTTTTCAATAAGACTATCCAATTGCTATTTTGAACTCCCTGAAGACCACTATCATAAGACTGGTTAAAATTTTCTCTAAGGATTCAGCTGAACTAAAAAGAATTAAGCTCTAGTGGCATATTTTTTAGGTTTGGTGATCATTAGGTTATAATAACTTCTAAATCATTAGATAAAAACCAAATAATTAAAACATTATGATCATAGAAACATTATGTATTCTAAATGTATGTCTTCTCCTCTTATCGTATTTCCAGTCTATTAGTAGGTTCTGTTGTAAGAAATAATTCATGTAGACATAATTTACTCATTCCCATTTTCGTTACAAGATAAGAAATTTACGTAACCATTAGACCTATTTCTAAATAGGGTATCTTGGAAATTTCATGATTTCAAGGTAGCTCTATCGTGGTATTTAAAAAATGAATTATCTAAATCCTATGACTCAGACCAGCAACTGAGTGTTATAGAGCTTCCACATACCAAATACGATTTCCAAGCATGCAAAATTTATAAGCTCATTATACAAATAAGAAACAATAATGGATGATTTTACATTATGCATAGATTGTTTTCCTATACCCTCTAAAAATGTCTCGGATACTCACAATGAGGCATAATAAGAATAATTCATCTTTACGAAGCAATAAAATTGGTATCCACATTTTCATAGAGATATAACAATTCTAGGATTCTCATACTCAATGCAAATAGCTAACTATAGTCCGTATGGACATAAAACTGCCATTAACTGTTTATCGAGTTGGTGGAGCCGTTGAGTTTCTGAGCATTGAACATTTTCGCCAATTCAGAGACATACAGCAATCGATGAATGCGGCAATCAGAAAACTTTTCAAATACCAGGAATGCCGAGAATCCGGTGTGCTTGAAAGGATGAGATGGAACTCGAACTGAGTCCCCTACATAGAAAATGTTTTTCCAGCTCGCAACGTTGACAAAATTCTCACTCACCTTGGTTGGTGCAAATGTTTGTTTTTTACAGGAACTCATAAAGACCGGATTAGAGAGGAATTGAGCATTGGATTGACCTTGCATCGAAAGTGCTATATTTTTAAAGTCGTGTTATATTGATTTTATTTTTTCTTCTGTATAATCATATATTAATGAAATTCCAATTCAATTACGTCATTCAGCTGAAGAATACAACTTGAAAATACAAAAATTAATCATTCTTGATAACACTCTGAGAGAGCCTGAATTTCAGTGAATTCGTTTTTTGTACGTTATTAGAGTATTTGGTTGATAGAGAATAGGTCGAAATTGATGAAACTAGATTCTGAATGAGCTAGTTTCCATGTGATATGAGAGAATGAATTGAATATTTTTTCACAAGGCCAAAATATTTTCACAAACCTCCATCTCCATTGTTCTAGATTTCTCGATTGATGTTTCTATTTGGAAAAAGGTGAGAATTATCAATTTGAACCACTCACAGAATGAATCTCTCTTTTTTAAAAACTAATTTGTTTCATATCATGCTGAATTACGTTATACTATATCATATTTGTTTTATATTACCCTCTATATTATTCTAGATACATGAGTAAGCCAAGTTTATTAGTAAATACAGTTTTGAGTTTCCGATAGGATTGATACAGTCATGTCAGACTCATTTATAATAACACTTTTCATAATAATTATTGTAAGCCTATCAAGACAATAGCTCTGAATGTTCAGTGGCATGAAGAGTGAAATGGTTACTACGCATGCGCTCTGGAAATGCCAGCGTAATAGTTGAGTCGCCTACTCGGAGTCGTTTGCACTAACCATCATGGTTTCCTTCATGGGAAGTTTCACTCCCATTTAAAAATATATGTGATCAATTTTAAGTTTACTTGTTGACTATGAAACTCAGCATGAAGTGTTATTAAATAACACTAGAAAAATACAATATAGTATTTGCGACTCATGTGCAATTATCACATGAGTGCAATAATTATCACTCATGTACTAACAGTAGGCTTATCGAAATGTCTAGTTCGGGATAGGCATATTATAGTACGCATCGTTGACAGCATTGTAGCAGCCGGCATCTTAATCTCTTCACCCACTTCTCGGCTGAAGCCATTCTCTTGTTGCGCCAACTGAACCCCTCGTTTTACTGAATACCCAATGTTTCATTCACATTCACTCTTACAAATCTCCAATATGAAAGGTTAGTTTTCTGACTTCATGTTGGATAATACTTTATTTATTTCTGATAGCTTGTAACCGGATTCTAATATTCATACTACTGGCATTCACTAAAGATCAGGAACAAAAAAATATATGATAATAAGCCGAAAACGGCTTGATAATAATCACAATAACCGGTACGTAACTTCGTTTACTCCGGAAAAACTTGCTGATTTTCCAAATTCAAGACATACTCGGATTGTAACATTCATGGTAAAGTGCTGCACAATGAATAGACTTAATTCGTCTTCATTCACAGAGCCCCAACTTGGCTTCAAGTCAACTAAAGGCAGCACGTAAGCCAGTCACGTTTTAATTAATTTACAAATGTCTTGAAGTGCTATTTGAGATGGCCTCTTGAATAAAGATACCTTTGATTAAGACAATAGAGTGCGAGTTCACTTGGCTGAATTTGTGAATGCACGCTATTATTTACACGCGCTGCTTGTATTTTGTGTGGTTGGCAGTTGGTAAATTGCTTACACTGTACTTGTATGTATAATGAGTGGGAGAATCGTTTCGAAATGAAAGCGGTAAGGGAAGAACGAGAATGAATCAAATTACGAATCGATTTTATACAGTATCTAAAATGGCTAGAGTTCATTCATGAAAATCACTCTCATTCACAAAAACATGAGAAATACAACAAAATTACAACAGAATACACATCATGCATGACACATACAAATATGAACCTTTGCATCAGCAAGGCTAAGCTTGTTCACGGATACATTCGATTGTTCATAACATATTACCTTATTAAAAAAACGTAATATTTCATGGAAGATAACTTATCAATTAAGTTCTCTACCATTCACAATCCGCGATTGATTGGAGAATTAGGTACCGGTAGAGCAGAAGATGGAGTAGGAATCTGATGTCACTGATTGCTGAAGGGAAAGCAAAGTATGGAGTTTCTGTGAAAAAATGAATAAGTTTCTATCCTTTCCCCTTACGTCGACTACGGTATCATACGTTGATACTTTTTTCAAACTGGCTCTCTCCCTCTCTCTCATTTTTCTCATCAGTCAACCACAGATAGCTGATTCACCCACATGTGTATCAAAAGCCTACGTGGATTTAGAGTACTTTTAAACCACTCCATCAAAAGGCTCTTGAGACCGGCGAGAGACTCACCAATGGACAGAGAAGGAACGATTGGGACACTGAATGCGATGAAAAAAGAAGTCAATAATGACAAGCGCATGATCCCACAGCATAAGTGCTCCTCTTTTGAGCTGTTCATTTCGTGGATAAATCCCCATGAGTCATCATTACCATAAATTCTTTTCATAAAATCCACGTTGGTTGAATGCGACTAGCGATTTTTGTACGAGAAGGATGGAGTGTAGATTGGATAGAGGACAAGTACTGTTCATCATTGTCATCAATTCATCCAGTAGCTTTATCGTAGAGGACTTTCCGCGGTGAAATTGAAATGCATTTTTCATAGCTTCTGCAGTGGTAATCTAGTAATAATATGACGGTGAAGTCATAATAGAACTAGCAGCGATACCTACTTATGAGAAACGTGTTCACTTTTTCTTGGTGAGAAATTGACATGAACTAAGAGAGAGCGCAACTGACCTCTGACTTTAGCATCCCCATCAATGCCTTCACTCTACGATTCCAACTATTTAACACCCAACTATTCCAATGATGCAAAACTACTTTATTTTTGATATCTAACATTTTTGAATACTCTATCCTAAATTGGATTGAATTTCATGAAAAATAAAACTTGAATGAACGTTCTATCACTATTTATAAGGAAGTTATGGCCTTATCACCTATCTTCCTTGGACAATTATTTTAATTATTAAAGAAAAACACGTTATTAATTCTTGCTGAATGAAGAATTTGTATAGCATACAAAAGTAACGTTACAAAATGCATACTTATAACTTAGTATGTCTGCATAGATGAATCAACCTGTTTAATAATGTAGAGAGTGAATCAGAAAGACCCTTGAATTTCAGAATGATTATATTCATTCAAATTTGGTGTCATCTATCTCATCAAGTATTCTTATCATGAGAAATAATCGAAGAAAAAATCTTCATGTAAATGGTTTAATGTCATGAATATAATCAATTGCGTTGAGAATAATAATAATTTATTGAAAGAAATTCCCAGCAATTGATAATGCTATATAATACTCTGGAGACTTCCGCTACTGCGAATATTGACAACAAAATAATAGCTAGTAAGGAAATTTGATGAAGAATAATCATAATCAATTCACTGAAATTAGGCCATTTCAGTTTCAGAAAAAGAAGAATTTTTCAGTTGAAGTT
Source organism: Laodelphax striatellus (assembly GCA_017141395.1). NCBI lineage: Eukaryota > Metazoa > Arthropoda > Insecta > Hemiptera > Delphacidae > Laodelphax > Laodelphax striatellus. The sequence goes on along the minus strand of CM029532.1, from coordinate 46,544,232 downwards.
TTCTGCTCCACCAGGATCATACAAAAACTGAATTTCGAATCTTTTTCACCCTGGCTTTTTATCCTTGATCCCACTTTCCTTACGACAATTAACAGCAGCTGGCACCTAAACAGACTTCTGACGTCATAAAGAATATTACAGAAAGAAATGGAGGTGGATAAGTGAACCGAAGATCATAAGTAGACCAAAGTGGAAAACTGGGTCAAGCACTTTCTTCAACTAAATTGAAACAACGATTGCCTTCCAACTATCGTAATAAAGGGAGAGATGAGAACAAGGAGTAGAATGCGGTTAGGTTTCTTATTCGACTTGGTAGTGGATGAAAAACCATTGCATAACATTACAAAGCTTATTGAAAATGTATAATCAGGCGAAAATTGGGAACAACTATTTTGTAAAAATGATTTTTTCTCACCGGTCATATCCATCTGTAGAAAATTATAGTGGACTATAATTTTGTATAGAATTATTTTAAAAATTGAAATACTATTTTTCGTACACTATAATTTTCGTTTATATCAAATGAATAATCAATCCGATAATTTTTACAACACATTCCACTTTTGAAAGGAGAGTCAAAGATTAACTTGAAAATATTACAGTGTATTTTATGGAATTACTAAGAAAGTACTAAAATATTGAAGATTGAAGTCTTCACGATTATCCTCGCAATCTTTTATAAGTATTATCTTCTTATTCCATCATTGAACTCTTACTTTCAATTAAACATCCATTAACCATTTAATGAGCACTCACTCACTTTACTTTGTTTATGGATGAGAATACCAATTAAATTTTGTTACTTTCATACCTTCTCCGTATTATTGAAATGTAGAAAGTTGTAAAACGAGTGAGACGTTGCATCATGGATTTTCCTTGGAGTGTCTAAGGAGAATGAACCTCATCGATTATCGATTACGGTATCGAATTACAAAACAATATGTTAACTCTTCAAGTTGTAGCATGTAGGCCATGAAATATTTATTTCAGTCATATTAATTTCATAGTGGGATCTACGTTTCATGGGGAAAATTTGTTATATTTCATTGTCGTAGTTTGGTAGGTCATTCACACAGAGAGACTATTTTCAATGATAGGAATGCTCACACTGTATTTGATCATGACCAAAAGATAACCCCCACAACCCACAAAACAAAACAAAAAATAGAAATTAAAAAATAGAGATTAATTGATTAGCTGTTTTCAATGTTCATAGGAATGTTCAAGGTATGTAATGTTCAGGGTATAGGAGTTGTAAAGACTTTTTTGCTTATTGGAAAATATTTGCTGCTTTGATCTTCATGGAATGAGCATTAAGGAGAATATGAATGAGAAGAGATAAGCCTAATATTCTATTGTCGCAAATATTCATGATGACGGTGAAACTAAGGAAGATTTTTTCGACGGAAAACAACTTTAGTGAGAAATTAGCATAATACCGATACCGGAGAACGTGATACCCATTGTAGAGCAGGCGAGTAGTCTTTGATCAAACAAATTACTTTCGGCCAAGTTCATTACTAACTTATCTCTCAACATCGTATGTTAATAAGATCTCAAACTTCTTTTCAATATTAAAATTCTCTCTCGTAAAAGAATTTCTTGGGTTAATGAAATTAACAGCATGCAGCAGAGGGGATGCCTAGAGGAATTTGCAATAAGAATCAATAATGAACCTGCCATACCTTTTCCTTATACTTTTTACGGACACTGAAAGAACAATGATGAAGGTGTATTAACTATAAACTTTGGATCCACTTTTGAAAGACGAATGAAACAAGACTGTCAAACAGGGCAGAAACTTTTATTGATCACTAAAATTTACACATCATTGTGCATTTTTCACTGCTCATCTCTGTTCATCAACTGATACACTAATAAATTGAATTAAATTCTCCATTGGTTAATCTAGTGCAAAACATGTTGAAGATTACATTGTTCACAATATAAATATTTCACTACCTTCAATAAAAAATAATTAGATGACTAACTGATAATCACTATAAGAATAGAAGCTGATTGAATATCACTAGAAGACCATAAACAACTGGAATATATTTTAATCGTATCAATTTTAAACGAGTTTCTCCCCATATTTTGTTTTTCTTTGACTATCTCTCACCTGTAATCTCTCCCTTAATTGTTTGGCTTTAAACAACAAACCGTATTCGAACATTGTATACCTTTACCTTTATACCTAAATCTGCATCCTTTACCCGTAATACGGGAACGATGGCGTCAAAACACATAACATCAAAAACACACAGAAGGCACGTTCAGCAAGATGACATTTCAGACAAATCATCACTCATATACTCATGAACACTGTAATACGCCTTGGTCTTTAAGTGCTTGGACACAACTCTCTCAAATGCTCTTGGGTCCAACTGTTTCACTCCTGCAGGCAGCCTATTGAAGTATTGCAGCGCTGAACTCCTGAAGCATACCTGAGATCTATGGAGGCGAACCCTGGGAATATCAATCAGCTCTCGATGTCTGGTGTTATATTGATGTACCTCAGTCCGAGTCAACAGGTTCTGCTGGTTCTTCTTGACGTACATCAGACAGAGAAGTAGGAAGTGGCTGATCACTGTCAGGATACCAATTCTGACAAAAAGGGGCTTGCAATGAGCACGGTATTCGCTTGCTGTGATGATTCGGACAGCCCGTTTTTGCAGCTTCAGCACCTCCACAACCTTAGCTGAATGACCCCACATGAGTAGGCCGTAGGAAACGTGACAGTGGAAGAGCGCGTGATACACCATGACCAGATAGGCCTCAGTCACATGTCCCCTCAGCTTCAGCAGCAGAAAGCAGATTCTGGACAGTCTTGTGGTCACCTGCTGAATATGGCTGGCCCAGTTGAGTTTACTATCCAAGACAAACCCCAGCAGCTTTACAGGGTTTTGATCACCTGGCAGGTTTCTCGACAGGCTGCAGATGATATGCTGGGTTTTGTCTGCATTCAACTGGAAGCGGTTTGCCAGGAACCATGAAGTTGAAGACTGCAGATGTTCGGCTGACATCTCTAATACTTGCTGAAGGTCACGACCAGATGACATCAATGATGTATCATCCGCAAACAAGAGAGTTGAACCATCACTGTCCAGGTCGTTTATCATTATAATAAACAGGATTGGCCCAAGTATCGATCCTTGTGGCACACCATAGCTCACTGGGAGTGGACAGGAAGAAGCTCCACCCAGAGAAACCACCTGCTGCCTCCCAGCCAGATAGGATTCCAGAACGGAAAGTGCAGAGTCCACAACACCATAGTAGCGCAGTTTCTCAATCAGGATGCAATGGTCAACGCAGTCGAAAGCCCTGCTCAGGTCGCACAGCGTCAGCTCCAGGGACTCTCCATCCTCAAACACCAAACCAATCCGCTCAGCCACTTTATTTACTGCATCCACAGTAGACCTCCCTCTTCGAAAACCGAACTGCATACTTGAAAGAAGGTTGTTTCTCTCAAAGAAGTTCTCAAGTTGAGGTTTGATAACAGCTTCTATCACCTTTCCAAACACTGGGGTCACTGAAATTGGCCGGTAGCTGTTAAGGCTCTGGTGGTCCCCCTTCTTGTAGACAGGAACGGTTTTTGAGGTCTTCAGGAAACCCGGAAAAACACCAGTTCTCAGGCAGTCGTTGACAGCTGCAGCCAGGGGTTCTGAAATAGAATCAACCACTTCCCTGAGCATATACGCAGACATGCCGTAGATATCAGGACTTCTGGATGGTTTGAAAGACCGGATTATCCTCCTAAGGGCCAACGGAGTGACTGGGCAGAAGAAAGAGAGATATGAGTGTGTAGGTGGTACTCGTACAGCCAGAAGCTCAACCAGATCCTCAGCAACAGCAGGCAATGCACTCACTATGCTGTTCACTGACTCTATGAAGAAGTTGTTAAAAGAGTCAGGACTTGCAAAATCAAGTTTTCTCCTTGGCAGTGATCTATGGGAGTTAATCACATCCCATGCAGCCTTACAGCGATTTGGAGCACTCTCGATTTTTGATGCTGTTGCCAACTTTCTAGCTTGCTCAAGATTTTTCTTATAGATGGATTTGGCTCGACGGTATCTCTCACTGTCCTCCTCATTTCCACGCTCACATCTATCTTTTAGGGCAAGCATAATTCCCTTGAGTCTGGCAAGATCATCTGTGTACCACTCAAGATGACTTTTCACACGACCTGGGCTCCTCCTATGTCTTTGAGTGCAATGTGACTTGACAATCTCTGGAAAAAGCTGTTGAATTTCTCCTGAAAATACTTGAAAAATGTTCCAAACAAGTCATTTGTATCCTGGAGCACTTCTTCCCAAGGGGCACCGGCCAAAGCATCCTTAAAGAGGATCAAAGCAGTATCATTTATCGGTCTCTTTCTGAAATTGTAATTGGCATGCCAAGAAGGTGATACATCACTCACCATGGAAGAGCCACACTTGGAAAGTTGTCACCAGGGCAGAGTGGTCATCGCCATGAAGCTCAATTACTTGAGTACCACAAACACCCGGCTGAAAATCCACAGCAACGTTGTCCAAGCAGGCAGCACCCCTGGTGGGCTCAGCACAAGTGGTGTACAGGCCATAACTTCTCAGAAGATCCATAACATATCTCGCCTTTGAGTCATCACCAATGAAGTTCACGTTAAAGTCTCCAGCTATTACAATCCTATACTTGGAGTGTCTATTCAATAAAACAAGTAAACGTTCAAACAAGTCACAAAAACTGTCAAAGTTACCACTAGGAGAGTGGTACAAAGAAACAATTATAATATGGTAAGTAGGCACCATCACAGCCACTACTTCCAAGTCAAGTTCTATACACAATGTAGACACATCAATCACTGTGAATTCAATATCTTTTCGAACATAAAGAGCAGAGCCCCCACATCTGGTCAAAGTTCTACAAAAAATCGAAGCAAGTGTAAGGTCAGATATATGTGAGTAAAAATCTACCTCACCCACAGTCAGGAAATGTTCACAAACACATAATATGTCAAGTTCATGTTTTTCAACAAACATTGAAAGAAGACCCTGCTTGGATCTAACACTCTGTGTATTCCAGTGACCCAGAACAAGGTTAACTTTCTGATCAACACAAACTGTGAGTATGGTCTCCCTAAAAAAACACGAGAGTTCACAATTTGATTATTTGAAACAAAAAATCTACGTACCAGAGCACCAGATGGCCAAAAATCAGCATTTAGCAGTTTAGGTACAATTTCAGAAGGCACCTCAATCTTGAATGATTTGTAATTGTTGAATTTGGTACGAAGTTCAAAACACTCTATCTGATTTATATTCCTATCAATCAGAAATTGTTTCACTGTATCACAAGATTCAGAACAGTCAATTCTAGAAAGAAAGATACAACCATTTTTGCTGTTGTCTGGAAATTTCTCTGGTTTTTTAGTTTTAAGTCCTGTTTCACTTCCTGTGCAGAGTACTGCATTGTTCTTAGGAGATACATGTCCATTTGATAAATTTATAGGTGAAACATTTGAGACTACGGATTTTTTAGATTTACTGTTTTGTTTTTCAGTAGTATGAAATGATGAGTTTAATTTCTCAAAGTTTGCTACACTAATTTTAACACTTCCGTTTTGAAAAGAATCAGTTTTTGGGCCAAAGCGCGAATTTTTAACAGTATTTGTAGTTAAATCAATTTTTGGAGTACTCACAGTCACATTACAAGTGGAGTTTCGACTATGAGTTTTGTTTGAACGTGTGGCTGAATGTTCACTAACTTGTATGGGCAGAGTACGTTGATCATCAATTACTGAATTTTCACATACCTGCTTATCACAACCTGTAATTTTTGAATTTTCCGATGACCTTAGAAGAAGTTTATCAATCTTGTTTGAAATTTCCAGCAATATTTTTTCATTTCCACTGGATGAAATTTCGTTCTCAGCTACTAGATGAGATAACCTATCAAGACACGTCGCACAAAACCACTTCACTTTTTCTCCCAACTTTTCGATGGTCAAACATTCAATGACAGAAATCTTAACACACTTAATGTGGAACCATTTTTTACAGAACCCGTCGCAAAAAATACCCTTGTCATTATTTTTCACAATTTTTAAACACACACCACACGCTGATGATTTGTCGTCGGCCATCTTGCCACAGCAGAACTACTAGTTCAACACTCTTGTTGAACTAAAAATAAATATCTTCATCGCCTTATAGTTTTAATATCGGGGTACCGAGCTCTGCTCGGGGGTAGGCCTACAAAGGCACAGGAATGGAAATTATAAAGGGAAAAATAAAAGAAATTAAACAATTTTTCAAAGTACAGCCATCAGTCTTATGCACTGAATCATCATTGCACTATAAAAGAATTAATCTTCGCTTTCGAAATATTATGAATAATCGAGTTTGAATGCATATCATTTGAAAAATCGCACTTGTGGTAAAATTAATAAAAATAATAATTATTTATGGGTTGATAACTATTTTTAGCTCAGCTGTTTTGATGAACTCTTGACGATTTTTCACAAATAAATAAAAACAGATCACATGGCTAACTTCATGCCTCAAATTTAAAAATAACAATAAAATATGGAATATTTTCAAAATTTTGAATTCCTTTTAATTTTCTATAGATAAATTAAAATCAGAAATATTATTTGAAAAATCGCACTTGTGGTAAAATTTTTCTTCATAGAAATAATAATATGGGTTGATAACTTTTTTTAGGTCAGCTGTTTTGATGAACTCTTGACGATTTTTCTCAAATAAATAAAAACAGATCACATGGCAACTTCATGCCTCAAATTTAAAAATGACAATACAGTACAATATGGAATATTTTCAAAATTTCAAATTCCTTTTAATTTTCTGTAGATAAATTAAAATCAGAAAAAAAGGGGAATAGGAGCAGCTTATGTGTTTCGATATTTTTCTCAATTCTAGTAATGGAACCGCTGGTTTTACCAACAACATCAAGAACCGACGGAAAATTGTTTCTTCCTGTCAGCTGATTCTCTGTCACTGTCTCAGCAGCTGAAATAATAATCTTGTCTCACACACACACTCACTCGCTCTCACTCTTTCTCATCATTTACAGCCGATGGAAATTTCTTTCTTCTGTCAGCTGATTCTTAAAGGATCAATTTCTCCTTTTTTAGGTCCTTCAGCGAGTTATCCCAGGGATGAGACCCGGCGCAAACTAATTTTTGTATCACAAACCTCCTATATTCCAAATTTCGTCAAAATCGTTAGAGCCGTTTTCGAGATCCGTTGGACATACATAAATACATAAATACATACATAAATACATAAATAAATATAAACATACAGAAATTGCTCGCTTAATATAATAGGATAAAAGATTTCAGTTCTTATTACATTATTTTATCATTACTAAATATCAAATATCTACTCTTAATATTATTGTAAAATGTATTTTTTTACAACTTACTACGCATTCTTGAGATCTTGAGTACTGTCAATCTCCCTCAATATCAATCTTTTGCTAAGTTGTTTCATCCCCAATTATTTGTACTACCACAAGCCAAAACAATGAATTTTTAAATTCTGACACAGTGTCTGGTGAGATGTAGTGATACTAAAAATCTATAATTAAAAATCTATTATGATACTATTATTAAAAATCGTGATAATTGACAATATCTTGTTGTTTTTTCATTATGAATTTTTAATCTTTCTACTTTCTTATCATATTACAAATTATTCACTCACAATGCTTCTTCAAGTTTATACACAACACATACGCAATGCATATCATCCTGACTGCTAAGTTAGTATGTTCGGAAGCAACTACCAAGGCGCCAACTAATAGTAACTGTATTCTAGGACCTGCTGTAACTCACTAGAGGATAATTGGCTCTTCAACCCCTAGTAGCTAAGTACCAGTTGTGTTGCATCAAATCACCTTCAGCCCGATACACTATTGAGATACGCTAAGATAATACTCTCCAGTAAGATTGAAATTCTCATAGAGATTAGGCTATATTGAGAATTATGAATTCTCAATAAATGAATAGAGATCACGATGAATGGAATAGAGTACTAATAAGTCATACATTAAACTATATGAATATGCTAATTATTATGAATGGGAAGGCACAACAAAAGACTCTCGAAGATCTAGAAGATTAGTGGACAAGATTATAGATCTGAGTTATTAGTAGCCTAATAGGATAAGAAAGGTGATTGAAGGTTAAGGGTCGACTAACTGTAGGGGATGCTCTATCAATTTATTGGTTCGATTTCCATAAATTATATGAAAGCCTGTTATTTACTCTTTATCATATTGTCATGTTATGCTTTAGTGAATGAACAGTTTGAAATGTAGAAGACAGTTTCATTCATTTTGAAAATTTATAAGTTTTTAATGAATTTCAGAGTTTAAATTTAATCCGCCTACTACATGTTGTGGGCAAATTTTAAACATAAAAACACACAGATATATTAATGCATTTATTCTTTCTTTATTGTAGGTAAAGTTATTATTATGATTTGTCATATACCGAGGGTTGAGTGGAAGAGGGGGCTTTTATGCCTCTACATCGCCCACAACACTTGTATTGTAGGCCTGCTAAGCCCACTAAGTGAAAAATAAATTCATCTATCTACACTTTTATTTACAATTGATTAGAATTGTTTCTTACAGTGGTGAGGAGGAATCAAGTGATTTTAGCCATCAAAAGACTGGTGCAATTTCTTCAGAAAAAAGCGTAAAAACCTGACAATATCGAAAATGTATTGGTACAAAGTCACAGCTTTCCAAAACTGATCGCTTTCATGTATAAGAGAACGTTAACCTTGCGCGCAATATAGACTAGCGAGTGAGCCGAAAATATTTTATGAATAGAGGATGCAAGCGTGTATAGATAAGAGGGGCTGCCTCACATGATTGGGACAAGCGTTGAATTTGGCGTGATAAATGGGTTGAACGTTGAGCTTGAAGTACAATCAAGTTGGAAGCTAGCTAGTTATCTTACTCACTCTTTTACAGGTGATGATGAATAGCATCACAAAATATAAATTCCTATAATAATGTTCACCCACGTGAATATCGTGGTTGAGGACATCACATCAGATACATGAGTAAGCATTTCTGAAAAGCATCAAGTGTCAGCATATATACACTGACATACATAATATATAGTCAGTGATGATACAACATGTCAGATTTGAAGCAGCAGTACGGATGGCCAAAATAATGTATTGCTGAATATCATATAATTATATCAATGTTAACTGTACGAAATTGGGAGATGGGTATTCAAATCATGTATTCTTAGATAGGTAAATAGATGACTAAATTTCCCCACTTTTTTTATTTTTTCAAAGAAGAACAGTAGAATGCCTTCCCCTACTTTGTGTATTCCATGAGTGCTATGGGCGAAGTTGAGGCATAAGAGCCCCCTCTTCCACTCAACTTACATAGATAGATTGATAGATAAACCACTAGTCCTTGTGGATAGTAATAGATTGTGATAATTGCCTTCAATGAGATGAAACCAATATCTCTCAGTGACTTTTTTCAATCAGTTTACAGTTACTTTATCACAGTGAGTTTTCTCTATCGATAAATATGCCCCTCATCCCCTTTCTTAAAATTATTAGAAATAAAGTTTAATTTGAGGTGAAATGTGTTAGGACAACATTTTTTAGACCAGTGCTAGTTTTGTTGGAAAAATATTTTTCTGGTTTCACAGCTTTTCTATCAATATTAATTGATCACATCTTCTTTTTCAGGGATCGAAAACTTGAAGAACTATCAATTGAAAGGTGAGTTCTTGGTTCTCATTTTATACTGATTTCAACTGACGCCATTGAAAAAGTCCCGAGCTTGATAAGATGTTTTCACTGAAATACTATCAAGAAGAAAAGAAGTTGAAAAATAAGAACTGAACAGATAAGACGGTTTGAAAGAAGAAATATTCACATTTTGTTGAATAATTATGCTCATCTATCTCATTAACAATTATCTTTATTCTATCAGAAAACTATTTGTTGAAAATAATATATCCAGAAATTGCATGGCACTTACAAGAGTATTATATAAATCGTATTTATTAGACAACGACTAGTGGTCTAGTCAAAATCATTATTTTCCTTCTATTGCGGATTTATCCTATTAAACCGTTGATACGAAAAATCTATCCTATTTATTTCAATAAGAAATAATTATCCATTATACAATTCCAGGACCAGCTTTTCATCTTTTCTCGTATCCCCACTAGAAGATTACCGAAGCTGATTATTGATTCTATTGGGGTAGGTACTCGAGATTGCACACGTAGGGAAAACTTACGAAATAGATTTTACTTTATAAAAGAAGTTTCGAGTCGGGCTCATCTATGGCAATGCAATTCGGAAGGATCTAGATCAATCCTGCCCATTATGCAAACATGAACGGATCTGGGCTGAACTGCGGAAACCAATAGAAGCTTGGAATGAGAAACGGACTGTGAAAGTTGATAGAACCGACTAAACAAATAAGAAAGTCCCATCTCAAGGTATAATAGGTTTACCCTACTTGAGAGAGACACAGAGATACTTTTCAAAAGCTCATGCATCCTGCTTTAAAAGAAATGTTGTTACAAAAACGTGAAAGAAATGCTAGATTTCCAATACACTGTATTATTTACTCATTAGAATTCATTTATCCACATAATACTCGTATAATACAGAATTCAAGGAAAATCTCAAATCAGTGTTTAATAAAATACTGTATCTTCAATTTATAGTTCAGTGACTTCGCAAATTTGTTCAAAGCATTGTGAGTTTCCACATTATTTGTCGAATAATTAGAGAATTCATGAGTACAATGATTTTATGGATCACTCCATTGTAACAAAGTTAGTTTCATCTGTTTTCATCCTCAAGTATCGCGTTTACCTTGCTATATCATCTAAACTGGATATGAAATACTCAGATGACAATTCATTACAGATTTTTTCCACGATTAAAGTGAAAGATTTCATCCACTACATAATATTAATATTAGTATATCATATAGTGGATGAATTCTTATACACTTTCATCATTGTAAAAAGCTTCAACAAAGTAATCCATTGTCAGTCCAGGTGCCTTAGCAAAGTGAACACACTGTATAATTATCCATAATCATTTAATGTTTTAAAATATGCAACTATATCTTATCTAATCAACTCATCAATCAATCACTTCTAGTAATCTCTTAATTATCCCTAATAATATTATTTCAGTTACCAGTTACCTGTGTTCAATAAAATACTGCATCTTCAATTTTTAGTTCAGTTTGTAGCTCAGTTACCACTCTTCCAAGACAAGACAACTTTTCATCAACTTGAAACTTTTTCATAAACTGTTATGTCTCATAATGATGATATCTTTCGGAATAAAAATTGAAACAGTCAGCCACCTTTAAAACATTGACTCGATTGGGAAAACAGCTTGGTTTTGCTCTTTTTTATTAGTTCAGGAGCAGAGAGTGAATGCTCCGTGACGAGATCGCATCACAATATTTGCAATTCATCAACAACGTACATTTGTTTCGCCTCTGTTAAGAGGGGTCACCGAGCACTGATCCAGTGCTCTTGAATAAATAGTAAATATTGTATTTCCATTTGTTTAATTATGTAACGGTTTCATTTCATCTGACTTTCTCTGTTCAACATTACAATAATTCCCCGCTCCTTGCAATAGAATAGAATAACGATATCTGTTCATTATGAAGTCCATTCGTACTATTGAAGAAAAAATAATATTATCAAAAAAATTGATAAATTTATGCGTTTATGTGTCATTGAAAAGATTGATTACATTATTCAATACAAATCAGTAAATTTCAAAAGTGGAACCGGACCCGGATCAACCGGCATCTGGAACGGTCGACCGGAAAAAATTAATAATTTAGATTATAGAAAATCTACCTGGAACTCATTTCAATTTCATTCTCCATTACTTGAATGATAATCAATTCATGTATAGATGTAATTGAATGAGTAATATTTTCTCAAGTTATTCCTTAAATGATGACCCTACATCATTCGATTATTATTTCCAGTGGCCGTAATGGATTTTAAATGCTTTTGAACATAAGAGTTCAGTATTTACCGCGATAAATTTTCAATCATTCTCGTACATGAAACAAAGGGTAAGCTCTCTCACACTTTGTGATGAGTAGAGAGAGGAACTTTACAAAGTGATGAGTTCCTTCTGCTGTTGTATTCATGTGTAATAACAAATGAAATAGGCTTTGTTCTTCCAGGAGACCTCACACATTCCTAATTTCTACATTCCTGCTCGATGCATAATTCAGCTTTGTTCGCACTGAAAGCCTTGCACTTAATCATCACTTACTACTAAGGTCTTAATGAAAAGGTTATATCCTAGTAACAACTCCTTCTGGGAAACTTAAATTGAGTTCTCGCATGGATAATGCATTGAGAAATTCTTAAAGAATTTCAGATCCCTATTGAGAGAACCAGAGACAGATCAAAGCTGATAACAGACTCTCATTTTTTTATATGATCCTCACTCAAATCATAATTCGCTCCATTCCATTGATTTGAGAATAAATCAGGATTCCTCATTTTCACTGAGCAAGTCAATTCAATTCAAACTTGTTCGTTTCAAAATATTTACAAGAACATCTTCCAGTTATGCAGCCGAAAAATAATAAAGGACTTTACAAAAAAGAAATTACTACCATTAGGAATGAACAACAGATATATCACGAAATATTATTCTTCCAAAGGCATTGCTGCCTGTGTGCGAGGATAAGTCCAAGGTAAGTTATATAATAGGTATAATAGATATACATTGTTCTTCTCATGTTAAGTGGTTTTAATATTGAGGAATTTATTGTTGGCTTCGAATATAGACGTATCTAATTTCTCAACATAGATAGTAACCCCATATATTTTGTCAACCCCATAAAAAAATTGATATTAAAATTTCGAATACAATAGAATAATTATTGAATTCAACAGAAACATTCCAACCAAATTATCTTCCAAACACGATATCTATAGTGATTGTGGTCGTTTCAATATCACATACAAATTCATCAGCTTTGCAACGTTAAGACGTATTATCGCTTTTGGAAAGTGTAATTCATGCACGAATTTTTAAATCTTTTGATAAGAGATAACATAGTTATGATAACAATATTGTTAGAGATAACAATATTATGGGCGAATAAAAAGAACCAGAATCTCAAAGAGAAATAATTATAATGGTTTTGGGTAAAATGTGTAAGTTTTCTGCTCTAGAATATTCAAAACAGTCTCAGCTTACACCACTAGTACATCATCCATGAATTAGGGTGATAGGTATGAAAATATTATGTAAATGGAACCACGAGAAATAATGACCTTGTCATTCTCCTAAGCTCACTTCTCCTCATATCTGGCGCTAGAACAACGGATTGAAACCTACTGTACGTGTTCGAATGTGGAGTTCCATTCTGAGCTAATATTGGAAGTTCACATGCGGATATGTCATGCTAATAGCTGTCTCTGTGAATCAATATCCTGTCACTACTCTATGAACTGATTTGGCCATGCATCCGAATAATTTACCCAATAAGCTACTATAATGGTAGTGAACTTCCAGCTAGTCATCAAAAAAAGTTTCAAGTATATTCTAACTATTTTCTGGTTTAAATCAAGTAGGCCCAGAGCAAGAGTGAACAAGACGAAAGTAAAATGTTATTAATTTATGTGGCTGAATAGAAAAAAAAACATTATTTTCAGGGAGTGAATTCTCATCGTGTTTAACATTACATAATATTTTGAGCTATTATGATTTAACATAAAATCATATAGCAATCATATAATCATAATACAATAATGAGTACCTGTTACTCCAAACTTATTAACTCATTTTGAATTTGAATCACATCGATTTTGAAGCGTTTCATAACTTTCTCATCATAGTACAAATTCAAGTTCTAGAAACTCTGCCTCAATTGGAATTCATCAATAAGGTTTCCCAGCAATAATATACCAAATCAAAATTGTTTTTGTTTGGGTTTGAATGATATTTCCACAGGGAGAAAATCCTCTCTAAGAGTTTTCTCGAAAATTGCCTGTATAAAACTATAGGGCCTCTCAATTGGTGAGATCAAAATTTGAGATCTAGCAGCTCTTCATTGATAAGCTTACTTATTTTCAAGTGCGCACATGTAGGCTTCATTCACAGTTGGTAGCAGTCAACGAAAGAAGCCGAGTACAAAAGGAGCTTTTCAATGGTGGCAGAAAAGCGCTGAGCTTGGCATTGTCAGTGAGGATTGGCAGTCAACCAGAATATCATTGGCAAATAGCATGGATATATTTATCGGGATGCAGTGCTCTGAGAGAAAGAACTATCGTGGGAGACGAACTGTACAATTAATATGCTACTGAATTCTCTTTTGTGTGAAAGTCCATTGTTCGTATCTTTTCTCCAGTCGCGAGCTTTTCAGAAGTTGAGGGTTCTTTATTCCAAGTAAGAAGCCTGTGAAGGGATTTGCCAGCAGCCATTAGTAGGTTTACGCCCAGACTCACAAAGACTCTCCAACAGTATCTCGCTCCAGCCATTGTCAAACCGAATGCAGTTTTAATCGGTGCAGTTGAAAACACACGAAAAACGACGTTTGAAACTTGTCATGTCAGGCCTTCGCCTAAGAAAGTTTCAAGTGTCAGCCACTCCAATTATTCTTTGAATCAATCTAAACTTTCGCTTAGCGATGAAGCGCCTTTTCAAAATCTCACCAGCGTAAGAAAATTATTACACTCTAGGTTTATGCGAGATCAAGAAGTTTTCAGACAGGGTACTATTAATAATGGACAGCAGGGAGTTTCAACCAAACTTCTAGTAACGAATAATCTGCGTTGTGGGACCTATAAAAATGTTGTGTCCTCTTTTAAATTGAGTATTAAGAAACTTGAAAAGTATCTCTACTTGAACTCTCATTGGAAATTCATAACGAGAATAATAAATTTTTTATGATAGATGGATTCAAAAAACATTTTTGGATAATGAGAAGACAACAGAAATAATGAAGCAAGGATTCGCTTGGATATAATTTGAGCATGCTCCTCTCATTATTTTTCAACTGATGAATTGTCCATTATCTTTATTTTTTTATAATTGATTAGCATTAGGCTATGCGTACACCGCCTAAAACTAAATTAGTCACGTTCAGTCACAGTAATTCACATAGCTGCTTATGAAGCAGCACACATCGATGCAATGACTAATCGGTGTGTGTTGCTTCATAAGCAACTATGTGAAGTACTGTGACTAAGCGTGACTAATCTCGTCTTGTCTTGTCTTGACTAACCGGTGTACGCCTAGCCTAAGAGTATCACAAATTAATCTCTGTTGAAGTTTGAGCAAAATTGCAATTTTTGTTCAATACTATTATTGACAGAAGCCTTGATTGTGAATACAATCTTGAAACATAATTCTCTGGAATAGTATCAGTTAAAAATTGAACAACTCGTATGTCAATTGAAGATTTCATCTCTCGACCTCTATCTGTAAATTGATATTCACGGATATTGAGGGAAAGCATATAGCCTATTTGGTAATTTCTTAAAATAAATTGTTGTTTTGAAGTGTAGCAGATGAATGAGCGGATCATAATACAACAATGCGAAGTAAAACAATAATTCCAACAAACAGGAAATTCAGTTCTATTCTGATTATTGGAAGAGGAAGACTGTCGTCACTGTCTATGGCTACGCCCACTCAGTATAATTATAGATCTCCAGTGACAAGCACTTTAAATCGGACTTTGACAATGTCAAATTTAGACACTGCAAAACGTCATGTTAGAAGCTCGAACGTGACGTAAAGTCATTACAGTGATGGAGTGAATGTGCCCCAGAAATATACATCATTCTAATGCATTCTCGTCATCTTTGATGTTCAACATTGATCATGTTATTTACATACATTCAAATGTGGAATACTTGTAATCTCTTGTACTGCTATTGAAAGATTTCATTCAATAAATTCTAATTTTGTTTACGCTTATCAAAATAATATGTTCGGGGGAGAATTAAACCCTACCTTTGATCAAGTTTCACACTTCTTTCAATATTGATGAATATGAGTATTGGATCTCTACTTCCTGATACTTACCATTTTCATGATATACTACATAACGGAGAATCCCAAGTTATCCATTCAATTCTTTTTTAATAGTTTATTTTTCTAGTACTTGATCACATTCCAGTTTGATACAGAAGTTTTTGTACTTCATTCCTTTTTATAAACAAATCAACTCTCCACTTTCAATATCATAAGCAGATTCTTATTTTGGAGGATAAATGTCAAGGATAACGGTGAATCGATTCTCTATTACCGAGTACTTGATAGTGAACATGATCAGAATGGCTTGATCATTTCCACCCACCCAGCTAGGAGCGTGAAACGTGGGTGTAGAGCATTGGGATAATAGCAGAGCAAATCAGGTCAGAAATTGGATACGCACTTCCATTGCGAGCATCTCAGCGTTCACTTGTGGTCATAACCAATAGGTGGAAGGCATTCGAGAATGAAAACGAGAAGAAAGGCGGGATATTGCCGTAATAAATGTTCCAAATAAAAGGCCCCGGAAACGAGAGAAAACGGCTGCAGGTTCTGGCTAGAATAAAATTCTTCTTGCGAGCGTTTTCAAGATTCACCATTGTGAACTCGCAAACCCATTCCACCGTTACAGCAGATGCTATTGAGACATTAAAAACAATATTCCACCTCACCTGGCTACGGTAACTGAGAGACAGCCGTTACAAGGCTAGGCGTGGCTTAATCTTCACAAGCGCGAAGCGTCGTTATCATATCTCAAAACGCTTACATGTTACCCCTCACTCCTCCTCCAACCCTGTCAGACGTGATGATGTCATTTCTCCTTGTTATTTTGTTTTCTCAACAGAATCGTTCTGAAAGTAATCTCCTAATCGACAGCTGTGCACCCTCCAGCTATTGCATGTTCTCTTATCACCTGCTGCTGCGCTTGACGAGTCGTCTATGGAAAATGGCATGCTTCTTGTATCACGTCCCAACATCAATGATGTTATAAAGGAATCACAAAGAAAAATTTATCTTGAAATTTGAATCAAGATAATCCACGAAACCATCTTTGGGAGGGATGGAAGAAAATTGATGGCAACAATGTTGGAATAAATAGAGAACATACTCATGAATGAGAGTATTTAAATCTGGATCCACCACTTAATAGATTGTTGGTTTTGAAAAATTATCAAAACAAACATGTAAATAGGAGCTGAGAGGACTAACAATGTCGTAAATTATTGAAATTCAGATAACTCCGATTAAAGCGCAAGGAGTTAATCATGCAAGCAACGAAGGATAGAGAAATTCAAAATTTCAAAAACACATTTTAATGAAGGAAGGTCCTTTAAAATATGTAATAATAATAATAATTCCGTGTAACCTGGCTGGCTCAGGTCTGGTGTCAGAGTTTTTAGGTCACTCCTGATCAGTTCAGGGTCTCTGACGTGACTTAACGACTGTTTTTAGGCAGCCGGGACCGACGGCTTAGCGTGTCCTCCGAAACACGAGGAGTGGCCCGAGCTAAAATCTCACGGTCTGACCTGGTTTAAAATATGTTTTCATCCATCTTATTATTGTGGATAATTTATTTTCTGTAGATGGAAGATGCTATTTTTGGGGATCACGGTTATCAGTTAACAATAAATTATAATGATTTCAATCAATAAAATTGATTCAAGCAGAATAAGAATACTTCCAAAATTCTCTCAATACTCAATGAAAGTACTCTCAATTCTCATGAAATGGCTCACTATTTGAATCCCCACTCCCATTACAGCCTGCTAGCCTATAATAGAGGCGAGTCCGGTTACCCTACTTGTTGGATGGCTCTCTTTCAATACAAATTTTCCGATAGTGCGCTCTCGCACCAGCACTCTCGTTTCTATTCTCATGAATGGACAGCCGGCATCAATTGATCGAGAATGCCAATTGACAGCGACCAATTCCCAAATTTAGAATCAAATCGCGAGCGAACCGTTCAACGAATGTGATCCACCAACAAACCACACGGCGTGTCATGGTTGACCGCCCTTTGATCACTACACCGCTTTAGAGAGTTCTAAGCCACGAATAAATAGCTCATACATGAACTGTTTCATAACCACTGAAGCATGCCACTATCACTATTGTTTCATAATTGAATCATAACATCGTACGGAATTCTCGTAATTAGCTCTTACGCTTTTGCTCATAAATTGGACACACCTTTTCCATCTGGATTGTAACAACTGTTATACGTTAAACGCCAGTTGCAGAAAACGCTTTGAATCGTACAACCAAGCACGTAGCGTTTTGTGAAGCTGGAATTCAATGTTTCAGAATTCTGATGTTGTGCTCTCAATGCTCCATTCTCAAGCGTGCAACTGTGACATCAATTCTAATTGTTGTTTTGACCGGCTTTTAGATTTCAACAACGTGTCGAAATAGTGACCAGCCTCTCTTGAAGCAGCCTCTATTGATGAATTTTGGAAATTTGTTGAATGCTTAGTCAAAACACCAGAATTGAAACCGTTTGACGATCGTTAGTCAAAATTAGAGGCGAACAAAATGCAGTACTGTAATAACAGAAGTTTGAGAAACAAAACAAGTTTAAGATTTTGAAATATTGTTGTCTTATCTTTATCATTTATAGAATATGGAATGAGAATTAGAAAATATAAAATACATACAGAGTAAAATATAATGTATACAGTGTAAAATATTCTCTTTGACTGAAAGAGCCACAAAAAATATATAGGCCTACTTGAGATATTTGAACTTCGTGAGAGAAATGCGATACTTGCAATAATTGCAAGCATTTGATAGGAAATTTATGTTTCTCAACAGGTTTGATTTAATTTATGTTTTCTTTTAATTTTAGTGAGAAATTATTGAAATATAGAAAATTGAATAATTGACTCATTGGAGAACTGCATCATTTTCACCTTATTCCACTTTTTACATCCTCAGAAAACTTTGAACATTCCCTTAGTTCTCGAAGAAGAAGTGATAAGACCTGGAAAGTTTGAGTTGTCTAGAACTGTTTTTCCGACCTCGTAGTCCCAATTTGACAAGGGTGGATTGAGAATGAGTGCTCGACGCCTTCTTTCAAGGAAGCTACAAGAAATGTGTTGTCAGCAAGTTTGTTCCCTAATATTAGCTATTAAGTAGTTTGCAACTTTCTAAGAGCGGAAAAATTTTTGTTTTGTATTTCAGTAAGTTGTTTAAAGGTTCACTTGTCGAAAAAGCTTAGAAAATGTGAAATGTGTGACAATATGTACTGAACTCACTATTTCATTCGAAAAACATCTACAGTCTCACTATATATATATCATGAGAATTAATTATGAATAGATTTTTTATAGGCTTTCTTCTAAATAAATAGTGAATATTCATTTTATCTCAATCCTATTTCAATTATTTTTCACCTACAACTTTAATATGCTTCATGAAAAGGAGTAAGATTCCAATTTTATGACAATCCTAACTTATAGTAATGGAATGGATAGATGGGAGAAAATGTGTTTCATTCAAAAAAATTGAGTTGTAAATTTGAAAAAACTAACCAAAAATCATTCAACAATCATCCTCTATTCTGATCTGCAAATATTAATTTTATATTAGCACTAATTCTATTGTGTAGCACGTACTATTATATATATATACATCTCTCGAAACTATGAACAGTTGAAATTGTAAAACTAAACTGAACAAAACTATTAAATTGTTTGCATCTATTGCATATAAAGTTACTAGGTACTACATAGGAATGTACTTTGCAATTATATTCCAATGAGTCATATCATCGATAGTGAGAAATCACTTATCATTTGCTCACATTCATCTATTTTTCTTTCAACATTCATCCTTTCGCTCATAATTTTTATCATATTTCGTTCGCTTTCATCAAACTGTTTCATCAAAGAATAACTGAAATATCTATGTGAATTGTTGCAACTGTTGAATGACATTGAAACTTGGAGTGAAATCATTGATAAATTCCGAATCCAAATAGTCGGCTCAAAATGAAGTGATATCGCTAGTCTACTGTCAGTCGAACAAGTCTTGTGCTGTGTAAAACAAATTGGATTCGAATCAGCCGGTACGCTTGAAATAGCGAACTGAATTTGGCATGAAAACAAAGAATCTTGGCGAGTTCGATTAGATTTGCCTTCGCAGTCGAAACATTCTTTTGTCATGTATTTGGAGTTCCTGTCTGCTTGTTATTGAATGACCTCAACATTGAACATGAATGCGAATGCATGAAATAGGAACAAAATAATAGATTTAGTCACACAGGTCATAGGAATATTTATTTATTTATTCAAGATGGTAGTATAATAATACGTATATGATGAAAACTCAGACACCATGTCTAAAACGTCACACTTGTATAAAACATCATCACATATATTGTCATGCTTGTATCACACTGTGTGGATGTTTGTGAAAATGATAGCATTTAAAAAAATTTAACCATGTTACTCAATTTGTTATGGAACATGAGAAGAGGTATTATCATATAATTAGTATAAAATGTATCCATCTTTACTCTGACAAAATCTATCCTATTCAATGACCTGAATCTTTCTATCTTCCTGGTTTAATAGATATAGCACAGATATTGGATAATATTATAGTGTTGAAGAGTGATTGAAAAAATAAGGAAAGTATTTATTGAAAAATCAGCTACGGAATGAAGAATCTTCATTCCAATCTAGTCATTCTCATTATATTTTTTTTATTCAGCAGGAACCTATCTAATAGATTACAAAATAATTTTTATTTATATATATTTTTTAGTGAGTTTTACTCTGACATGATTGCTAACTTCATATTTTAAAGTGTTTGCATCCAACAAGAAACCATGTTTCACTAGCAAGCTTTGCATAACTCTAATTTGTATACAGTTGTACCACGTATGAGACAACTGTGTAAAATGTAGCAGTGAAAACAGTGGCAAGTTAGTTGTAGAAGCCTCCTCATTGTAGCAAGAGGAATGTTTTAATTACACTCCCACAGAAGCTGTCCCCTTAAAATCTCGACCAACTGCAATCTCAACTAGGACTCGCTGTTTTTCACGTTTCCTCTCGCTTGGCCACTCTTTCTCTTTTTAATAACACGTCTAGCGCCTCGCCTCCTCTGTCTTTAGCTCTTTTCTTTTCTGCCTGGAGGGCTCTCTTGTCCATTCTATTTACGTGCGTTCCGTATCTAAACTTTATCCGACTGTTACCTGGTGGATTTATTTACTGGCTAGAACAAAGAGGATACTAAAATGCTCAGTCCTCTCCTCCGGTTTCTATCCTTTCACGCCGTTCCTGTTCTACATATACAACCCGGAGAACACACAACCAGCAGCAGTGGCCTGCGACCATTTGTCTTTCTCTCTGTGCCTTCCCCCCCCCCTCCGCTCACAAGCAGCTCATGCCTCTTTCATGGTTTCTAACTCCCTTCCACATTAGACGTGCAAATATTAATGAACTTCATCCACAATGCAATCCCATTATCCGTGACTCTTGCCTTCATCCCTATCCTACCCTGACTTAATTTACAAGAAGAGCGTGTACCTATCAGTTCAGCATCATCTTTTTTTCAAGAAGTCAACGCGCACATTCTATCTCACTTCATTACTCGATTCCAGCGACTCTTTAGGATCTATTCGATTAAAGATGAATCGAACGCTGATGTCTCTCTACATGGAGCATTAATTAAAGAAAAAACTTGAAATTGTTTAAGACGTTAAGACGTTGAAACGTTTGGAAACTTAATAACTTTCACATTAATGTGTTTTCCATAGAAAATTAATAAACTAATCTACTGTAATTCTTCACTGTTTCTAGCCTTCTCTATAGAGTAGGCTACTATTTGGAAACGTATTGTGGACAGAAAAGAATCAATTGATTCGGATAGAATAATAATCAAATACGGTATACGTAAATTAGTTTCGTGTTCATCTCCGCTTACACTGTTTCCGGAAAAACCTCTACGATTTACCTTCTTCATTTTCCTCTTCTTTCTGTCTCATACTAAACTGAAGTTGAGTCAAAATTTATACACTACTTTCTACTTTTCTTTTTCTCTCTTCTCTTCTATATCTTCCTTTCCCTCTTCTTCAAATCAGTTTCAATAACTTCCCTTTCTAACTTCTCTATTATGACGTTCCGCATTCATATAATAATCCAACTGCATCAATCAATTCATTTTATAAAGACGAATCACAAAGGTTTTCCTAAAAGTTTTCTCAATTAAAATTCTCAAGTCACTGCTCATTAACAGAAGTCTTAATAATTCATTACTTAACAAAAACAACCAGTCAACTTTCACAAAGACCTGCTATCTGGAATATAATGGAGAAAGTAGGATAATAACTCTGAGCAGGAATGAGGAGGATAATAACACAAGAGAGCGTTCGCCACCATTCGTGGTTCATTTATGGGGACAGAAGAATGAGAAATTTAATAACTACTCTCATTTGAAACTAATGAAATAGATATCCTGTAGCAGGAAAGTTGGTTGTCACCGGCAAGTTGTTTGTCGACAGGCGTTATTGCAGTACTCAGAGGAATGACAGAAAAACATGAGATGTGACGCCAGACGCTTGAGAGGCGGCGGAGGCAGTGGAGGCGGCGACAGGACAAGAGACTAGTGCTAATGCTGCCGCTGCTGCTGCTGCCTGCTGAGCGTTTCAAGTTTATGAAATAATCGCCTTGGGTGGTCTGTCATTCTCAACTCGAGTAGATACGTAATTCCAGGCGACACTAGCACGCCGTTGTTTGAATTCGCAATAGTTACGGTTGCCATGACAACAACTGAATTATTTTCCATCCAATAAGAAACTAGCCGTGTATTGTTGAAAGGAAGTTCCCTTTTTGTGATGTGAAGCCTAGCTTAATATAAGTTGTATGTTATTCCCACTGGCCTCGATAGTAAATCGCATTTAGTCAACAGGTGACAGCCAGCGATTTATCAAAAAAAAGTTCTATCAAGAAGTTTCTCGAATTTTTCTGAATGAATGAGAATGAGAATTTTGTAAATTAATTTTATCTGTGGCTTTTTTTTTATTTTGAGGGGAATCTTTCGAATCTTCACAATTTCTGAATGAGTTTTATCACTCAGAATTTTGTAGAAAAATACCCTGGGAATTAGAACAATGTGTAGTAAAACAAACAGGTACATCAAAGGTACATCTCCAGCTCAAACAACGAGTCTTGAATTACCTTGAAACATGAGTAATTTGAGTAATTTAATGTTTGTTCTTCATGGTTTCGTAGTGCCTCTGATACAATTATTAATAAAATTCACGGTCTTCATTGCGTCAACATTATCTCACAATATTACATGAGATTCGTTGTTACGATATATTTCATAAATCATACAACTGTAATTGTATGGATATTCATCCCTTACATGATCTACTCTCATAATCTAAGAGGAAATCACTCGCTCAATAACAATTAACACAAAATCATTAGTTACTACTCATAATTGCACCATTTTATCTCTTATTTCATTAGTCATTTCAAGATTGAATAAGTTGATACACTAAAATTCCTCTTCTTATTTCGGAATCACGGTGTAAATAAAGAAATACAGTAGTTCATTGCCAAGAAATTGATTATAATAATTTATGACAGTGAAAGAGAAAATAGTGAATGCAAAAAATGAAAACCTTTAGTGCGGGAAAATGACATTTGATTTACGAAAATGCGTTTTTGACAAATTGATGGATGCATTAGCAGAGATGAATGACGCTGGAGCGTTGTATTTCATATGTAGCCTGACCAATATGCAGCTGCCCCTGTCGATCATCACACACCTACCCAACAGATCACCCCAAAACCCAACACCATCCTCATCCCCATCCCAATTACCATCCCCAACTCATTCCCCACACCCATCACTATACCCATCACAATCCCATTCTATTTCGTCACTGTGCCCTGCGGCTCGGACCCAACTGTCATTTCCTCCCACGCTGGCTAGCCCCCGCTGTTTTTAATATGCAACTCCCCGGGAGCACTTATTATGGCACATTTGACAATTCGCTATGTTCACATTTGACAAAATGATCGAGTCGATAACTATACTAGAAAATTTGTATTCATCGTACGGGAGTCAAAATACTTAAGATAATGCTTTCTCTTTGTGTGTTTTGAAATATTGGATCAAAATCGTTACAAGCAGACAAAAGCTATGATAGATTGTTGAGGGAATAAAATTCATTGAAAGTATAATTACTTTTGGTTATTACAACAGTAGTTCAATAATTTGTTATGAGTGATGTACGAGTAGTCAAATCGAAGCAAATTTATTTGTCATTAATCAGTATACATGAAATGAAAATTATTCACTCAAATAACATATATAGCCATGTGGTATAGTCAGTATAATTGATGAACATTGGAATGTTCTGATTTATCCATATTTGGCTCTCTATTTTGTGAAACATTTTATGGATTCGGATGAATTTCAGATCATAAAACTAGGTTTAAGTTCAATCTATTAAATACAAATACATTTACTGACAGTAGGCCTATATCTTTGAAAAATCATCGTCTAATTAAGAATGGTAACTGAACATGAACTCTCGAGTATCCTAATTATATATTTAATTATGTGATAATGTAGGCCAAAAGTTCACTGACTTACAAATTTCAGATTCAAAGATAATTATTGTATCGAGTTTAAGCAGGCTAAACTGGTTAGCGGAATTGCGAAATTATTCAGTATTTACAAGTTCTCGTGAATGCTTGCTTAGTTTGCTAAAACAAAGCCAAGGAAAACAAAATACGGAGAACTATGTGGGTTCCACAAATAGATTAACTGCAAATAAGCGACTAAATGCGTTATTCAGAACAGCTCTATTAGTTCAAGTTAAATATGAATATTCTTCTTAAAAACGGTCTCTTTGTACTGGGTAACCGGCTAAGCTAGGTAACGAGCATGACATTGAACTTCATGGAATGAAGTTTTTATAGAAAGGTTTGTTTCTTCTCTACCTGAAGAAAATATCAATTTTTCTCTTGAGTGTCGAGTCCAACTCCTCAATCAAACTCTATTTGTTTTAGTGGCACTCAATAATTATTTAAGATGGAGAAAAACGTTTGGAAATTGTGGAGAATGAGAAATGAGGAGGGTTCCAATTTGGGCTCCCACCTTTCACAGGTGCCTTCAGTTAATTAATCATCCGATTATTCAAGTTCCTCACCTGCAGTGAGACTTATGAAAAGGCTGCCCTCATCAATCACCCAGCGTTTAATGCAGCCGGCGACCCTTCGCCAATATGAGCTGGATGAATGTAATTGAAAAATCGTGTCAACAAAGAGTAGTATTTGCAAAAGTCACTATCCACTATTGATTTTCTTCTTTCAACACAGGAGACCTCAGAGAAATAACTGAGAAGTATCCAAGACAATTTATTATGCATTCCATAGATAGTTTTTTAAGGATTAATAGCAACGAAAATTTGAGTAGATTAAGTTTTCAAAGCTAGTTTAAAACTGATGAACTGGTGAATGTGATTTTCAAGTTTGGAAGGCTTGCTAGTGGGTCATGATTTTTCAGCTATGAAATTCACAAAACTGGAATAAATTCTTTCTTAACAATAGAAGTTGACTCCAACCAGAGATAATTCAGAGTATCTTCCCCTTTTCTATGTTCCAACCATCTTTCCCATTGCCTAGGGGTATCGATGGTTCGATGATCAATCATTGAGGGGATCGATGTCATTTCTGACATTGTAGGCTTTTCATTGATCAATTGTTCGAGGAATCACTTTCAATGGAATAAAAATTAAGAGATATGTTCAGAAAATAGCATGCAGTTGTCTAGAGTACCATGTTTTTAATAACTTTTTAATCGCTCTCGGGTGGGTGACCGACACAAAAAATTGTGCAATTAGGCGAGGTGGAACCTACCCGTAAGGGTCTCCCCACCGATAAAAAGCCATACGATGAAAAAAAATAGTTGTAAATCTCCAAAATAAACAATACATCAATCAAAATACATTAATTTACGGCGCATCAATAACAACCAATACTAAAACATGTTACCTCATATAATTACATGATTGAGTAGTCCTATAGCTCCCAGTCTTCCCGCCGAATTTGAAGCTTTGATCATCGATATGGAAAATGATGCTCCATTTGGGCTTAGTTCGGGTAGAGTTATTCCTACAATTTGTGCAGATGTATCAGCTGAATCAGTATCGATGGCTGTCGATTATGTCATTATCAGCTTATGGGTCCAATCTCTGAATGAATAAAGGCTGAGTAATGAATATTGGTAGAATTCAGAATTATGAGCTGAAATTTTATATGATGGATAATTACATCATTTTTTCTATTCCGTATATGGTATCATGGGAAACCACTATCACTAGGCTTTCTTGATTTTTCCTTATTTCTAATACCCTTATTCATTCCTTATTCCTAATATCCTTTATTAGGAGAAGTTAGGACCAGAGAAGTTAGGAGAAGTTAGTACTCCACAACTCAATCTTGAAGTTCTTTTGTTCCCAAGCTTCTTTAATAATCCTGCTTCTTATCACACAATGTTCACAGGTCCAGAATTACATTTCCATTCTATTTTGTATTCATGATTTATTCTCCAGTATTTTTTGACACTTGAATGTTAATTCATTCTACTATGAGCAATCATTTCTATTTCCATTGATGTTCAATTTATGTGTGAGTTAACTGCGAAAGATGGCAGTCCATACTAATTTAACTCCATTCTCCAAAATGGTATTTAGCATAAGTATTATTTTTATTGATTTATATAAAATAGTCTATTTTTATTCTCAAATGAGTGAAGAGCCTTCACAAGGATTCAAGACTCCTGTGTTGTATGAAAACTGGTTGAATTTTTTTCTGAATTAAAATGAGAATTCACTAATCAACTCTACAACTTTACTACTCTTATGCCCGGTTTTTCAGTCGTTCAATAAACTTATTGAATCAATAACTTTTTTTTGCATTTGAAAACACATGATTATTGATTCAATAGTGCTATTGGATCCATAAACTGTCTATTGAGCGACTGAAAAACCGGGTATTATTAAAACATTTGAACTCATGAGTGTCAATGCACAACGATTTTTATGACCACCAAGCTTTATCGATTCAGTAGAATTCTCGTGGAGAACTATACTAAGCTGAACAAGACAATATTTTCAGTCAGTATGGAAATGTGCTGAGTGAATTCGGTGAGCTGAGAGACCTTGAGAGAAAAGCTTCGACAGAACAAGTGTATGAGATTTGCTTACGTAACGTGTGGTTCCTTGTACAAAAGCTGGCTGTTCTCTTAAGCGGCTGGTGGTAGTAGTCTGGTATTCCTTTGCAATCAATAAGCAAAGCGAATAATAGGGAATTGGAGTGCTGGAGCTGTGGCAGGGTTAGCAGTGGTCGAATAGGGCTGGCTCGTCCTTGCAATCGAGCATTCCTTTCCTTTCCGCCCTCAACCTCTGCCGCCCCTCAGCCGATCTCGCTTCTGCTTTGTCTCCATAGCCACTTATTTCTGAGGAATTCACAACGACGATTTACCTCGCCTATTCAACACGCAATCTCGCCAAGAGTCCCCTCAGCACACCGACAATTCCGGTTGACTTCTAGAAGCGATGCGATATCCAGACTCATTTGTTCTGACCAATTAACTCTCTACGCTGGGGTTCACGGCCTCCACTCCACGGCAATCTTGGGCATTATTATTCTAGCTACTATAATATCTCTATTTACGCGGAAATCATTGAGCAAACTTGGTCTCTTTGCGTCGATATTTTAGCGTACATTAATGCTTCTGCGATACTTTTCTATTTGTATGGATATATGAGTATTTTGTAGGGTCTTTAAAATTAGGACTAGCACATTCCAATAATCAATTCGTAATTTATTATTATTATTATTAAAAAATCAGTTTAATATCTATAAAATTGTCACAGTTCGTAGAAAAATATCATACAACATGCATAAAACAAATTCCTTAACCATTTGCATATTCACACAATCAGAACCAGAACTGCATGCTTATCCACTGTATATTATCAAGTACCGTGTGATTCTTATAATTCTCATACAAAATTATCTATAATAATCTCAAGTTTCCAATAAAATTTTCTTAGCCAACGTAGAAAAAACGAAATGAGAAAACAAATTTGAAAGGAACTTCTCATCAAACAAATACACTTTGCACAACACATTCCCTGGAATTCTCCTTTTATTATATTCACATGGAATAGATTCAAAGCTCTATCATAATACTCGATTTCTGCGATGAAACGCTTTTCTTGAATTGTCAACACAATTTCCAGACATGTTGTTGTACTTTATTCCAAATAATTTGATCAGACTACCTCTCATACAAGATATATCCGCCATTTCATGTGATACCGAATCAGCCATTTTGTGTGTCGGTTCGACGGAATCGGAATCAGCCAATCACGTGCTTGAAATGAGGAGCTCGACCAATGGCAACAAGTTCTGGTCACACCCTATTCTATGACCAATCTCTCTTCTTAAAAGTATTCAATAACCAACATACATTTTTCAATCAACCGGTATTTTAGAAAATAGCTTTGAAGATAGCTTTTAGAAGTTGCAGAATTTTAGATGATAGCTTTGTATGAGCACTTGATAATCAATTGAAGGCTCATTATAGCTTCGTAAATTCCAGGTAGTACATTAAAGAATATACTTCTTCTCATGCCTGGCATTGATAAATTCAGCATTTGATGAAGGGATCAAGTCATTGTTGAGTATGAACGCTCTGATTGCTTTGTCTTTGAGGCTGTTTGTCTTTTTGCAGCTTCATGAATAATCATCAGCTTGCCCTCGCTCCTCAAACTGAGAGTCTTTAACTAACTGCTGCCTCTCATCCTTCAGCTCAGACAATCATCCGGAAAACCAAAGTGACATACTCGGTTAGATTTCCAGTAAGCTACCAGATTTATCCACTATAACCAGCGTCCGAGTTGAGAGCGTGTGATTTTATTTTTTATCAGATTAGTATTTGGCAAAGAAAATTCTAAAAGTTGAAATATCTCGTTTTTCATGTTGTGTGTTGTTAACAGTAATTTTCATGCTCATCATCTTCAAACTTGAAACTTGAAATAATCAATCTATATTCGGGTTTGATTATTATAATCAGCTACTGTTTTTGTTTCCAAAAGGTTTTGTGAACTTGTTGGGTTACTATGCTAAAGAACAAGCTGGCAATTCTTTATTCCTTGAACCATACTGCGGATCAATAATACACATTCTATCAAATAGAATCGATATTTGAGTGGGTACTCCTATTTCTGATTTTCATTGTTTTCTCTTAATTTCAGATCTATCATTTAGAGTTGCTCACCTATAAATATAGATTTTTAACTTTAAGTGAATTTTAGTGATATTTGAGACTGGATAATTCTGTGTTATCCTATGTTAATTTTTGATAGGGATCTTCCAGTTGGAAACATCTTCAATACTGTATCTCCTTCTTGAATCACTCAATTATATAACATATAGGCTACAATCACTTCTATTGGGGAGGTTGCTGCTCTTAGAACGTTCTTGTTACTGCATAATTGCTTTTCTGCAGCTATTGAAGAGGATCCGCTGATCATAAATCATAGACCTGTATGGACGAAGATGATCATGGTTCCCAATAGTTGATTAATTTGGCGGTCACCGTTGGACCATTGTCTTGTTTGCTATCGCTGAAATTTCAATTTCAAATCCAACTCCCACACCACTCACAATGCCAAACCAGTCTCAAGGCCAAAACATGAAAGCTGAAACAACATGCAAATGAGCAGCTCTTTAAACTTACGAGCTGCGGCTGTGTGGGTGTTGCTCAGAGTCGAATTTTCCAGACACTTTTCCAGAATTTTCCTCCATTGAGCCTCCGTTAGGCCAGTTGCTATGTGAATAATATTTTTGAGAAGAATCATAAATGTAGCCTACTGAAAAGATTCATATACATGATTGAAAAACATGTATATGATTCATATAATGATTTATAATGATTTATATAATCATTATGGTAGAATTGATTAAAGCAACTTACATGGAACAATATTAAACTCAAACTCGTATGAATTTATCGAAGTGTGAAAATTATGTACTGTGTGAATTAATTTATGATAATTACCTTATCATTTTCAACAACATCCTTATGCTGTTACATTTTTTATGTGAGAGATGAACTTGAGAATATGAAAATTTATCATGGAAATTTAAAATTTAGAGATAGATGGACTATTCCACGACTGAATTTTCTACATATTCACAAATGATTCATGAATGCGGAGGGAGACCTCTACATAATAGAATTTCGTAGCCCACCGAATATTGAAATCTAACAACATGGAGTAATTTATACATTCCTTTTTCTGTTTCAGGAATAACACATGGAGGCTGGAAGCAAACAGAATGTATCGTTCGAGAAGTAACTTGAAGCTGGTGATAAATCATTCATAATGGAGTGAATTTTTCTGTACGTGGAAAAAGAATGCTCGTTAAATTTCCATTGCAGAGTGACATTCTGTTGTTCTCGGTTCTAATCGTCGGCTAGTGGAACTTTCAACGTCATTATGGAAATGCAATCGTGAACAATGGACTTATTCATGTGAATTCAAATCAATATGCTGTGTGCGAATGATAATTACGGTTTTTTGTTCAGAAAATTGTTGAAAGATTCAAATGACTGAAATTGATTTGAAAATACGGTGTAAGAGCAGTTGTTTTTTCACTCGTGAAAGTCTTTACTCACATGAACAAGTGACAAGAACATGAATTCGGCAATGAAATAGCCAAGCTTAACTGAAATTGCGGTCAAAATTTATATTTCACTATAAAATCTACCTTGGGAATCTTCAATATTGGCTTTAGGTAAAAGCCAAGCTTAACTAAAACCGTGATCAAAATTTATATTTTACTATAGAATCTACTTTGGGAATATTTCAAAGTTATTCTCAGGTCGCGAATAACCATCATTGATTACAAAAACTGGGAAACTTCATCCAAACAAAAGATAACGAAATTAGGGGTGCTTGGGTGAAATCGAGTCAATGGTCAGAGGAATCTCATTTTGACCATGATGATGATGATTATGATGATGACATGACCAATATCAGTCAAAGTTATTGAACTGTTATGGAAAAAACAGTTCAAACAATACCTTGTGAGTCGCAGGAAACGAAGTGTCTCAAGAAAACTAAGATGAAAACTATCGAAATTTGTCATCAAATACAATCTATGTATTTCTCAGAGCTGTCATCATGGCTAGATGAGAGTATAAGGGACTCAAGTTATTTGACACTAAAATAATTGAGACATGACTGAATAAAGTTCGGGACCTATTTGCGTCCATAACTTGCATGAAAAGCCCAAACTTGACCACTATACGATTGAGACAGGTGAATAGTCTTCAAAGTGAACACTTTAAAAAATTCTACTGTATTAAACTGTGTAATTTTAAATAAGTCCAAATAAATTGCTAAGAAACAATTCTCAACTCCTTATAGTAAACTTCATCGACTGAAAATGTAAATGATGGAAGTATTGTGATTCGTAGACGAATTGAAAATCTAATTGATCACCGCAAAACAATACACAGAAAATCAATTCATTTGTAGAGCCGGAGGTGGGAAACGGAACAGGAAAAGTGAAGTGAACCAATCAACTCTCGACGTTATTTTAGCGTTGTGCAGTTCAGGAAAATCGTTGTCAGATATTTACTTGTGTAATGTGAAGTAACGTGATCGTTAACGATATTACCCTCAAAAGTACAATATTTCATTAATTATAGGGTTACCTAAGTTAACAACGTAAACAACATCACTGTCAGTTATTTACATGTAATGTAAAGCTGGCCGATGACAATATAAGCTTCGAAAATACAATATTTCACCAATTATAGGGTTGCATATGATAACATCACTGTCTGTTATTCACTTGTAATTTGAAGCTGGCCTTAAAATACAATAATCTACCAATTATAGGATTGTACCTATGAACAGCATCACAGTCAGATATTCCAGGAAACCTATTGTGAGCCGATATCGGGGATCCTTCTCCCTACAGTGTTGGCATGAACGAGTTCGAACATGAAAATCTAAGCGGTCAAAATGCATATTTTGCGATTTGTTGAGCTCGAGATTGGAGTGTATGTGAGTAGGGAGTTAGGGATGGGTAATGGGGTGAAGAGGGGGGCGCCTGGAGATGGCCGGGTAGCCGTGAAATGAACCAGTCTGTCTGCGATAGCCTTCGAGAGGAGGTGGAGTGGGAGGATCCACGGCTGCTGTCTGCGCTGGGCATCCTCATCCTGCTTGACCTGATGGTCATCCTTGGCAACCTGCTGGTGGTGGCTGCTGTCTTCATCTCCTCGAAACTGCGCTCCGTCACCAACATGTTCATCGTCAGTCTGGCCATTGCCGACCTGATGGTCGGTGTTGCTGTGCTGCCCTTCAGTGCCACATGGGAGGTTTTCAAGGTGAGCACTCTTCATTTAATAAACAGTAATTAATGTTATCCAGCAGTGCTTTATTCCCATGACAGTGTTGCGAAGACTAGCTTATGGTTGAGTTGTCAATGTGCCACACGTTACATCTTTTCTGGTTAATGATCATTCACCACTGCTGATTCAGTCAAGTGGATGTGAAACTGGCAACCAGCTGGTAGTCCTAAGCCCACCAGGGCTGTTGAGCCATTGACAAACAAACAATTAATAATTATTAGATATTAACGGTATTATAAAAAAAATAGTCAGTATTTCACATTTTTATCAAATTCTAACCCAATCTTTCAAGTGAACTAAATTCATGTAGCCAAACCTAACGTAATCAAATGTACCCCTACCTAACCTAATGTAACCTAACCTAACTTAAACCAATCTAACCAAACCAACCAAGCTTGAACTAAACAAAATTTCAAAATATTTGATAATACTACGTACAAATCTGAAATGATCAGTCTATGAAGATTATTATTGTTGTACTTAAAGACCCTTTCGGTTGTTCAGCCTCACCGAATTTTTCAATTTTCACCAATAATTGTGGAATAGTATAGGATAGAATGACTGCCTTTATTTTTGCCTAAGCGGAGTTAGAGAGCAGTAGGCCCTCTCTTACAGCTTACGGTCGGCTCTCTTAACTGTGAAATGATTTGGGAAATGGTAGGCTACACAGATGAAGATGGTTCATCATTCCTCAATGCAATGTAAATATTTCTGTTTAAATTTCTGAGTTTAACAGTAAATATTCAAGTTAATAATTCTGTTTTTTTCCTAAATTGATAGCAAAGTCATAGAAATATGATAGAATTGGATCATCTACTTTAATAAGTACCTTTACAACGCCCACAAGGACTACCACACATTTCAATTTTTCATAGCATAAGGTAGGACGCAAAATGCTCATTGCATACAAAAATGATCCTCGATCATCACAGAAGTATCAGAAGATGCTCAAAATGTCGGGACGTTCTAAATATTCTAATACAAGTTTTTTTAGTAAACTCACCTAAAATAACACTGAGGGACCAGAGCACTAGTGTAGTACACTTAAGCGTTGAGATAATAGGTTGCACTAGATGTGAGTTTGACTACAAGTAAAATAAAATAATCAATCATTTAAAACCTATCAACTTAGACTGTGGTTACATTTTATCATTGATTGCGAGTTGGTACGAGTTGCAAGTATTATTCTAGAGAAATGGCAAGCTATCAACTATCCTACAAACAGTAAACTACTTCCATACTACTGACCTTATTAAAACTAAGGATAATATTTTGACTGGAAAGTCATGCAATCACAATTTCAGCTATTAGAAAACAACCTGTCTCAGTCTAGGTAACTCTGGTGAGTTAAAATTTGAAACTTACCTTTCAATCCATTCTGTGAATGCTGTTTAAACACGGTGTCCAATTATTACGCGGTTTCTAGGAATCGCACGATTTTTTATCGTGAAAATTGAACCCATTGCTTTTAGTTAGCGTGCAACCACGCACATGTTTCTAGGAAATCGTTGAATTTATTGCTCACTGGACGCAATAAGTCCTATTTTTCCTGCAGTAAAATTGCGCGACTCGAAATCACAGAATCAGTAGAACAGCGTTATTCTCTTTTAACTTTGCTTTCATGAATAATAATTACTGAAGAAAATTTGAAAACTATTCGTAGATATGTATTCTAGAATAATTTTGGATCATCGTGTATTAATTTATTATCCAGGGCAATTATTCACCAAATGAGTCCAATTTCAAGATGTTCTCTTTCCAAAGAAATACTTTACTCTTTAGAAAAAAAGCATTGGGTTCATTATGCTGGGTACAAGAGAAAACGCTAAAGAAACGATGAAAAAATATTCTTTCAGAATGAAAAACGCTTCTTTCCATAGTTGTTCATTAAGATTGATGACTTAACCCGCTGCATTACTTAACCGGATCGATTTCCCTCATCAACTCACACAACTGACTACTGATTCCCACGCTTACTTATTGAATTATGGAACAGCGCACGATTTGCTTCAGTCCCACTGAGTTTGTAGACAGTCTGAAATCAAGAGAGCGAGAGAGATCACCGATGTATCAGAGCTGCTTCCTGCAACCCCATCCTCAATCACATTCAAAGACTGCTCAGTCAGTAGTCTTATGCCCGATAATAAGCTTGAAGACCGATTCTTGTATTTCAACACCAGACTCAGTCTTTTAATATTGTGTAACAGTATTTATATCTTCAATAACAAAGCATTATGATCAGTGATGAAGTTCAAATTTTCAAAAGCATTCTAATTTATCAAAATATTGAAACCTAATTCTGTGGAACCAATTAGATCATATTCCACCCATGATTTCTGGCTCCCTGAAAAACTCACTACACGGAAAACCCCAACTCGCTCGGAGGGAATAATAGTATTCCCTCCTTTCAATGATTTTGAATCTCGCATATATTCGACAATTTTTATCCGTTGTGGATAGAAGTTTTTATTTTTAATCCGTTGTAAATCTTGATTCCTGTATCTTTTCAAATAATAAAGTCATACACTGACATAAAAAATATGAAAAGGATCAAGATATCAGGAATGAGTTTGGAGTTTCATCATTAGCTGAACAGATTGAAAAAAACAAATTATCATGGAAAAATCATGTAGAGCAGATGCCAGAGAATAGGATTCCTAAAGTTATGATGAATTATAAACCTCTTGGAAAGAGAGATATAGGATGGCCTCTTGAAGGAGAAGAAAAAGAAAAAGAAAAGAAGAAGAGGAGGAAGAAAGAAGAAGAAGAAGAAGAAGAAGAAGAAGAAGAAGAAGAAGAAGAAGAAGAAGAAGAAGAAGAAGAAGAAGAAGAAGAAGAAGAAGAAGAAGAAGAAGAAGAAGAAGAAGAAGAAGAAGAAGAAGAAGAAGAAGAAGAAGAAGAAGAAGAAGAAGAAGAAGAAGAAGAAGAAGAAGAAGAAGAAGAAGAAGAAGAAGAAGAAGAAGAAGATCAAGATGAAGAAGATCTGCTGTGGAGATAAGATAGAAGTGATAAGATAAGAGTAAAGTCTGAAAATTGAAGAGAAGAGATGGTTGAATAAAGTAGCAGAGTTTTATATTGAAAAAGTCGGAGACTACAATAAACGGGCATTTGGATTAATGACAGGATGAGAACATAACTTAAATTAATGTTTTTTAATTTTTTTTTAGACATCTCTGGAGGAAAATTGATATAAATTGGGAGATAAGAGAAAATAATTCCTCGATTAATCCTGATCGATTGAGGAGGAATCAACTGGACAGAATGCCGGAATCGGACTTCATCTGCAGTGATTATCAGTATTGGAGAGATCAAATTCGCTCAGTGAGGATGGAGCGTGAAAGCGGAAGGCACTAAACTACACGTCCCATGCGAATACTGACTTGATTGGAAAATGCATAAGGTACTGCCGAGCAGAGCTCGAGAGGAGGAAATTATACCTTAATGGGGAATCAATTTGAGGACGTTGTCGTCTGAATGAACAAGTGAGGCCTCCTGAAAGCAAAATACTTTGCCATTTTTAGTAGCTCCGAAAATTTGCAAAGCCTTTTCAGCAGACTTTATGATGAACTTCGAGAAAGAGTATTTTAAAATGTTCTATTTTTCACAAGCAATATTGAGTTATATTAACTATCGTCTCAAACTCATGTGATGATAACAGTATTTTGAAAATGTATGTGTTTGAATAGCACAATATTCTCCGCTAAATCGAACAATAGCAAAATTTGTTAGAAAATGTTGAAAAGCTAAAGATCATAGGCCTTCTGTCTGCTATGGAGTATAAATGATTGTTCTATACTTTTTCTATAGCAAAATAAACTATTTGTTCCACTTCCTCGGGTTCCACTTCCAAGGTCTCGGGTACGATAAATATTATTGAAATACAGTATTATTAATATTTTAATAATTATTATTATTTGTATAACATGAATACCGTAGATACGTCAATAATATGGTGTTCTGTGTAAAGACAATTATAATATTTTGGTGATTGATAATTTGATGAATATTTTGAATGATGATTGCATTTTTTAAAATAAATTTGAATAATATCACACTAGAGTAAAATTTCTATTTGGTAATAAAGAATGGATAGTACCTTTATTATTATATTCTAAACTATTTTAAGAATCACAATTTTGTGAGATGATCTAAATTTTACACTGGACCACTGTCAATTGATCGGTGTTACCTAGAAAATTCTATCGAACTATAACAATATTATGTGTTGTCGTAAACAATATTCAAATATACTATACTCCGTTGGGTCACCATCTAGAAAACATATCCTGTTGAAGTGTTTGCTATCGTTATATACGCTCAATACAGGTCGATGCTTCATTAGAGTATGTATCATCGGCCCTCAACAAACTATTTTCGCACCATTCTACCTTGCATAAAATGGGGGTACCTCATGTTCTTCATAGGTGATCAGTTATTGCAACATGAAGAGGCACATTAACCTAAATTCGCGATAAATATAATACCCGTATTTCATACGGGGTACATGGGAAAACTGACTAGATTCTGATAACTTGAGAATATTATAGAAGGAGATTATTTCATAAATACTCCACATACTAACCTGATGGAATTTTATTAATAAAAAAATTCAGAATTTCTGAACTCCATTGATAGTCTATTTTTAAAACTAAGATTTAATCAAAAACTAAATCAAAAATAAAACTTTCAACTCAAATTCCTAAGAATGAACAAAGTAATCCGTGCGTGAAGAAATTTCGTTCCTGAATCTTCAAAGTTTAGGAAGTTTAAGGAATTTCAACGATGCATCTCCCTTTTATAAGTCCTGAACAGATGTTTTCTCAACCCATCCGCTATATTTTTATCCGTTTTTTATTTCCAAGGTTTATTTTTCGGGTTTTCCAAAAGAGAGAATAAGAATGGATACAGTATTGGTAGGTGGAAATTATTTAAAAATGGTCAATTTGATGTAAGTTATCAGCTATCTATCGAACCTTTTGCATTTATCCTACTTTTCAATTTTTTATAAATTGTTTTGATAAACTTCTTTCATCTAGATATCCTGGTAATATTATATGTTGGTCTCTAAGAATTATAATCTTTAAATTTCAAATTATTGCGGTAATTGCAATTGTCTTCATAGGAAGTTCTCTTGAGAAATGTAAATTGATGTTCAAGTACTCAAGAAAGTTTCAATTCCATCATTGAATTTGACCATGTCGAAAAGAGGTAACTACTGGTTTCGTTCTCGAGAGCATTCTACTGTAGAGGCTAAAATTGTATCGCCTATAAAACTAAGGGCCTAGAAAGACTAAACGAATCATTATTCGATTGCGAATGGCAGTTTGAGATCTTGAAACTGGAGAGAAGTTGATCGGCTGAGCCATTATCCTTGAGTACTCTAACAAGCAAGAATTGCAGCTACCCAGGGGAAATCAGGGAGTGAACGTGTAGACATTTAACTTCTTCCAGTATGTTAATTTAGCTCTTTCAAGATCAGATCGGATAGGAAAAGGGGATGGGGGATGAACGGAGAAGAAGTCAATTCAATTCGATTCTACAATTTGATACAAAATGAGATAACTCTCAAAATGTTGAGAAAATTGTTATAGAATAGACTATCTAACAGTTATTACAGTTCGATACTATGTAATCTATAAAATAATATTCTCTTTTTCTGCTTTATAGAAATTTGAGATTGGGATACTTTTTAGAAACTGATAAAATGTGGCAATTTTTTTCAATAAAATTTCTATCCAACAACATTTTTATAACTGTTTGAATATCTGCTAAAACTCTACTTTGTAAAAGGTATTTAATTCACCCGGAATTTTACTGAATCATTTTTCAACTTTGTGTGTGGTAGTGAAGGTGATATTTTCGTAATTATCTATCAAAACCAAATTTCAATTACTGGTTTTTATTTCATTTTGACAATTTAGAAATAGTATAGAACTTAACTGACATTGTTTTATTCGAGAATTTAGAGGATAAATTTGAAAAATGAGTAACTCTATACTAATAAAATAGAATTAATCAATAAGCCAGATCAATCAGAGAGGAAATTCAACTACTTCAGATGAATTAAGTGGGATTAAAAAAATATATATAGGCTCTGAGAAGAAAAATACAGTTGTAGCCTACTATGTCTGTTTTGATAGAATTAAATTTTGTATTACACGCATATTTAATTAATCAAAAGGGTTGAATATCCAAATGAATTTATTCTCCGATTTGAAATTATTCCTCGATATAGTTCCCAATTTTCTTCAATAATGTTCTATCTTATTATTGTTCATTAATTGGTCCATTTTCTTTGTACAATTATATTGTAAAGTGAGATCAGTTTAGTAAAGAATCACTGTTTCCACATTGCAAGACGTTCCCGTCCTCTGAAAAAAAGTAAAGTAAGAAGTGGTAACAATAATTATCAAGATGATTATGATGATAATAACATACAGGAACGTGAAGCAACTAATTAATATTTGATAAAGCAGTGTTGTTGATCTCTGAGCCTCTCGTGTAACCGGATCTTCCGGCTCGAATTTGACTCCTTTTCTCCAGCCTGGCTCCTTTGTGCTAAGCAGATTAGAATATCCAAGTAATTCTCCTAATAGCGTTCGCTTCCATATTATTATGAAGTGGATTTGCTTGGTTCCAAGAATGGAAAATTGTTAAACAACATGAATTTGAGGAATGTGGTGTAAGACTTGCCAGAATCGGATATTTTTCCATCAAATCTATCTTTAATTATTCAACAATTGATAATTTATCCCATACTTCATTATTCATTCACTCTTTGATTAATCTAAATATTGATTGAATTTTTTTTAAATTATTCAAATATTAGTAATTCATCCAATACTTCATTATTAATTCACTCATGATAGTATATTGAATATGTTAGTACTGAACATCGATATGTCAACCCGTTTTTGAGATATTAACTACTCCATATTAACTACTAATATAGAGTGAATATGTCTGATTAATTATTGTAATATCTTCAAAACGGTTTGACATATCGATGTGCGGTTTCAGCCATTGAATTTCTCTTGAAATTCAGTATCGAAATCATGTATAACATGATCACCTTTCTTTTGAAAAAAAATTGAGTTAGATCCAAAATGGCGTACCAGATTTTTGAAGTTACAGTAGAGTAGTATTTTCAATTCGAGTATGATCCTCATTGTCACCTTTCATCGAATTATCTTTGTACGAGAAACTTCCCAAACTTTTCACCCACTCTGTATATTACTTATTGAACAAATTATCAGACTTCAATTTTTTCGAGTGGCTAGAGAATCTGGTGATGTATAGAGAACCATCTTCTCCAAGATCATTCTCATCCCGAGTTCTATCAGTATCTATGGAGCTACTCCATTACGGTGATGTGTGCGATGAAGAGGTCCATCCTTTTTCTCAAGACAGCTGTCCCATTCTCTGTGGCGTCTGTTGAATGAAATTTGAAGCAAGCAGTGTCTCGTCTTTTGTCAGCGCTCAAACAGTGTCAACAACAGCACTATCCTTCATCCAAATGCTGGCTCTTAGTCACACATACAATCCACACAAGCACTTCTTCAGCTTTGACAAACATTCGGTCAACAACAAAGCCAGTCACTGAACAGTTAATGGCGGATTCGCCAACAAAGCCCGGAATTCATCACAAATAACTTATTAATGATTTAAATGGGGATCTCACAGTAGCGACAAATAGAGGGAGAATTTTTCAATGTAGGATCTCACAAAGCGACAAATAGAGGGAGAATTTTTCATTACAATAATCTCGTTAGACTATAATATCAATGGAACAAAATGTGTTCTGTTTCTGTAAGCATCAAAACCCATCTAATCAGATATGCTCAATTATATTATTTTGTCTTGAACATAGTTATGAGTTATGACTTTACTTTCTATTACTAATTTTGGGAATTTCAACACTTTTCACTCATTTTTTTCTGCTAGGGATGATGCCCACATAAACTCTAAGCTTGTGCGTGGGTAATGGGAAGGGAAGAGAGATGAATGGACCTACAGCTTTAGGTGTGTTCCGAACCACCGGAAAGCGATTTTGAAGCTCATAAATTGTATTTAGAGGAGCCGGTCTCTTATCTAATCTCACCGATTAGACTGAGATTATGTCGATCATTCTATTTATGAAGGATATAGTCATTCTAATCATGAAATAGTGATAAATTTGAAAGAGCAATTGCATCAGATAAAATTTATCCAGCCAATGTGTCTATGGAATTCCAATTCCAGAAACTCTCACAAGGATCTTATGTTATTATCTTGAAGAATGTGATGCAAGCAATCAACTGAATTGAGTCACTAGTGAATGACGACGCATTCAGGTGTTTTTAAATTCAATTTTTTCTTGTAAATGGACCAATCACATTCGAAAAATATTATGAGACGCGTGGAATTGTAAAAAGAATACTGTATATAACATACTTTCATTCTGTGTTTGTTCTCCGTAGCATGGTATATTAGGAACACAATCCCCATCAAACCTCACACAGTATAATTGGAATCTCTTGTGTGCAATGTCTCATTCGAAAAAGAGAAAAACGCGCGACTTAATTAAGAAACGGCGTGAAAATAAATTCGAAGAATGTAATGAGCTTGGAGATCCATTACACACATGGATGCGTCCACTCGTTTCTGTGTGAAATGGGTCCTCGCTCACATTATAACTCCTTGGGGGATGCTAAGGCGCTTACTAGCAACTTTTTTTTGTATCAGAACCAGCGTTGTTAAGAGGCTTAAGACGCGCACCGCCAATCGCGCATCCGTGGGCGGCAGCGCAGCGCAACGACGTTGATGCTGTTTTCAGCGTGTATTTACACTTCCTAGAATGTCAAGTCGGCGCCACTGCCATTCTATTGTATTCGCCATCAGCGCCGTTTTAATTCCTCAAATTAGAAGCACTGTTTCCTCAACGACAGACCGACATCTCTTCCAACTCCCCTTTCGACCACTTCTGTTCCGTTTACAATGTTCATCGTAAACACATTTGCTCGTAGATTGTTAGCATTCGTTCTCAACGACTGGTTCAAATTACGTGGTTAAGTGGTCCCTGGCTCTAAGTTTAGCCATGTCAGACAAATAAAGAAGGAACGCCATTTGAACTGAGATGGGATTCTTGGCTCGAAGAATTCAAGAATCCAAATCCTTAGCTGTAATCTTGGATTACACAAAGCCAGTCACTGAACAGTTGATGGCAAATTCGCCTATATCAATGACTCTATTATATAATTTATCCAAGATTACAGCGTGCTGGAAGTTTTTAAACATAATTATTCAATCATTTTGTTGAAGATATTCTAAGGAAAAATATTTTTGTTTATGAAATTCTATAGCATGCGCCACACTCATGAAGGCTCTGTACTTGAAAAAATACAGTCTGTATTCAATCTAATCTATAGACACGTTGTAGAGAATGAGCTATTTTGTGAGAAAAAATCTTGTAACGGAGATTAAATCCTCAAATTGAAGCCAAGTTTGTTGTACAAGAAG
The DNA here is from genome assembly GCA_017141395.1 of Laodelphax striatellus. Lineage (NCBI taxonomy): Eukaryota > Metazoa > Arthropoda > Insecta > Hemiptera > Delphacidae > Laodelphax > Laodelphax striatellus. Next base: position 46,502,227 of record CM029532.1, on the reverse strand, counting down.
CGAATCTCTATTTCATCTCGTCTTGACAGGTAGAACCAATATTGAGAAGATGAAAGTTTACTCTGGCTCATGAGTCGGCAACAATCCACAGAACTACAAATACCAGAAAAAGTTTAGTATTCAGGAAGTCGGCACTAAGCTTCGGCTGGCTTTGAACTTGCCGGTCAGAGTTTGAGAGCGGCGCTGGCTACAGTATTTACAAGAAAAGTGATCAATATCATTAGTGGAGAAGAAGCAAGTAACCACTTGCTCGCAACGTGACTTAAACTTTTCATTTTCCCTTCAGAAGAGTTTCAGAGTAAACATCGCTAACTTTGTTGATTCAAATTGAAAGCGCTGAAGGCTACCACAAGAGCATCTTGCCGCGTTAACATTCGTATGGCTCTACACCACCAGTCAGTCTTCTTTCTTTCTTACCTCATTCTTCCTATTAAAGAAACAACCTGGCCTTTTCTTTTGCCTCTTATTCCTCAGACTTCCCTTGAAGAGCATTCTTTTTTCCCGAAGGAATCTATTCTATTAGCGTGGCCGTCTAATAGGTTGTTCCATTTCACGAGCTGGTTATTTTGATTCGCCTACACGAAACGCTGAAAGCAAGTGCTGCTCATGTGATGGAGGAATACGTGAAGAACGAAATTGAAAAATGGTAGACATAAACGCTTTTGCCTACCGTCTCAATTATAATACTAATTATATTAGAATACTAATATACTAATATACTAATTATTATAGAATACTACCTACAATTAGAATACTTAATAGTTTCATATCGTCTTTGGTCTCAACAAAACACTGAAATTGGCTCATCCGCTGGTTGAATATTGGAGGTATAGATAGTTGTTTGAATTTTATTTATTGGATCTTTACTTTTCAATACAATTCAAGATACCATTATAATATTATTATCAAGTTTTAAACTGAGGTATTTTGGGAAAAAGTTCACAAATTATGACTAAGTGAATAAAACTTGTCGGGCTATGTGAAAAGAGAGCCTTCAAAAAAATGAATAAGAGAAAAGCATTTTCCACGCTTTTATCCATGAAATAATATAATTAGTTTACAAAATAAAATTCAGTTTATCGATACAAAACTATCCATATAATCCTTAGTGGGAAATTTTAAAAAATTCGATAGCTCTTTTGAAGTATATCAACTCTAACCTTTGCTGACATCTCTATGAGACAGAATCACGTTTTTCACGCCTTTGACTGTTAAAGGCTTCTGGCCAATCGTTAGCCAACTGAAACCTTCAAAGAAATAACCCTTTCCAGCTACATTTTCAAAGAACGTACGTTCTCCTGTCGGTACCCTTCTCTCTATTCTTCACTGAAAATATAGACTACACCTAAGATATAAAATCCCAAGGTGCTCTGAACTGCTAGTTACAATAATTACCTGGTGATTTGAAGGAACCTTCAGCTTACTGCCACATTTCTTATTGGGAGTTTTGTAAAGTCAGCAGTGTTATATATTTTCTGTCATGAAATCTCTCCAAACAAATCGATCCAAAACCATTCATGCGATTCTAGTGTTTGATGTATTGTTATAATATATAAGTGTTAATACATGTTATTATTGTAATATACAGTGTAAATATATTTGTGACTCCTACTATTTCAGATGAGTATTGAGCCTCCAGGAAAATGATGATAAAGAAGGTTAAGGAATGTTAATACAATATACTTGTGTAGGAGCGATACTTTATTATTTATTTATTTTTTTATCTTTCTATTCTATCGTTATCATCCATTTTCAGGTGATATATTTTGTATTATAGCAATATTTTAGTACTTGCCAGGAAGTCCAGTTCATCCTACACAAGGTACAGGACCATCATTATTACAACTTATCCATAATCATTGTACATAATTATTGTACAGTCTCATCACTCGAATCCAACAAATTTATGATTAAGTATGAAATAAATCAAACTCTACAGAAGGTAGATAATAATTTGTTTGTGGAAGCTGTGGAGTGATAACGTCAAATTCAAAACCAATATTTGTCAGTTTGGTTTGTTTATTTTAACAGGGTGGTTGAATTCAAATATCAATATTGATGCAGGTCCTTGCCAAGTCACATTAAAATCTCATCAATTTTCACCAGTAAGAAAGATCTCGACGAACTGAAATGAAACGGGGAGAAGGTTGGAATATTCAAGAGGTTAGTACTTTTCACTGCGAGAAAGTATCATTTTCGCTTTCCTTCTCCACAACTTAGATTTCCCCAGGGGCTTTCTCCATTTTCTAAACGTAAACATTGGTTACGAATCCAAAGTTAGACAGACGATAGCATAATGGTGCACTGTTATTTCTATCTCATCTATCAACATTATTTGCAACTGAAATTCCAGCAAGATTACTCAACTGAGTAGCAGCACACAGAACTGATTAGAATACTAGAGAGTATCGCTTCTCTATGCTAGCAGGTACTAGCCATCAGCATACCAGTCACCACAGATCTGGTTCCCATCCGTAATCGATTATCATCCTTCGAAAATCATTACTGTGACACGTCAGTCTGTTATTGAAGTTTAGCCGATGCTAACGCTCACAATATTCAACTAGAGACAAAGTGCTTATTTCCCATTACGAGCTGAATTCATCAAAGCTTTAGATTAAGAAAATACTGATCAAACCTTGTGAAAATTGACCACCATCTTTGCAACACTATATTCCAACTTTAAGTATAGGATAAAGGCTATCTTAAATGTTGTCATAAGTAATAAAATTATACGCAGGCCTACAATAAACATTCCCATCTTCTTTTTACAACATACGCGATCAGGCTAGTATAAGCTGACATAGCTTTGCCCTTGATGCTAGATTTCCAACCTCAAATCCCCGGTCCAAAATTATCGAGCGGAAATGTTTTGTGTGAAGCTCCATTAACCCAGTGATCTTGAAATCTGATAAGCTTTTAGAATCGAATCTCCCCCCTCCATATCTATTGTGCTATGAATGAAGTTGAGATCCTTGAACCAAAGACAAGTTTTTCTCACTGCAAAATCTTTGGAGATATCTGGACCAGCTTTCTTAATCAAGCCAAATTGATAGTATTGTAAATAATATTTATGTTGCAGTTTGTGTGTTTCATCTTATTCTTCAAATTTCTATCAGTGGATTACGATTCAATCGTAATCTTCACTTATTGACCGACTTTATTCATCACCTCACTTGTTAATCGACGTGGAGAAATTATTGAGTTTTAATTCCAATCTATTGTAATACTGTACTGAACTTTATCTGGAAATCAGGCTACAATATTATGAACTACCAAAAATTCTCATTAAATAATGAGAATTGAATAAGATCTTTAATATTTTAATGAGAGAGATAACAAGATCAATAAAGATAATTTTTTGATACTGTATCAATAAAAAATGTAACTATTTTTCATCAATAGCCTAATCAGTTGGTGAGCAAATGAAATGTGATCAACAATACATGCATTAGAATACAAACTCTTGCAATTCAATGTGATTAAAATAACAAATCAAGTCACAAATCACAGATGAAGTTTAAATAACTTGGAGAGTTGGAAACCACTTCATTACAATATCATAATGTGAAGAAACTGAGAGCTGATTGTAAAACAAGAATCAGACAACAAATTGATGATTACAGAGTAGTAGAGAGATGATAGTGAGTCGCAGCAAGTCATTTATCTATCTGAGAAATATAATAAGAAGAAAGTTGCGGTTCGAATGAAGGCTCAGACTTTTGAGAAGAAGTGGCAGAAAGACGCAATTAGAAGATGACAGCGAAAAGTTTCCAATCCAGATCAAAGTTTCGAGAGATTCTTGACGTTGCTCGCTCACAGTGCATGTGACCTGCTTAGAAATGTCAGCTGGAGAAATGTTCTCCTCACTCCTCACTCATCTTCAATACCAATCTCATCCAGTCTCTTGTTTGTAATTTGCTCAGAAACAAACTGAAAAAAGTTCTGCCTCCAAGAGAAGAGACGACGAGCCTAGAGGATAATTAGTTGATAAGGACTATAATTTATCCAAGATTATAGACTTGTCATCTCTCTCTAAAACTTTCTTGTTGCTCATGGTCTGTTGAACAGGCAAGGGGTGGGGGAGGGAGCTGTTCAATCCACTTTTTACAGCCCTACATAATTAATTTTCAACGTAATCATCGTGGAGTTGCCAATTTTCCATTAAAAAATCCATAGAAGCCATATTGCTGTGGAAGTTTATATTTCAACACCGAGTATCTCACTTAGTTGAAACAGCCCTCAGCTTCGTACATAATATTTCACACAGCGGTGTTGATTGGCTACATTCATCACGATTATATCGATCAGATATCACGTATGAAATAGTACATTAATTGCTTTTCTCCCGTGTTTCATCTTTGTATGAGAAAACATAGTTCGTATGGCTTTTTATCGGTGGGGAGGCCTTTACGACTCTTACCGGCCCACCTTGCCTTAATTAAGTTGTAACATGGGTCACCCATCCAAGAACGTTGGTTTACTCCTATTTCACGAAACCCATACAATAATGAAAAATGTACTATACCCATTACAAGTGCAAGTTTAGTATGTAGATTAGTATTTTTCTTCATTGATTTTGGATTTAGTGGAGCTACTGAGCAAATCACGCAATGAGTTTCTTGAAAACTCTGCTCATACGTAATCAGGCCTATGACTGGTAAATGGTACTCTGATATTTTCATGTGGAAAACATAGCTCTATATTCTCAAGTCTAGTGTAGATTAGACTCTGTCACGATACAAATTCTGGCAACCAAATAAAGCCTCAATAAAATATTGTCAATGACCACTAAGTGCTGGTATTATAATAGATAGCACAATTAACGGTAAGCTGACCTAATTTAGCAGTACTCAATATTGATAAAATAATGATAACAAGGAAGCGAGCTCCGACTCACCACCAAAAGTCTCTGACTCATATCACATTGTATATTTATTTGTATTCTTTGGTGTTAATTTATGTAATTGAAAAATCCAAATATTGAAGATAGCCATAACCTTCATCCAAAAATATCAAAACACACCACTGCCTATATGAATCATCTACTGAAAGATGTCAATGCCAATAAAATCATTGGAAAAATTATGATTCATCCATTATTTATAGAATGTATAAATACTTAATCCACATATGTTAACTTGCTATTAAATAATGCATATTATTATTTGTACTCACCAAAAATATCATCCCAAGCCGGTGAAATAATGTATATACAGGTCTCATATCTTCGGTGGTTTCACGAACATAGCAATATATTTTGGAAATATTTGTTGTATATGAGATTATACTATTTCAGGAGTCAGTTATTTTATAGCATAAAATATTTGGATGTATATTAATTTAGCATTAAACTTTCAGTTCACCTTTTGGATTTGGAAGTGGAGTTGAAAAGTAGAGGATATTTTTAAAGGCATCTTCCAAAATAAAAATAAAAATTGAAAAGATTTTAATGTCCTATATGTTATTTTGTATTATATATAATATATCGCATATTATTTAAGTGGTTATTGTAGCTAAATGTTGGAACTACTTTGTGCATTGTACTGACGTCAAAAACACGGCATTAAATTGACCAATCACAGCCCAGCATTTCATTAAAATTCTAGAATGTTCTATTGAAACGCCTGTTTCCTTGAATTTTAGCACGGGCAATTACTTTCCGTTTGAGACCCCCCAGAGAGCAGTTGCTTTTGAGCACATGAGTGCAGTTTAATTATTTTCAAATGTAATCAGTTTCAATTTCAATTTAAATGTTTTCTAACTGTGATATATTGAGCTGTGGCAATATATAATTGTTTAAATTCATATAAAGTCGCGAAAATATTATAACCCATGGTCCAGAGCCAAGCAGTATCGTGAGATGACACACGGAATCCAATCTACCCATGAGATGGCTGCCTAAACCAGGATACGGTAACCGACGTCAAAGCATCGCCAATACTGTGAGTGATCCGTTTTATTAATCCTTTGGCCAAAGGCGCGAAAAGCCTCTTTTAAAGTGAAATAGTGGGGAAAAATTATCATACTGCGTGAAGCATAGAAACATGAGCTCATGGTCTAGTAGTTAAGACTTTCATAATTTTAGAGATTTTGTAATATCTTATTGCCAGGCAAAATACCCACGCCTACGCTCTACCGAAAATATAAATTTTGTAACAAGCTATTTATTGTTATTAATAATTATTAACGGAACTTGTAAAATTCATTTAATTGTTCAAGTTGTATGTTCTAAAGGAACAGGAGAATATACTCCAAGTTTTCACCTAATTACTGGGTTTTCTAGTCGTTCTTGTACCTGTCTTGGCAATCCCAATTGATACATTAAATTTATTTAATTTACGAAAATATCAGTATCCTGGATGAGCCCTTGCAAGGCCAAATTTTGACATGCCCAGTCACGTAAGGAGTATGCTTAGCCAAGTGTGTTACGTAAGTGGATTGAGATCTTGTCTTTGATGCGTGACTATAGTCCATCACTCAGCTCTCCCTTATATTGTGACACATTTGACTATATTTGCTTGATCCTGACGTCACGGGACATACAACATAAAGATAATAGCGTTACCACATGACCCACAACATAGTAATGTTACACATGGCACCATAACGTGGGGCTGTTACACAGTAATGTTACACATGGCACCCAACATGGCGGCCTGAGGGAGATATACAAAATTTCTTTATTAAGAAAGCCAAAAAATTTGAACTCAGAAATCACAGAGTTGATGGTTGAAAACTTTTTGAAATTGAAAATATACCTTATGGAATTGCCAAGCTTTAATAAAGTAATTAATTAATTTGAATATTGATTTCATTATTAAATTATTCCTGAGGAGACGTCGAGGAAGAGTATACTCAGATATATCGCCAACAATTTAAAGAGATATACGCACCTATTGCTATGAATCACACTCTGTGATCATTTGAATAATTATTTTAGGTAGCCTAACAAGAAAGCTAGCTTATTTAACCTTGAAATTAAAGCTTTAAAGGTACCAAAATATTATTAGTTTACCAAAACATTAAGGTCTTGGGGGCTTATTAATTTGTTAATTAATCTATTAATTTAAGCAAAATCCCAGAATTGATCTCATAGGCAAGATATTAAGAGTATTAACTGTTTATTTATTGTTTATATGTGATAGTTTGAAAATCGCCAGATTCTTAATGAGCATTGAATATAGCGCTATTCACTAATAGTTACCATATATAAAATTTATTTACTGGTAATTACCAGATATCTATTGATTTAACTATCATTGCCTGTTTATTTTGTGCATGTTTATTTGTAATAAGTCTTGGAAAATTTATTGTCTCACTGTATATATCACTTGTCACTTAATCCTTTTGGTCAACATTTCACTGCACTTGAGTCACTATCGCACTCACGCCGCGCATTCATTTCCACGCCGCGCATACACCCTTCGCGCCGCGCATCTATTTCCACGCCGCGCCTACACCCTTCACGCCGCGTTCACACCATTGGACCGCGACATCCTTGGATTTCACCACTAGCCCAGCTGTCCAAATCCTAATTCACCATCATGGAGAACCTTTCAGCCAACTCATCTGTGTCCTACATGGAGCTGGGAGACAACAACACTTTGCGAAGTGAACACACCTAACTCCCAGGCAACAAACAACACTGATGAGACAGCGCCCAGGGAGCGAGACGCAGGAAGTATCACTAGCGCCAACTTCGACCCTGAAAATCTTCGTCAGCTGTCTTCCACCCGCCTGGAACCAGAGGTCGTCCCGACGGAAGTGCCTCCACGTACACCGTCACCTACCACTGTCAATCCTACTACACAACTCTCGCCAGATGAACTGAGTCCGCTGACTTCCAGATTAATGAATGACACTCCAACCGATTTGGTCACCCTCATGCTCAAAATAAGTAATGACCTCAAAGATTCCCAAGAGAAACTGCTCAAAGATTCCCAAGAGAAACTGGGTAGTCAAATCAATAATCAAACCGAAAAAGTGGAGAAGATGGACAGTCGAATCAATGATCAAATAGAAAAAATGGATGGAGGATTGAGAATAGAGATCAGAGACATCAGGGAAGAGATGAAGGATATGAGAAAGCAGTTAGATGACACTACTGTATGCCTCAACAAAAGAATGGATGACATGCAGGTGAATTTGAGGAAGGAACTGAGTGAAGATTGGAGCAAGCATGCGATTGAACTAGAAAACAAGGTCATGCAAAATGTAAGTGAACACACTGATGTATTAAACAAAAAACTAGAAAATCTTGAAAAACAAACCAAAACCGACATACAACAGGCAGTAGAGAAACAGAAGACAGAGTGTGTCACCACCTGCAAGAATTTGGAAAAGCAAATTAGAGATTCCACCCAGCCATTAGAAAAATCTGTACAGGAAATTAACACTCAACTTAGCCTAACAAACACATCTCTAAATACCACTCAAATCCAAGTTGAAAGTCTAGTAACCGACATACAACAGGCAGTAGAGACACAGAAGACAGAGTGTGTCATCACCTACCAGAATTTGGAAAAGCTGATTAGAGATTCCACCCAGCCACTAGAAAAATCTGTACAGGAAGTTAACACTCAACTAAGTCTAACAGACACATCACCGAATACCGCTTCTAATACTGATAAAGATAATAATCCACCACCTTCTACTAATATACCATCAAAAACAAATGGAAAATCAAACAATCCATCAGGGAAAAATTCCAGCGGTGACCATCATGCAAGACTAGGAGGAGAAAACTTATAAGACTCTGACGGTTCAAATTCCGGCAGCCCAGAGCGGGGCTGGGCGGCGGTCCAGCAAAGTAGACAGTAAAGTGTGTCACAGCTCAGGCTTTCATCGGAGGCGTGCTCGATATGAAGAGTCGACAGCTTTCGAGCACTCTGCATGTTTTCATCGGCACACTCGCTTCAAGCCCGCCCTAAAGCCAAGAGATTGTAAAAACATGCTCAATAAAAAGTCGACAGTTTTCGAGCATTCTGCATGTTTTCATCCGCGGCATACTCGCTTCAAGCCCGCCATAAAGTCAAGAGATTGTAAAATTTGGACACCAAAACCTAACCTCTCTTGAGACGTTGATCAACTACCCACAACCAACCGGCCAACATAACCTAAATCGCCCACATCTGGTATACGAAAGGTTAATAAGAGCAGCTTCAGGACCCTGGAAATATTTCGTCTATTTGGTACGAGAACCTCGCCAACATTAAACCCTACTATAGAGAATGAACAATATCATTCCTAAGAACCACATGCTTCCGGTTTGGAGATAAACGAAAAAAGTGATTTTTCTACAACAGGATTCAAACTAACATGAGCCAGAAATCGTCCCAAGGATGTACTACGACGCCTGACCGTATTAATTACGCAAAATAAGTGATATTGAACTTTTTAGAAAAATACACAGTTCTGTTAATAAAATTATTGATGGCCAACGATTGCCATATTTTCTGATCAAACCAAACAGAATCCTAACGGTAAATTATTACCAACTTCAAATATTAGTGAAAAATTACCTTCTTTTCCAAGACTTACTATGTTATTATATCATATATTTGTTAGTATTAGTAAATATCTGAATTTTCTGTTAGCTTCTACGAAGTCATACGTTATACACATAACCAAAAAACACATATGTTATGATGTCTACTTGTGTGCGTAGACGATATATTGTACACATACGATAGGCCAATGCCACACAAATCAAACAGCATGTATATATTCCATACTTCACAGCTGTGAAAGTTTATAATCAAATTGTTATAATGTAGCCAGTATTATTAAGTAAATTTTGTTAAAACTAAGATTAACACATATTTTGATATTATTATTGAATGTTTATTTATTTGTAACCATAAGTGTTTGCATGGCAGTGAATTTTGAGTCAAGTGGTGAAACCACAGATTACGATTGTGAGCCCTAGGCTAATAACTTTGTCAATCGATAAAACAAGTCGGCACCCATTTAAGTTACCTGCTATTTCATTCAGATCAGTTACCAGATTTATTGTACATCTATCTATGTAAATTGTTTGAGAGCTTTATTTATGTCATTTATTGTCTAGCAGAACCTATGAGTTTGAATTGTATTGTATTTTCGAGTGTCATCTGAGATAACCTCACATACCTTTTGTGCATCAGCGCTTGTAGAGATTCCTTCGGCACCTGGCATACTCTTTGGTTTGACATGTCGTCATCATAGTATTGTTTAGCCGCCAACTTTTGAATTCTCATATAGCTCTTTTAGATGTATTATCCTTGCTCTATTTTTTCTCAGCTAAATGCTTGATTTTTTGTGTAAATCACTGCCATGATTAGATGTTACGCTTCTGTAAATCTTATGAGTAGGTAGCGTAGAATATTTCCGTACCGAATTCGAGTCGGAAGGTAAACTAACATGAGACAGTTGTGTTCACATATTTTTTAGAGCCTTCTTTATGTTATGTGAGATCTTAGAAAATTTGCCTCGTTCTCTTTGTATAGTTATACAAACTCGCTCTATCTGCAGCTTATTAAAAGCTTATTTATTCGCTCATTTATATAACTATAGGGGGCTTCTGTCACGATACAAATTCTGGCAACCAAATAAAGCCTCAATAAAATATTGTCAATGACCACTAAGTGCTGGTATTATAATAGATAGCACAATTAACGGTAAGCTGACCTAATTTAGCAGTACTCAATATTGATAAAATAATGATAACAAGGAAGCGAGCTCCGACTCACCACCAAAAGTCTCTGACTCATATCACATTGTATATTTATTTGTATTCTTTGGTGTTAATTTATGTAATTGAAAATCCAAATATTGAAGATAGCCATAACCTTCATCCAAAAATATCAAAACACACCACTGCCTATATGAATCATCTACTGAAAGATGTCAATGCCAATAAAATCATTGGAAAAATTATGATTCATCCATTATTTATAGAATGTATAAATACTTAATCCACATATGTTAACTTGCTATTAAATAATGCATATTATTTGTACTCACCAAAAATATCATCCCAAGCCGGTGAAATAATGTATATACAGGTCTCATATCTTCGGTGGTTTCACGAACATAGCAATATATTTTGGAAATATTTGTTGTATATGAGATTATACTATTTTAGGAGTCAGTTATTTTATAGCATAAAATATTTGGATGTATATTAATTTAGCAATAAACTTTCAGTTCACCTTTTGAATTTGGCAGTGGAGTTGAAAAGTAGAGGATATTTTTAAAGGCATCTTCCAAAATAAAAATAAAAATTGAAAAGATTTTAATGTCCTATATGTTATTTTGTATTATATATAATATATCGCATATTATTTAAGTGGTTATTGTAGCTAAATGTTGGAACTACTTTGTGCATTGTACTGACGTCAAAAAACACGGCATTAAATTGACCAATCACAGCCCAGCATTTCATTAAAAATTCTAGAATGTTCTATTGAAAAGTCTGTTTCCTTGAATTTTAGCAAGGGTAATTCTCTTCCGTTTGAGACTCCTTAGAGAGCAGTTGCTTTTGAGCACATGAGTGCAGTTTAATTATTTTCAAATGTAATCAGTTTCAATTTCAATTTAAATGTTTTCTAACTGTGATATATTGAGCTGTGGCAATATATAATTGTTTAAATTCATATAAAGTCGCGAAAATATTATAACCCATGGTCCAGAGCCAAGCAGTATCGTGAGATGACACACGGAATCCAATCTACCCATGAGATGGCTGCCTAAACCAGGATACGGTAACCGACGTCAAAGCATCGCCAATACTGTGAGTGATCCGTTTTATTAATCCTTTGGCCAAAGGCGCGAAAAGCCTCTTTTAAAGTGAAATAGTGGGGAAAAATTATCATACTGCGTGAAGCATAGAAACATGAGCTCATGGTCTAGTAGTTAAGACTTTCATAATTTTAGAGATTTTGTAATATCTTATTGCCAGGCAAAATACCCACGCCTACGCTCTACCGAAAATATAAATTTTGTAACAAGCTATTTATTGTTATTAATAATTATTAACGGAACTTGTAAAATTCATTTAATTGTTCAAGTTGTATGTTCTAAAGGAACAGGAGAATATACTCAAGTTTTCACCTAATTACTGGGTTTTCTCGTCGTTCTTGTAAATGTCTTGGCACTCCCCATTGATACATTAAATTTATTTAATTTACGAAAATATCAGTATCCTGGATGAGCCCTTGCAAGGCCAAATTTTGACATGCCCAGTCACGTAAGGAGTATGCTTAGCCAAGTGTGTTACGTAAGTGGATTGAGATCTTGTCTTTGATGCGTGACTATAGTCCATCACTCAGCTCTCCCTTATATTGTGACACATTTGACTATATTTGCTTGATCCTGACGTCACGGGACATACAACATAAAGATAATAGCGTTACCACATGACCCACAACATAGTAATGTTACACATGGCACCATAACGTGGGGCTGTTACATACAGTAATGTTACAACTCTTGGAACAAGACAATCAATTGTTAATTTTCATTCGTTTTTGAGCATGATCTCACATAGATAGGAGTTGCTATCCGGATGAAACTATAAATAAATAAATTATTGTATACAGCACTGGAACGCGGTTTCGTTTCTTCACCAGTCACACTGTTGAAAATGTGACTGGTGAAGCCACCAAACCGCGGTCCAGTGCAGTATACAATAGAATAACAATTGACAATAACTTTTAGTGTTTTATTTCATTAAGAAGTTTCATAACATCAATAGGATTTCTAAAGATAAGTTAAAATATATTGTAATTAGCCAATCATATTCACTACAAATATTAATTCTTTTAAAGATTCAAGATTTATTGATAGAGTGTGGAAATACCACATAGTTATCATATTACATTTAATTTAAATGAAAATAACAATTAACAAAATTTTCAATAAATTACCGCTTCAGTTAACATTCGACCTTTTGTGCTACACTTCTAACAATCTCTTTTTGTCAGAAGTATCTTCTGACAATTCGTAACTCATCTGTTTACAGAGACTAGTGTTCTTGAAGGATTCCACACAATACTGGAATTTCAGTGTACAACCTATTGTTAGTGATTGTACTAGTCGTTGTTCTAACATGAATCCATTCTGAAATGAACAATTTCATATTATTGAGGAGGTTTTGCGTGCGATGCAGCTCAATAATGTTACTCAAATCCCATTCATGCAGATTTACAGGGGTACTTTTGTCAAAAAGTGTGTGGAGTCGATAAACCAGTGAGTGGGGGTTGCTGTAATGAATGATACAGATCAGTTGCAATCATTTGGCAAAACATATTATCAGAATTCACATCGTCAAGCTGCTAGCATCCAAACAAGCAGAGCTGTTATCAACCTATATGCAGTGTGCTGTCGTGCCATAAGCTACAAATTACGATATTCCGTGTTATGTCATGAAAGTTCATTTTAATTATTCTCTCAACGATATGCAAATGGGCGTGCATATCACAACCGTGAACATTGTCCATAATATTGTATGCTGATTACCAGTACTGAATTTATCACTCTAATCGTAGTTTTTCACATGATCCGACAGTATTTTGAAACAACAGCGTTATTATGTGGCAGAAGAGATTAATATTATAGAAGGGTTTAATTTTATGATGATTGTGATAAATGAGAAAATTATTTCTTGTAATCTTTTATCATCATGCAAATTATGTCATTGGGTCGCATATCATACATGTTAAATTCTCCATTACAATCTCTTCTAATTTGAGTCAAAATTGTATTGTTTTTCTCACTAGAAGTTTCCGCCGTACAAAAACTAATTCTGTTTCTGTTTGAATCGTTTTCAAGACTGTTTGTCTAGGAGTGATTTTGGAGCTAGAGAATACAATTTTTATTTTTCTCTTATAATATCGTCGATAAATTTTTTTTGGAAATTTTAGTATTTCAAATACATTGTCCAGGGTTCGCCTAACTACCATTTAATCAAAATCTATTGGCATATTGTGAATTTAAAAGTCTGTACAAGCAATGCAATTGTCCCCAATTACGTACGAGTACAACTGTTCAAATATGCGTTTGTAATATCTTTTTATCTTTTATTCTAAAATAATTTAATTAATATTACTGTGAAGTAATATTTTTTGTCAAGCTATGGTTTTATTGATTTATTAAAATTGACAAGATCATTTAGGAAAACATCGTAGACAGTATTATGCACAATACTTGAAATAAGTAAAAAAATTCTCGTTAGAGTTTGAAATATTAAGATGATTAGTTATATCATTTGAATATCATTTATTTGTAATTCATTTATCCCTTTTTTATAATATTATGCACTAAAAACAGTCATCATCTCTCATCATCACCCCTCTCATTACCCACGCACAAGCCTAGAGCTCATGTGGGCATCACCCTCAAAAAAAATATCATTTGATATTATAATGACAGTTTGTCTACAATACTTTTCTTATCGTAATATTACTATGACATCTGTTGATCCATTTGGTGAAATTACATTCTATCTCTATTATTGTGATATTGACATCTTTTTGAAAAAGGATAATTACGTTATCCTACTGATAGTTTTGTCCTTCCTACATCATCAAGAGCAGTAGAGTGAACAAGATAATTAATGTGTTATGGGACAATAAGACCGAGGGATGAGCAAACTAGTTTTACAATTCGTTGAGACTTGTGCAAGTGAAATGTGATAGCTTGTGCCATTTGAAGAGTGAATAACTAGAACAATAATAAGTGAAGTGTTTCTCGTCATCTGATACTTTTACTACAAGAACAGGAAGTAGACATTTGAATAATGCAACAGTTTCGGCTCTTGAAGCATTGTTCCGTTGACATCCTCAATTCTCATTTGTCTACTTTTGCAGTCTCGAATGTGGATTTAAGTCTGGAACTTGCTTCATCTGGTTGAGCAAAAATTAATGGAGCGTTCACTGAAATCTTCGGAGCCTTCATTCTGCGTCATGCAACTTCATTGTATTGTCGTGAACTGTTCTGTGTGCACTGTCTATATGAAATAGCCTTTACAGCTGGCAATTAGATGATAGTTCTTAGCTTTTAGCTCAGGTCAACAATTTCCTAGTAGGAAGTCAAACTTCCTGAGCTCCCGAGTATCATGGACTGTTATCAACTACGTAAATAATTATAGTGGAGCAGATAAAAGGAAAATTGTGTACTCAGAAGCATGGACTCAATTCAGCTCATGTACACTATACATACATGGGCAGGAATAGATGATATTCAGTAAAATAATTATGAGAATTGACATAAACCTGGTGAAATTATCTTCATAATCCTGCTCATCACCCATGCACCAGTCAAGAGCTTATGAGAGCATCAGAGTCAGTACAAATTGGATAGCGGAATACAATACATAGAGCTTTCATTATCCTTTAGAACGTGGAATAATATTTGAATTTCCAAGATTCATAAGAATCCAAGTTCATGCAGAATCCTGTTTTTCAAGTTTGGGTTTGGAGTGATTATGAATAAGTTGAATCAAGATAGTTTAGTGATGCCCATACGGAATGATTCTTATCTATTAGGTAATGACGTAATGAATTATTTGTGCAGTTCTTCGTTCTTGGAATATTATTTTTTTTAGTAGATGTAGAAGTTTTTAAGTGTTTAATCTATTTCGATTTTTACAAACAGAATGTTGTTATTATATTTGTGAGAAGCCAGAAGCATTAGAACAAATTATTGTAGGATCTATTATTGATCTGGGATTAGAAATAGTATTGTGAAACAGCTGCTCGGAATAGGTGAAGTTTCGCTGTTTGGCCATGAGAAATGAATTATCCCATTGAAAGTAAATCTGAGTAGCCATCCGCTGTAATCTTGGAATGATCGATGACACCAGAAAGTTCCAAATTACATTAAGCTGTGCTTTGTAATGAATCTGCCTGTGAAACTTTTCTCCAGCCAACTTCCTAAGAACTTTAATGACGCCGTGAAATTTTTATTATACTGTCCGGGATATTAGTGTAAGTTAGCCTTTTTCAGCTCATGAAGAAGAACAGCAGAGGAGAAAGTGTTGAAATCCTTTTTTCCGTTATCTTATTAACAGTTTTCTGATAGAGAATGGAGAGGCGTTGCTTTTTTGTGTGATAAATGAAAGTTGGTTGTAAGCAAGACGTGAAGGATAGGTACATTTTGCAGCCTGAATCTTCGAGTCGACGTGCACTAATTATATCAATATTTCATACACAGAATCATGTTGAAATTGCAGTTTTCAGCGCAGTTCTCAAAGAAAGAGCGATGACGGCTGATATAAATTACTCAATGGTGAATGAACTTCACAAGAAATGTACGCAGTTTTTTCTCTTCATAATAAAATCATGTCATCCATCATGGAAACCGTAACCTAATTATAATCCGAGCGGAATGATGCCTTTTCGTTGTGAAACACCATGATTTTTCTTCTAAAGAAATTCAACTCGTTATTGTAGCTCTTCTAATGATGCAGCTTTCTCTCAAGTTGAAGTTTTCTCATTTTGAGCTCTGTAAAGATCAACATGATCCTGCACTCTTTTCACTCATCCAAGACGAGTTAAATTGAAACAGTATGGTTACAAAGTACGTGCACGTTTTTCTTGCGGGCTTGATTTCTGGCTAGGTGTTTGAAATAATGTATCAACTCACCTTCTCAATATATATTTATATTTATAAAATTATTGGCGAGATGTTGTAGCTCAGATGGCTGGAGCGTCACATTTTCAGTTTTCTGCTATCGCTTCACCGGTCTCGGGTTCGATTCCCGTTCCATCAGGCACTTTTTCACCGTATAATCCTTCACCTCATTACCCTCGCAGAAGTGGGCATCGTCCGCAGCAAAAAAAAATGTAGGTTTACCTTGATGTAATCTGCTAATCTTGAGATTCATAAGCTTTTTGATTTCGTTGTACAGTTTTTACATGATTGAAAGATTTAATAGTGAGTTGAGAATGGATTAAGAATTGGAAAAAGTCTTGCAAACGTATTTTTTAAGCTTTATTGTTTATCCTTCAACATTTCTCTTACATTAGAATCTCAATTATAATTATAATATATTAATTGTATTATTATGTAATAATTGATTCATTATAATTTACAATTCATAAAATTAATTTCCAGGAGTTAATCATGGAGTATAAAACAACTTCTTCATTCCCTTACTAAAGCAAAAGATGCTGAATTCATAATATTATCTCATTCTCAAGTGCGATTGCATATACCACCAAATTGAAGTAATTATGGTTACAGATACTTTGTTTCCGCGACTTCTCATCGATGGTTTCAATTAATTTTGTCGAAGGTGGGATTTCGATGGAGAGGTTAACGGAGGCGTGGAGGGGGAGACTTCTCAAGATGATCTGTCCGCTAAGTGGAATACGTTTAAGCGTCAACGAGGAAATTAATTAAGTTGGCGTCTTATTAAATCTGTCAACGTGTCAGTTTACTTGTTGAAATAAGTTGGAGAACGCCCATTACATCCAACACCTTTCATCACCTCTTCAAGACCCTCGTCCAAAGTCTCTCAACTCGAAACCAGCACACTACAAGCTTCCAATTAAAATCGGTTTCCTCGCTGAGGTGAGAAGAGAAACTGGGAAAATCTCTGCGGAAAATGATACAATAAACAGCTAATTTACCCGCCTGCCACTTTGATCGTGGGTGAAGATTGAGAAATAATTAAGATCGTGCCGTGGCTCCCCAACATTACGTTACGCAATCATCTTTATCAGAAACGTGATTATATAGATTTTTCTAATAGAAGATAGCTCAAATATTGCATCAAGATACAGCAAGAAAGATTATTTATTATTACAAGGAACTCACCCTCTTCTCCATTTCCCGTTCATCACTTTAGGTTAGAATATTTTCCACTAGTGATTTAAGATGAAGCTACAATAATCCTGGAATTGGAGTTCTTGTGAGATTTGGCAAAGAAGCAGTTTTGGTGATTTTTTTTATCGTATGGCTTTTATTGGTGGGGAGACCCTTACGGGTAGTTTCCACCTCGCCTCATTGCACAATTTTTTGTGTCTTTTTTTTTGTCGGTCACCCATCCGAGAGTGGTCTTGAATGTTTGTTACTTAACCACAGTTTTGGTGATAAACCCGTTGTACTCTCTTTTATAAATGATTGAATGATGTGCTCCATATCAAGATTGTTACGTATTCTTCTTTTTATTTTATGTTATTATTTTTTCTAAAGATGATGCACACATAAGTGGCTTGTTGTTGGCTTGTGGATGGGTTGTGTGCATAGGAGATTCTGTATTATCTATAAAAATTCTCATCATGAAGAACATTCCATAGTCTTCTAATTTTATTACTTTTTATTGCTGGGATTGAATCCCACATGTTCTCACGGATTGTGCGTGAGTTATGGGAAGAATGATGATGAAGATCAATAGACCTACAATTGTAGGTGCGTTCCAAACCACCAAGAAGCGATTTTGATTTGCATTAACCATATTTCAGCGGAGCAGTCCTCAAACGGCCACTCTTACAACGCAAGTAACAGGCGGATGTTTCTTATTATATCTAGCAAACCTGCTTCCTCAACTTACATATGTATGTAGTGAATATTAATCAGCAAGAAAATTCATTTCATGATAATACCATTCCTAATATAATTTTATATAAAATACATGTGAGCAAATTGAAATCTCACACGATGCAATTGGATAAATATATTTTGTACAAGAGAACTCATTCCATGATACTTTCATTCCTAATGCTATTATAAAATACATGTGAGCAAATTGAAATCTCACACGATGCAATTGGATAAATATATTTTGTACTAAACAAAAGATGAACGAGAGATTTCAATCACTTGTTGGACGGAGCTCAGTGTAAGTGGACCCACTGTTATTATTATGATCGTCTGCACGGCGTTTTAATATTAAAAATGCACACGCCCTGAAATTCAAAACACGAACAATGGAGGGAGCCTAGCTCGCGCAATTTATTGTTAGCTTGATGAGTCTTCCAACTTTCTTCCACTTGCGCATGACAACCATCTTCTTATTGAGAGGTCATGAGCCATTTTAAGAGAACAATTGCTAATAATTTGCTCCAACTAGCAACAATTACGATTGAGATAACATGATCGAATAGATTGATGTTATAATATGACTGTAGTTGCACTTGAAAGATGATTCAAACAGTGAGAGAGGAGCGATGTTCTCAATCACACATACCATACAAGTATACCTGAATTCATGCGAATCGTATTGCCTACCCTGCTCCTTCAATTTCTGTTATATACGGTGTACGGCAAGTTGCATAGACACACGTTGAATTAGAGTCCAAGTTCGAGCCTAGTTTCATGGATCTTGAAGGCTCTACAGGATTTAGTGGGTATTGTTTTTTGTAAATTTCGGACCAGAAGAAGTTTTGGGCAAACGCCTGGATTTTTCTTTCCTTGATAGTGTTCTATTGATGATTTATTTGTAGAAAGTGTATGTAATTTAGTGTTCTCTTTTATTATTGATGAAATAAATAAATATTATCTCCATGATATTATTTCAAAGCAATATTAATTATTCTATCAGTTTCAATGCCACTTTTCACCTGGGTAATTTCAGCTGTTATTGAGGAGGATTGTTTAGGAAGAACTCATTGAATGATTTTTTTTAAGAGAATGATAATAATATTTTCTTGTAGAAATCCCATCCCATGTTTATTCATTGAACTCAGAAGGAAATATAACTTGAACAGAAAACTTTTCTAATTATTCAATGATAAACAATTTAATGGTCCCAAAAAGGGGAATTATATCAGAGTAGATAAATAAATAAGATTCATTTAAGGATTCAAGAATACATTTGTTGGGTTGTAAACACGAGGAAAGCTGATTTCAAACCTGTGATGATGTGTAAATTCATGTAACATGTTTACTTTGAATTGAACGTGAATATGTAATTTGAAATAACTTCACCTATTTCAAATGAATCGTTTATATTGGTTAATCACAATTGCAAGAGTATAATTATAGAATATATTTCAATTGTGTCTCTTTTGACAAGTGCATTGAAAAGGAAGCCATTCAATATTTGCAGCCCTTAGCGAGTTGAAAGCTCCACTCCAACTAAGTTACTCAAAAAATACTCTCCCGTGAAATTACGACATTCATCCACACTCCGTTTGCATTGAAAACTATAATGTTGGTCTCGAGAGGAGAAAGCGCAGTGGTAGACCAACATGATAAAGTACTTTGAAGCAGGGGGAAAAAAGGAGGATGATATCTGAACTTGAAAGAGATAAGAAGTAGGAGTTATGGTTGGAATAGAACGGTGTGGAAGAGAAGCTTGTTTAGATTGGAAAGTTCTCAACGAGGACCGTCTCCTTTGACTGGGATTAGACTAGTTTTTCAAAGTAATCACAGTTTCTAAGAACCCTCTTCAAATTTCAACCTGGAGTTATATCCCTACTCTCTAATAATCTTGATTGAAGGCACTCAATTTGTCACTGGCAAAATTCTACCCGGAAAAAGAGAATTTGAACTCCCAGGAAAGAGCTCTTTGTGTTGTTCAGTTGAATTCACTTCCAAGTCACTTATGAAATGATTACAGAAATATTTTTGATTCGTTTATTCGAATCAGAAAATGTTTTTAACATTTTATAATTGGAATAAAATTTATCCTCAGTGTATTTCGGTAGTAGCAATCAGATAAAATGTTTTCATTCATGTTACTATGTTTATGAAAGGAAATGGCAATACGATAAATAGAATAATATTGAAGGAAATATGGCATTCTTAGAAGGAAATGAAACAGCGACGAAAAAATCAAAAGGTAAACTGATTATATCAATAAAATATCACTGTACAGTATTATGAAAACTCAGTATCCTATCTTATTTAAGAGTCAGTCATCTTGAAATGAGGTTCTATAGAGTAAGATTTTAATTAATAGACTTCTATGGTGCGTGATCGTGAGTACACTCTTTTATCTATCTATTCCAAATAGAATTTTGTCGATGTTCAGCATTATTTCTGTGCTTCCATGATTGACAGGAGAACAAAAATTGGAATCTTTGAGTCTATTCGATCCATGATATTTCATCTAAATTTAATTATTACTCAAAGATTCTGTTCTGTCAATAACCAAACCTCTATAGTTTGATAATTTGAATTCATGTGGAATATATTCTATCATTTATAAACTCAGAGAGTTTCACTATTCACTAACTGTTAATTTTTTTATCAATATGTTAAGAATTATTCAATTAAGACCTTTCCAATTTTGTAATGTCGGGATACAAATTACAAAGAGAATCAATCTACTTCTTTAAACCCAGACTTTCATCATCAACAAGGAACTCAATTATTATTCTCTTGTTAGATTCGATTATGTTGAGATGCTACACTACCCTGAAATTGAGAGACATAGCAGCTTGTTCTGCGAGGTTAGAAGGATATAAAAATTTTAAGAAAAAAACATCAAAAGATCTCAAACATTTTCGAGGTAATTTTCTGCTTTCCTGAAATAAAAATGATCTTCCTATCGTTCCCAGCTAGTTTACTTCGAAAACACCCCCTCAACACTCCTACACAATTTATCATCCACTACAAAGAGGTAATGAACAGGGTATGCTTTGTCTAAATTTATTAAAGCGAGACGAATCAAGGTGAATACTTTTCATGAAAGTATCGTCAATGAAAATAGACAGTACGCTACAGAATGTGTCGATAGCAGCCTTCTTGGAATCTCCAAGCTCTTTTTATTTTTTCACTGGTGCCTCTCAAATTTCAACATGAATGGACCTAACTTACT
The DNA here is from genome assembly GCA_017141395.1 of Laodelphax striatellus. Lineage (NCBI taxonomy): Eukaryota > Metazoa > Arthropoda > Insecta > Hemiptera > Delphacidae > Laodelphax > Laodelphax striatellus. The sequence continues at coordinate 46,480,473 of CM029532.1, read as the reverse complement.
CTCTGTAGACTTTTATTTCAGTAACAACTGACGTATTAGATACTGACTAAATTGAGGACACAGAAATCTGAAAAAATTAATGAAGGTATATTCAATTACCCTACTTCATCTTATTGCCTTATTTTATAATCGAAGGCTTCAGCTATTCACTCATCAAATATCCAAGAAACTAGATTCTCCCCTCTCTAAATCAGGAAATCCGACGTATATCTTGTGCCGTATATCGATACTAGAAATAATAATGCATCACTGTTATCAGAGAGTAACATGACATTTGTGTAATATTTGTTCACATATTGTTGACTAACGGTTGAGTGAAACTGATTTAAAAATCGAATCTTAATTCGAATTGTATGAAGATGAAAGTGATTGTAAAAACGGACACATGACACTCATACATGACACTGAGTCTTTCACTTTCAGGCCCGTATCACAATCTTCCACCACCAGCATAGTTCCATCTTCGTTAATGAGTTCAACAAAACAATAGTTTAAAGCCGTTTTCAACTGTAGTATCTTGATTCAAACTATAGATCTGCATCATTCAAACTATAAAGATCTACATCATTTAAACTATAGATCTAAATAAATTTACTGCAGTATTTTCGTTTAAACTCAACAGTTCAAACCAAGTTTAATCATTTGAGAAGAATTTTACTTGAAGTAGTATTTCACTGTAGTATTTTCATTCAAACTTCACAGCTCAAACCAAGAGTTTTGAAGCCACCGTTTTGTCGAGCAGAGTTTAAAAGAGGATGATGCATACGGCTCTTATAGATTTTACTTTATCATCATTATTTCTTCAAATTCTGAATTATTGGTCTTTCACATTCCATTAATCATTATTCAAGCGATATTTTTGATGACTAGTTGGAATTAAGACTTCAATTATCAATCAGATACATGCATCATGATTCGAGTATTATCCAAGAGGCTTTGATAAATCTGTCATCATTTTTCCGTTGATCTTAGGGTAGAATAGTTACATCGTTGATCTTTAGATGGCGTCAAAGTCGGGAAGATCTCTGCCGAGCTCGTCTGGCTAGGATCACTCGGACTCGTGTTTGCATTGAGCAGGGAATCAATCAAGTTCTGCGTCGCCTCAACTCCACCCCTACCCCCCCCCCACAACGTTCACCCGCGCCCTCTGGGACCTAATTATCGAAAATTATTCTCATCCAGCGTTAACTTCATCACACACTCAAACTTTCGGAGCCGTAAAGTCGGCTGAGCGGTTCGATAATCCTTCATCTGTCCACCAAAGGCTGGGTCCGGACGGAGACGGAACGCTCGATAAGCAGCTCAGATTGGTCCTTCAAGGACAGGGGGGGGGCGAAACGCTCACTTCTCGGAGGCTTTCCTCACATCATTAAACAATTCGCATGTCTATCAATCTCAACCAGATTCTCATCAGGACTCGATCTATGGAATCTGAACTTGATAACAAGAAAGTATGCAATTTAATCTCGATGAAAAATGAATCAATCTATTATGGTTCAATTGTTAACCATAGCATAAATTTATACATTCAATCTTGTATGATGGTACACTAAAATGGGAAACAATCATTTATCATTATCAAATTGTCAACAAAAGCATGCACTTAATTTCGTATACAAGTATTCTAAGATTAGTTACAGAATTGCTCCTCTATCTAATAAATGGTTCGAATAAGCAGTTGGACACAGCTATAAACACAGATGAGACCAGAATTATAGATAAAATTAGAGAAACTAAAAGTTTATGCACTGCATATATAAACCTAGCAATTGCTACCGAATCCACTGCGAAATTACTGAATTTTTCCATTTAATATAATTATTCACAGCAGAACACAAAATTTATTCACTGCGTATAAAAACATGCCTACTCTAGAATCTTCAATCGATTTCTACCATTATTTGGTAAATCTTTGCTACTAAATAATATTATTGAATCGATTTACTAAGACTATCATGTTTCCTTCAAATCTACTGCAAACTATTGCAATATACTCTTATACTCATCATTATTTTCAAAATTCAAGATCATATCGAAAATATAATCAGAATCTTTGGATTTCAAGCACCGATCTGGTATGGCATATCAAAAATGAACATAAGTATCATGAAAATTGAAAATATTTAATGGATTAATATTTAAAATGAATATGTGTATCAGAAGAACTCAGACATTATTATTTTTAGAAAACCTCTGATTGGTGGAGAGGCAGTGATATACTCTTGCATATTTCAACTTTAAGCTGAGGCCGCACTGCTGGGTTGTTACCTGGGTGGTAGATGGTTTATCTATAAGTCATACAACATCCATAATAATGGAACAAGTAGAAAATTATCACGGCCTTCTTGATAAACCACGTCAACCATCGACCGTCCACCATCTACCCACCTGCAATGCGGCCCACTGACAGTTAACTATAGCATCTATCACCTTGATTTCAAGAAGGTCTGAAGTTTCTCTTGTCAAGAAGTCAATGTCCGACTTTGAAACAGTCGACAGAGAGGCTTGAGAGTTTCAGCCTCTTGTTACCAGCAACAGGTGATGATTATTGAACGCTCTCAAATGCTATGAATCAAGATTCTTGGAAGCGACAGTGAGTTACCATGGGGAATTCAGTTATTAACAGGTGGCTAGAAGGAAACTATCCCAGCGGACATAAAACCACTTCGCGCTTGAGTAACGTTGTCTGTCTTTGATCCGGAGAGTATTTCCGTACTTCTGGTTTCCTGAACAAGTTTTAACCGGGATATTATTTTGGGAGTTCCTAGAAGTGAGACCATACTCCACTCAATAAGTCAACCCATTCACTTATATTCACGTATTATATTTTATTCATATTTCTATTCAACAAAGATTCTGATATCAGTTTATGCATTTTTGTAATTTATACTTATGGTCGAGAGAATTATTTTAGATTGGTGGGGTTTATGATACATGTGTACCTAACTAAGTATGGATGTTTTTCTCTGGATGTTGGAGGACGATGTATTTTGAATTGATCGATTTTACCATTCATGTCCAATTACACATGTCTCATTAGGGATTGCAGTGATAGAATGTTTTGTTTGGGATCACATAATACAACACAACAAAGTCTCACACATTAATGATAAGTTTTCTTTTCCATATGCGATGGTTGAGAAATGTACATAAGCACTTTTGAGTCAAGATAACTTTCAACTATGTTTACATAGGTTCTTCATTTTTCATCTAGCTTTATTTTGATTGGAAGGGAAAAAATCTGCTCAACAAACATTTACAATGAAATATGTAACAGGCTAACACAATTTCCACTTCACGTGAACTATATAATCCAAGTACATCCACAATTTCAATCCAACTGACATTATGTTGCCTTCAAATCACAAACTGCTGTTTGATGGTTCAATCGTTGACGAAGCAAATTCGACTTGTCATCATTGTCACGCATACCCTCTAAGCTTACCACATGATTAATACAAGTAATTCCTAACAGGCATACTCGTATTAATTCAATTATCACGATTTGAACTCTGCGTTAATAATTGTAACATTGTACTCATCATTTCACTAAACTCCTGAGCTTTGGTGATGCTTACACGGGGCTCTAATCAGGGTTTCATATTGATACAGGGCTCATTTCAATCATGGCTGCATAGCGTGACAGAATAATGGACTGAGCTATGCCAAAAGCACTATCAGCAGCTAGAATGTCATCACCACAAATTTGCAGGTGGACATATTATGTGCTCCCCCAATCAAACGTTGTAATTGTCTCATTGTTGACGTGTTGTGCTTCAATCTCCAGATGAAACATTGACATTCCACATCTCTATGTATTTGCATCACATCGGATAATTATGAGCAATGATCATTCCTGAGCTACTCATTAGGTTATCAATGAATCTACCACTACTCATTGGCAGAACATGGTTACGCTAAAATTACTGATTTACTCCATCAATTAGGAAAATCAAAGTGTTTATACGTTAACAACGCACATGAAACCCCAACGACTAATACATTGTAGGAATATGCAGAAGAAAATGAAAACTTGATCTTGAGAGCTGCATAAGGAAACTCAGAACAGTTTTATCAGTCTGTTTTCAAAAATAGCGTAAATGATTTCAAGCGTATTAAACGATTATCATCAAACGCAGAGTTAGAAAATAGTAGAATAATAAGTAGTAATATGAGTAGTAGAAAATTGAATAAGAACTGTTTGAGAAGTGACTGACAATTTTAAATTTTAAAATTTACGATAATTGAATGTCAGTTACAATTGTTTGATAGTACTCTAGTGACTGAACAATCCAGAGGGAAAAAGAACTAGAAGAGTCACCATGTGAGTCACTAGGAGGAACGTGCTGAAGGAATTACGGCTTGGAAAACAATTGTTCAGTATCGACAGGGAAGAACTCCAAGCCGAGCGAATTGTTCCAGACAAATTTGATTTGTCTCCCGAGAAACAAATTACGTGTCTCATGGACCGTGCAAACAAGTCACCCAAGATAATGAATCGTACTCATCCATCTTCCAGACTCCTTGCTTTCTTTCGGTTTATTCTTCTTGACAATGCTTAAAAAGAATTGACCCAGAGATATCGTTTCAGAAAGACGTCTACGTTTCTTCAGCAGCTCAACGTTGTTGCTCTGTTTATCAATTCAATAACAATCTTGCAACTGGATCAGTGTTATAAACTGATTTATGCAGAATATCATAGCGGAACTCAAACCAGTACTTAGACTCGGAAATACTGAACAAAACCTTTTTGTAGATTATTCCGATTGTTGTAATGAATATTTTTAATGAAGGACTATCCACTTAGGACAGTAGATTTCATGTTCTTGATCATGAAAATAGTCAATAAAATTTTTAAGAAGTCATTCAACTCATTTCAACAAAATAATACTCTTATTAAAATATGCACAATGTATTATTCCTATTGGACCGAATTTCTATCAGAGCAAGAAGTTACTTAGAATGAAATCCTACAATGTTCTTCTCTGATAATATTATTGGATTACGAATCGTGATATTCATCATTGTTGAGAAATTTCTAATTTAAATAATAGGCTACCGAATTTTATTATTGAGCCACAGAAATTTAATTAATGCCTTCTTTGATCACTTTTCCCTACCAGATCACAAATAAATATAATCATTGTGATAGTCTATTCACCATGGAAAACCATGTTCAGGATGGAATGAGCCTAATAATAATTAGGATATTCCTTGTTATTCTGATTCCTTAATGAATCCACTTGCATTAAAATAAATCCATCGTAATACACGTTAAAAACGTTATATAAGTACATTGTACATACAATAATTATTTCTTGTTCACTATGAATTGCGGTATTGTTCCACTTGGTCTTTCAGTACGTATTTCCTGCTACAAAGCTGGAATCATAGTGATCCAAAGGTAACTCTGCTACTAGATTATCTCGTGGAAATCCATGACAAAATGAATACGCTATAACTTAAATCGCCAGAGAGACTTCATCCCGGAGTGTTCCATACAGATAAGGGAAATAAGGTGAGGGCACTGCATTAAACTGTATGGCTGCTGTGAGAATTTATGATGTTACGTGGAATAAAATTTTCCAACGTCATATTGAATGTCTAAAACTTGTGCGTTCAGTCCAAAGTCAATAGAGGAAAAAAGTCCTACCGTTCCGTTTCCGTGGTAATTCTTTAGTTGCTATTGCTTGATTGAATCAGCAGTCTCTCTTTGATCATATTGTCATTGTCAATAAAAAGGAATTTTTGAATGATAAAAAATATAAAATAGAGACTAGATCATGATCCCGGACCATATACATATCATAATAATGAGTATCATGAATCAGAAAATTTCACCTACATGAAATATGTTGTTGACTTCTGACAAATCTTGCGGAATTCCATGATGAAATAACGCAGTTTTTAGGTGAAGCCACTAAGCTTTTCAAACTTGGAAAATTGCATTATAACATCCCTTCATTGATATTAGTTTGTAGTTGTCAATGTTCCTAAACTATTAACAGTGGAAGATGAAATTTTATAGACTTTGCCCTTGTGCAAGATATTCGTTTAAACTAAGTTCAACCAAACGAGAGTTTAAATTGTGTTAAAGCTGCAGATGCACAGTCTTAACCAAGGATACTAGAATTCAGACCAAGCTTGGACCTGCATTAGTTAAAACTACGATTGGTTAAACTCACTCAAGACTAAGATGGTGCAATCGGGCCTAAACAATTTTGATGAACTTGTTATAGATAATCATGTTATTCTATACATAAATATTTAGTATAAAGCTTCAATGAGATGCTGCCTGTTCATAGAGTCAATTATTGACTGATAATGGTAATAACAAGCGGAGAATGCAGTGGTGCACTCGGGGTGCAAATTAGAATTACATCCGATCATGTATTTCTGCACACGTTCCATCTGATCCAATAACAGACCAGCGATTGTGGACTGCAATCCCCATAAAATTATGGAGGGGTAAGCTAGCCTTCCATTGTGTAAGCTGCACACATAAATGGCTTTATTCGGCTGAAATAGAGCCAAGATCTCGATCTAAATGCAAATATCGAGCTGAGGATTTGGAGAATGTTGTCATCACGAGCTGGTAAGAGATCACTTGAACGTGCCTGTTGATACCAGCACGTTTCCACTCTTTAAAACCAGAGGATTATATTCTGCAAATAAAAGAAACAGGATCACAGAAAGAATGAGTTATTCAAATGAATCTACTACTTGTTCTAATGTATGGAGAACCAATAATTCTAAAATGTGTTGAACTATTCAAGAATTGATAGCAACAACAGGATTGACGCACCGCATAGCACAGCCACATATTCGAAGTTTCAATGAACCTGAATTGTATTCTGAGTAGTGTAAGATATTCTGATTCCAGGTATTTCCCAGATTTTCATCATGAAAATGAGGTGGTTCAAGAGAGGTTTCTAAAAAAAGTTCGGAACGGTTCAGAAAACGTTCAGGAAAATTGGTCTCTGAAAACAGTTCAAATTAGCCAGAGATATTTTTCTTAAATTGATTCATGGCATGCAACACCAATCAATCTCCACTTCATCCATCAACAATAGAAGAAATGAACAATCATAACAGCTGAATATTACTCGTGAAAAAGGTCCTCTTGTTCCTATTCTCTTCTTATGAAGCCAATAAATAATGTTGGAGCTTGTATATGTGATAAACCAATAAATTATTTTATATGTTAATATTAAAATTAACAAAAATAAAATTTAATTTCTAAATTCAAAATTAATAAAATTTAATTTTATTATAAAAACTAATAAAATAAAATTAATTATTAGTCTATAATTATCTTATAAACTATCCCAAATAGACTTGTGACATGTGAGGATAGTCAGGCACCTGATTTCTATTGATTAGATTTGTACATTGTATATTCGGTTTATTGGGACAAAAGAACTCAATATTAATATTATCTAATATTATTCAAGCTCTGGAACAAAATGTGAAGAGCGATTTCCCAAAAGGCTTCTTTCACAAACTTCACGCATTTCACGAATACGATGTCATGCATACTGATATTCACTTATTCACACTCATACTTTCTGGGGAATAGAATTTCGTAGCCTGGAACCATGTGGAGTTGGAATCTGAAGAGACTTAGTTGGATAAATTCAATTACTGTATTCTGAATGCGGACAACATATTTATCTTGTTTGTGAGAAGTGAAAGCTCTGGAAAGGTCAACTTTAGAATAAGCTATGTTACAGAGATTACACTGAAAACACAAAAGCTTTCAGCAGAGAAGTAAGCCTGTTATGACAGGCCGTCCGTCCGTCCAGAGGAAATTCAATCTCTCAAAAGAAGAACAACCTGTTGCTTTGATTTAATTACAACGCACCCATTAGAAGCATGGAAATTTAAGTGGGGCTTCGATGACTTCTATTACGTGAATGCCTTACCAGAGTAATTTGAATGAAGCTCCTCGAGGTTTGTGATTCTGCATACTTGCCTCCTCTGTTTATTACTCTACAACGTCTAATGAATAAATTGTCTCAAATTAAATTATTCTTGGAAGTAATGAAGTGTTTGAATAGTCAATTTACTGAAATGTGCTTGAAATATGATACCTTCACATTCGTAATAAATAAGGAATATGATTCTGTGAATAGGTAAATAGGTTATTTCTTAGTGTAATGGAACTATAATAAAGCAATAATTGATAAACCATTGGTGAGCCTTAATAAATTCGCCATACTCACCTGGTCTGCCAAGCATGTAGGTATTTCATGATCATGACTAAAAATCTGGAAGATTGACTACTCCTTATCAATAACCCAATCATTTGTAGACATTGGGAGAATGGCTGCGGTTTTTCATAATAATCGTATAAATGAAGTGTATATTTTTCCAGCAATAGAACTATTCTTGTGATTATATTTATTTGATGGATCAGGTCTACATCATTATTATTTCGTTAGAGGAGCGGAGAAAAAACTCTTTCCGGAAAATTTTGAACTGGCTTTACAGGGATTTTATTAGGGAATTCAATGCTTCATTTTAAATTAGAATCGAAAGATTCAAACAATCAAAGCTCACTCATCATACAGATTTTATTTTCTCAAACTTTTGGAGCTACAAAGCATCTCTTTCTACCTTGGACTTGAAATTGTGAAAAGTGCCTGATTTCAGAAAGTTTGTTTTAGAATGTATGGATTGAGAAGCTTATGACAAGTTCAAGTAATTAGAAGTTATAAAACTCAATTCTGGCCGGTCATTGTCAACCAGTTTAGAGTGAAAAGCCAGGAGACGAGAAATTAGGATGAGTAGCATTCTGACAGTTATGAAGCAAGTTAGTTTATAAGCCATTCAAATAGGGTAGGCTTAGCCCATGTTCAGAGGGTACTTATCGGGTCTTAGAGAGAGATTTCAGCTCCCAACTAGTGCCTGGGTACACATTGTCGCTTTTCTTCAGTCTTCTTGTCTACCCTTCAAAGCTCCAACTATTAGAAAGTGATTTGATCTTCCTCAAAGCAGCAAGAACTCCAGGACAGTTTGATAATATTAAACGCTAGCCTGAAAATAACATCTGTGCTCCTCCGATATTGCTGAAGAAAGTGATTACTTACTTCAAGAGGTACTATACTCGAATATTGGAGAGAAGTTGATGACTGTTCAGCAAAAATTCATTATTCAGCCTTATACTACTTCAATTTCGAAAACAAAAATAATCATGAAATCCACTCTTAAATAACCTATTTATTCAATCGTGATGGAATGAATCTACTCTATCAATATTTAATCGATAGGTCAAAATTACCATCGTTCTTGAGTGATGAGAGTGGTGTAACCAATACAATCAGTAATGAGGTTAAAGTTGTTCTTTCATTTTTGGAGGAAAGATGCACCAATGGATAGTGATCTCTCACAATAATTGCACATGCGACGTGCAATTCATGGCAGCACCGTCATGTGCAAGCGTTATCTCGCTTACAGTTTATTAAAAATTACAATTAAATCAATAGTTTTATAGCGTGGTTCCATAGTGATTCTGAGAATTCGAATGAAAAGTGTGAGTTTTGACAGTATTCACACATTGTATATCATCTTAAGAAATTATAATGTTTTGTCTGAAAATAAGATTGTCAGATGATACATTAATGACTGGAGTTTCCTCAGTTTTACGTTTTCCGAATCCACTTACGTTTTTTTTTCTTTTCAAGTTGAAAAGATAACGAAATTCGTCAGAAACATTTATTATTTAGAAAATTGTGTTCAAGAATTGAGTGCTAAGTCTTTGCTTTATTTGGCTTCAATGGAGTGGAAAAATACACTAAATTGTAAATATTTTCTTTTGTTTTTTTGTCGACTCATCTGGCTTAGTTTCTTTTTTATTAATTTTCGAGCATTGTCCTCATTTTCATCGTATTGTCATCAATTTTCAAATATTTTCATGGAAGGGATCAAACGTACCTCATAAAAACAGATACTGTATTATGTATTCAGAAAAAACAATCAGATAACCAAAAATTGTGGATGTCTCATTCATTGAATACAATCTCTAGAATCATAGAATTAAACTCTTTCGAGTGTTACAGATAATGTTCAACCTTGGTGATCGTTCAAAAAAACCTTAAACGGTATCAAGGAATCGAAAGCAAGGAATGTAAGATAAAGATGCAGAAATGGCGTAGCCTTGTGCGGAATGCAAGCAGGGATGAGAGCTGACCACAAGGCTGGGAATTGATTTTTAGTTTTGTGCAAACGTGTCCAGGGGTTGTCTTCTTCTCCAAGTTGCCTCCGAGGTGTTGGGGATTTTCTCACCGCACCGCATAGCTGTGCACCCCACCAGACCCAAGTTTTTTCACAGTCGACATCCCTCCATTTCCGCCTTCACCACATTTAGATGTTAGTGTATTACCGTGTGAGCAGCGCTACACTCTCACAAATTCCGTAATATACTATCAATTTATTTCGAACCCGTTCTCAGATGATTGAATGAACTTATTCCTATTGAACTACAAATCTCTTTTCGCTCTGCTTTCAAGGATTATGTATTTCTCAGTCTGTATTTTATGCTATACAACTATCATATTTCGTATCCCCTCCGCAAATCTTATTGTTGACGCCATAATCGATCTCCAATGATCACTGTTCATGAAAGGATATTATATTACCTCCACATTTATTTATTTATTTTGCAAGTATTTTTACTGCTACTTGTTATCTCACATACTATGACAGTATCATAGAGTGGTTCTCATAAGTCTTGAGAAAATTATATTTGAACTTCCTCTCTATTTTCACATAATGAGATTCAGATGAATCGGTTGAAGGATACAGGTGATCATAATATAAGTTGAAAATCTTCAAGATGAATTCAGCAAAGCTCGTAAAATGATGTACACTTCCATAATTATCCAGATGAGGGTTTGATTGAAGATAAAATACGTAACTTAGGCCATACGCTCCATCCTTGTTTCAATTCAGTTCAATGAAGGTTTAAACTTTTATTATTTTGGATAAGACTACTGTTCAAACTAACGTTTTGTTGAATACAGAAAAAACGACGATAGTGCATACGAAGTTAGAGGGGGTGATTGCTTAATCTGGAAAAAATTTTCTTGGTTGTAGGAGTAGAGTTCTTTAACGTTCAAATCAAACACATGCGATAGATGCTCGACGAGACATTTATGGTGGGCGGAAAATACAGCAACCATTCACACTCCTTTCATTTATCTAGAGGAAATGTTGAAAATAAAACTCGAGCAGATGATTCAGTTTGAGGTGGGAGAGAAGAGAACAGTGATGGATGAGGAGGGCGATAGTGAGTGAGGGTCTTACTATTGACGAAGTTTCATAGGTAGGATACTCGTTCAGGGAAGAAAAGGTCTCAAGGGGCTTTGCAGAGGAGGTAGAAGATACAGGGCAGACAAGAAGTGATATTTATCTAAGCCGAGCACGGGCAGATTTCAGGGCGAAGCAAGGCTGTCGGTGGAAAGAAGAGGCATCGTATAAAAAGGTGGCATATCTTATCTTAGATTGTGAAGTGGGCTCCCTAAAGAGGAAGCAAAGGCGTCAGCCAACTCTCCTCTAATATCCGCTTTCTTTTCTTCTTGGCATGGCGTGACTCAAGCAAGATATCGGAAAACAGATCTGGAAATAAATTGAAACAGTTTGACGGCCCACTGAATTCGAGACGAGCATTTGTCAATTCAGTTCTTTGGCGCTTGATGAGGCACATCAATGTCTGACAATTCCCCCATACGCCATCTACAATTATTTTCTTTTCTTGACCAGAACTCTGTCCCACGGCGATTCATACCCAGAATTATTTAATTATTCTGACCTCTGTCACTGACCATTGCACCAAGAACCGCAACCTGAACAACAAAAAACACTCTGTATAGACAAATTCGAAACTAATAAATTTTTTACAGAAAATTCTTTAACAATGCGAACCATATGATTGAGATTTATATTTTAAAACATTTTTATGATGGATTTTTCATCCACCATCGTTCAAGTTGTCTACCCTCAAGCACTACAAGTTTTCCGCCCATTTAGTTATATTAGTAATGTTTTGATCAATCATTATTAGGAACTATCTTATGAGCGAACTATTGAGAAGTTTTCATGTGGAAGATTGGACAAAATATTAATGAATCTTATATTTATATTATGAATAATATAATACGTCATATCATATCGTCTAGTTGCTTTGTTTTGTGAATCTTCAGATAAGACTCACAAACAAAGTTCTTAGTAGTGCACTCACCAATAGAATATTTCTATGATTTTAGATTTTCAATGTAAATAAAACATTTCTCCTTTTGTGCATCTTCAAATTCACAGTTCTCTTAGTATTTGATGAGTTTCTAACAATACGTTGTGGTATACTACACTAGTTTAGTATTGAGTATTGAGTATTGATGCATCAGTTAAAACGGTTTTCGAGTACCAGAATAACTCCGATAAAGCTTTGAATGAAGAAAGTTTTAAAAGACACAGCAGAGTTGTACTAGAAAGCATGAAACTTCCCCACGCAGTGTATTTTTCGAGTTCATCATCATTGACTTTCTGCCACTCTGAGGGTAATTAGGGATGTGATTCCCTTTCAACAGTATCAGCACAATGATGCAACTCCATACTGGATTATTACGTTTTTTGCCAGGCGAGATGCTGAAATGCACAAACATTTGCATCATATATGTATGGAAGCTCTCTCCACGAACAGCTCAACTGATGGAGGAGTTCGTTTGCGACAGGAAAAATTTGAATAAAACTGGGAATGGGAATTCAGGTTTTTCTTGCAGCCTATGGGAATCCACGATGCTGGGAAAACCTATGAATAACTTCTGTAGCTGGTAACTTCTTATCATAACTTCAAATAGCGAGATAACTAGACAAGAACTATTATAGTGATTTCATTCAACTATTCAAATTCTAGTCTTATTATGTTGATGGAATGGTGGGATAATTTTCTCTGCAAAACATTTTCTCAAAAATAATCCAAAAATGCATTCTGTGTGTTTCAAAACGATAACTTTCCACGAGTAATTCATCCAAACACAAATAAAAACTATATCAATAGACAATTGAAGACCTCCAATGAAGCTTGGAAATGACGATGTTATAATCGTCATTCAATGTAACTTTTTCAATATGGTTTGAACAAAGGTCTTCACTATGAATCTTGATTCATAGTGGTTATGAGTTGTAGTAGTAATAGCTTGTAGTTATGAAGTACCAAGTAATAGTTTGGCAGCTCGGAATAATGCAGTATTTTATTTATGTGATAATAATTAATGATTCTCAAATGCGAATTTAACGGGTGATACTGATAGTGTGATAATAATGTATCGGTATAGCGACACAACCACCCTGCAATGATGATAAAGCAATTCAGAATGACGCTTGTAAACTTTTAAGTTCACTTTGAAGTTTCCTGCAACTTGTATGAGAAACGATATAAGGCAAGTTCGTGACTCCTCGGAAAAGCTTCTCCATGATTTATCTTACCGCATAGGAGACAAGTAAATTACGGTTTAACGCAGTTAACGTGATCAGAGGAGAAACTAATATTCTCCCAGCGCCACTGAATATTGGCGTTACTCCACCACGCTGCAATTAGGCCACATTCTTCCGTAAAAACTTTTCCAGCAAATATTCAACTTGTGGAACTCGTGTATGTAGGTATTTGCTGATTTTCATGCAACAAGCTTGTTTGCAAGTTTCTAGGGCACTAGGACTCTGTTTCTCAGGGTAACTTTCTCAGCATTCTATTCGTGATGATCGAAATTTAAGATGGCATTTTTGTTTTGATGGTAGAAATATTGGAGGAACTGTACTTCAAGTAACACATAGATCGATCTATACAGCAAATAAACAATAATTGAAAAAATAAAACTTTAATTATGATGGAAAGATACTTCAAATCTTAAGAGAATCATTAAAGAAATCCATCACGAACAGAATAAAAAAAAAGGATGTAAATAATTCTAGTTATACTCGTATATTGAATTCGATGAAATTAGTAATTATGATGATAAAGACAATTACTTTATTCCTTCAATGGCGGGCCAAACTTGGAAGACTGGTAAAAGTGAGACAGTTACGAAATTGACAGCTGTGACAGTGAGATAGTTGAAGAGTGGCACTCAAATAAAAGCAATGAATGATATTATGAGAAACTCCCGATTAATTACCATTGTTGAGACATAGTAATATTAAACTGGTGTTTCTCTCAAGAAACTCTTGCTTGCCTTTGATATATAAACAGCTTACAAAACAAACTATAGACATTTTGACTTGATTTTATCAGCTGAATGACATTCCTCAAATGGATGAATTTAGGTGAGTCATCATGCATCCTGCATCACAACTTATCCAACATCTTGAGAAGAGCTTACCTACAAAGAAGTAGGCAGTGGAAGAATATAGGTTTAATAGAGATCAAAAGAAAGAACTCAATTGAATTCCACATGGGAATTTTCTCTCATGACATGAATGACAGGCTTACAACCATTTCCTTTTACAGTAGAGAAAGTCTGGGCAGAAAAATGACAAGGGTTATGCTCCAAAAGGATACTTGGGAGATCTCAAAAAAAAATGTGTGGGTCATTCATGTGTGAATTGATGATTTCATCCAGAGTGGTGGGAAAAATGAGACGTCAACAATAATTGTTTTGCTGTTACCAAGAACAAAATATCTTAATAGTATGCCAAATCTAATTGTTGAGAAAATACGTCATGGTCTATCATTTCTGCATCATCGTTATCTTAAACCTCAATTTTCTGTCATTTAGGTCTGTATACTCCACGTTAGACTAAGTTTAGACTAAGTCTAACAAAACGTAGTTTTAGCTTGGTTTGAACTATACTTGAATTATACTAAAAACTGAAAATCTTGGTTTAAACTAAGATGATGCACTTGGGCCTAACAGAGCTAGAAATAGAATACTGTTCACGTGTTCAGATCATAATGTTCAATATTCATTCATTCATTAATACACAAATCATGACAATTAATTTTATTTTCTTTGTGATTATTATTTTAAGTAGAAGTTTTTAGTTGGTCAATGGTATTTTACCAACTAGACATTAATAACAGTAATCTAAACAATAGCGAACTGTACAATATATGAGTAATAACATGACCTGTAATGTATATATCAACATTTGTAGTTTATGTAGAATTGTACATCTAAAGAGTAGCAAATCGATTGATATCATTTTCAATTTTAGTATATTCTAATGAGAGTTGGAAGCTAATAGCGTGTTATCAACAGTAGTTGTGATTTATAGTGGTTGAAATGCGCGCTGCTACCGTCGAGCCAAATGTATCATAGAGGAAAATGTTATTAATGAAAAGAATGGAAAGAGTGCGGTGTGCGGTAGTGATAGTTGGCATAGCGGTGCTGTGGGTCTACTCTCGAATTGGCTGCTATCATCAGGCCAGAGGAGGATCTGCGGGTGACAAAAACCAAGATTTATGTATAAAGCTACCCTCAACGAGAATTCCTGCTGATGTTTGTGCTCGGCTTTCTCTGCAATATATTCATCTCTTTTTCTCGCCAAATTTCATTGCAACCATCTCTCTTGCTCTTATGTCATTCCTTCTCAACCACGCTTTTCACTTGCACACTGTCCTACATTCTCTCTCTTCTCATCTCTTCATCCTCATAAATATTGTACATCTCGCCATTCCTTCTTGCCGCGCCGCACTTGAGCTTTTTCTACTGCCTCATCACGCTATTCAGTTCTTGATTAGTTGTCCGACTTGGTTGGCTCTCGTGGTTTTGTCAATTCAAATTGATAAGACGAAAAAACTGCGAAAACACAGATTCGCTATCTGTAGTTACAGCTCATCAAATTGACTTCTTGATTCATTCCGTGTCCCCTGCTCGTATTTTATTAAAATCACTCTGTGAATCACTGACTTTTGTTTTCAAATGGGTAACTTTGACAAGATTACCATTCATTTTTTATAGAATGCGACATGGGAAATGAGATGAGTTGAAAATATAGCATCTATATGATAATTTATTCCGAACCACATTTTAAGTATTCCACATTTTTTATTACATTATTATTTCTCCTCGTTATCCCCCAATCACATACATTCAATACCCCAATACATAAGTTACATTCTCCTCTTCTAAGCTATTTTGAATATAAGTAACCGATTTTCCGAATACAATAACCGAATTAATGGATGTAATATTAAATATATGGATTCAAATGGATATTAAATTGAATATAATTGATATTGATAACTCAGCATCATAACAGTAGTTCTTGATCTATTATCTCAGCATTTCAGCATCTAGTATCTCATGCTCACGCTTTAGTGTGTGCTTGCGCTCTTTATTTTCCACTTCAGGTTCTACGTCACTAGAATTTACTGTCTTAGCTCCAACATCCTTAAAGACATAGTAGCTTACTGACTTGTTCGATATGATTTTCAAGTTTCTCAAATCTTTATGCAGTTGAATTTCACCCAGCTCACCTTTTGTGGTTTTTATTCCAATGCAAAACATTTTTCAAGCTAGTTTGTAGCACAACTCTAGGAAAATTTCATTATTATCAATATTTCAGTTGTTAAATTCAAATAAACGGAAGATTGGAGTAAATAAGATTTTATAAGAAAAATAATGTCTCTCTTCAATTATACAAAATTATTCGGGAAAAATAGCATTTTAATTAGATTGATAATTGGAATAATATTAATAATAATATCACTGGATGAAATTCGATTTATTCACGCATCCTGTAGCATCAGCTATTTAAGGGAGAATTTTGTTCAGGAAGCATCGCTTTGACAAGCCATCCGCTTCTATTCAGAGATGCGAGAGTGTTTATTTGAAAAGCTTTCAGGAATTTTCGGTGTCGGCTCTTCTAGATTCGTTACGTTATAACTTTGTGGGGAAAATTGTTCCATGATTGAATTCTGGGTGCCTTTTTGAAAGGTGTGTCTCTCCTTGCCTGTTGAGCAGTGACTGACTAGCTGGGTATTTGGAGAAATACTAGCTGGGAAAATGTTGATCGTTTTATTCCCATACGTTTCTCTCACCACCAATAAAGATGTTCCACGTGACACATGATTCTACAACACGTAGTTTTTATATGACTCCAATAAATTCCGATACGATTTTTCTGAATGAATGTTAAATTTGTAATAATTTAAACTGTTTGGACGAATGCCTTTTTTTTACTTGATTGAAGTAGTCAATGACTCTTGGCCCAAAAATAAATCCGTTTTTTTTTTCAAAAATACTGTGTAATGCTGGTAGGCTTGCATCAACCAGTATCAACTGTCTTTCCTACTTATCATTGTACTTTTCCTGGATTAGAATTTATTTCGCTTTGTGCAAACCAGCATAAGCAATTGACCATTAAATTTATTTCGTGACTATGCAATAGAGGGGAGCAACAAAGATCTCAATATTTAAATATTCATTATTATCAATATTTCAGTTGTTAAAATTCAAATAAACGGAAGATTGGAGTAAATAAGATTTTATAAGAAAAATAATGTCTCTCTTCAATTATACAAAATTATTCGGGAATAATATTGATAATAGCATTTCAATTAGATTAATAATTATAATAATATTGTTATCTCTGCTTTGATTCAAACATACCTCAAAATTGCTGGACACTCAATTCTACTCCCTATGTTGATAAAGGTATATAGTTAAGTAGCTTACTTGTTATTTAAATATACTTGTTAAGATAGCTTTGTATATTTAAAGTTGGGTAGCTTATTCAGCATCAGAGTAAAGCTCATTCCGGATAGTTAATATCAGTTGTAACACTTGTGACCGTGCAAACAGAGTGTTCAAACAAAGCTGGAACAAAATGGAGAAATGATGTGGAGGTTGTGTAGTATGAAAGCATAACAGTAACTGGAAATATCAATATTTGTTCATTCAGTGGTTGTGCGACATTTACAATAGTAATCATATATTTGCTTTGCCCGCATGAAGCTTCGCCCAGTCTTTGAAGTAGGCTACACACTGATTCAGTGACAGCAGCCACAAGCAACGATTTGTTCAAAAGAGCATGACAGTGCTTGATGCCAATTTAAAAACAAGCAAAATTTTATTGAGAAGGGAATGTTTCGCATTTCAGTTCATGAAACAGAAATGTCCTCAGGAAAAGTCTTATCACAATTTAGTACATCATTTGTACATGCTTGTGCTTATACTAGTTGTAGGCCAATTGCACATTTAACACTAGAAGTTTTATAATTATTTCCCATCCATAATATTGATAGTTGTAATATTACAGTGTATATTATAGTTTATATTTAAGCGCCGGTCTGATAAGGTTCCTGGATCAAATTATGTTGTATTATAGTTCACCAATAATATTGTATACTAAGATAGTCATGATATTACTATATTACTATGATTCTGCAATCGTGTGCTCGTATTCACAATTAATTGCGGATCAACACTTACACTGATTAACTTGGATTTGTTCATGTTAGGCTCAGCGCCCACGGAGCAACTGCTATCTGACTGCAGTCGCAAACCCAGCATTGCCAGATACCATTGGCTGTTTTTCGGGTAATCGGGTAATCTAACCTATCAGCCAATACAATTTGGCAACGCTGAGTTTGCGACTACAGTCAGATAGCAGCTGCTCCGTGGGCGCTGGACCTAAGTTGCAATATGAAACTCCTCGCTGATATACCAGAGAATATTCATATTCATATAATTTCTTCTTTCTCTCTACATTAAGAATAACATTTCTCTACAATTATTATTTTGATTATTTGGATGAATGAATCGCTCTTACATTCCATGTAACACCATATTTAATGGAACTCCTGGCCTGTTATTTTTGTAATTATTTCGAAGATCATTAGTGGCAGTGATGAACGACCAACGATGATTCCCTTTCAAGGGCTAGACAGAGAGCCGGAAATATTGCGGCCTCTCTCATGTCAGACATATTAATAATAAATACAAGATGAATGACAGTCATGATGTGATGTTATAAAATTTAGGAGAAGAATTTCCTACTCGCAACGGGCTTCTCCCACACCGACGATGATTGATTACTCTCTGGAAGGCAGTTTTTACTGCTGTGATGGAGTGGAAGAAACACACGTACTCCATATTTGCGAAAATGCACGCTGCGTGCCACGATCAGGCTGTTCAGTTCAAACCACTCGACCTTAACTTTGCTCTTCTCGATGTGCAAAAAACGCATTTGGGTCGGATCAGTTTCTTGAATATGCGTCAATCTGTTACCACTCAACGTTGCCTACGTAGAGAATTCTCTATCATAGCTTTCAATCTTTTCATTTCCCAACCTAGCCACGATAACAACCCTTTTACTGCACATAGAACTGAAGAACATGAACATAGAACATGGTATTTGGAGAGTAAATTATAGTTATTATTTTATTCTGGTCTTAGTATTCTCCCACAGGTGACAGTATAACTGAAAGCGGTAATAGAGAAACAAACCATATATTTTTTCTAGGGTGATCAGAAAGTGTAGTATTATTTATTTCTATAATGCATTCAACTACATTACAAAGCTTCGCTAGAAACTCGCTAAAAACTAATGAGCTCGCTAGAAACTAGATGAACTAGAAGTACTAAACAACATTATTAATTTATAGTAAATCCTAGTTGTAGTACAGTACTAAAGATAGTTTCAGTTGTTCAAACAAATTTAATTTAAAAAATGTTGATTGAATAATCCATTTTTTCCCAAGAAATTAATATTTCAATTGAGTTATGTTGCTGAATAGATGAATGTTGAATTCACGTCCATGAAAAAATCAATCTCATTCTCCTTTGAGTCTTGATAGACTAGGCTTGATTGTTTTAGTATTTAAATTTATCAAAGTTGATTCGCCTACACCAAAACCCCACTTGCTATAATTCTTCTGTGCTTCAATTTTGATATCAATCTTCGTGAAGCTTTTGGCTTTTCAATTTTCACGATTAAATTGCGGACCGTGCTGTTGATGTCTACTTGTGTTGAATTCTTATGTTAAGCATTGATTGACATGCTTGTTTACAATGTGAATTTTTACTTGACAAAGCTACACCCACAGACCTTATTCAATATTTGACTTACTACAGAAAATTGCTTCATTAACTGAAGACTTAATTTGGAATATGCCACAACATGTCATTCTGAGAGCTATTTAAATAATTTCGCAAGAATCCGCCAAGCTGTCAGTTCAATTCATTACAGACGATCAATGAAGATTATACCAAGCAATACACTAATGAGACAGGCAACCAATTATGTAATTTGACAGGTCAGGGATTCCCAGAAATTTCTACATAGGGCGTTTGGAAACTATTGATTATCACTCCAACAATTATTCCAACATCCATGTTTGATTACGTTGAACTTTTCAACATCTGTTTTCAAAGGAATCTCCTATTAACAGAATGTAATTCACTGACTAATTAGATCCATCCTTGACGAGTTACAGAACACCACACAAATTCCAACTAGTAAACTTGAATACACTTGTACACTAGTATAATGTAAACTTGACAAGCAACACTCCTAGTGCACTCAATTGCTTATGAGAAACTATTTGTTTCAATTATCTTACAGTTGTCTTCCAGAAAGTTTCCGAGATCTTGTTCAAACTCATTTTAGATAAATTAGAAATGTATGAAAATTGATTCACTTATTGGGATCTTTCAAATTTCATAGTTGGTGTATAATTTTTGTCTGATTATGCCATTCACACTCCAATCACTCAAAAACTTCATTCACACTCGAAAAAAGCCATCTTCGATTGTACTCTCAATTGTTCTAAAGAGTGGAGCAAATAGAAAATGGTTATTGATGTTTAGTGGAAATAGCTTTCCAATTTTAAAATATGTTTGTTTTTTGTTGCAGGTGTGGATATTTGGCGACCTGTGGTGCTCAGCATGGCTAGCACTGGACGTGTGGATGTGCACGGCGTCAATCCTGAACCTGTGCGCCATTTCGTTAGACCGATACGTGGCTGTGACCAGACCAGTCACCTATCCCAGCATCATGTCCATGGGCAGGGCGAAAATCCTCATAGCAGCAGTCTGGGTTCTCAGCTTCGTCATCTGCTTTCCACCGCTAGTAGGGTGGAAAGACAAGGAGAGCGTGCCTCCCACGATTGCGCCTGAAGACCCGCCCTGTCCGTGGATTTGTGAACTCACAAATGAGACCGGCTACGTTGTCTACTCAGCCATGGGCTCCTTCTACATACCAATGTTCGTGATGCTGTTCTTCTATTGGAGGATATATAGAGCGGCGGTGCAGACAACCAGAGCCATAAACCAAGGATTCAGAACGACCAAGGGATCAAAGCTGATGGGCAGTCGGTTTGACGAGCAGAGACTGACGCTGAGGATTCACCGAGGCCGAGGCTCAGTCATGCAGGGCAGCAGTGGCAGCAACAGCAACAGTACAGCCACCACTACCACAAACAGTGCTGCCAATAGTGTGTCCAATTCGCCCAGAAACTATAGGCGACCACATGAGAAAATAAAAATTAGTGTTAGTTATCCTAGCAGTGATGCAATTAATGCCGTTGCCAATCAAAACAGTTCTCCTGGTGGGTCATTCTCTTCATCGTCGCCTCCATCATGCAGCTCTCAGCCAGGTGCAAGTGGAGGCCTGTACGCAGTGCATTACTCGGGATCGGAGACCAGCACAATATTCAGATCGCGCGACCATTTGCGTGTGACGGGGGGCCGCCTGGCCGCCCAGCAGCCGCACTCGCACCGCAGGGGACGACGAGCCAGCAGCAGCCCCGAGTCCACGTCGCGGCCCCGTCTGCTCGGCGATCCTCTCTCCGTCACGCTCGCCAAGGACTTGTCGCCATCCCCCACCAACGAGGACAACCAACCTCCTGGCTCAAAGCCAAAACTCATATCCAGGATGGGCAAACGAAATATAAAAGCTCAAGTGAAAAGGTTTCGTATGGAAACCAAAGCTGCCAAGACTTTAGGAATTATTGTGGGAGGTTTCATTTTTTGTTGGCTTCCATTCTTCACCATGTACTTGATACGAGCTTTTTGCATAGAATGCATCAATTCTGTGCTATTTTCAGTCATGTTCTGGCTGGGCTACTGTAACTCGGCTATCAACCCATGTATATATGCACTGTTTAGTAAAGACTTTAGATTCGCGTTTAAGAGGATAATTTGTAGATGTTTCTGTGTGAAAGAGGTGCGAAGGAGGAGCTCGAGGTACCACAGGAGGGGCTCGGATGGGTCGCAGATAGCGGGTGCGAAGAGCGGTCGTTCGGCGTCTTACAACCATGATCCGTCCTCGCAGCCGGCGAAGAACTCGCTCGGCGATAACAGCGACCCCGACAACGAGCCCTGCTCCGACTCCAGATGACCCTCGCACAACTCGAGGACCCTGGCCGACATGGTCATTGGCCTGGTCAACTGGTCCAATGCGCTGCCTGCTGCCGCTGCCGCCAAGGTCTGAAGAGTGCTTACTGCTGCTGCTGCTGCTGCTGCTTCTAACATGTCTAGACGCAAATGCTTAACATAAATGATTACCATGTAATAACACATTATTGGCAGGAAACTATCACATTATTGTAACAGAGATATTTTTCCTTAATATGTATAGCAATGAGCCTGTCACATGACAAAATGTTAGCTGAGAAAAATAGTAATAGCATTAAGAGTTGTTGTAATATTTATTTTATATAAGGTTATTAATAAATAATGTATATTTCTAATCTGTAAGCTTGTCCTGAACTACTAATAGTAATGTAAATCCTTATGAAATTAACAATATTGACTTGACCATTCTCTTTCCAACACAGATTGGATATTAGAAGAATCAATTTCATTCGAGTCTAAGAAGCAAACAGTTTGTCTTGAAAATCATGTATCAACCAATAGAACGCATTCACATGGAATGATTTGTTAATCACAATCATTACCATGCACATTGATCTCATCAACAATGAGCACTATTTTCCATTTAAAAATTTCAAACTGATGGTTGAAATAAATCCATATCAAAGAAACTTTAATAGTCATTATCTGACTTTTCAATCACTACTAGAGAGTCAGGGATCTATTACTTTATTTCAAAAAGTAAGTATCATAACAATAAATGAATCACAAAATTCGATGCTGTTGACAAAGTTCAACTAAAGCATGTAGGCCTACCAATAATACAAAAATGTCCTATGTAAGAAAAGTATAATAATTCACATGATCGACATAGATCTTGTAGACTTTCATTCAACTATCAATGTATTTTTGTATTGTTTGGAAAAGAAAGTAATTTTACTTTGAAATTTACAACTTTAGACTCCTTATCATTGCCTCTATGATATGCAACAAAGCTCTCTGTGCTCTTTGGATGCCGATTTCCTTAATAGCAAAGTTCGAATCTTATAATCTTGTCAATGTATTATCATTATTCATAATTCATAACGTTATAATAAGTTCAAAATGCATAGCTATCAATATCCACACACTATCGGTTTACGTTGACATAAGGCTTGATCTTACTGTTTTCAATAATTCACCTAAGAAGTATTATATCTAGAGAGTCAAGGGTAACTTAAGGATAAATCATTAAATTAATAAAAAAAACTACATGCCAAGTTGTATTTTAAAATGTTCGAGATTTTTTATTGATTGACGGCACTCAAAATTAGCACTGTATAGTAACTATTAACTGTTAATTCTTTATTTTTTAGAATGAGTAGATGAATAAGGGATTTTTTTAATTCAACTATATGCTTATGTTAATTGAATGATATTTTCATTTTGACTCTGTGTTAAGTCTATTGATAACATTTTTGTTTGACAAGAACTTGATAGACAAATATTGTCTGATGACTTTCAAGAATTGACTTTCAAGAACCAAAATATATAGAACATCACTATAAGCATATCTATTGAAATAAATTAATGACATTTCAAAACATGCGTTAAAATCACAATTCATCAAGTCTACATCTTTTGTAGCAAGACAAGTTACATATTTACAAAAGTCTCATTTAAAAAGACTTTCATATCTTGAGCATTGAGTACGGTAAGATTCTAGTCCAATATTAGAGTGAAAATATCATTAAGTCTCAATAAACTTCCACGATTGAGAGCTTCCCTCATATCTAGTCTTTCTCCAACACTTCAACAGAGATTATTTTTTTAAGCCTGAAGAATTCATAATTAGTTATGATTATCACTAGAAATATCGTTGTCATGTCAATAAAAGCCCAATGGTGTAATAATAATCATAATTGAAAAGCTTGTGATATATACAGTATATTATTTTGTAATGATGTGTATCTAAGCTTAGCATAGTTTTAGTAATTGTAATTCTTATTTTTGTAATTGTTTTGTTTTTCTTGTAGAATTATTGTCGATTATCCCATTGTAAATAGAAATTACTCATTTTTGAAAATTGATCTATGAATTACCTTCAAACTTATGAATATCTATGACAGTAAAGTTTGATAAATAATCAAATTGATCCATCTCGAATTTTGATTATTTAACATTCTAATTTTTAACAAGAATAAGGAAATGAGCTATTAATTATTGAATAGCTTGAAGTTTATCGACATGAACAATCTTCTATTTTCATGAGAATTTTCTGTAGAGTAAAAACTTAATGGAACCAAGGTTCGTTCTTCAAGAATGCTTGATATACGCAATACATCATGTTCTAGTCAAATCAGTAACAATTATTGCAAATAACTAATAACTGATATCGCTCGAAAGTTTCCTAGTTCCACGAAATAACATTAATTCAAATCAAAGGATAATGGTTTGGTGTTTGAATCTTGGAACGACACATATTAGGCTTTCAATATCCCTAATTGTAGAAAATATAACCATCTGTTTCCATATACACACTAAAATCACTTAATAAGTGAGAATATACTCACAAACTACTGTTTTTATTATCATTTCGCAGTGCTGTGCTGCATCATCAGAACACGTTTTAACACGTGTAGATGTAAAAACGTGTTCTGATGTTGCAGCACAGCACTGCGAAACGATCATAAACACATTAGTTTGTGAGAATATTCTTACTTATTAAGTGATTTTTAGTGTCTATATTTAATATGAGAAAAGAAGATGGATCCACAACAATTGAAAATCTGTTTTAAGTTGCGAATAATCAAATGCAAATATTAAAATCTAACATACTTTGGTTACCGTACATAATTATATTTTGTTATAACTGCTTTCAAAATATCATTTGGAAAATGCTTTCAAAAACTGTATAAAGAATAATGAGATTCATGTTAATACACCTAACATTTTACAGAGTATTAAAATGAACATCACAAACATAAGAAAATAATACTACAAACTATTATTGTATATGTGCTCAGTCAATATTATCTTGAAATAGATTTAGTGGGGCCCTTAATGATACTGTTAATGAGATTTCTAAACACTGGTTGAAAATATTACTGTTAAATTAATATTCTGATAACCAAATCTACTACTTCACCCCATTGCTCATTTCCTCATACCATGCACATACTAATTTTCAACCTGATATGCCACTAATAAATCAAGCAGTCGGATCCACAAAGTAGCCGTGTTATGCACATGGAGGGTGTAATTTAACTGGTCACCTTGTTATGCGTTATCGCAACCCCCGTTCTAAACATGGTTCGAGCCAATTACACGAACAAGCCTGGAATGTCATGGCCTTGCTTTTTCCACACGCTTGCAAGGTTGAATTTTTAGCTATTAAAAATTGATGCTGTGTCGCAGCTTGAATCGTTCTATTTATGAAGCATTTGAGCTTTCAAAGTAGTCATGTTTTTTGCTTCCCCGTAGAGAAAACTTCTTATTACCAGCCCATATAGTTTCAAGCAGAAGTTCGCCTGAGTAGTTGGAAAAGAGAAGTGCAGGAAAAATGCCAGTGGTGTTGTGGGAAGTGGCCTTCAGAAGAGCACCTGTCCGTTCCAGGAGCAAGAGTCTAGTCGAGTAGCTGAGGAAAGATGAGTTCTCCACTCTGGAAAAGCGCATTTCCATTAGGTTATTGGGGTAGGGCTCCTTGCTTCCATCACTCTCCTCACCATTCATGAGATAATGATTACATCTCACCCAGACACTTCAGCAGCCTTTCATTTTTGTTCCCGAACATAAAATAAATTTTCCAACTATAAAATTTCTCCAATCGAAAAATTGCATGATTCAATTGTTTATAAAAAACGAATGACTGGACGTGAAGTAAAATAAAGTTGTTCATAATTTTCCTAGAAAAAGGGAAAGTTCAAGTACGATAATTATTATGCTTTTTCAAAACACAGATCTAAATTTTTATTGATCTCGATTAAGGTTGAATTGAAGAAATCTCATTTTTCCAGTCTATTGTTATCATGAAGATGAGCGAATTCATGGAAGAATGTTCTCATTTTCAAGATAAATAAATAATTCATGTCATCGCAGTTTATATAAGTTTCTTATTGATGCAAATTTCAATAAACATCTCTCAAAGCGTAATTTGGAAGATGCAGAATGTGAAGAATAGTAACATTGATTGAAATTCTCGCATTATTCAACATTTTTTGTTTGTAAAATCGGCTGTGTCCTTGTGCAAAATTTTAACCAAAGTATTCAATCAACTCAAGCTAAAATGAGTATTCATGAACATTCAACTTTCAACTCTCTAGAAACTATTGAGAAAGTTATGTACAGTATATCCATATATAACTCGGAGAGTCAATTGTTGAGTTAATAGAGCTTTACTCGGTAAGATGGTCAACGAGTTCCAAAAAGCAACTTGAACTTTCAACTCTTCAACAGTTTTCATATTCAATGTATATTGAATAAAAACAACTGTCATTACATCATATCTGTATCTTCGAAAAATAGTTGAAGTTACTATTCTTATAATTTATTGAAGCTCCATTACGAAATAATTTTGAACATGATAAAAAAACTTATGGAAGAATGTTTCCACACTCGCAGCTATTACACCATCAGAAAAAAAGTGTTGTTCAATGAACGTGTAGAGCGGATGTATGTTTTGCTACACCGCTCTTGGACTTACATCTGGAACATCGATTGTAAAGGATAGATTCAAGAGGAAAAGCTTTATTTTGTCTCATTTCTCTGCAGATCTGTCGAGA
The DNA here is from genome assembly GCA_017141395.1 of Laodelphax striatellus. Lineage (NCBI taxonomy): Eukaryota > Metazoa > Arthropoda > Insecta > Hemiptera > Delphacidae > Laodelphax > Laodelphax striatellus. Next base: position 46,453,397 of record CM029532.1, on the reverse strand, counting down.
CCTTTTGTTACCTCCTTTACACGTCCTCTTCTGAAACAGATATATATATCTTTATAATATACAGTATTTCATATATACGACAGAGCTTTACATCCGGGCTGAGTACTGTCACTGATTCTGAAAGCTCGCATTTTGTTTTTGAAGAGAACTCTCTCGTCTCCCTCAAGTACAAACCTGTTCGTTCCAAAACACGAGCAAGCAAAGACTTTTTAAAGACCTAGCACACACGTGAAGACAACTTCAACTCAGACCCACTCATTCAAAAACCAGCATTATTGGATTCACAGAACTTTCCAATGTCAATTAAATGCTCATTGTTACAAGTTGGAGAGAATTGAGTTAGGAAATTCCCATGAAATGAGATATGCAAATGTCAGTAATCCACTGGCTTGTGAATTGTTACTCTAGAGTGAATAGATGTTTCATAAAGCCAAATTGATTAGTACGGTACACTCCCCAGTTACTCTCAGTGACTAAAAATAAAATTAAAACTAGAGAATAGATTATATTATCAATAATTAATAAATGAGGCTATAAAAAATAACTCTTATTCATTTACCAAAAAATACTCTACGCCCAACATATTGGATTCACTAAGTTGTTAAAATAATCTGTGATTTTGAAACGCTTGAAACTGAGGTAGAAATAAATTCAACCCAGAATCTAAATCAATTTTTTTCAAAGCTTTGCAGAAACTCTCGAGGATCACGGACCAGAAGGAATTAAGATACATAACTACTTTATTCGAAGAACAGAACTGATACAGAAGTCAGATACAGAATTCAAATTCCAATTCAATCAACTCAAGCAGTTTTTAGACACTTTCAATCTTGACAAAATTATTAATGACAAGTCATGCTTGGTCCAATAGGAAATTATTGGATTGATTTAAAGTATGAGCAGAATTAAAGTTGTGAATCTAATTGCAAAGAAAAATACATTGATAGTGGATAACTCTTCATGTATCTCATTCAAATAGCATATCAATATTACCTTATGACACATCCCAAAGAAACATTCATCCCATAATTCACATTCAATTACAATATTCTTCATTGTTGAACAGTCTATTATCAAAATTCTTGAGCTAAATAAATGTGAGTAATCAATACTGTTTTCATGAAATCGATACAGAATGTATTTGACCTAGATAAAATTCATTATATAAAAATATTCAATAATGATAACAATAAATACTTCAATAACAGGGACTAACCATTCTGTCCTTATAAACTTATTCTCAACTTATTCCATACAGGTACCTATTATGATGGGAATTATGCTTTCTGAGCTTCACAGATTTTAGAATGGAAAAGTAGGGGTAAAACTTTGTTATAGAGAGGAAAAGATTGGATTTTTTTCCATTTATAACGGAGATGGCTCTTGCGAGTCAGTGACCAGTTTTCGTGGAAAAACGTTGTCCGTGGTAAGCCCTTTGCACATAATACAGCTTTCTTCTCAAAATCCTTCAAACTTTATACGCTACATGGCTATATATGGCAAGAAAAAAATCTAGGAACTCAATTTCTCCTAAATTTTCACCATATTTCTTCACTATTATCTCTAAATATGAGTATTCGACCGACAATTCAGCTTTGCAACTATTCCCAACTACACGAATGTTATATGTTCACATTATTATATTTTCCGTATTAAAATATTAATCAAATCCATATTTATGAAACATTTTTAATGCTAATCTCATTATTATATTTCAAAATTTGTAAATTAATAAAGAATTCTTTTAAGAACTTCTCGAGTAATATATTCATTCAGTTGTAAGATATACTTGATCTGTAATTTCCTATTTTCTATAATACATCCTAAATAATATATAATGTTCAGATCAATCTATCAAACTATTCAAATCATTATATAAATAATATTATTATAGAATAATTTTATTTTTTTAATTGGTTCAATGCATGAATCTACTCTCACACTAGTTAATCATATTATTACATCTATTCAGTATTATACAATTTTTATAAATATCAGTTGATTTCAAATGTATCATATCAAAGAAAAAGCGAGATAATTCTAAATGACATTATTGTATGATATAAATATCCCAACATTTTTTGACCATTTAGTAGAACAAAATGATTGTAAATAACAATTACTTCAACTTACAACTTCTAATTAGAACCTTTCACTCTCTACCAATAATGTGAACATGGATTAGAATTTTAATTGGAAGATAGAAGGAGATGGGATATTGAAACTTTTCAATTGCTTTTTAAATCATAATAATTTATTGAACGAAATTAAATTTTTTACATTTTTATTGGCATGTCATTTATTACATTCTTGTACATGACAAAACTTGAAGGTAGGCTATTTCGGATAAGCAGCATTGAAAGAGGATTTAAGTTCGAAATTGAGTCGAGTGGTAGTTTTGGGGTTGAATAGTATTGGCCACTATAGTATCTTAAGACAGGTTCTATTATCTTTGAAATTTTAGACGCCACTTAACTAGCCTAGAACAATTTCTGCATTTTGCTTGATCTTTGAAATAAATTTATCTTCTAGTATAAATATTGATGATGTTGAACGATGAGACACCTAATTCAGATTGATTTGATACCCGAAATTTATGTAGACAAATCAAATAATGAATGCTTTCAATTTCAAAAACTATCAATTTACTGTAATATTTTTTTCGAATAATATTAAATTTATTTCTTATACTTTCACCCTACTAATGTGCTATTGTTTTGTTGAGGATCCTTGATCTAAAAAATACTGTGTCAATATTGAAAATTACATAAACTAAATAATATTGTGTCAATATTGAAAATTGCATAAACTAAATAATAATGTGTCAATTTTGAAAATTGCATAAACTAGCTATTACTATGTACAGAAATTTATCTTGTCATTGTTTAATGTAAAGATTTATAAAATTGTTGAGATCATGGTAGACCGAATTTACTCTCATGAAAAATGAGTGTATAATTATACACTTTTCTACCTGAAAGATGACTAGAAAATGTTGAAATTCAACCAAAAGAAAGTTAATTATTACGGTATAACAGAGTAAAGTAAATAATGATTATTATTTTTTGGAGATGATATTGTTGTAAATACTTTAGGTGGAAATCAGTCGTGTAACTGAACTGGAATTGGTTATATCTGTTATATTTTGTCACACATTAATAATTTATATTAATGATAGAGATTCTATCTCAATGTGGAAGTATGTCTACTGAATAACAACTTGCATAATGATAGACTGACATATTAGGAGGAATTGAAATTACCTGTATGTATTGAAAAACGCACTGAAATGTATATATTTATAATAAATGTACGTAAATCTAGACCATGTCAAGTAATCATATAGATGTATTTATTATAAAATTAAAACGGGTATTGTTGATTATTTGAAATAAAAGTGACTAATTTTAAAATATTATCAGATATTGTTATTTGTTTCAACGCTTCACTTCACCAGCAAAACATTAAACCATTAGAATAATTGTCAATTTTATATTCAAGAATATTGATTGAGCTCCAATACTTTATTCTTGAGTATGACCAAGCGTTATTCGTACAGTAAGTTACCTTTTTATAGCCTTTTTAAACCAATTAGGAGGTTTCTGTACTCATACAATAATCAAATCACATTTATTTGCCATAAAATAACAATACATTCATCTATGTCAATAATTATAATCTAATTTGAAGCTGAATGAATTAATAATTTTAAATTAAAGAGATAGATTATTAAGAAACGTGTATAGAGGGAAAATTATGAAGATTTGCATTACTGCAATCCCAATCGTTTTTTTGAATATGCCTACTACTGTATCTGAGTTTTCTGGAGAACTTGAAAATGAAGTTTTTAAGGGAAAACTATTGGTCTGCTTGAGTGATAGCCTAAACAACAACGGAGAATCAGCTCGCTCACCATTAAGAACAAAATTCTTAAGAAGTCCAATAGATTTATGAAGAGTTCCTGCATTTTATCAAGAATAGTAGATTGGAGCTGAACGATGAATAAGGTAAAGCAATGTATTTCTTAGAGGTATACAATGGGACCTACAAATTAGCCTTTAAAACTGAGATTTGTTTCACAATGAAATCGGAAACCTCATAGAAGTTAAAGTCTTGAGTAGACAGTGTTCATTCTTCAAAAACTTTTGGAACCTTTACACTTTAAGAGACAAGAAAAAGAAAATGGAAATCACTTATGATTGCGGTGAGTATACTTTACTATTATGTAGATACGCGTAGCTTGATTTGTATGCAACCAAAAAATGTTGTAATCTTTGAGATACCGGTAATTTATTTTGTTGAGAAATGAATTCCCCTCCGAGCTACATGATATAGCTACTAGTGAGTGGATGTTAATGATTTATAAAGAATTCAACTTCATGAGTTCACAGTGGAGTAACAATAGCATTGATATAGGCTGACAGTACTCATTATTATGTACTTGTTAATAATAATGATGTACTTATAGTAATTATCTAATGCTATACCCAACTTGAATCAATTCAATGAACTATAATCGATATAACAGATAAGCTCTTACTACTACAAGTGGTACTATGGAGAGCCTTTCAGCCCCAAATCTTACTGTATGGCTCACATAATTATAGTACCGGTACCAACACTATAAATGAGTAAGTTAAATTTACTAGTTGAATAGAGCAGAAAGTGTTGAAAATTTCAATCACATTTCTGTAAGATGAAAAAGTTCAAGATGAAAATAAAATCACATAAGATTGAATTGAAATAAGTACAAGATTATCAAGCTGACAACTGAAAAAGCTTGAAGTAGATTAGTTATTGAGAAACTTATTAATCGATCAAGTAGAAAAGTCTCGTCATAATGTATTCAATCATCTCCCACACAGCAATCAGTAAATTATCTTACTAATCAAATCTCTCGTATAGGCTGATAAAATTAAATGTTTTCTAGGCTACTTATTGGTAGACATTTACATGTTGACAAAGTCGTTTAGCTAGAGTTTTGTCACTATCCCAATTTTTTTTATTTTGTTTATAAATATTGTGTGTACTCAATATATTGATTTCTAATTACTGATAACAAGTAAATTATCATAATATTAAATAAATTGGGTCTGTCAGATATTTATTATCAGTTATTTTTTTAAAGAAGCGCGTCCTCTTTTCACCTCTTTGAGCCTGAAATCCGAGACTTGAACGCCATCTAGTGAGCAGCCAATGAACCTGTATCATCGATTGTAGTTTCACAGCGCACATACAGATGGCAGAGTACGTACCGTACGTTATAAAGAACGATACTATAGCCCCCTCTAAACTAGTTTCATCCATTAGAGACAAAAATATAAAAATAATAATATTGAATTTGAATAGCTGAAATATAGAAAATATTATTTGTAGATACTAGTAGTTATGTGAGCAGAATAGAAAATATTATTTGGAGGTACTAGTAGTTAAGTGAGCAGTAGATCAAATATTGAACTACACCATCCATCTCTACATTTGAAATAATAAAAATACATCATCATGAAAAACTCTTGATTTTAAAACGCCTTTCCAATAGAAATAAGCTTATTCAAGGAAGGCCAGAATTTAGAGTCCACTCTGTTGATTCATTCACACTAGACGACCGGTATTGAATTTTAAAAAATCCAAAAAGTTTTGATAGAATCTTATAATTTTGTACCCAGCACCACCATTTAGCCGGTATCACTCTATTATGATGTGAATAGAATGGAAAATAAGAAAATTCAATCTATATCAGCAAGCAATCAATAGCAGAGTTGCTTCAAAGAAACAGGAATTCTTATGAAAATATTCGTTAGAATAATTTCAAATCTTTCTTTCCATACAGTTCATAGTGAACCATAATAATGACGATGAATTGATTTGTTAGTAGTTTACTTCTGTTTGTGCTTCAAACCAAATATCGAGAGGCTAGTCTAGTTCAATATTTTCTTCGTTTTTCCATAATACTATTAATCACTTTTAATTTTTGAATTAGAACACTTCAACAATAGTTAAGGTACTACACATATTTATAATGTGTCTATACCGTACCACTATATAATATTAAGTAGTATCAATGTAGTACTATGAAGTAGTATTACTATAAAAGTAGTATTTCTTCTTGGAATTTCGGAGCTGGAGCAGATTGTATGGGAACAGTAGACGGATCAATAAGGAAAATAGTACGGGGGCAACGAAATTTGCGCCAGGGTTGGAGAGGAGGGGGGTCAATAGAGGGGGTGGAAGAATTGCTGGTGCCGGTCTGGCGTTAGCGCATTGGGGTAGGTTTGGAGTTGGGGGTCGGTACCCCCTGCAAGGGAAAACCCCCCTCAACCGCCATTCAGTGATCACGTCATTTTCTCAGCAGTGGAAAATTCACCGCCCATTCTAGGAGCCGCTCCTTTCATGCAGTGGTGTGTTTTCTGTGATCATTGTCTTTAACTCATCAGGCTAAATCCAATTCATTGAAAATTCTCTATTCCACAGAAACTTCTTTCAACTATTGAACTGTTCATGAAATAAACCATGAACTTCAAAGCAATTGTAGCATTGTTATTTTGAATTCTGTACCAGCGGATTTCTCAGGACTGCTATTGTAAAGAGTGAAGAGACATTTACGGTGTGATTCTATCAATTGATAAAAACTAAAGAAAAAACTACTTATGCCGCCGGTACATAGTACAGGTAGGATAAACATACTTTTCTTGTATTTGAATTGGGTTTTATTTTTGTTCATTTCAACTGCATGTAGGCCTACATCGCATGATATTGCACCTTTTATTATATACCTCTCGCATTCTCATGATACCTTTCACCTCAAGTAATGTTAATTGGAAAATAACTAAAAAAATCAAGAGAGAGAATTGAGAATTTCTCAAAATTGTGAAATGCAATAATTATAGGCTACCTGGGTTTTATGAATCGTTAATTTTTTCTGACACAAGTATCAGTTTGACATTGTATACCAATGAGTCACTAAAGTCATAGATTTTTATGAGAACTCTCCCTTCAATTTCTTATAAACAATATTTGATAGAAGTACAACAAATCATCAAAATCTCATTAACAGGTCAATGTCTTTTTACCCTTTCCATCAAAATTATGCAACTATTCTATGGACATTGACATTTTCATTTGAAAAGGTAAGAAATTAGTAGAATCTTTAGCACAGAATTATTATTCTCATACGCTATTATTCTCAAGCAGTTCGGATACCGGTACTTTTATTCTCTAGTTCTCTGGAGTGTTCGTCAAACAGTGGTTTCTGCGTGTTGTGCAATAGTTTAGGTACGCTTCCATTTTTATCAATTGAAAATTTATGTCTTATCTATCTACCTTTATGCTGTGACGGCTATACTGATTTACAGAATCAATTTTAAACTTTTAACACATTATCTTTACAGTGTTTTTCACACAACAAATGAAAATTGAAAAACATAAAAATATTAAAAAATAATCTAAAGGTAAGTATAGAATAGAACTGTTGATATTATATTCTGTTACTGCAGAGATTAATAATGGATGCAACACATACAGTATAAATAAACTAGAGAATAATGTCCACATAAAATATAGTAGATCTTTCCATGAATTCGTATAAATTTGTATGTCAATCCCTCACAATACTTATCAATTTTCCTAATATATTCTCATCAATTTATTGATAATTTTTTAATAGAATTCGCTCTAAATAGGATAAACCAATGCTCTATTGTTGACTGATGCTAGTAGGTAGTACACAATGCATTCATTCTGCCAAATCAATCAATCCTCCGCATTGTTGTATGTAATATGGGCAAAGGCTGCCTTCAAAACACCATACATCAAAATGATATATTGAGCACTAATATTTCATAGCTTATTTGTAAGCTATGACTAAGGGCTCCCGCAGTCGCACTTTATATACGTATCATAGATCAATAATAATATACAGTACTACCATATAAATACTGTGCTTTCAACAAAATGTGTGTGGGTCTCAGGAGGGGATATCTCTTATGTCATTATGTGCTATTGTACATTGAAAAGATCATAAACATATTATCTATCTATTCTTTGTGTGTAGCCTACTGTATTAGGCAAATAATTATCAATATTCATAAAGCTGATAATATTGATCCATAAAGTAATGGGCTACATTGGTTAGAATATAGTTTTCATTTAGTAGTAATTTTCTGCGGAACTTATTAAACGTCAAAAAGTAATGAAATTGCCTCACAGCCCAATCATGATTGAGAAAACAAATTGATGGAAATAAGAAGTCTAATTTTGAGAGGAATTGGAAATTAATTGGAACATCTCTACTTATTTGAAACAGAAGTAACTTAAAGGTTCAATTTCACAATTGGGTCTTCAGCTATTGTAAAAACTTCTTATTGTATCTAAATAATTGATATAACTCATATATAAATTATTTTTCAAGTTTCCTCTAGCAAACGGAGTTCTATAATTGGAACAAAAAGCCCACCAACACTCTTAATTACCTAATACCGTACCTATTTAGTTGTTTTCTTGAAAAAAATTAATTGAATAAGTTACAAAGCATTGTAATTTGTTAAGGTATCAAGATATCTAAAAATACTTTATTGAGCTCAAAACCTGCATGAAATGTTGGCTGGTTATTTTCGAGTTTCTGTTAACGGAAATGAGAAATACAAAAATAGACTGATTTGATTGAAGTCTGAAGTGTTGAGTTTCTGGGGAAGAAATGCCAGTTAGTGAGACGTGAATATACTGAATATGACTCTCTTGGAAGCTCTTTGTGTTCGAACGGAAGTTCGTTATCATTGTTATACAGAAACATTTTTCTCAAAGGCAAAACAACGTTGTTACAAAAAATATAAATTAGCCTTTTGGCAAGATTAATGAGCATGAAGATTTTTTTATCACTCTATTCTACTGTTCAACTACTCAACTGTCATATTTTATACAAATCAAAATGACACATCAATCTTGGATATCGATCTTTATAGAGTGATGAATAATATGAATATGTAATAGAGATAAAGATAAGTCAATCAAAAACAAACTTTATTGATCTTCCAATATGTCTCATATCAATAATTTTCAAGTAAAGGCTACTCCATTGCAATAATCCAATATCATGCAATCATGCTTCCAGCTTATCAGTATCTTATGTATTTCAATAAAAATTGAAAGACAACAGTCTTACGTAAAACTAGAGTGTTGTTTCAATCACATTCAAATTGGAATAACAATAATCTTTTCTATTGTCAATATTTTCACCATCAAAATGAATCTTCACAAAGTTATCAGTATAATTTTTTATTGAAGTCTTATCAGCAAATTTATTGTAATTTCTTTCATTATCATTTATAAAATGATTGGAAAAACATGAAATACTTTTCAAAAATTGAAAGGAAAGTGTAAAAATTATGAGTTTGAAAAGTATCATTCATATCTGTAGAAGAATTATTATTTTTATCAAGATTTGGTGCGAACTTTATAAGGTTTTGAAGCGGGAGGAGTAGGATTAGAAATGGGAGTTGATCGCTTGATTGTTCCAGATAGAAGCAATAATGTGGGTGTAAGAGATAGTCTAAAATTAATCTTCACTTGAAACTGCTTTTCTCCTACCAATTGCCAATTCTTCGTCTGGATTCTTTTTTAGCATGCTAAATGAGCCAAAGTTGCAATACAGTACAAGTCACAGTAGCAGAATGTTTGCCGCATGGCACAACTACTATTGTCGGCTATTTTTGAACTACGATGCCAAGTTTCCATTTCTCTTCAAGATTCAAAACTCTCCCACGTGAGAGTTCTCTGAGAGCAAGCAAACAGAAAGTGAATCCAATCCAAGTTCTTATTTGTACTGACCGAAGCCTAATAAGCATCTTTGAAGCTTACTTTCAACTCATCCAATAATATAATACATATATTAGTATATAAGTATTGGAAATAATAATTATATTCAATTGAAACCACAGTCTGTCACCGACAATAATAATTATTATTATATACTACATTCATAAATAATTCCTGATCCATCTAATCAAACAATTAAATCTTATAAGTGAATCCTATTTAAATGGCACATTTTCCATAATGATATCTAATCTTTTCAATCAGCTCATTTTTTTACTAATTTATTTCCAATATAAGATCTTGGAATTAATTAAACAGTTTACATTTTGATCTGTTATACTGTATTTTTCATAGTTATTTCTAATACAATATTATTGTTTGTAGAACAAGACTGAAAGGGTTTGATTCAAGACTGAAAGGGTTTGGTGGGGTCGATGAAAAATTAAAATTATTTTATTTATACCTTTTTCAGACTAATAAATTCTAAATCTCCAATTCGAATTTTTTATTTTCTGACGAAGACCTATTATTGTTCAGTTATTCAACTTATTGTAATCATAGGCCTACACATAAATAAGTGAATCATTATAAATAGTGATTGATCAATTTATTTTTCTCGAGATTTATCGCACTTCTAAATCACAATCTAAACATCATTTCAAGTACAGTACGTTTCTTAAAAATTTACATATTATTTGCTCTATGTCGTACCTACTGCAAATAATAGTCTACTATCTACTATGATTTATTTTGTTTTCATACTTTTACTGTCAATACGCTTTTGTTGACAAATGAACAAACTTTGCGAGACATTGTTTTTTAAACAAAGTGACGTCAAAACACTTCAATATTAATTTCCATGAGCTTTTTCTACTACAGACTACTTTCTGTACAATATGTGCTTGAACAATCATTTGAACATCATCCTATAGCAAACACAACATGGAATCGTGGATCATTGAATTGGCTCAATGCAGAAAATCGTCTTTTAAAACAGTGTTATTAAATACTTGAAACCATCTATATTTTACTCATCATATTTTACAAATTTCTTTGAAGATAGGTAGGTAATATACTCATAATGAGTAACTTATATTATGAAACGTAGGCACGTCTTGAATTTTATTGGTTTATAACAAATTGGTTTCAAAAACGTATACTGTATATTTTACATGTACCACACATGCAATTATAAGAAGTAATAAAGTGCATAGTATTATTTCTATTGAGGTGCATAGACGAGAGTCTTGAAAACTGGAGAGGATTTGCAGTTAATTTTTGTTGCACACTCTGATACATGTAGCAGTGGGGCTTTTTTCATTATAAGTTACATATTCGTTAAAAATAATAATTTTCTATGAACTTTTAAATTAATTTTTCATATCCATCAAAAAAATAAACAAACAAAATATCTTATTACACAAAAAATTAAAAACTTATCTTATAGTATAAAGTAACTATATTTATAACAAGATTATCTAAAAAATAATATTACATTCCTTCTCTAGCAATGCTTGTGAGTAGGCCTATATGATAGAATAATGATTGAATTGATGGTATTCGATAAAAGCATCAATAAATACCATTGAAAACAATTGTTATTAATAAATGTAGTATAGCCTATTCCAATAAATTATTTACGAATAGGACTACGACTTGACACTAATTATTGTAACATATTCTCTCAATATGCTTCATTTTACTTATGAATCGAAATCAGTAACTTGTATCCCAGAAAAGTTTTCATCATAACTGTTGCCGAAAAAAGTTTGAGAAAATGAAAGGAAGTGAAAATTTATTGAAAATAAATCAATCAATATCCCAATTATTAATGTATTAGTTTTACAATAAAATTGAATACCATTATCATCAAACTATTCTTTGTTATTACGTGCTAAAAATTTTTGGTTTCAAATATTTCGTAAAATTCAATGTTGTATTTGAAATGTGGGTTCGTGAGTTCAAGTTGTGGACCACAACTTGTGGTCAACTTGTGATTCACAGCACCACAAGTTGTGGTGCTGTGAATCTGTAAATGGAAAGAATTTTATTTTGAAAATTTTTCAGAACTTTTAACTAAAATTCATTCAGTGTTGGACTACTTAACCGATATGCTTTCCATATTTCCCATTAGGGAAAATTGGATGGTTCGGCGAGGCAGAACCCCCGAAAGGGTCTCCCGCCAAAAAACCATAAGCTAAATAATAATAATCGAATCATCCTTGAACAAATTAGCGGGGTTTTTACTCTGTACAGTTTCAAATTGATCATTGATTCATATCTTTACCAAATAAAAAATTACAGACAGGTAATTTGAGACCAGCATTTCAAAAAACGCATATTCGTTGATAAACAACTCGCAATTTGTTGTGTGACCCTGGCATTGCTGCAGACAACAACAACAACACTATTTAAACTACCATAACAACAATGTGAGTCTATTTCAAAAACGGATTATACAGTATTGGTGGGTGAGATGAGAGTTTGTTTACACCAATGCGTTGCGTGTTGCGTTGTTGTAGCCGGTCGAACGATGATGAGGTGATGTATGTGACGTCACAAGTTTTCATCTGCAAGTAAACAAGGCGCGATTAAGTGAGAGTTGCTATTGGCTGATTATTGAGAGGCGCGTCATTTCAAGGTTCGAATCTGAAAAGTCGACGGTCTCCACGATTGCGGCTCAAACGCTCAGTAGCTCAGTACGCGTCCAACAGTCGATTCTGTAGGTTGGTTTGGTACCAAGCTGATTCCGAATAATAATTTGCGCTTCAGTTAACGCCGCCGACAATAATTGTTATGTGGTAATACTGACATAATAGTGTTGATTGGATATTTGAAAACAGAAGAGAAGGCGTCTCTCAATAATTTGAACATTTCAATTGTGTTGAATACTGTGAAGTGACTAATCCCGGCTTGAATCATTGTCAAATTTCAATGACTATTGGAAAATGTGTTGCTCGGGATCACTGACACCGCAGTTGAATTATTTGTCGTAGTGTTTATTTTTTAGAACACTGAGAATATACAGTTCTAGAGAGAACTAACTTTATCACCGAGAAGTTTGTAATGGTGAGTAGCCGCATAGATTTTTTCAACTTATGATAATTTTTATGTAATTGATCATCTAATAATTGTTGAAATAATTGTGAAATTATTCCTGGATGTGCGTTTGAATAAGAGGATCGATGAGTGAGAATTATTCAGAATCGAGATTCAAAATTATCTGTAATAGATTATCATTCTTTTCTTCCACAAGCCAATCACTGTCACGTACAAGCCAGAACCTTATGTGGAAATTTCACCTAGCAATAAAAAAAATAACTGATTGTAATTTTTTTTTCAATCAAACAAAGATTTTAAAGTTGATCATTTGAATTCATGGTAGAAATATACAGTAGTAGAATATCATGGCATCTCTGAGGAACAATTTTTTTATAAATTAATATTTCCCATATTTGCTAATTAAAAATTTAATTCAATTGCTTGATTACATGAGGCTAAATGGACTTGGCTATGAGAGCCAAATGATCAAATTAATATTATTGAAGTTACCATTGCTTGGCTTGTCACTAGAGCTTGAAACTTTGTACTGTACATCAAAAACTACACAATATTTTTTCACATGGAATATTCATTTGTAATCCATGTTAATCGTCACGTAGTGGTTGAGATTTCCACATGAGACATAAGTGATAAAAACATACAGATTACAGAAGTCTCCTACCTTTGTACAGTAGGCAGCAGGCTATCAAAGTATTGTTATTCATTGCTGATTCATCCAATAGAACAAAGACTCTCTCACTGTTTCAATTATGGCCTCTCACAATAACCGACTTATAACAATAAACGTACAATTGTTTACTCCCCTGTTATACAATTCACTAGTACTGCTTCTATTATTGTTTGAACTTTTAAATTTACAATTAAATCGCTACTGCATTACTACTACAATTATGGTTACATTTAGTTAAATACATTAGAATTTAACATTCACTTTATTTCATGATTGTGTAACACCTACAATTGTAAGATAGCTTATTCTGTTTATTAGGTAACTTACCTGCTTACAAGATTTCTCACTATACTCTTGGGTAATATCCATGTACTACAATCCATTTAATTTGAAAATTTCAATCCAAAGAGTCTTAACCAATTCTCTCAAATAAGCAGGATGAATGTTTCTTCACTTCCTATTAATCTATTCATCTCTCTCATCCACTAAATATATGTTGAGAAATGAAAGTCCTACCCTACTCCATCCTCATTGTTTCAAATAATGAAAATATATTTAAAGTAGATTCTAATAGAACAATAAGTCAATATTAAATTTTTATCTTCCTCGTCTTGTCTGAACCATTCCTTGTCTCTTTGTGGATAATGGGAAGGCCAATTCTCCTTTTTTATTTGACCACGAGCTTTTCTCAATCACAAATAAACACTCCACATTCTCCTTGATATAGCTTTTATTAATCTTCACTCACAATATTTTTATCATCCATTTGAAGTATTTAATGTATTTTTCAATCACTCCAATCATAGTTTAGGCCTAGAGTTTATCATTATACTTATCCAATCCAATTTCAGTTGTCATAGTCTATTAAAAATTCGAAACTGTTTTGCAAATTGAAAAAGGAAATGAGTTTTCTAGAGTAGCTACTTGAATCATTCACTCTGTTCATTCAAACAGAGATGAGGTGGAACACTCGTGAGATTGAAAATAGAAGTTGTTTACAAGCAAGTGGAATTTGTTTACAGATCAAAATAAATGTTCAAATGCCTTTTGCAGAATTCAAACTTTTGATGTTGTACTTTTTTGTATCAAGCTCGTTCGATCAAGCCAGCACATTGTCGAGGAGATTGATTAATTGGATTCAATTAGATAATAAATAATACCTCATACCTAGCTCTCTATAAAATTATAAATTGGGTAAAATTGCATATAGGCTACGAGTAGAATAACGCATCAGAAAAACATTTATAAGAGGATCATTCATATTTTTGACATGAACGTCAAGGATATTTTTTAAACAAATAAAAAAGAGCAAATGATAAATAAATTAATATACCATTTGTCTGGGACTTCCCTTAGCATGTGGATTTCCTCAATATTTACCTTAACTGAACCGCAATTTTCCAGTTCTATTGAAAAAATGACCGCAGATAAGATAGAGGGGAATTAAAATGACTTCATTGATAAGGATGATAAAAACATACTTATCCTCGACATTTTTAATGCATTAATTATTATATTCTTATTATACTAGACAAAAACCTTTTCATAGTGATAAACCATGATACTCAACGTTGAATATAATCTCTATTTTTAGTGACTTTACACCTCCATACAGTTTCAATGTGTACAAAGCCACACTCGCCGCCCCCTTTGCTTTGGCCTGAGAGAGCTATACTACAGGATAGCATTTACTATAGTAAATTTAGTGTACAACAGTAAAAACTATTCAATCATACAAAATTATTATTCAAACGTTTCTCTGCATTCTTGAATGTTTGTGTTGAGAAAGTTTCTTGGAGGCTACACAGATGAACATATATATTCTAATTTTTCTACTAGATGAATTCATATTAGGTGTACATCATTACCTGCTGCTCGATGATTGCCAAGACAAAATAATTAGGCTACTGTAAAATTAATAGACTGAAAACTTAGTGCTTTTGCAAAGCTAATTGGAGTTTATATTGAATGAAAAATATATTTGAGAATTTTCACTGAGATTATTATTCTTTAGAGTTTATAAAATGAGAAACTTTTTGTAACTCAGTGAATTGAGGTAGAAATCTCATCTAAAAAAAATCATTATGACATTAAAAAACGTCAATCAATATTGAAAACTTGAATAAATAACAAAAACTGCAATATAGAAAGCATGAATCTCCATGAAAACCTCAAAATTCATTTCAACGATTTCCATTTTCGGATATCATGATAAACTGTTGTGCGGATCTTTTAATAATTTTATCAGTCAACTGTGCTAACCTTCTGAGCTATGTTGCAGGCAGAGGTCGCTTCCCTAATAAATGCCTCCTCAGCTCAGCTGAGGCTGGCTGTAGTGTAGATGCCAACTGACATTGATAATGGAACAAGGTCGTCTGTATTATAGGCCTACCGCAATCAGACAACTTCAGCTCACAACATTCAAAACTGAGCAGTATTTCTTGAAGGTCGAAAATCAACTTATAATACAACTTTTTCAAACTGTCGATTCATTGAAGCCGTCTAGATCTTCCTGACCAGTTTTTTCAACTTGATGAGTATTATTATCAACATCCAACCATCCTGATAAATGTATTGATACCTACATGATAACATGCCAAAAAAATATATTCACGTTTCAACTGTGATCTATGACTCGTTTAAAAAACTGACATGGAATACGTGACTGCTTTCACCAGCATCATCGATCTGACGTATTGGAAAAGAAAATTACACCTTATGTTTCAGTCCATCAAAAACAAAATTTAAAAAAATTGACACGCCATTCTGAATGACACCTCATACCTTCCGGCTATCATAATAGGACCCGATAGGGTTCTTAATGCGATCGTACTGGTGTCCGTCTGTCCGCACGATAACTAACGAACGGAAGATCGTACACTTTTGAGATTTGGAATATAATATCTTCATAGATGAAGTAAGAAGCCTATTGATTTTGAATATTGAGGGTTGAATTTAAAAAAAGTTACAAGCAAAAATGTAGGTATTTTAACCTCCAAATGTACTGTGCACGCTATGGAGCCCAAGGTCCGGGGTTCGAATCTCGGTCTTGGCTACTTTCTTTTTGCAACTGATTTTGATGTTATTCAATTAGCTATTCATGTCAGGAACTGTAATTTAATTTTTAAAGTAATATTAGGAAATTCTTCCTAGAATAATATTACATTCGAAATTAAATTTGATATCAACTGTAAAAATTAAAAATTATTATTTGTGAACACTATACCATATCGGGTCCTTGGATACATCGTTGTATCGGTTTATTCTTTCTGCTCTCTGAACAAAGTACGTGCAATGTAGCCCGTTCAGTAAACTACATATTACAAAAATATAAATAGCCTACCTCACAATTTTACAAGTGTAATCCATTCTTTTATTATTATGAAATAGCATGATTTGAAATTCAATATTTCACAGATCAATAATATTTCCATCGTTTTGTTCCAAACTCTATTCGAAAAATGTATGAAGCGGAAAGCTCATAATGATATTATTGCAATAAAATATACTGTAGATTAAACAAATAGACTTGGATTTTACTTCTTATGAAATCTTAGAGAAAAGAATGAAATATGAGGAACGAAAATTTTGATACTTCTTTTGTCCACTTTTGTGAAGTGAGTAATCATAAGGTAGCTTGTTTTGAAGTCGTAGGTATATGAAATTCTCTATTCTGTTTGCATGTCCAATTGTCAAGTTTTCCGGTCCGTAGTCATTAATTTTCTCCATTAGGTAGAATTGCGTACTTATCTAAAGTAATATATTACTATTAGTATTACAATGCATGCCTGAATTGTTTCTCAATACTCGCGCACTTAATTTCACAGACATTTTCAATGTGACTAATAATTATTTTAATTATGGGTGGCATAGTGATCAGTGAAAATCACAAAATTAATCACTGTGAAAGACGGAAAATATAAGCAGATGATTATTGTTGCCTGCTTTGATTACCTACTTTGTCTCACTTATCAATAATTTATTATTGACTTTGTCTACATGTCTACATCACTCCTACTTTTATAAATATGGAAATAAAAACTTATATTATCCAGTATCCATCCTGCTTTTAAAATGAGTATTCTAATCAAATATCCATCTCATGAGGAAGCTATCATTCATTTGAAATTACCATATTGGATTTGAATAAGCTACACTCATTAATAATTCTCAATAAGCCTTAAACGTCAATTTGTAAGCTTAACTGAAACTAGAAATAATTTTAAAAGCGGGTTTACCATTTTCTTTCATCAGCTCCTGTTCTAAAATTTCTGTTTTTTCGTTGCTATATTACCCTGAAATTATTGAAACCAAATGATTATCTTTAAAATTGTTCAGTTACAGAGCCATGAAAATACTGGAGCATAATATAATATAATGTACATTTTGACTCATATATGTCTGAAATCCGAGTCTGTAGAATGAACTTTTCTGAACAGTTCAATAATAGAATAACTTGAGCTTAAGCATTCTTTGAAAGGGAAGATGGACTGCGGTAGAGTTTTTGGCAGTAACCCATGTTGGTAAGAGTTTTTCGTTGCCTTGCGAATTTCAAAATTTGGCAGTTCACCAGGTGTGACTCCCATAATACGAATTTCTTGGCTTAATCATGAAAATGTTGAACACATCGTTGTGTAATATCACAGACTGAGACTGATTTCGATTATCTGTGGTAATATCTTTTCCCCCGTATAAGCATTTAACTTTATAGTACAATATAGAAATAGTGATAGAAATACAGAATTTACTTTTCGAAAATTTCAATCGAAAAAATACCTGTACAAGTAATATGATTAATTTTCTGTCATGCAGTGCTAAACCTCTTCTCAATTATTTAGCAGTAGGCCCAACAGTTTTTCCGTGAGCTTAGAAAAATAAAAATTGGAAATAATAACGGTATGAGAAAATAATAATAGGAGAAAAATATAAATATTATAGGGATAATATTTATAGTGTATTGAGAAGAGATTGAAAAAGAATATATTAAAAATGACTAAGTTGCCTTGCACGAATTCTGGTATACGAGCTTCCCGACTTTTTATATTACTTTATTAATTTCAAATTCACTTCTCAACTTCCTCACTGCTTTTTCTGTCTCTCATTTCTTTACTTTATCACAACAAATTCTACTTAATCGACAGATTTAAAGTATAATTAAATGGGGAGTTGTATTTTTTACCCCCAAAAAATTTTTCCACAGGTATTATCACAGAGAATACTATTATACTAGGGAGTAGGCCTTCTCTATGGTAACGAAAAGCCAATGAACTATAATTTATTAATATTATGCAACTTTCAACAAATATTGAACTTCTCAGCAGTTATTTACCTGAAACAGCACCCATTTATTTGAAACAGCACTAGTCATAATAAATTTTAATGTACACGTTCTTTTCTGGAAGTCGCGGAAAGGTCAAAGGTCACCTCCCTGCTCCACCGCCCACCACCATTATTATGGCATGACTTTTTCAACAGTCGGACAACGAACCATAATCTAATCCAAGAACTAATCAATGGTTCCACTTTGTTATTCTTTTCTTCTCCGAGAGAACTAGTGTTTACAGAACAAACAGCTTCGCTTCACTATAAACCTATTATGTAGACTATCTATACAGTTGGCCCACACAAATATTTATCATGTCCAGACAGTCTCTTTCCCAAGTGGACAGAAATTTATCAATGGGGATTCACGTTCACTATAAGCTCAACTGTAGGTTTCTGTTTCTCAAAAGGTTCTTTATGGGTAAAAATTTGTAATCCATTCATGGAGATATATCCATCAGCTACTCATTATTCAGCTAATTATTTTCAATTCAATCATCTCATAAACTATTTTTACTATTTTCATCTTTTTGTGCTTTTTAAATCTTATCAACCATTATTGAGGGTTGAGTGTAAGAGGGGGCCGGCTGCGACTCAACTTCGCCCTCCATAAGGAAAAATAAAGGCAGCAATTCAATTCAATTATTTTTATCATTATCCATCAACTATCCAAATTTATTAGAATTTCGCCTTCTTTATTCTTTCGGAATATATAATCACTCTTCGCTGTCTAGTAAAGGTTAATAGAGGAGTTAATATTCGATACACACCTCGGCTACTGCGGGCTACTCTGTAGTAAAGATTTGATTCATGTTGTTGTTCTCAAAATATTCAGTTTCGAACAAAACAAGGAAGTAAGTTTATGTTTAACTTTATTTCGGTTGTTCTTCTAAACAGAAAAGGCCTTGATACAAAAGTCTACCGCGTGTTGATCAAAACAGGTTTAACATAAGCTGCTGTCCTCTTCAGTGGCGTAACGTTTGCCAACTGGGCCCCCCCGCAAACAATAATTCCGGGCCCCTCCTTCTAAAATCTCATGCCCCTCTCTTAGCCAGTTTCCTTGAACCGCAACCATTAAACTCATTAATGAGAGCGTACCTCATGAATGTTATAATTATTAGAGATTTATAATAATTCATAAAAACCTTTTATCCGATGTCTTTAAAAAAAAGTAATCGAGTTTCATATTTTTATTAGACTGTTTTTCAAGTTCCTTCTTTTTTTCTCTTTTGAGCTCCACTCAAATGATTGTAGGGCTTCATAATTCTGTTAAATTAATATATATAAAAGACCATCAAGTCTGTGTCACACCTGTTTACTAGTAGCCTGGCGTGACACTGGCTTTACTAACATATTACAAACTGGCACACAGACAACACTCATACTGAAAGCTAGCAAAAAATGTTTGTTCACTTGAAGGAAAGAAAGTTAGTAAAGACGGAATAATTGAAAATCGAACATCATAATACTGAAAATACATGTAGGAATGCAATATGAATCAAATAATAAAAAATATGAATCAATTTTTTTGTACCGTAATGAAGAATTAAAACCTACTTTCACAATAGTGAGTTACAAACTCATTGCTTACAGCTCACTTCACAAATTTCTATCCGAAACGCGTTTTCATGCGTCTAGCACAACGGTTCGAGAACTGAATGAAAATGAAATAATGAATTGAGATTGACTGAGTAAGCTATTCTTCGACAACTCTTGCAGTCTATTTCTATTAAAAATTGTCATTAAGAGAGCTGTAATGACGGAAGAACGTAAATAGTTGCACAATTAACAAAAGGTCTGCTGGTAGCTTATCGGGAGATAATGAACTTTGTTTGCAAATCATTGAATGGAGGATCGGAGACAGACATCCGGTTTCTCGACCCAGACTGTTTACACAAATATATTGTTTCGCCCATCGAATTCCTGATCATAACCAACTGACATTCTAATTGTTGATGCATAATTTTTTTACAATGGACAATATTATGAATTATTGAAATTTGTGTTAAATCATATTACTTTAATTTTATTTCTTAGAAAACATTTTTACTTATTTCTTAAGAAAACATGTATTACATTATTTCAGGCCCTAGCCCGGGCCCCCAAGAGCCCGGGCCCCCCCGCACCGCGGGGTTTGCGGGGGTGTAAGTTACGCCACTGGTCCTCTTCAAGCTGTATTGCTTTTTATTATTGTTAACTTAGTGTTCAATTTCCCCATACATGGACCATCTGCTGTTTCATTATTTTTCCCTCAAAATGATGAATCTTAATAAATTGTTTAATGTGACTCAAAAAAGGTGGGATATCAATTCCAGTAGTAGCAATGATAATCTTCTATAATTTTCTTTAAAAAAAAAAACAAAGGAACTGTATCCCTGTATGTTCTTTATTGTTGTGGGATGCGGGCTGAAATGAAGTAGGTACTGTATAATAATGAAAGCAACAAGTTATTTTGAAGCTCTGGTACATGAGCAATTTGAAATTCTATTACCTACTCTAAAATTCTGTAGCCAACACTAATTTGTGCAGCTTTGTCAGTCAATGTCGTGTAAATTTTGAAAAGGTATGATTATGATTTCAAAGATGACTTGATTATCTTGCCAAGCACTTCATCCAAAACAATGACTGTTATATACCGGTACATATATATATGCACATTATTATATATACACTATGAATATTCTCACTTCAAACTAATCATTCCACAAAATGAACCACATAAATATTGGTGTAGGACAAGTCTAGTAAAAGCTTCTGGAAATGATTATACGTTTACCTTGAAAAAATGTTTTTACTGAACTATCATAAATGTATTATTATTATTACCGTTCCAGTGTATTAGAAGAAGTTATGTTTCGAGTGTGAATTAGTCCCATATTTCTATCAAAATAATTCAAGTATGTGTCAATATTTTCTATCATAATGTCTTTCAATAGCCTAAATGTTAGCATGTTGAGTTGAATGAAAAATAAAAATGTGAATTGTAGTTCTAATTATCGATACAACTCAAGGATTAATTATCACAAAAAAGGAACTATGATAGAGGTTCGTCTTCCAAACAAAAACAAAATAATTTAACCAATGCTGAGTTATTACTATCTAAAGAAACAGACCTTACAGGAAACCCTTCGATATAGAGTGTTGTCTAAAAAGGTTGCATCAAACATAGAATATCTCCCTCTATAATTATCAATGGAAATAATCACCTTTACATTTTTTCATCTCACATACTGACATACCGTACAGAGTAAGCTCCCTGCACGTTTGATCTCTGTAACTCTGTTGGAAACTAGTTTTACGAGTTGCATTAATTTCAAGCTGTTTGATGACCTGCAATATCAGCTTGCTTCACACATGTTTTAGCATGAGGTGAAACGTGTTTCATCAATCTCTCCTGAGGGCATTCTGGTTCAAAGCAATTAAATTTGCAAAATCTATTGAGAAAAAGTTATCAAGAGCAGTATAGTGATGAATGACTTTGATATTCAAATTACATGAGCCGAATAATTAGCCAGCTATTCAAATCAATCCACTGACTTGTGGTGGATTTTCATTCAGTGTTCCTTTCCTTCATCTCATATCTCAAAGATCAATATAATTATACATCTCTTCCAGTTTCAACAAGTTGATCTTACCTATTTAATTTCATTTATCCACTCACCATTTCCAGAAAATACAAAATATATAATATATTGTTAAAAATCATTGAAAATCGTGTTGAGGCACCATTAATCCAATACTATAAATTTCTCAAGTAGCCTATAGAGTAGGCCTACCAAATTTTATATTTATTTTATTTTATTTTTATTTACAATTTGAATACATTTTTGAGGGTCCTGCCAAAACCGTGGGGTTTTCGGCGTCTGCCCATAACAAACAATATTGAAAAAAAAAAACAATTTGAATGAATTTACTCGAATAAAAAATTTACAAGAAAGAGTTGCTAGAAAGAACTATACAAAACAAAAAAACAATGTTGTAAACTATAACAAAATGAAACACCTTGTTCTTATTACGGTATTGTTGTTTCATTGAAATCTTAGAATTCTCTAGAAAAATTGGAGCTATAGGATCTCGATCATACTGATTGAAATAGAACCTCATTTTCTTACAATAGCCTATATGTAATTTTAACACCTCTTATAGTTCCTGTACTATTTATGCAAATTGAAGTGTGCCATAATCAATTTTAAGAAATATTTCATGGAAATATTAAACTGAATAAAAATAAAGTTGCATTGTTTGGGTAGGTGAGTAATACTAATACGGTACACTACTAATGTACAAGCTTTCCAAATTTTGAAGCTGATTCTCTCTATCTGAAAATGCTATAGACAGATAGGCTAGATTGTATTCTTGTCTTGTATTATACACGGGCAAAAATACGCTCCAAGAAAATTAAATTCATAACATAAATGTTTTCAAAACTTTTTTAAACTGTTCAATCATATAACAGTCTTTGCATGATCTTTTTGAATAACAAAATTATTTAATTCCAAAAAATAACAATGGTACAGCATTGTACCGTTGAAAAGCTGTAACAAAGCGGCAACGTGCAAGCGTGTTACAGTGTATCCGTAGATTGCATGCGATCGGAGAAAGAAATAAATGTGGTAAATAATAACCCTCTCAATGGAAAGAAAAGGACAGTCGAGCTGATCGGAAATCGGGCATGAAAGAAGAAAGAGATAGTGATATCGTCCGATCAGGCCTTTATCACGTTGTTGGAGTGAGACAATTTTGTAGGTTTGTATAGTTGGAGTGTAGAGTAGAGCGTCGTTATCGGTTATACTTATTCGAGGTCACCAGTGCAACTATACAGCGTCTGGGATCTGGCAGCTGCTGCTGTCAAAGTGAAAGTGGACCCTGTGACCAACAGTGGAGTGAGGGAGGAGGAGAATAAAATGAGTGAAAAAAAACACAGATAGACTCCAGACAGAGACCGCGACACCCGGTGTGGAGTGAAGCAACTCAATATTACAGCATAGCTGTGGAGCATAAAGAGCAGAGCTTAGCTATAGGAATATTACCATAAGCTTTGGCCTACGTAGGTTTAGGTCTTGCTTTATGAGGTGAACCATTCACCTTCGATGTATGATAGTAGGGAGACGAGATGCTGTGTGTGTTTGTATTGCCTTATTTGGCTCATCAGGGCCACAACATTTACAATACTCCCCTTCAGAAAAAATTCATAGGTACATACGTTACATTACATAGGCGGACCATACTTAACCGTACTTGAGGATAATGTCGATTTTGGGAAGTAGGGAAATTGACAGTGGATACGATTTATTACAAAAATACAAGATTCAAGATTAGTGTTGCACATCATAACCTATCTTTGTTATCAATATATTACACTCTGAAATTGGAAGAATTATTCATTTCACTTGACTCAAAAGTCGTCTTAAATGTCCATCCAAGAAAGAAAATCATTTACACCATTCTAACATTAAAGTTTGGCCTTTAGGTGATTGAGTTTCGGGAAATCTTATTTATACCAATAATTTATGAACGCATGTATCGACCTAGTCGTTAAATTATAATTATGAAAATAAAAATAACTGTAGTTTACTATATTATTGGGTCACCTAACAAAACCCTATCTTCTTTTTTATCTCATTAATTAAAATAATTGGCTTTTACTGATTTAAATTAAGCAGTGAAATATTAATTAAAGAAATAAAGTTATAAAGTCTTCACAAGGTTTGAAGAGGCAGTACATAGGTACAATTCTGTATATTTTATCAGTTCCCTCATACCCTTATTACCCTTATACAGATTTAGAAAAGATCTGTGTACCTCCTAATGCCGCATTTACAAGTTGCAATTAGCTTAATATACTGATCGAAGGTTGCTAGTGCTAAATCTTTAACATTTTTCAGTTAACATGGGAACAGTAATTCATTTTTATAAAACTGAATTGTAAAAGATATTAATTACAGTACAGTATTAACAATGGTACTGTATTTATTTTTCCAATACAATATTCATAAATTTCTCTAAATAATATTACTATAAGAAAAAATACCAATTATCATACTATAATGTCACTAATGATACTATTTATAACAATAAATAAGCGTTTTTCAGGCCTAAAATTTTAGAAATTAAACTGGCAAGAGGAAACCTTCGACTGGCATTATGCTAAAAGGCAAGTTCCGCGGCATATTTCAAATCTCGCGCTTGAGCGCTGCTCGTGGTTGCTCCCACAACTACTCATTGTTGAAAATCAGCTGATATGACGTATTCTCTGAACTGTCAACATTGCGGCCTACGCTTTCTTGCTTTTCTTCTGCACAGGCTCAGTTAGCATTGTTGAATACTGTTGAAATCATTTGGGAAATGTAATAATACATCTTGTGGTTATAATATTCGTTTTGTTGGTTTATGTACACCGGTTTTACTCATTATTGATAGCTTTATAATCACAAAATATTGTTCATCGAATGTTTCTACAAAGATTGTATTGTTGAAGATTTTTTGAAAAGAAAAAAGTGCATCGTCTTTGTTGAGTTACTGACAAAGAAATAGCTAACCTGTTTTCGTTTGAGGTAGTGAGGACAAAAGCACTGTTAAATGTGAGTAATAATGATTAAAATTTCTTATTTTTTAAATTCAAACTTGAAAAGAATTTCGTTTTAAATATCAAATTCAAATTAGGGTATCATAGTCTCTATCGAATCATTAAAGTTACTGTAATTGAATTAACCGATAATGCTATTCTTAGAAGCAAGGCCATGAACTAAATTATTATTTTCAAAATTCGATCTCATGAGTATTTTTGAGTTTGAATAGAAAGTGAGTGGAGACGTTAGGCTAATGTTATTTTGAAAAATATTACTAATTGGGCCAGTAAGGTAAAATTACATCAAATATTTATTAATTTAATTATTTTATAGAATGTTCATTGCTGTCTCTGAAACTATCTTTTTCTAATGCTAGAATTAAACATGGAATTTTTTCAATTTCATCAAACCCATTTACCAAAAAATATTGTGTTAGAATATATTACTGAAACTATAACTTACATACCGGTAACCCAATAATAAAAACGTCTCATCTATGCATCTCACTATCTGGTCTTTTATTCTGAGAGAAATAACATAATTATCTTCAAGGAGCTCAATCTTTGATTAGCAATATGAGCTGCCCGATCTCTCATCCATGATTTTACCTGATAAATTTCCTCATCTACGTTGTCTGATTGTCTTGTAGGCTTTCTAGTAATTTTCAACTGATGGCGTTCAGCAGTTGGTTTTAGCACTTGTTTTAGATATCAGATGATTACAATAATAATATAATAAGACTGCCCTTACTGGGTGTACTCTTTTAGTTACTCGAAATTCGATGTGTTGTGAAATAATGAGTGTCTAAAAAGATACTGTTTAAGATTTTATTGCAATGCATGCACCACGGTAATTATTCCATGTCTGTTGTTTTTGAAGTTAGTAAATTTCTCTACTGACTAACTCCTATTATGTGAAAATTTACTCAACAAATTCAGCATTTGTATTCGTAGTTTTTTAACCTATAACCATTCTTCCTGTCGTCGTTGCTAAACATAATTAATCTCAAAGAACCACACTGTCAATTTTATCTATTTCCTTATTAACAAATGCCAACAGTGCCTATGTAATAAAATATATACTAAGGTACTTTGCCCTTACGGTTTTATATTTTATTTGTTGTCAAATCAATAGCCTGTTGTTGTTTAACAGCAATCTAATAAAGGAGGTCAAAACACACTATTAAAAGACAAACTCAAAATTGGGAATTTAATAGAAGAGTATGTACAAATGAGCAATATTTAATACATTAATAACCTTGGACAATCTTTTAGTTTATCATGCAGTCAATGATAAGCGATAGACCGACATAAGATAAAATCAGTGCTTTATTCACTCATTAATGAATCCTGTACGGGATGAAAGTACTGGGAGTTTTTCAAACTCTTATTAAGTTTATGCCAAAATTGGTGATGTGTCTTCTGACTAATACAAACATACATCGAACATTGAAAAGTATCATTGATTTAAAAAAGCTCCAAATCATAACGCAATGCTTTTTTCCACAACTTTATTATCAAATTACATGAGTTGTACACATTACACGTTTGACCTTCCTTTCTTTTCCGTTCTTATCAAGTAGAAAATGCAATGCGTCATACAACTTTCAATTTCATTCATTGATGTTATTAATTCACAGATATATCAAAGAAATACGCAAACCAAGAAACATCTGCTACAGAGGACAATGAACAAAGCATAAAAGGTGAACTCCTTTTCACCTTTTCCAAGTTGATAATAATGAATTATTAAACATTTTTGCAATACTAGAAAAATATAGCACGCTGATCAGAGTATTGCTTTTTTCAAAATTTTTAAAACTGTAACAGGTGATAAGTTTTTTCATTTTGATATACAAAACAAAAAATGATTTGATTAATGATTCAAGAGATGAAGCTAATAGTGATGAAGTTTTTTAAGCTAAAACCTGAGCTATTTCTAGTCTATGCATACTGCTAGTCCTTATCATCTTACTTTAAAATTTTGGCTAAATATTAGCATAAATAGTTTTTTTAAGTAATCCTGTAAAATTGATATGGGAAGTTTAAGCTTTTGTTCAAATTTTAAGTTAAATTTAATATTGTATTTGAGTGTTTTGAAGTCCACATTGACCATAACTTTGATTTATTCTATTGAAAAAGAAAACTATTTTTAATCAATTTCTTGACCAAACTCTTCCATCTCACGTCTAGAAGAGGTGATCAAAATATTTTTTACAACCGGAATGAATACCAAACATTTAGCATTCATCTCAATTCTTTGTCACTCGATTTCTCACTCTAGAATGCGTATTATACATTTTTCTCTACGTAGTGAAGTTTTTTCTAATTATACATTTTTATTAGACAGATACATGTTACATATTTCTCTTCATATACATTATTATCTCCATATTACTATAACTTTGTCTTTAATTATAGCAAACTTCATTCACTTCCATTTTCATATCAATATAGTGGCTACTGCATATCCAAATTATTCAATCTCCCTCATCTCATCAGCTACTTGTATTTATTCGATTAACGGTATATTTATTTTATTTACTTATTTAAGAAACAATGGAAACAACAGGCTTCTCCGCCCAAAACTGTTTCCGTACAAAAATTCAATAGTACAAAAATTCACAATTCAACAAGTAGGAAACAAAAAGAAACTAAAAATTATAATTATAATTTAAGTACAAAATATGAGTATAATATTATGATGTGTGCTGTATTTAATTACACTAACTTATTTGGTTGCCATTATTTAAATGAATCCTCAGTCTGCAGAAGTCTATCATGATCGTCACTATCATGTAAGTCAATTTGTTTTCTTCTTGAAGTCAGTGTAATTAACGAATCTTTATTGTTTCAGGTATGCACAGCATGAACTACTTGGGAAAAGTCATCAGTAACTTCCGATATGCTTACAATGAAATCAACGCGGCCACCCTGACAGGAGCCATCGATGTGGTTGTCGTCGAACAGCCGGATGGAACGTACACCTGCTCTCCGTTTCATGTGCGCTTCGGAAAAATCGGCGTCCTTCGCAGCAAGGAGAAAGTGGTGAGTTATCAGAGAAACCCTTCAAACATTTCAGATTACTTGAATGTGAATCCTGAGGTATTTTTGTAGAGTAGACTTGAATGTTGAATAGGCAGACTATGCTTGAAAAAATGTTCTCATCTACCATTTAGATATCTTTACTTTCATTTTTAATCTTCAAGGGACCAAAGTTTGCTGCTTTTGATTTTTCAAACATAGTCATTTCCATACCTAGTAATCTTTGAGAAACTGTTTCAATACCTTTTCTAATTCCATGCAGCCGCTTCTTGTAAACTCATCAATCTCACCATCAATTTGAATCATTGAAAAAATTCTAGCAAATCAAAATACCATAGCATTTCTATCTATGTTATAGATAGGGTGTAATTATATGTATTGTATAGATATGTAATGTGTATTCCATTTACCTGTAATGTAATTCATGAAGAATTCATAAGTTCATAAAAAGTAGTCAAATCAAATAATCTTCGTTCAATAAGTTGCATTTAGACGTCTACGCTAAGCAACATTCAAAGTATAATAATACAAGAACAGTAAATAATATAACATTAACTTTTCTAATGAGGTAAAAATTGGAAGGAGGAGACTTCATTCAAGGCAGCGAGCATACAAATAAGGAAAGTAGAAAAAAAATAATAGAAACTACATAGTTCTCTTCCCTTAAAAATCCAAGACATTCTTCAACCGAGTATGGGGCTCTCTCTAATAGCATTCAATATTATGGACATTGTAATTTAATTCATGATAGAAGTAGGCTCATGTTCCTCTTCATTATTATTGGAATTGTAATTACTTTCATGATGAAAGTATGATAAAAGTCTGAGTAGAGATTGAAGTTCGCGGTGCCGAGAATTTTAGGAACCCTACTCTTAACGAAAGGGTCTAAAATCACAAGGATAAGATGCTGTTCTGAACTGGAGCTCCTCAATCAACATTCAATAGCGTAGAGTTACTTGATTAGTAGCATAACTTACACTCAAATTTTCAATTGGCCTACTTGACATGAGTTGCTAAGAAACAGCGGTTTCTTACCGTTATTTCAAAACGCTCCTCCTCATATCTGTTCAAAATATCTTTAATAAATATCTGTTTACAATCAAATGAATAAAATAATATAAGGGAGCTTGTAACTTGTTTAACGCATGATCAAGAATAAATACAAAATTATCCTTGTAACCTTAGATTGCATCATTTATTAGCAGTTCATATTGTTTTCAATTATCACTACAAACGCAAACTTTTCCCATATTTCAGGTGGACATCGAAATAAATGGCGAGCCTGTTGACATTCATATGAAATTGGGGGAATCTGGTGAGGCGTTTTTCGTTGAAGAAGTTGCTCCAGGCGAAGAAGGAATAGATGAGTTCATTCCTCCTCACCTGGCTTGCTCTCCAATTCCCACAGAGCATTCGTTTACGGAACGATTTTCGGCTGAAATAGCAAAAGGCGATCAGTGGACGTGAGTATTCCAGAGTTTTTGAATCTCCCCGTGTAATTCTATATAAAAGAATATTTTGTTTAAAAACTCCGATAATAACTTCTATTATCAAAACAATAATTGAATAAGATAAAGTTCATCACATAGAATATTATCCCTGTCGAAAACTTCCAAAATAGATCATTTGTTATGAGTTTAACTCTCCCATAACAATCACTGTCGAAAACTTCCAATATAGATCATTTATTATGTGTTCAACCCTCCCATAACAATCAAAATAGGTTATGATTCACAACAGATAATATGACCATATAATGATGAAGAGTTCATTTACCTTACGATAAAAAATATCCCTTGGTCCTTTGTTTTTATTCAAATTACTAAGACTTATCTACTATCTCAATGCTTTATTTCGATTCTCAGTAAAGTTATAGCAAAGAGCGTTCAGTCCTCAAATTATAGTAGAGTTATTTTAGCAAAATAATAATTTTAAATATAAAATCTCATTTATTCTTACTCGGGCGCTTTCAACCCACTTCTAGGCTAATTATTTAAAATCTTGTGATGATTATTTCTTTGTCCATTGATTGAGAACCCAGCTTAGCTGAATTCTCTCTGAATTCATCACCATATTTCCTTTTTCCCAAGCAGAAGTTTGTCAGTTATTTCGTTCTGCTTCTTGTTTAGCTCCGTAACTGAATTCATCAACATGTATCCTTTTTCACAAGCAGAAGTTTGTCGGTTATTTCGTTCTGCTTCTTGTTTAGCTCCGTCCTCCATGCTCTCTATACACTATTCATAACACTTAACTTGGTTCGTCTTGTATAGATTGTAGATAGCTTAGAGTGGCGTGTCAAAGTAATGGTTTGTCGTGGCCGTTGCAGTCTTCTCTACTCAATCTTCTGTTCTATCTACCATTCTTGTTATTCGTCAACGTTGATTGTGTTTCAGATTCGACGTGCACCGTGACTCGGTGGAGGCCGATGCGCAGGGAAACGAATGTGATGAGGAAGAGGAAGACGAAGAGAAGCCAATAGTGGTTGTCGCCGGCAACCTGCCCAAAACGTTCAAGGCAGAAACAGACAAGAGTGAAGTGGTCAGAAAATTGAGCACTGTGAGCGGCGATTTTCGTCCGATAGCCGAAAATGAAGTCGATATGTCGACCAGGCGAGGCTCCGATGACGTCACTGTCTCGTCGAAACAGAGCGCTAGCTCCATCGACCTCACCCTCGACGAGACTCCGCTCTCGGAGCGTGCCTCCTCCTCGCTCCCCTCCAACAAGAGGAAGCGCAGGAAGAAGTCGCTGATGAAGAAGAAGAACAGTCATGCCAACACCACTCCTTCCAACAGCTTCAACACACCTGTTTCGGTCAACACTAGCAAGAAGTTGGTCGGTGCCATCGAGAAATCTGTGGAAGTCATCGATCCAATTGTCAATCAGCAAGCCGATGTGGATAGTATATTCCAGATCGAGGATATTGAACAGGTTGGTTTATAAGCTTCTTCAAGTAGAATTTAATCTAGAAGCAACAATTATTCAAAATTAATTGTTAGTTCTAAGAATGCATTGGAAAGAAGTTCAGTATGTTAATAACCTACATGGTTCACAGTGTTCCCCATCAATGATAGATTGGGTTACCGATATACGGCGAGTTGGAACTATCTCCGGGTCTCCCCACCGATCAAAGCCAAACGCTAATAATAATAGGTCCATTTTCTGAAGAATATAAGCACTAATCACTTGATGAGTGATCTTCCTTATTCGATGCTCATATCAAGTTGTCAGACGAGAGTAGCATAAAACAAGGATAAATTTGAATAGCCTTTTATCTTAGGTATCCTTTTCCAGTTCAGCAGCCTGTCATCTTTGACTGTTAATAGTTTTTACTTTTCAATGAATAGAATTAACAATAAATTTATTGATTATCTTGAAATTAAATTTAATATAATGAATGCTATAATGCACTGACTGACATTAGATCATGTATGAATTTCTCAATCAGAACTTTTTATGGTTGGAATTTGATCAGGCTCTTCGTATTGTAATATTCTCACATGTACCGGTATATTTATTTATACAAACATGTGTGGAAGCAACAGATCCGAAGATTCATTTTGCTTCCATGTAATAAATATTATTTATGATAACTTTAGTTTTGAATGCTTTTTTACAGACTGGTAAAGAGAGAGAAGAGTTCAATCCCTGTGATAATGAAGGTGAACTGTCTCGTATTCAAAACACTCCTCAAGATTTGCACTTCTTCAGTGACACCGAAGTCACTCCTGGCTGCAGGTAATTACTCTATTTTTCAAAATCATTGATATTTTATCGAATAAGAAATCTAATTATTATGTGTAGGGGGTTCCATTATTTTTTAAAATGAAAATTAGACGTTCTCCATCAGATTTAATCTTTGATACTAGCCTACACACTAAATCTTATTAGATATATGCTATTATTATAGTGCTATTGGTTGGTGAAGGGGAGCAATGGGTTGAACGAAGAAAACTGTAAATAAGCACAAGCTTTGCACTCTTCTGAAGAGCCAGCTCTTTTATACTATCTATGTTCACGTAATTGATCACTGGGTACCGCTTCTATAGCCGCTTTAATTGATTGCATTTTATAAATATAATCCAATGATACGTGTGCTAACCAACCTTTTGAATGAAACTTGGCAGCTACTTTAATCTGATGCATATGTTGGAAGACTATCTTCTAGGTTGAAAAAGTTTATATTGTTCCTATATAATTCATATTTGTTCTGGCAGATACCGTTATTAATATTCTACCATTCCAAATTCTCATATTTTTCTATAGATGTTCACTCATTGTACATTATGCAATTAATACCATAAGACCTAACAAGCCCTAGCTCAAATCTTTTTTCGACAAATTGAATTGCATTGCTGTATTTTCTACATTTAATCGATTCAACTGAAGCAGATACTTCAAAACTGTAGGCCTTCATTCTTGAAGAATTTAAAAATAAAATTTATAAATTCACATATACATGCGCTCTTATCTGGGAGAGAACCTACTGCTAAACATTACCATCTGCTTACCGCTTTACTCTCATAATAATATCGGTACTATTTATAGAATCAATTTAGAAAATTACATTAACATGTGCTTTAATCTGGTAGAAAACTACTGCTAAAAATTACGAATTGCTTACAACGAGGCACAGATAATATTGTTGTAGAATTCAGTTCGAAATTATTCACTTAATGTGCACTAATCTGGTAGAAAACTAGGTTTACTAAAAAAAATACTAAATGCTTAATGCTCAAACCAACACTACTTTGAAATGTGCACTAATCTGAAAGACAACTACAGGTTTACTAGAATGTACTAAATGCTTAACGCTAAAACCAAATAATTTATGAAAAATTCAAATACTAATAGTGTACTGTAAATTACGAAATGCTTCACGCTCGAACTAAATAATATATGAAAAATTGAAATGCT
The DNA here is from genome assembly GCA_017141395.1 of Laodelphax striatellus. Classification (NCBI taxonomy): domain Eukaryota; kingdom Metazoa; phylum Arthropoda; class Insecta; order Hemiptera; family Delphacidae; genus Laodelphax; species Laodelphax striatellus. Next base: position 46,420,005 of record CM029532.1, on the reverse strand, counting down.
AATAATGTACTGTAAATTGGTGGTAAGACGCATGTTGTGATGTGTATGCGTGTGCTTGTGTGTGGTGTGTGGCTAACTGCGTCATCAGAGGCCTACTAATGATGGATGAGCTGGCGACAGTTGAAGAGCGGCCACTGGACGATTGCAGCGATGGCCATGCTTCGTTTGAGGTCCTCTCAGCCGAACACCTCCTAACGGCTGCTGCTGCCGCCGCCGCTGCTGCTGCTGCTGCTTCTGCTGCTGCGTCTTTGTAAAAATCACTATCATCATTCTGACATTTAAATGTTGGTTTTGATGCATGCACTTAGATCCTCGGAGAATGCGTCCGTTGTTCTAGCTTGCATGGATCTACCTTCACTACCACTTCACTAGTATAAACAAACTTTGATTGTATTTATTCTTCTTCGTATACAGTGTACAGCAAAAATTTATAATAGTTTGAAGAATGCTTCTGTGGCTGAGGAGCGAAACAAACTTTGTTCTAGGACACATTATTATTCATTCAAAGCAGTTGGTTAAATGCAACACTTAATAACATAAAGTGACACCTCGTATACAGTTAAATCATTCTCGTCATGAAACAATATTTTTGCATATTATTGTACTGCAGTACCATTGATGGATTTGAACAATCATTTGCATCTTTTGTCGTTATTCTACAATGTATGTTTCTCTTTCGGCCAACTTATTATTCAGAAAATATGTTATTTAGTCGCTGGAAATTGTGTACGTTATTCTTTTGTAAATATGCATACTTATGTGCGGGTAAAGACTGAAAATATGGCCCTTTTCCTGTTCATTTATAAAAAATAGTCAGCTCTGCCTACTATTTGTGCTAAAACTAAGCAATTACTACTAAATCTTTATTAATAGAAATTTCTGAAGGCTTTCAGAAGAAATTTGTCCTGTGTTCAACCCAGTTGAGATTGCCTTAATACGACGTAATTTAGTGTGGCTCCTTTTCATTACAAACACTAGTTGCACATTATTTCTTTGCAAAAAAATGGTTTTGTTTATTCAGATTGATGACTTTCCAAGGAATTCTCGTGATTGATGTTAGCTGGTAATTTATTATTTTTTGTTCATTATTTAGTAGTTAGCCTACCTGTCACTGGTAGAACGAATGTTTTTTACTGTTTTTATTGAATGGAAACATTTCAGATACTGTACCTCGATCACCATGTATTTCCAAAATTCTTGCAACGGTGTAATTTCGGGTTTCCGTTGTTTTCATTCGTAATCAAATTTCAATTCTGTATTTTATTCTCAAGATTTGAGAAATGATCATATTATTTGAGATTGACCATCAAAGTATTTGATCTTTAATATTGTGGAATGGTAATCCATGGTTATCATCTCTCCCAAAATTTAGATATTATATTTTACATGAATATGTTTATGCCAATTCTTTAATTTTCACACTAAGCTAATTTACATTCGTTCATTCAATGACAAATCTAAAACAATTGTAATGCTTCTTGATTTTGCATGGAAATCGTTTTATTCAAACCTTTTTCAAATTTTCCTGAAAGTCATCAACCAGTCCTATGCAAATTAATTTCGAGTTTCCCATTTTTTTAAATCTGAAAGCGTTTGTTTTCTTGACTCTATTGGAAATAAATAATAGGTCATCGAGACATCGAGTAAAAGTTTCCAAAAAAGAAAGAAAATGACATTATTCAAACTATTGAATTTAGTGCTTTTTTGTTTCTTAATTTAGCCGTGGCCCACACGTTTCGTCTGTTCTGTCACTACCATCTACCCTCCAAGCACATCTTATTCCATTCATTACACATTATTAAAATATTCCATTCAATATTTTAAATCTCACTAAGCATAAATAGCAATTCACAAATATGGCAACTACTTGGTACGTGGATGGCAACTTGCCAGGCTTCATCCATTTATACAATGCTCTATTATTATGGATGTTGTATGTTCTATAGATATTCCATCTATCATCCAGCAGTGCGGCCTCGGCTTTAAATTCAGTACAGCTGGTAACTTTCAATTATTATAATTAAGTGCCTTTTATGACCACTGGATGGCTCATTGCTCTAATTTGTTGTGTAAATGTACAGAAAATTGATGTCCTGTTGTGTAATTAAAATTGTTGAAACGTTAGAACTGCACGTTATTGATCTATTTTAGTTAAACCCTCTTTAAATTGCGATGTCATGCGTGTTTAATTTTTGTATTTTTGAGAATTGCACGATACTTTTTCGAGTTTTCTGACTGGGTTTATTAAATACCATCTCAATTGAAAAAATTGTTCATATATTTTGTCAATTCACAATCTTAAATACTATGCCCCCTATAATTTATTCGAAATGTATCTTATTCCATGATAATTCAAGCTTGCCTACAAGTTATTGGTGAATCGGTCTAAAAATTCAATAAATTATATTGTGTACAGGGACATCACGAAAAACGTATTAAAGCCAGAAAGAACCATTTTTCTAAATAAAGTTCTTACCAACTGCCACTTGGCGATGGAAAGAGATCAAATCATTTTAAGCTCTCCAATGAATGTAATAAAGCTTGATGCTTTAAATTATACAATACTTTTGAAATTTCTCTTGGTGATATTGACTGTTATTCGATAAATTTCACTACTGAATTAGATTAAGGTAGCCCACTTTTTCCTGCCTGGTTGAGTATTTCTCATTTTTCATGTGTGATTACTATTCTATTTTTCCAGTCCCCATGATGCCAGACAGTATACACCAGTCCAAAGTGACACCGAGTTTGAAACAAAACGGATGCTCACCAATGCAGAGAACGATAACTGCAAGGGCTCCGAAGATCCTCCACAGCAGTCTTGGCGTTGGGGAGAGCTGCCAACTTCTACTCATGATGAGTCTGGCAAGCAAGATGGTATGTATAAGACACAAGTTTCTATTATTTATTCATTTATTATATTACTCTGCCTTTTTCTTTATTTTACATAAAACACGTTGGGCCTATAGCGTGTTATACTCAATAACAATATTTATACGTACTCATGTTTTATTCACTGTAGATGATCAATACTTACGATGGTGAATAAAATGAATATTTGAATGGATTTCATTAGCAATTACAACGTAAGTGTAGTTCTAATTCTTGTGTATTTTGCACAGATTTGATAACAATATTTCACCTTAAACTAAAATTGAAAAAAAACACGTATTGAATTTTTAAAATGTTGTCAACTGTACTTGATGATGAATGCAACCCGAATATAAGTCATGGAGTTCTGAACTATTGAGCAATTTTAAATCAAAACAAATCAGATATAATTTTTTTTCGAATAATAATTCATGTTACTTTCTTGCTTCAGCTCTAGAATATTCCATTATAGTTATTTTCTCTACGATTTGTAAAATGTCAAATACACCCTCTTATGTACGCTGGGAAATGTTTAGAATTTTGAAAATATTGACGGTTTCACAGTTCAGGCAATATTTGTTCAAGTTGTAAAAAATGTCTACATATCTGGTTTTTTAGTGTTCACTAATATTTTCCCAAGCTAATATTCTTTAAATAAAAATTATGGTGTATTTTTGTTGTAGATCAACAGCGTTCGGTGTTGCACAACATGCTGGGCTTCATGAAGAGAACAAAACAACAGAGACGAAACACCCAAGGAATCTATCTGTCAGATATCAATAGCATTGAAGATCTGGACCCCGAAGTTGCTGCTCTCTACTTTCCCAATATTTACACCAAGCAAGTCAAACAGCATTCCATGAATTCAGGTACTTCGACTTATCTAACTTTAACCAGATCTAATCCGCTTTTAACTATATTTATTTCTCAATCTCAACTCCTTTCTGTAATCTTAACCTTCCTAATTTGCCTTTGCACATATAGTTTAATTCTTCGGTATATTTATATTCATATATTTAATTCATGTATATATCACGAATGTGTAATGTTCTGGAAAACCCTAGTATTCACTTTTGTGAATTCCATTAATTCAATAAGTCTCCATCATTTGTAATATATATTTTTTCAATTTTAATATTTGATGTTTTGCAAATTGGGGGCTCCAACACTTTCCAGACTGGAAGAAAAAATATTACAAATGACTAGAGATGCATCGTTTAGAGGGTAGAGAAAAAATATTGGGTTCAGCGTCTTCTCACCCAGTCAATATAAATTGGCTTCCTGGTGTTCTGGCTTTCATTATTGGAAAAAGTGCTTGGAGTCTGTCAAAATTCATGGTTTCTGACAAGTGTATCAATCAAGCTGTTTATATTCATTTTAGAATATTGTTAATAAACTTGAATTTTGTTGTTAATTTCAGGTGGTGGAAGTGGTAGTGGTAATGATGAGGAGGATGCTGAGTCGGGAAATGGCACCTCGCTGCCGCAGTCTCCCCACAGTTTTGAAGGTGCTATCGGCGGGCCCAAATCATTAGACAGCGATTTCGAAGAACCAAAACATGGATTGTTCAATTCCAAGTGAGTTTACCGTCAACATTCTCCATCATTAGGCCTATATCACCTATTTTGATAGATTCATCCTATTATAATATTTACAAAATTATTGAAATATTCTCACTCAGGATATTCTATAGGGAAATACACATTTAATAATAATCTCATTTTGTTTTGTTATTCATTTCTTTGGCCATTTCAATAAATTAAATATTGATTATAAATTCAATATTGAATAATTTTGAATATTTTCAAAGTATAAATTCAATATTGAATAATAAAATAATAAAAACAAATGAATATCGTGCAGTTTGGATAGATACTCAATTTGCAGGTTCTGCACACATTTCACATTCAAATAACATTTCATTAATTCTCTTCTACTTCAACTTGATCAAGTTTAATTCAAGGTTAGAGTTGTTTCATTGATATTTAAGATCAGATCAAAATAATAATTTCAAAAATATATTTAAATAACATACACCTCTACTTTTGAGTTGATTAATCAACTTTATTGAGAATTCAAGCTGAAATTGGTCAAAGAAAAATTTCTCATTTTTATGATGAGATCAAAATAATATTTTTTCGATTTCAAAGAAGTTTGTTATAATATTGCTTTTGCGACTGCTTTCTTCTTCAAGATGCCTCCTAAAGAATCACAAATGGAAATGAGAATTTTCTCCCTATCCATATTAGAAATATGAATAAATATTTTGAGTACGAAAACAGATTATTTTCTTAATAAGCAATCCGTGAAATTGTCCAGAATAAGATATATAATTCAATTAAAAAAATATGTTCGTATGGATTTGTATCGGTGGGGAGACTCATACGGATAAGTTCCATCTCACCTTTCATAATGTTTCTACTCTATTTTTCTTTTTCAGAGAAATTGCTTTGTCTCTTTGCGGTGGATTAGAAGGCCAAGAAGGTCCTTCAGATCAGATGTTTCAGGATCATATTGTCCATTTCGAAGAGTTTGTTGAGAACCCTGCACTTCTTGAGAATCCAAATCTTGTTGTCAAAATTGACGGAAAAAATTACAAGTGGCGAACTGCGTGTTCTATCCTCATAGCGCGCCTTGTTTTCAACAAATCATTGCCTGAGGTAGGCTAAATATAATATATTTTATACTAAATGAAACTTATTTTTGTTTTCCGAATATTTACCACGTTATTTGGACATTTCTAGTTTTCCTGTCTTGAATTTCTTATTGAATATTGATAAGCTTCCATATTACTTAGTTTTGTCAAACGGATTTTGAAGTCAGAATACTTATTGTCATGGTGTACATACTTCTGTGGGACAAGAATTCGCTATCCTTTCTCTTATCGCTGGCTTTTTAATGAGTGTCAAAATTCTATATTATTTTTTGCGTACTTATTTGCTGAAGTCAATTGAGATTTTAATTTCATCATTGCTCATGTAACTGACTTCTGTTTTTATTCATGTAGTTGAAACTGTCGAGATCTGATCGAGTTGAAATTGTTCATTATCGAAACATTGTTCATGATCCTGAGATTAAAATTTAAATTCTTCGTTTTTCAGGACGTCATTTCCAGGCTTTCCGATGTATCCCCTAGACAAGACAAGAGGAAGGGCCAGCGCCGCGACTATTACCGATCGTGGTTCACATGGGGAGCTCGAACTTCAGATCCAGGTAGTTTTCACTTCCAAATCAACTAGGCTATTTCGAAACGTGTTAATCTTATTAAAACTTTCAAGAACATAGAGTGTATCAATTTTTATACTTCAATGATACATCATTGAAGAATATATAAAAAAAACATTGAACTAATATAATTTCTGAGATTAGAGAGTATGTGTCTATCAAGACAGTAACGTAAGATTTAAATGGAGGTCTCTTTTCAGAAAATGAAATATAAGAAAGATATTTCTTATATTTATATCCATAGTAACAGTTCCAAATGTGGATAATCGAACATTGTCAATGTTCCTATGTAATAGTTCGTATAAAATTAAAACCTCATTTCAATTAAAATGTAATACATACTACAATAATCAAGATCTATCAATCATTCATATACATTAATATGAATATCGACAAATTATGTTTTATTAAACCTAATTACTTATTTGTAATAAGTAGGCTGCTTATAATTTTTCAAGAACTTGAATTTTATGACGTTCATTATATAAATAATGTCTCTTGTGTCATTTCTTAAATAACTGAAATTTTTCAGTTATTCCTGGCGGCAAAGATGCAATTAAAGATCAAGCTGAAAATCCTTTGGAAGCTCTGGAAGCAGCAAACATCGACAATAAAACTGATTCTATTCTCACTCAGGAATCAGAAATTGAGTAAGTTCAAAATTAGTTGTTATTTGTTTGAAAACTATAATGCATTGATCATTTGATACATTACATAGTTAGAATTGTTTGAGTTTAATAACGAATAAGTTTTTTCAATTTCACCATTTAATTTCATACTAGATTCAATTGGCTGCTAAGGTACTCCATTCAACTATCTATGTATAAGTTGTATGTAGCCTACATCTATTTGATGATGAAATACTCAGCCACAAATCAATGAGAACCACTCCTTTTTTATATGTTCTTTATTATCTACGACTAGATACATTGTTCATTAGATTTCTTCGACATCCTTCAGTATTATGATATATACTATAAAAACTTCCAACATTATTAGTTCTATCAGGTTGTCACTATGCAACTTCTCTTATTTTTTCCAACAATTTGTTTCTATTGAAACTTCATTTTTGAAACCTTCACGGTTTTATGACATGAAATTTATAACATTGAATCACTTTTGAGAGACTGGATAAAATGAACAAAAATACCTCATACCAATTACTCAACAGTAGAATGAATTGGTTGGTTGCAATTTAATCATACTCATGAAGTAATTAGTTCACGAAGGCAAAAATACACTGAATTTCTTACAACTTATTATTTTTATCTACTACAGCATGATTGATTATTTTTTGAAGAGATTCTGGTGATTCTGATACAGAAAGTTATATTTTTCTCAGCTTTGCACTAACCTCTTCCACAATATTTTTTTTGTAATTTTTATCGTTTTTGTTTTAGATTTTTTACTTTTTGTTTAGTGGTGATTGGCTAATAACAAACGTTTTACTTGGCTATTTTAGAAATAAGGAAAGCAGCGTCACTGAAGTACCTCAAGAGACAGGTTCAGATGTGATTGGTGTCCCTGATCAGGAGCCAGCGTCGGCGAAAAGCCTGATTAGCGAACAGGAGCCGACTGTCCTCTCAGTCGTTGACTCGCCGGCTCAAAATTCTAGTCTTACCAGCATTCCTGCTGTACCCCGGTCAACCAAACCTCGTCTTGGGTAATTGCAACCATTAATCGAAATTATTTTCGAATGACTAATACGTAATTTAACGGTCGATAACATGAAAGAAAGTTGAATTTAGCTGCTGTAGAATTACGTCATTTCATGAAAGAACTAATAAAATCGCTATTCAGCTCTATTAAATAACGCCAGTTTACAGCGGTTGAATTCAGTTGACTCTCGTGCTATTAGCCGTTGGAGTTTTCCGAGTATTAGTTGTTCATTCAAATACCGTAATGTATTCGATCTTTGATTTTAATCTTCTCCTTAAGATTTTTTTGTTGAGGATGATGCCCACATGAGCTACATGCTTATGCGTGGGTAATGAGAGAGGTAATTATTATGAGACATGACGACTACTTGTCAGGCAGTCGGGAGTGGCCGTTTTTTTCAAAATCCGTTCTGTCAACTGGGATTGATCCCGGAACCTTTGCATTATCAGACTAACGCTTATCGCCCTCGGCTATGGACCACTCCAAGATTAAAAGATCTACGATTCGAATCCAATCTAGTTAATGATTACCAATTACTTATCGGATCTATTCGAAAGAATTTTGTAGTACGTTTTAGATTACTTCATCTGCATGATGATTCAATAGACCAAGTTGAATTTAGATGAAAGAATATGAATTACCATTACCACATTATTAATTTTTAATGTTATCTACTATATACTGATCAATTTAGTTTCATTTCATAAGTTGTGACAAATCACAAGCTAAGATTAAAAAATTCTTTATTCAATACTTTGATCATAAAATGTGTTTTCACCTGCTTTTTTGAAACTTGTTTTCAAGTATTTAGTGAAGTGACATTGATTGTGATGTGGTGATGCTCTTGTTTGCAGTGATCAATTATACTCTACATCATCTGAATCCGACTCCGAATTGGATCGCAGGCAGAGAGTTTCCAAAACTCCCAGCCTTAGCATTCCTCTGGACAGAAGTCACCGCTCTGGAAGCACTGACAAGTTCAAGAAAACATTGCGTCTCTCATCTGACCTAATTGTAAGTGATTACAGAACTTTCCTCTATAACAAGTGTAAAACTATTACATGCTTGCTTGTAATTCTCTGGCAATCCATCATTTTCAAGTGTTTTATCTTTTTATCGATTACTGTACATGAAAATACACTTTATACACCCTGCACATGAATACTGCAATACTCAAAATACACTGTTATAACGTTAGACTTGCAATAGTTATTAATAACTTGAAACTATTTTAAATTTTTATCATAACTTTCATCGATTTATTTGTTTTGATGTTTAAATATATCGTTTTGAATTCGAATATTCTTTCAACAGAAATAAGATGTATTTGGTGATGAAATTTTATTCTAATTTTGAATATTTAGTAAGAAAATATTTCATTTTCAGGCGAAATTGAATTTGAGAGAGGGAGCGAATGAGGTGGAATTCAGTGTTACTACAGCATATCAGGGCACTAGCCGATGCAAATGTTTCCTTTTCAAGTGGCGCTATGACGATAAGATTGTGATATCTGATATCGATGGAACGATCACCAAGTAAGTATTATCATGCGATCTCTTTAGAAAGCGTCTTATTGATAATCTTGTTCCTTTTTTTTAGTTTTGAGATTGAGTTGATGTTGAAACAATATAAATTAATTAATGTTCTTCATCACATGTCGTGCTCATCAAGCAAAAGATCTGCTGTTTCAATAGTGCAACACTAAAACAGCATGCTGTACTGTCATTATTATTCTAGTCTGAATCGTCGTAAAGCTATTTTATCAATGTATTTTCATGCCAATTTTAATCACACTATCGTTATTATGTTAATTTTTTGGAATAAAATGTTTACTATTGTTGTTTATATATGTAATAAGTATTATGTTTTATAGACAAGGGTCTGAGACCTGATTTTTGTGGGAAATAGACTGATATAGCCATCGAATGAAAACCTTACGATTGAATGAGATGAATAAAATAAAATCTCCTCGGTGGAAAATGAATAATGGATAATTTAATAACGAAATAATTATTTATTTCTACAGTTTTACATTACAATCAATATACTCTTGTACGTGTTTCACATACATAATTATAATGATGTATAAAATGTACGTATTGTTCATTTGTTGCAGTTTCGTTAAGTTGAACAGATTGATACTATGCTTACTCGTACTATGCATGTGCTTTAAAATACGTGAAAAGAAAAGTAATACAGTAGTTCAAAAATTAAATGTTCAGTGTTTTTCTTTACAGGTCTGATGTTTTGGGACATATCTTGCCCATTGTAGGAAAAGACTGGGCTCAAAGTGGAGTCGCAAAGCTTTTTACCAAAATAAAGAATAATGGTTACAAGCTGCTGTATCTCTCCGCAAGAGCTATAGGTGAGTGTTCAATTGCTCAGTTTCTAACGGCCAGTTTCACAAAATTCCAATTGAATTGAATTGAGGAGTGGTCCGTAGCCGAGGGCGATAAGCGCCAGTCTGATAATCCAAAGGTTCCAAGATCGAATACAGTTGCCGGAACGGATTTTAACAGAAACGGGTACTCCCGTCTTTCGGAGAAGACGAAAAGCCGTCGGTCCCGACTGCCTAAAAACAGTCGTCATCTCTCATCATCACCCCTCTCATAACCCACGCACAAGCCTAGAGCTCATGTGGGCATCACCCTCAAAAAAATTAAACTACCGTAAAATGACCTCATTGCATTTACATCCGATTCGTTCATTGGTTCAGTTAGATGACATCATTTTATGGCGGTTGAATTCAATTGGATTTTCATGCAACTGACAATGAAAGTTGTATCGGCCTTGGTTAGATTACTCACTATGCATTTTGTTTATTCTTGTAGGAAAATTACTCATATCCATCATCACCTACAATTTAGTTGACTCAAACACTACATTAGCATTGCATGCTGTGGCATTTTTTATATTATTGGCTCTCATAAATATAGACTTTATATAGATATTCAAAAGCCAATATGAAAATTAGCACGGCGTGCAATGCTCTTGAGTCCGCTTGATATTCTTCTGTCATGTATTTAAAATAGGGAGCGGAAAATATTAAAATACACGTAACTGTCTGCTATAATATTCATTTACCAATGGTAGGCCTTAGTTTTAATACTGCTTATTTTATAATAATTTATTGAACGAAATTCCTAATTAATAATGCTATAAAATACTCCGAAGACAATTTAAAAAGCAATTGAATAGTTGCAATATCCCTACTCCTTATATCTTCACAACTGCTTATTTTCATCAAAGTATCATTTGTTTTTAGATTTCGGTATTGAAAAACTAATTACTGATATTGGATGTTTTTTTCTTCAATTTTTCAGGCCAAGCTCGACTTACCAGAGATTATCTAAGGTCAATAAAGCAGGAAGATTTGTCTCTTCCAGAAGGTCCTATTCTTCTGAATCCTACTAGTCTTTTAACTGCATTTCACACGTAAGTATAACAATTTTTTAAATGGAAAAAATATTTTGCTATTTAGTTCTTTGACGTTATCCACTTGGCAATATTTGACATTTTTCATAGATCTATAAAGATATTATACACATTTCAAACTGTTGAAGCTAGGTTAAGTTATAATCTATTGTTCAATAATATCTCAAGTTTACCTAAATGATTAGGAATTATAATCCTTCAGTGTCGCAGGTTATGGATTGCAGTTGAAATAAGAGGCCAACTGTGTGAGCCATCAAGTTCCAAATGTAGGGCCTGTTTCAAGGAATTTTATTACACAACACGGCATGCTTTGTAGGCCTTGTGTGTTGACATATTTTTCTGTTACAGTACTGTACTACTAATTTTTTATGAACTAGGCCACACATAATACTACTTTGTGTTAAGTGATACATGAGTGACATATCTTCTCATTTCTCTATTATTTTTGGTATCATTCACCCAAGATTATTGTCCTATAATAACTCTCTACGTTAAAATACGAAATGCTTGAGGCACATCTTTAAATGTTTATTTTTGTTTTCGTTGATTAAAGAACCCTATTTATTCCAGTCAATAGCTTTGTTAACAAGTGGAGAAGAAACTTAGTCTTAAAAGTTTGATTTTAATGTTCCAGAGAGGTAATTGAGAAGAAGCCTGAAGAATTCAAGATATCATGTCTTCGAGACATTCAAGCTTTATTTCCCGCTACTTCCTGTCCTTTCTACGCAGGATATGGAAATAAGATTAATGTAAGTAAAATTTACGTGAATTATAATTATTATAAATGAAGCTATCGATAGATATTGAAGATTATCTATTGATCTACAAAACATGGTAATTCCAAAATAGAATTTCATTTTTGCTTTTTGAAACATCATGAATTCTTATCATGAGGAATTTTATAAAAAATGAAAATTAATTTTTCATAGAGAGTTTCTGGATGAATTTTGCTTGGGAATTATAGATAATTTGAATGGTGAAAAATCAACCATTCGATTTTAATTCATTTCATTAAGTAATATGGATTATGTAAGTACAATTTATGTGAATTATAATCATAAATGAAGCTATCGATGGAAAATTATTGGAAAATAATTCATTCAAACTTCTATTTATATGGAATACAGTTGTTCTTAACAAATGGAATACAGTTGAAAGTTTGTTGATTATTTTAATCGTCATTGACATTTCTTTTTCACATTGATAGTTATTCCCATTTTGTAGTTGAGCAAAATACAAAACAAATGAGCTTGAAATAAAAATCATGAGATGAAGAAAGTAGTATTTGTATTTTTCCTCACTAGCTTTAGTTTTTCAATTTATGTAATCAGGAAACATGTCTATTTGAACTACTGTAAAGTGAAATTTACTTTTCAGGATGTTTGGGCTTATCAGGCTGTGGGAATACCAATATTCCGAATCTTTACTATTAACCATAAGGGTGAACTGAAACATGAACTCACTCAGACATTCCAGTCATCGTAAGTATCCCCTCTTTTTTCAAATTACATGTCGCATGGTCTGTGGGGGTATACTGGTACCACAAAAAAAGCTAAAAGGGGTGTGGTACATGTCATATATATGTCAGGAGGGGGTCACTTGAACTGGTTTCTTCCAAATGAATACTCCCACATTAATGAGGAATTCAGTCGTAACCAGAGAAAAGTAATTTGGAAAAAACACCTGTTTCAGACAGAAATCTGCAAAACTCGCCCAAAAGCCACGTTTCCTATTAAATTCTTGATTTTTGGGGGGAATTTTTTTCAGTAGAATAAACATAGAAAACGGTTCATCTCATTTAACTAAACAAGCAACTAAAGTTTTGTAGTAAAAACTCAAGATCATAGAAATTCCGCCCTTTTTAATGTATGTTGTCCCTTCAAGTGACTGAAACAAACCCCCGCAATATAAATCGTTGAAAATTTTATCAAAAAAAGCTTCAAAAAAATGTTACAAATGAAGTTTGATTTGCATGGAATAGAAAAGAATGAAATCATAATTCAATCTCAAAATTTTGTTGAAATTCTATTTTTTCACTGTGAAACATTATTTTATTGTTTTTTTTTCAACAATGTTTATGCCATGATCAACACTTTATTTGTTCTGTGTTTGTTCCGTTTGAGTTAAGTAAAATAGAGTTGTTTACTGATTACAGTTACTCTGGCCAGAGTTGTATTGTGAACGATCTATTCCCACCTCAGTACTTGGTAGCCTAGTCGCCCCATTGTTAGCATCTCAGTGATGCCTGCCTACAAGACTGATGCGCATTTGATGCGATGCGACGACGATTGAGCGTCTCTAGTCAATCAAATATCTTTGTCAGTCTAGTGTGTTAGGGGACCGCTGAGCTGATGTTCAACTCTTGCTCGGTTTCAGCATTAAACTTTGGTAAGCAGCTGTCTGTGAAGGTGGCTGTGTGCTCTTGTGACAAACGCGGGCTTTGGAATAAATCCGAATAATGCTTGACGCTTAACACTAACGCATCTCTTAGCTTAATGGATAATTGTGCCTGATATCATTGTGGTAATGAAACACGTCTAAGGAGTGGTGCATAAAGTTTGATGGAAAACTAGCGGCCAGTCACGCGAAAATTCAATTAAGTTTTACCATCTCAAAATAATGTCATTACATTGACGTACGATTCATTCATTGGTTCCGTTAGATGACATTTCTCGTTGCATTGGTTCCGTTAGATGACATCATTTTACGGCGGTTAAATTCAATTGGATTTCCGTGTAACTGGCCGTAACACAGTCAAAACATGTTTGCCTTTTTTACATGAATGGGTTATTCCGTTGAAATAAATTCATCAGAACCTCGGTGATTTTCACATCATTTCCCACTTTTAGTGATCATTTCAAAGAATTGCAAATTTCTCATTTCAAGTTGGAATGAATTTTTCTCTCAGTGTTAATCATAATCGCCTTGCATGCTGGTCGTTGGTGTATCAACAAGCTTGCACCTCTGTTGTTGGAAAGATGTGTTTTCAAATGTTCATATGACAATAAGTTTCATAATTTTTCAACATCCATACCAATCAAAACCAGTGTTGACAAATGATTGGATTATTATTGTCTCGCTTGTCTTGACTAACGATGAAAAATAAGTATTTGAAAATAAATAACCATTATAATGGCGATTAAAAATCATTAATTTCAGCTTTGTGAATTACTCAGCTGTCAAAGAACATTATGAAGTCCTCATCCCCATGTAGATTTCTACTCGATCAACTCTGACGATTTGTGTTATGCTGTTGTGAATTATAAAGTCACGATTCCCTTTCAACCTCAATAAATTTGGCGCTTCTCTTTGTGACGTTGATTAGTCAAATTTCAAGCTTCTCTTTCGTCACGATTAATATTAACACCAACAAACGCGATTTAACTAAAATCAATGTTTTGCAAGATGTAAGATCATGATAATGATTATCATCCATTCATGCTGATTTTATGAAATGTTAATTATGTTGTTGATATATCAAGGTAGCTCTGAAAATCAATGTAGATGATTTTTCTCTTTCAAATTCAATTCAATGTAAACTGATTTCATTTTTGAAAAATTCAAGATCTTTTGCTTTGTACTACAAGCCATCGTTTTGATTCATCTAAATTCTGGAATCTGTTCAGAACAAATCATTGTTGCCAAGTTTTTGAATGATTTCTGGCTATTTCTCCCATCATGAATTTTATGAACCTCTTTTCTATAATATTCTATGTATCCTTGGCGAATTGTTTTGAAAGGAGATTTTTCTGAGATTGAGCCACAGTGTTTCAAATTAATATTAGATAGAATAGTGATTTATAATACTCAAGTCTGTTCATCGAAACAAGTCAGTGCGCGTAAAGAAAGTTTGCGTGCGTGAATCGGAAAACAGCTGGACGACCGAGTCAAAGGCATGTTATAACTAAATTTCTCTTGCTCTCAATTCGTATCAGCTGAATACGCGATTAGTTGCAAATGCTGAAATGTGAACATGCCGTCACACTCAGCTGTTACATTTACTGACTTGTTTCAGTGAACAGAGTATACTTTGTTTTAAATAGTGATTTTTTATATTGAGCTAGTGTTTGAAATTTTCAAGTTAATATTAGATAGAATAGTAATTATGGTTGCAATTTACTATGCAACATTTACTGAACAAATAATTCTTTCTACTTGCAGATATTCGAACATGAGCTACATAGTTGATCAGATGTTTCCAGCGGCACCAGTCAGAGCCACTTTGGAGGATTTCTCACAGTTCTCTTTCTGGCGAGAGCCCCTACCCGATATCGATATTGAAATCGATCTTATTAAGAAACCATCTCAAACTCAGAAATAAGTCCACTTTGTTTCTGATAGCTACTTGTGATTTTTAATACGCATTATTACTTATGTCTCAATAAATAGAGAAAATCCCCTAGTTCCGCTAAGTAATCAATATTATAAATTGTGAAATAAATAATGGATGTTTGCATATTAGTAATATTTGGTATTGTATACTACTACTACTAACACTGAAACACAACTCTTGGTTGGTGATGATGATCTGACTTTCAGTCCATCTTTTCGGGAAAGTAGTATAGAATAAAAATGTAGGGAGATATTCATATTTTTGGTTTGTACTGAAATAAAGTTGTACCATGATGAATTTGTATCTGTCTATGTGTTAAGTTGTTGAAGTATAGTTTTTATAATTTGTTAATTTTTATAAATCGATGTTTTTATTTATGTGATCGATGATTTTGTTATTTTTGAAGTGTTGATGTTATCAAGTATTTTGTAAATTTTGTTGAGAGTTGTATGGTGCAAGTAGGCGTGAATCAACTAATGTCTTAATAATCCTATTGAATTCAGATTAATTTTAAAGTTCAAATTTCTTTGAATGTATTTGTGATTGCTAGAAGTGTTTGATTAGAAAAGATCTCGATCTCATATGGGTGTTAATATTTATTAACGAAGTATCAATTTGCATTAATTTATTTTTATGGTTCTATTCATAAATGAAGCTTATCATGAAAATTGCTTTAGTCTTTTCCATGAATATATATTTTATATGAAAGGTTTACGGAAACCTTTGTGCATAAAAAGAAATATTTTGCAAAATAACATTTTAAAAATCTATTAACCGACAAAAAATTGCTTTTATTGTCTATCACTATACATCATGTAATTAGAAATTGAAGTTATTTGAGTCAGCCTGTTTCATTTTTATCAGCTTCAAAACAGTTTTTACTATTCAGGTTCAGTAGCCGATAAGACAGTTTATTATATTTTTTGGACTTTACTCCGTTGAAGTTCTCAAAGAAACTCATTAAAAAAATATCAAAATAATTATTCTTAATCAATTTTTCTTAACCACCTATTCCAAATTTGGTATCAAGGATGTGAAAAAAATTGCAAAAATTACTTGGCCATCTTTAGCATTTTATCTTTGAGAATAACAAGCTTTAATTATTATTATTATTATCGCAGCTTCAACACTATAATCCAATGCCTTTTTAAAATCTTAAAGACCTTTTTAAAGTCTACGCAATAATCTGCGAGATTCAGCACTTGTAGGTCAAGTATTGTATCAAAGCTGCGTAACATCAGCTATTTCCTGACCGCCAAGCATCAAATTAAATGGATCGCAATGTACTTAACGAGTATGGTGGAACTTAGAAAACATGAGGTTTTTAAAAATTACCATCATAGTATCCCGAATCCAAAGCGTGCTAACGTTTAGATTCTGACAACTGTTTAACCAGTTACCTAACGGTCATGTGAACAGGAAATTTCCACCCACAGAAATTGCCAAAAAAATAAAACTATTATTTTTAATGGGAGACATCAGTAAAAACAATAAGGAACAGAACAAAATGATTTATTAGAAAACAATTTTCCAACACAACGTACTGGCCGTGAATAATACTATAAGTTTGTACGTTACAATATCTGTTGATATTGCTTTCTCGAAGTAATATTTATATATTGCCTTTGTATTAGGCCCTGTGCATTTGTATAATACAGTAATTATGGGTTACTTCTCTGTCTGTGGTTGATGCACTTTGCATTGAGTACTAAAGTACACGAATAATCTACACAAGATTTCTAATAGATTAGTTATCTCTAACTCAATAAGTAACTAGGGCCAATCTATTTTTAACAAACTTGGTCACATTTTTCCAAATACTGATGTAGTTTTTCTATAAAAATAACAAACATTCACAGCCCAATTGGAATGAATAAATACAAATCACTGATTTAAAATTGGGATACAGAAGACGGTGAAACCCAACCTCCAAATGCTCTTTCCAACTCTTGGGCTACAGCGATGCATAGATGGTCATTGAATGGTGCTGCCACAATCTGTAAGAATTAAGTAGAAAGCACTGATGAATATCAAACGTGATATTGGATCGTTAAACAACATACTGAGAAAAAATAAGTCACAAAAATGCCAGGCGGATGAGCGAAAATCAACCCACAACCGCTGTATTGACAAAGAGGTGAGTTATTATTTTTACGGTATTACAAGTCGGTTTCATCAAATAAAGATTTAATTGTTACTGAATTACTATTTAAGAAGCAAGAAGTGTTATTTAAATTTAACTCACCTGAACTCCGATTGGCAATCCGGTTTTATCAAGACCTAACGGACACTGCGTAACAGGCAGATTCAGAACGTTGAAAATTGCCCAGTAAGAAAAGTTGTATGGACGGAAGAATGTAGCGTAATGGTACGGTGCAGTATCAGGACAACTTGGAAAGATGAGAACCCCATTGGTATCCAACTCTTCCTGTAAAAATAGTATTAAACATTATTATTTCGTTGAATACAAATTATTAATAGAAACTGTAATGAACACAAATTTATTTCTGGCATAACAACCAAAACCGAGATAAGAGATATCGCTAGGATCAACCCTTGATTTCTGGTCACAAACTTAACGTACGATGGGAAATCTATCCTAATCTGTTCTCTGTGATAATACTAACCAATAGCTGTTTTAAAAGTTTCGAGGTTTCTCTTTCGGCCCATTTCTTATCGGTTTTGGGCATTTTCATATCCCACAAACGCATCAATGATGGAAGTGTGAACTGCGTGCTGCCAGTTAGTAGGAATGGCAGCTCACTCCATAGCGAAATTGTTCTCTGGAAGCAAACAGGAGCACATTGTTAATTATTACAAAAAATAACAGGAATTCAGAAATCAACAAAACTTAGTTCATTCATTTTCTCTCAGTGATCCAGAGATCACTATTTCAGCAGTATAAATTATTTTTCAACTGACTTAAAAGTCTTCTTACCAAGTGAACATGGAACAGGTTTATAATAAATTGAAGGATATTTCCTAACCCGATTTGAAATGCCTAGAAGGCAAAGATATCATCCAGTATTATTAAAATCTGCCTTGAAATCGTGCCTGTACACGGCACATGTACCAAATGAAATTATCGAGTGACAGTTCCTTACTACAGAACATTGCAAAAAATCACGAAAACTGTTTCTGCACCTAACCATAAATCAATCCCTGAGAATGGAAAAGAAAAAACCAGCCCATTTAAAAAACATCAAATGTATTGTCAGTATAGTGAAATTTCAAAGTGGAATTTTCAGTTCAAATTAGTCTACTTTTCCAGACATTTATAGCATAAAAATACCAAATAATATGGTCTCTTCGGAGTTTCTACACATTTGTAAGATCAAATTTATGTAATAGCGTGAAATTTAATAGAAAATTCAATTGAATTACTCAAATATGCATAAAATATTGAATACAAAAATTGAACATTTGTGAACTTCACCTCCCGATTTCCTAGATCAAAGGCGAAATTTCCTTCTTCTTTGGTCATAGCGTGACGCCACAACGAGTAGCTGTTTCTGAATCCTGGAATTGAAATCTTTCTCGGTTCAATGTCAGTGACAGTTGACAGATGGTTGACAACTTTGCGCACAGCCGTTTTCAAAGCGTTCGAGACCGGACTGACCCTCATGTCACCTGGCTCGTCAACGAATACTACATTCACTTTTGAAAGATCGACCTTTTCACAAAAAGAAATGAAAAATAATAAAGTAGAATAATAAAGAATAATAAAGCGGTGAAGTAAATGAAACAAAGTGTGGTTTCAATAACTAAGTGGTAGAAACGAAATTGATGATTAAAATAACAAAAAATTGATTGAAATTTACAAAAACCCTTTGAGATGTCGAGTGGTAGAAATAGCCTAAAAAATTAATGATGATTAAAAATTGAAACATGAAATTCGAAGAAATTTACAAAACCCTTGGAGATTTAGATTACTATTTATTTCCTTCATAGAGTTTTGTAATAATATTCTCAACATACTAGCTTCCGAACTACAATACTTTCAAATTTAAAATTCTTACGACTAGTTGTCAAAAGGCGATTTAATTGAACCAACGCAGAGTGACAACATCTAAATAGAGAAATCGTTGCAATGGCTTGTCAAATAATGACATCATGTTATGGCGGCTAAATCTACTTAGCTCAAGAGCAACCGTTTGGTCCTATCTCTTACAATGTAGATCGTACATGTAAACTGTGAACCATTATTTGAAAGTCGTCAAAAATTATTATTTATGGTGATATCGAATAGAATAGAGTTTTTAATCAAGACTGAAATTGTGTGTTTTTTTTAATAAATCGCAATCAGAACATAGAAAATAATAAGTGGGTTCCACATTTTTTATGAGTGCTTTTCGGTAGATTCCTACAACAGAAAGCAATAGTAGGACTGACAAAAGTTAAAAGATCGATAAATGTTTACTTGTGTTGAAAACTTTAATAAATGATTCATTTTGAAATATACAATAATTATTCTAGCTTACCTCAGTATCAAGTTGCAATTTCGGAATATTTTCAGGTCCAATCAATACTTTCAGTAATGGTGTGATATCTTCAGCGAATTTGGTCATAGTACCTGCGGATACCATTGAGTTTTTCTCAGTACCTTTTCTGAAAGTCATTCCTCGAGACGATGTTAAACCTGAAAAATTATTGATTTTTCTAGTCAAATAATTAATGTATGAAATGTTACATCGAATGACAGTTAATGCGATTGAAGCATTGTTAATAAAACAAAAGATTAAATTATAGCATCCAACCCATTTTTTGAAAGGTAAGTTATTTTATAATTTTTCACCTTTTCTGGAAAATTAGTAACAAAACTAAGTGAATCCTACGACAGAATCTCCAATCAATACCATTTTATTAGAGGGGGAGGGGTGTTCATTATACAGTAATAATAAATATAATAATGATTTTCCACCATCAAAATAGCTAAAATTCCACACTGAGAAGGTTATATACAGACTTTGTTCTTGGGAAGACTATCCAGAGAGGTCTATCAACGATAAAGTGCTCAGATCCTGAGCTAGTTGTAGCCTATAGTTTTAAAATTTGTTCTCAATTAATTGACCCAAGTTCAATACCATTATCAGAAAGAAAATATATAAAAAGAAAAACATCATTAGAAAGAGAATATAATAAATTAGTCTGTATCAAGCTCCAATGTGAATAGGTATTACAAACCAGATGTTGGCTTATGTCCGAAAATTCCACAATAGAAAGCTGGCATCCTTGAAGATCCGCCGATGTCAGTTCCAAGTCCAAATGCACTTCCACAGGATGTTATCATGCTCGACTGCAATGAAAAAATATTCACGATGATTTCTTGATACATTTACGAACTTCAATGCATACAGTTTTGATTCACTTCACTGCCGATATGCAGTCATCTTATTTTGAAAATTTAAGAAGATTATTTTTCTGTAAATAGACTTATTATCACCTGCAGTAAGTAAACAAATTTGTTTTTTACATTAAAAATATTACGATTATAATATCATAATGGGAAAATGCATTCAACTCGTGTTCAAGCTTTTTCTGGATGAATTCTCTAGAATGTAAATAACTTCGAACTGGAATACAAATTATGGAAACTTGTCTTGAAAATACCTCTCCACCAGACGAGCCGCCTACTGTTCTGCTGAAATTGTATGGGTTATTCGTTTGACCATAGACATTGTTCCTTGTCTCAGACCAGAGATTCAATTCGGGAACATTGGTAACACCGAGCAGGATAGCTCCAGAATCTTTCGTTCTCTTGACAATGTCAGCGTCTTCTCTTGCCTTACAGCCTTTTCTCGACACCAATCCAAAACTGAAATTACAATCTGCAACAGATGCATTTAATTAGAATTTCAACGGGCTTCTTCGTATAAATCTTGTCAATAAATATTTTATAAATCTCGTAATTCCAAAGCAAAAATGGTTTGTATACTTCTTTTTCCAATGAATACCTAGTTCATTCAACTAAATCATCAAGACTTTGAATGAATTGGCTCATTAAAGCCTTTTTATAAATTACATAAAAAATAGAATTCATCCACTATTGATAATATTGTATGGTGACTGGAGTTAGAGTGTATCTTGTACACTTAAAATTTAAAACCTTTTAAAACGTTTTAATGACAATATAATCTATTTTCAAACCTTAGCAAAGCTATAATAGGCTGCAAGCTTCAAAGGCGAAAAATTAATGAATCGTTGAATCTTGTTAAGATTTATGCAGCATACGAATGTTCTATGATATGCTAAGAGCGTGTCTTTGAATACTGTTTGATCTATTAGAGAAGAAAGTGATACCTTTAGCAGCTGTGCTTTCTTTCGATGTAAATGGAACACCAAGGAATGGTTTTGATATTTTTAAAGCTTCCATATCAGTGGATTCCGAAATGAGTTTGTCTACACTCCGAGCTTCTTCTAATGCTTCCTCGAATCTATCTTGAACAAGCCCGTTGATGAAAGGATTGACTTCTTTGGCTCTTTCAATAAACATCTTAACAACTTGTTCTGAGGTTACCTGTTGAATAATTCATTAAAACAGTTCATTAATGCTTAGTTGATGACGCGCAATCATAGCCCTCAATAATACAATTTCAGCTCAACTATTCAGATAAAATTTAGTTTGTAATTTTAATCAATAAATTGATTGCAATACTTACAGAAAGGAATACTTGACTTTTATTTTCAAAATTTGAATGTTTTATATCAAAAGCATGATTGAAAATTTAAATACAAACAGGATATTGTTTCATTGAAGAATAAGAGATTAGATTAGGACTAGACATTAATGTTGATAAAACTCAAGGTTTACATTTATCTTCAATTAGATTAGTTCACAAATGAAAGATCTTATGAGGTTGTAATAAATATCTAATTTGAACACGATTTCACAAATTTCTTTCAACTGTTTTAAGCTCATATAATCGAAAATGGATTCAATGAGCTACAGTATAATCAGACACATGAAAGTATTAGTGCGTTGAACTAAAGGAGTCATTGTTTTGTAATAAAAAAGAGGAATTTTTGTTAACTAAAATACATTGTATTTGAGATTGTTTTTTCACATTTCACAGTACAGTATTGTATTTTCATTCAAATATAAATGATGTAAAGCTGATTTCAGAAGAAATTATGAATGTGATGTAACAAAATAAATTATGTCTAGTTTTAAATAATCATTAAATATCTGTAATAAGTTTTTCAATAAAAAGGTAGAAGAACTTTGACTGAAAAACAATTGTTATTAGAATAAGAACTCAGAAGCCGTATTGCAAAAATAAAAATAGTGCTCGAGAAAATAATATTCAATAAAGGTTTACTGATATATTGCAATGTTGATTCCGTTCACATTCATAATTAGAAATGGTAAGTCAACAAGGTGAGTCAAGGCAGTCTTTTGTATGTAAATTTCCATCACATAATAAAAATAAGTGAGGCAGTATTTTCACAACAGTACGTTGGTTCAATACAATCGAAACAATGTGCTCTGAATTTGGAACAGTCTACAAAACTGATGTTTCCCCTCCTTTGATTTCATTAGTTAGTCAATTTCAAATGAATAATGAAAGATTTGGACTATTCGGTACGCATTCAAGGGCTATGGAAAGTAATAAAAAATCATCTACAATAGTAGGAAGAAAGTATTGCAGATTATGGGAACTGTGAATAATAGTACACAATATTGGAGAAACCAACTATTTTGAATAGCCATGAAGTCAATTATTAATGCGAATTGTTTAATTAATAAAATAAATAGAAGATTTTTCTATTTTTGAGACATGAATTCTAGATAAAATATCAATGGATGAATCTTCTGAAAGCATGAACTTCAATGGAATATAAATCAGACAACATGTAATATTACTGACGCATTACTAGAAAAACTCTATGCATTTTGGTGAATAATTTATTTTTTCTAGCAATTTGCTAGAAAAAAAAGCAATCGAATTGAATTCAAAGTGAATAAATAGACTTGAGATACAATGATGATTTATGAGAGTTCACTCACCTTTCTATTTCTTATCTTACTGGCCAAGGATGAAGCACTTTCTGTTAAAAGTTTATCCTTGACTTGCGGAAGTCGTTTCTGATCGCTTCCAAAGTCGCAGTAGATCAATTTGAACACAAGATCGATCGACTTATCGAATAGAAAGCGTATGAGAGCCATCACTTTGAAGAAGAAGTTGCAAGGCCGTTGCGAACTTGCCTTGTTTCTTCTAGGACTTCTAGGACCCAACGACTTCCTTTTCTGCAATCAAAATTCGCGTTTGATGGATATTTTTCTTGAACCATAAGCGCATAGGCCTACATATTAGGCGACAAATGCGTCAATTATAAAACAGAACTTTACATAAAATTCTCGTCGATACAAAAATATTCACCAGAAAAAAAACAATAAGAAGTTGAATTATTTTCTGTAATGCTCCTTCAGCCCTAAGGAGACTGTGGTTTATGCTTGATTTTGAAAAAACCCTTGAAATCATAAAAGCTTGTGTAAAATAAGATTCTTGCGGAGACTCTTGTAGACTTTTGAATTAAAATGGATTTTACTGTAATCATTTTAAATGTTATCTGATGGAAAAATGGATTGATGTTTAGCATTCCAGACTACCTGAATTAGGAATTTGAGATGTGATTACCATTACGTGCGTTTAGACTATGTAACTTTGTTATAAGACATTTGTTATATAACAAGTTTCACAAAAATGTTACAAATGTTATATAACAAAATGAATACTTTTGTGTAGTGTCAGATGTTATTATTTAACAAAAGTTATAGAAAACTTGATATAATAATACAAATGTTTTATAACAAAGTTACATAGTCTAAACCAATTTTTATTTTTAAAGCTTCTGCCTGCATCTAGATACGTAGTAAGATTAAAAAACGGGAAATAGGCCTACAATTTTATGAAATTCCCAAGTATTACGCAATAAAAATGTGAAAGAATCAAAAGTGAGCTGGCATTGCTAAAACATTCGGGGAAAGTTCCATAGCTGACCACACCATTATCGATGTTGAAAAAATCTATATAAACCAACCAATTATCCACTGACCAGCTACATAATACAACAACTGATTTCAATATCGATTATGGTGAGGTCAGCTATGAAACTTTCCCCAAAAATTCCATCAATTATAAAAAATGGGGTGGAACTCTACAGATGAATGTGCATGTAAAATAACAATACTATTCAATTCCGCTTCTAGAAGGTACTTAGAAGATGATAAACCAAGTTCATTCGACAATTATTATAAAATTTTTCACAAAGATTGCAGTTAACTACCAACACATTTTTTAGCAAAAAAACCCTCTCACTCTCAAATAGTGAAAAATACTTTTCTAAAAAGTAATGGCTTACTTCACAAGGATAACGATTACCAGGTTTCACTACAATATAATGAAGAGTCTGATCAAAATGTACGGTAAGTTACAGTTCATTTCAAATGTTTGGTTAAGTTTCTCTCAACGTTATACTTAATAAGAAATTTGGTAAGCAGACTTGTGGCTCGAATGCTTTTTTTATTATCTTCTGATCTGCACATGCGTATCGCTCGCTTTTTCTATTGCGCATCTCTCTTTTTTGTTTCGTCTACTCTTGCTTTCAGAATCCGAACACTCTCCAATAGGGTACGCCTGAATTGTTCATACTTTTCACCAGGCCTTCTTTAAAAAGAAGCTGAAAGCATAATCACAGTGAGGGGTGATTTAAAGATTTATAGCAGCAGGCAATGTTATCAATGCGGTTAGTAGTAGACAGCTGCCAAGTGCCAAGAAATTTTGGCTAATCTATACCCGACGTTAGGCTAGGCGCATATTGAGACGCAACCAGCGCGATGCGACACAGCGCGATTTTTTGTAACTAATGTAATAGAGCAATAGAGGGTACAGCCAGTGCCACCTAGTAACACTAGGTTTGTTCCTAGCGTTGTGTGGCTTTATTACTAGGTGACACTGGTACAGGACCTTGGATCACTTTATATTGATGATCATATAGCATAGTTTATAGTGGTCCACATGGTGGACCGTCTCAAAATAATAGTTGTGTTGACCTGTTAACTGAGTATGCAGAAAGACAGGTGTAAATTATCCAGATTTTGAAAAAAGCTTTGTACCGGTAATTCATTAACAAATTTTAAATTCAGTGATTGACTTATTTTGACAAAGAACGTGTACTTTGACACTTTGGCGAGATGAACACAAATATTGAGGGTATAATAGAAAATTTATAGAGATCGGAAGATTGTTCTTTATTCTGGTGAAGAGGGGCGAGGGGCACAATTTTTATAATCTAGATGGGATCTTGACAAATTTGCTACTCCCCGTTCAAGTCAATGAGATAATGGAGCAAGAATAACGCCCACCATCACCTGATACCAACCTGCAATCGCTCATATTAGACTACTCAATTTTATTTATTCTTAGGAGGGTGATGCCTACATGAGTTATAAGCTTGTGCATGGGTAGTAATTAGAGAGTAATGAGAGATGATAACTACTTTTTAGGCAGCCGGGACCGACGGCTTAACGTCTCCGAAACATTTAAATTTTGGTACCAACTATTGACGTCATAAGATGGGAATGCGTGAACAACACTGTTGTTCAAGTTCCGCAATCAACTTACGCAGCAGAGCAGATATAAATAGTTAATTGATTCACAGACATGGTGTTACGATTACTGTATAATGAACAGCAAAGGGAAAGTATGCCTGATCCAGTGAAAAACTGTAGGCCTACAACTGAACTCAGGTAGAAGACCCAGTGACAGTTCCAGAGAGGAGCCATCCCCCTCCGAAAAACTGAAATGTCCTCATAAAATATCAATTTTTTTTGACAGATAGTCCAATGCAATTGTCACTAATAAGAGGAGGGGTTACTTGCAAAAAATCCACGACTGATGGGGATTTTTACGGTTGGCTAAAGCTGCGTTTACATTATGTAACTTGTTTAATAAACTTGTTACATGTAACAAATTTCTGTCTAACTCTTGTAAGAAAACAAGATCATATGATTTTTTATACAAGTTACGGTACATGTATTTGTAACATTTTTGTAAAACTTGTTATAGGTATAACAAAAGTTTTATAAACAAGTTATTATAGTGTAAACGCAGATTAATGGGTGCCTAGGAAACATGTAAACATCATATTCCACTAAAATTTCTGGTGTACCAAAAAAAAACCGCGGTTTTCTGAAACTTTTTCAGTTTCCTGCTTCTAACTCAAAATTACGCATCCTACAGAAAATGTTATCCATTTTCAAAAATGAACAACATGTTCAGGTAACTTTTATAGCCGTTGTCAAAATCAAATCGTCAAAAATTGAAAATTTGTTCAAATTGGCTGAAAAATAGGTGGCCCTCTCCAATAGGGACATCCTAGGGTATTCCATAAAAAATACCACCCCACAACTAGGCTACCCTAATCAGCATGAACCCATGGCCACCCCGGCCGGTCCTGGAACTGCCCTTGCCAAGATCCAACACAGTCACAGAATCGGTTTAAAACAACCATTGCTACATCTTATAGGTACTAAGAATAATTACTAAATTCTTTGCAGGGATAAATCCTGAAACACTGGGACGTCATCAAATTTTTTTCATTAACTTTGGAATCAGATCAAAAGCTAGGTACTCAATTTGAAAGTGGTCTACTTCAAATCATATCAATGATTATACGCTCAAGATAAGAAAGCAATAAACCTTACCGACAGAGAAACCTCAACTACAACTGCTGTAATGTAAACGACTGTAAAAACGTGGGCTAAATATCAATTGAAAAGTGAAATTTTTACTCCTTACCATCTTGTAGGTGTTGTTTTTCAAGCCAATAAAAACAAATTTGATCCAGTTGTCATTGCATATCGCGTATCATTCAAAATAATTACTATTCTCTACTGACAACTGACAAGAAACAAAAAGGAAAAGGGTTGACTTGAAAACTTTCAACTTGAAGAGAAAATGATTGTACAGACCACAAAGTGGAATAGAGATCCACATATCGCGCAATACTAATGTTGACTGTGCTGGATATCAATCAACTCTATACTCTTTATGTTCATACCTTGTACCTGAGAAATCAGCTGGTCAAAAATGAACAAGAGCGGGAACGTTTTCATTTCGGTCTGCTGTCTGCTCGTCTGCGAACATAACAAGTTTTTGTGTTTCTTCATTTCAGTGTTTATTCAATTTTAGTATTGAAATTTAATTTTTATAAGCATTTCATCATATTTGACAACTTATTCATAAATTGAAGACGATAACAGTAGAAGCATGTGATTCCTTTTACTCTATTATCACTTTTACTGTAATCACTTCTACTCTTATTCATAACTTGAAGAATCTAGAATCGGTTGATGAAAATATCAACGCAAACCAGAAACCAGTGTGATATGA
Organism: Laodelphax striatellus; assembly: GCA_017141395.1. Classification (NCBI taxonomy): domain Eukaryota; kingdom Metazoa; phylum Arthropoda; class Insecta; order Hemiptera; family Delphacidae; genus Laodelphax; species Laodelphax striatellus. The sequence goes on along the minus strand of CM029532.1, from coordinate 46,392,087 downwards.
TAACTGCGAGAGATATAATTTAGTTAAATTCTTAGATTTTAAAGAAAATTAACTGAAATTTGTATTTCATATTCAATATGGAAACAAACTCTATTGAAAGTATTGAAACTAAGAATGAGTTTGCTTCCTACTACAAAACTATCAAAGTCAGAGTGAACGAGACTGATGATAACTATGTAAAAGCTTCTCTTCTTCGAAAGTCTTCTAGTATAATCGGACGTCTACCTTGGTAGGTAATGCTTTTTCATAGAAGTTTGACTGGAGATGTGTTATTGTTGAAAATCATTTAGTATAAGGACAAGATGATTAGATTCATATAAGAGCAATTAATATAATGGCAATAGAATCATAGTTATATCTATGTAATAATAATTATTATATTACTGTACTATTATATCATAAATTTTTCAATTCTTGCCATCTTTAATTTTCTTTTCATTTTAACTCTCCATTATTAACAATGCAGTTTTTTTTATTTAAAAATTAAATATCATTATTTTTGTATTTGTAACTAATAAATTAAGCATGCTTTGAAACTTAGATAAAAGAAAAATAGTGGCATCCCGACGCATATTTTATATAGTGGGGGCCACAAAATTCAATTATGCAACATTTTTAATTTAGATGTAAGACTTTATATATAAAACTATGATTTAGAAGACTTTAAATTTATGAATTTGATGTATAATGTTGAGATTTTGAATAAACTCCTCTGGTAGTGCTGTACCCACGATCAGAGAAATTATTATTATTATCATAGCAATAATTAGGGTCTTATAGATCAATTCAACAATAGGTTTAGATGGTATTTGATAAGATTGTGTTCCAAAAAATCAGCTGATTTTTGTCAAAGGAGAACAATTTTCATAGCAGTTGCATAAAAAGAGAGAAAAGAATAATGGAAAATTTGGTCTGCATGTGGAGACATTGGAAGCGACATTCTTCTTGAATGAAAGAAGTCAATTATTATTATTGTCACATTTCTTTTATAATTTTATTAATTTATTTTTTTCAGGCTATCCAATCAAGATTCATGCTTCTTGTTGGGAGATCATCTTAAACAGTATGTAGACTTTGTAGATGATAAAAAATCCATCAACAACTATGCTGAACAAATACAAAGCTTGACGAGAGGAGTAAGAGATGGTAATCTTCAACTTATGAACTTATGATATCTAGAAATTTTTATTATTATGATATCTATTATTATTATTGTTACTTATCTGTGAAGATAGCGTTTATAGTGGCCTATCCATAGCATATATCGCGGGAATAACCATGAGAATAATTTGATCCCTCTACTCTTGACCTCTTCTCTTTTTAATAAAAAATTGCTGGATTTGACATTCTTCATTTGTATAATCATTGAATCTTACTCTCATGAAACTTTGATCTTGTAATCTAACAATTAACTTGGGCTGTTTTTAAGTTTATTTTACTTGCCAGAATCTTATGCACCTACAGTAATATTTAATCAATGAATATGTTAAAATGTGGTTAAGTAACAAACATTCAAGACCGCTCTCGGATCGGTGACCGACACAAAAATTGTGCAATTAGGCGAGGTGGAACCTACCCGTAAGGGTCTCCCCATCGATAACAAGCCATACGATAAAAAAAATGAATATGTGGGCATCATCACTAGCAAAAAAAAATATTGCCAACAATAGATTAAAGACAGTGAACAACTGAATTAGAACTTTAAAACTTTCAGCTAAAAGATAAGGAAACAAAAATTTCATGATTTAGAAAACTCATGCGATTTTTTCAAACAGTAATAGAAATTATATTTCTATGAATATAACAGCTGAATTCATTATATATAAATCCATATTTTACCATCCTTGATACTACAGTACAGCGCCAATTAAATTATTGTCTCTATGACACGACCGATGTAGTACACTGCTGTAGGTTTGTAAAGTGTATGCAATAGTTTCTGTAAAAATATTACTTTTGAAATATTGTAAATATTATGAATTCCTCTTGTTATTGTCAATAACAGTATTGAATTTTTACAGATGCAAGATTAAGATGGCGAAGCAGCTTGGAGCTAGAATCTGACGATTCTACATGCAATGAAGAAAAAAGCTGTTGTTTGGGCAGTGGATGTGAGGCCACAGGAAAAGATATCGCTTTACTTCTTCAAGCGAGGAACAAGGTAAATAATTCAACTAAATGGTTTATTCTCAACACTCTGTACTCCATAATAAACGAAGGTTCCAGTTGAAAAGTGCGTTAGATCATGTACAGTATATTCTGTTATGAAAATTCTCATCTCATCTTAAATCATGAGCCCCATAAGCTCATTACCCAAAAGCGCATTAGTGGGATTCATTTTGAAGTACTTTATCGCAAACCTTTATTGTTGGAATCTATTCTGTTGTGAACCGTCTAGATTTGAAAACCCAAGTATTTTCACGCACACAGATTTATTGAAATATTGAATTTCTAGTTTCTGTTTTCTGATTTATTCAAAAATATTACATTCATTGATAGAGGCGCAAAACATTACAATTTGATTTGGAAGAGAAACAACAGACTCAGGTCTAAAAATGTTTTTTCTTCTGAATTTATATAAATAATTTTGTCCAAAATAAGTTATGTTCACTTTCAACACAGAAATTTCCAGTCATGAGAAGATAACATCATACCTACCGTTTACAGTCTATGACATTGATCTTCTCTGTACTGTAGTGTTGGTTTGATTATAGACTAACAACCTAAACCAGAGCCTCATTTTTTCAATAAATATCATGAGAATGATTAATTATCGATTTAGTTCATTATTGATATGAAAATCTCACAAAAACCTCTGACCTCAATCATTGAATTTAATTATATTGTTCTCCCAACATCCATGTCACTTAATGATTAGGGCACACTAAGTAACTCAAACAATTACGGAGGTCTGGAGAAACGCCCATAATAGAATTCCAATAATTTACATATTTTTTATTTCAATTCTGTCTTTCAAGATCATTTATTACTGTTGCAGATCAAAGAACTAGACCTCGAAAGAGAAAATGATGGCAGTGCAATGAATAAGGGAAACTCCAGCCATTTCTCAGCAACTGTTCCAAACAAGAGAAAAATGGATAGCACATCACCTGGACACTCAAACCAAACATGTGAGATATTTTCAGATCCATTGGGTGATAATTAGAATAGAATTTTCAATCGTCTTGAATGTACTAAAACATTTTCTTAAAGGCTGAAGTACTTACATTACGGAAGTAATAATAATGTGCCCATAAGTTCTGTACAATTGCTTGTTTTTTTATCAAATTAATGTTTTTTTTTTTTATATCTACTTGATTACAGAGACATGAATTCCAAGTATAAAATACTTCTCATCTCAACGTAAATCTTTCAACAACATGATTTTCTTTCCATTAATAATGTATTTTGATCAAATTTATTAATATGAATATGAACATTTTGTATTACAGTCAAGAATAAGAAAACGTTTGAAGGCGATTTCAAGACAAACAAACCTCTATATACCAGAGAAAACCCTGTGCATCAGCTTTTCTCGAAATCTACCAACTTGTTTGGTCACTCTGAAGTAGTTCAAGGAACTTCAAGATCGTGTGAGCCTCCACAGAAACCAGTGCCGAAGCAAAGCGGTGCATCCAGCTTCAGAACTGCTTCAGAAGAATTGGTGAGCTTTGAATTACAAAAACTAGTAGTCAAGCTACTAGGCTACTAACTTCATTGTATTGTAACACTGAAAAATGTGTCTCATATCTCTTTTTCATTCAAACAATTTGTTATTTCCATTTTTACGTACAATTCCAATTCTCCCAATTTGGCTCAATTAATCTTTTCAAGTCTCCTGTTCTTGTAGTTTGCTTTTTAAGGCCATGCCACACCAAGCTCGCTTCCGCTGCGGTAACGAAGTTTGAAAAATCCCTCAGCGTGTTATCAAGTGGGACAGGCCAGACCGAGTACCGCAAGCCTAGTTACAGTACCTCTACTACCTCTACCAAGAGGTATTTTCCCAGGCTACCTCAGCGGTACTGTTGTCTAGCGCATGCGCTTAGCGAACGGTCTAGGCCAAGTCTCCCGTTGTCATAGCCAACTCCCTCCTCTCCCATCTCGAAACCACCTTGCGGGAGTGGTACTTTAGGTGTGGCTTGGCTCGAGGTAAACGTCCGCAGTAGTATAGTACCTCAGGTACTACAGTAGTAGTACCTCTGCTCGGTGTGGTATGGCCTTCAAGGTGTGCTGTCCTAGCTGTGTTTCTCTTGTGAAAGAACGAGAGCGTTTAACCGAAGCTAGATCTCATCTTTAGAACGGGTTCACACGAACGGTTTCTGGGGTTTGTGGTTACCAGTGGCATAAAGCAGCTGGCATAATGTTGTCTCTCTCCCACACATGGAACCGCTTGTAGCCGTGACCGCCCAAAAATCGTGCTTGTGAACCCACTCTTCGGCTGCAGCTTATCGTTTCAAAGCTACTCACAGTACTTTTAAAGCTTTCAAGCTTTAAAAACTCAAAATTTCATATTGAGATGAGGAAAAAATATTACCGAAATGAACCTGAATCCGAAATTTCAATAATAATATACATGATTCTATACAAAATACATACGGTATTTTCCAATTGTATTTAGGAAAATAATATCTCTTTGTTATTACTCTACCTCTCTTTGTTAGTACTCTGGTGCTACAGAAGAATGCTGAGGATTAGCTGGAGAGAGAAGATGACGAATGAGGAGGTTTTTCAAAGAGTTGGAGAGAAAGGTTGTCTGCTGAAAGAAATAAAAAAGAGAAGAGCACAATTAGCCTAGTTGGTCATATTCTCCGGCATGAGGGACTGACAAAGAGAATAATAGAGGGGATGAATGAAGGAAAGAATATGCGGGGAAGGCCAAGACTGGAGTACACCGAACAACTTTTGAAGGATTTGAGATGTGCCACCTACTGCAACATGAAAAGGATGGCGGATGACAGAGAAGCGTGGAGAGTTGTTGCCAACCAGCCCAACGGCTGTTAACTTAAGAAGAAGGAGAAGATTACTCTACCATAATTTCTTCCATGAGATTGAAGACAAGATGTGTTTATAAAGTAATGGCCAATAGAACTACTCAATAGATCTAGAATACACGGTAGAGTACAAGAGTAAGTCACGCAGTAGACTGATGTGAAAGTGACGTAGCTCTGAACCCAGTTACCGTAGAAAAGTTGAATAATAGCCGTTAATGACTTGTCTACGGATGTCGTCACGCCTCTCAAAACCTAGGCTGGGATCTGCGCGTGAAACCTACCGTGTATTCTAGTATCTGTGAAACTACTAACACATATACTGCCAATGTTCAAAGAATATCACAATATTTAATAGTTCAATATTTTCACTATTCTGATAACTCGAATAATATTTATCCCAATATCCTTTATAATAATATCCTCCTCAGTGTAATTGATGAAATATTTTGTTCCCAACAGAGGAAGCAGAGCTTGAAGAAGAATAACTCCAATAATGGAAGTATGGGTTCACGACCGTCCTACAGTGTCGGAGAAGAAACTGGAGTTCCCAAAAAGTCGTTGGGAGGGCGAGCGCGCTCGGTTATGGGCCGATTCGTTCCTCCCGTTCGAAATGAGAATAGTAAAGAGTCAGTATTAATAGGTTATTAATCATAAAAGGCATATACGATACATTTCTCTCAGATTAGATAGGTGAAATTCAAGTAATAGTTCATTATCCTGCAGTTGAGTTTTTCAGAAGTCAATTGTCTTTCAAATAATTTGGAGGATTTCTAATGCATTGAGAATATCGTTTCTCTTGATTTTGGTGCTCATTTGTATCTTGAACTTTCACAATTTTATCAATACATAGTCAAAATTAAGTACAAGTACATTTAAACTTTTTAATTTATTCATCACTAGTCTCATCACCCAGGGAATGCCTACATATGAGCAACATCTTCAAAAATACTATAATAAACTTATTACGATGTAAAATAGAGTATTCTTTTTTCCAGTTCATTTCTTAGTTCAGTTGATATTCCAGTCATGTTCAGTTTACAGAGACTGTATAATTATTATACAGTCTCTGTAGTTCAGTTGATATTTTATTCCTGTTGTTGAATTTATTATTGATTGATAACCTAAATCATTTATATTTATATTCAAGATCTTCAAATATTATAGCTTTTTTGAGTTTATCTAAATATTCATATTATTATGAATCTTTATTTCCAGGATGTATGATGAATCAGACCAGTCGCAGCCAGAGAATGGCGAAGTTGATGAAAGGTTGAAACACATTGAGCCGAAAATGATAGAAATGATCAGAAGTGAAATAATGGACTGTGGATCGCCTATCACTTGGGATGACATTGCCGGTCTACATTTTGCCAAGAAAACTATTCAAGTAAGTGAAAATTATATGAATCCAATAATTGCGACAATAAATATATTAGCTGGTTGAACTCTGTGTACAAGCTATAATTTTCGGTTTTTAGTGCCCAGTTTCAAACATGTGCTACGTAAATATATTCATTAACTTAACAATTATGAAGATAGTGATCCACCACATTAGAAAAGGCTGCTAATTTCCCTTTTTGTTCAATTTCATAATATACAGGTATATGTTAATTCCGTAGTATCACATGAGTTTTGCTGAAATTCATAGAAAACAAAAATATTTTTACATTCTACGAACTATTTGTTACTCGCTTAAATACTCTTCTTTTTCCCTAAATAGTCTTCATATAGTCTTTATCACATCTTTTATGGGAAATTGTGCTATTACATAATATGATAACCACAATTTATACGAGAAAATTGCTCTATTAATGTGTTTTCAATGCAGAAAGTTGGAATCATTGAGATCCACAAGCCCAATACAGTAGGCTACTTAATCCACTCCTCTTACAACATTGATTTTTCTCTTTTAGGAAATCGTTGTTTGGCCTATGCTGAGACCAGATATTTTCACCGGTCTTCGTCGACCTCCAAAAGGAATTCTATTGTTTGGACCGCCTGGTACTGGAAAAACACTCATAGGTTTGTTGCTTGTTCTAGCCAACCTTATTCAGTGCATATATTGAACATTTATTCCTTTCTCGATTAACGTCATTATTTGGACTTCCACTCAAACAAAAGATTTGTGAGCTGTATATTTGAATGCTTGGTTAGTTCTCAACGAGATGAGAAGTTAACTCACTCTTTACTTCAAATTTTGAGCTTTCGCTATTGGTGAGCTCACTAATAAAAACTAATTACTGAAATTTTATCAAACCCCGACTTTGAAGAAGAGTGAAAATAAATTTTCTAATAAAATTTCAAATTTCCTCATGAACTCCTTTGTCATATACTGTAATTCAATAACTGTCGATTGAAAATAATTTCCTTCTTTTTTTTAGGTAAATGTATAGCTTCTCAATCGAAATCCACTTTCTTCAGCATTAGTGCCTCATCATTGACTTCCAAGTGGATCGGTGATGGAGAAAAAATGGTTCGAGCTTTGTTTGCAGTAGCAAGGTACATCATTTTATGAAATTGAATTTTATACAGCCATATTAATGAACTTTTAATTTTTACCTATTGTGTTGGTAGATTATGATACACGGTAATGCAATCAATAAATTTCTTGTCTATTGATTGCTACAAATCTTAAGTTAATCAAAAGTACCTATATTTTTTCTCATCTTCAGTCAATGCACTTAAACTTTTATGTCTATTCAAAAAACATGTAGAAAGCGTCAAATTTATTTTACTTGGATATTATGAAGCCCTGGTATCATAAATACTACTTTATTACCATAAGTTTACTACTTTATTACTACCACTACTTGATTAATTATTTATTTTATCGTTGGCTTTTTAGCCAGGCCTTAGCTTCTGGATTGTAAAATCCATTATAGAAATCAGCAAATAAGAACGCATACCTTATAAGGATATTGTTATTATTCTTCCCAATCATATAATATTACTGTATTAAATAATTACCGAAATTATGTAAACTTTATCTCTGACTTGGGAATATTTTGTATCGATTTGTCTCAACATATGAAGATATTCTTCCCGTTTTTCCTATATATTTACCCTTGATTTAAAATTGAAGTGTCATTTTTCATTCTTTGCAGAGTGCATCAACCATCTGTGGTTTTCATTGATGAAATCGATTCTCTACTGAGCAAAAGAAGCGATACTGAACATGAAAGCTCGAGACGCATCAAAACGGAATTTCTTGTTCAACTTGTAAGACCATTAGCCTACTGACTATTACATTGAAGTATATCTTGAAGTATTTATTGAAGTAATATCTTGAAGTATCAGTAGTTGATAACTTCTTCAGTGATTATATACAGTCTTATTGAGAATTTTTATGCAATACATTGATATGTTACTCAATTTTCTGAGTGCAATTCTAAAACATTTATTAAGTAGTTTTCAAGTGCATTTTTGGCAAAAAATCTCTCTTTAATATTGATTTCTTTCCTACAACTCCACCTAGAAATCTGAGTAATTTTTCAAGTTGAAAAGTATTATTAAAAAACGTTCATAGATCTCAAAGCAGTCTTAGAAATAAATAGCAATGTTCATTCAACATTACCAATGCCTTTCACAACTAAGCTAAAGATTCTACATTCTTATCCTAATTACAAAAACCGCGTTAGAAAAATAAAGAAGTCATTTCATTCCATTCAATTACATTCTATTTTATTTTATTCTATTCTAATTACAAATCTCTTATTCTGTTTGATCTTTTTATTTCATAATTAATTTTTACAAGTGGAACTGAATTGAGAATGATGAATATGCAGGATGGTGCAACAACTGGAGACGAGGATCGACTGCTTGTGGTTGGTGCCACAAATCGTCCCCAAGAACTTGATGAGGCCGCACGTCGCCGGCTGGTCAAACGATTGTACATTCCGCTGCCAGATTATGAGGTAAGAAGTTCTTCGAGTAAACAATTATACGATTGTAAACGAGAAGCAATTGCATTTGCAAAACAACGTGAAGCTACTTTTTCATACCGGAGAAACCAAAGAACCGAAGTAGAGCAGAACCGAGATGTTAAACCCAACTTGTTCCCAATGAGAATGATTAGTTCTATATCCTCATAATGATGATAACTTAATTCTGTAATGAAGATTATACCAAGTTAAATTTTCGGGTTATCTAAGATGGCAGTTAAGCGTAACGGCCAGTAAACGAAAAATCTGCAATGATTTAGAAAACTTTCAAGTAGAAAAACAAATATAACTACTGAATTGCACATAATAAACTTACATATAGAAAATGTGCATTCCTTTGTGACTCAAATTACCTAAATTGAGTATGCCTGAGTAATTTGTAAAATGTATGCCTGAACCGCCACTATTCAATGGTGTAATGTGGACAAACTTATATGTTTAATGGGCTTTTGACTGAGGACGAAGCTCCGCCTCCTTGACGTTGTCAATACATGTACTTGTTCATGTGTCAATAAAAATATTGGATTTGTACAGTAGTTTATGTTGAATTACGTATTCGGTTGGAGCCAAATTTACATAAGATTGTTTTTTATTATTATTTTCTAGGCAAGAAAGGAGATGGTCAGCAGACTGATGTCTAGTGAAAGAAACAGTCTCCATGACACAGATATTGATGAGATAGCACATCTTACTGACGGATACTCAGGAGCTGATGTTAAAAACGTTTGCCAGGAGGCTGCCCTTGGTCCGATACGTTCTATCTCATTCTCACAAATCGAATTCATTTCACATGATCAGGTAAACATCAATTTACTGTATTTGGTTTGGAACTAGAATTTTCAATGTCGGAGAACAATCGTGTCAATGCGCTCATTTTTACCGTTCATTCATCTATGTGCCCTTCAAAAATACTCAATTTCATTGTTATGTCTTTACAATATAATCGTTCAGTTGTCAATCAAGTTTGTAATAATATGACACTGATAAAAAGCTGGATTACCCGTGAAAGCCACATACAGTATTAGTAGGCCTTTTTTTATTCAAACAAGGACTCCCCTGGTCACACAAAACTGCGAGAACTATGTGAAATGGTTTCAGATTCTTCTTTTCCTCCTGCTCCTCCTCTTCATTCTCGGTTTTCCTCATAAATGATATTCAGCGGAGGTCTACCCTTGAAACAGGAGTAGCTCTCTGAGCGCGATTAGATTAGATGTCGGCACGACAGGAGACCAACCGCTCCCAACATGAATTGTTTCTACAATAATAAAGCCTATAATCTACAATTTATTAAAGTTTTCCCACTCAGAATATCCTATAGGAAAACGTATACTGTGTTTGAGAATAATTTTTATAGTTTTCTTAATCTACTCCTTTTCTTGTTGAGATAAATTTGAATAATTATTATCATTTGATTTCAGGTGAAACCGATCGGAATGAACGATTTCAAGTCAGCTCTGAGTAGAGTCCGTTCTAGCGTTTCACCATCAGACCTCGACAGTTACCTGGAATGGGACAAATTGTATGGATCTGGTTCCACTTAATTTAGAATTTTCCACATTGATTTCAATTCTGATGGAATTTTGTCACAAACTCAATTGATTGAAACAGCACTAGGTGCTCAAATACTCGTTAATAATTTTAATATACACAAGTTTAGTCTGCTCAGTGTCGTGGTTTTTTTAGTTGAACAGACTTTCATAGTCAAAATTCAATCCAAAATTTTTTCATCTTCATTATTCATAAAATATATGCATTTTTGAAATTATATGAAATGTCAACTTCCTTAATTTTACAATTCTGACAATCAAATTTCATTATATTTATTGTTTTTGTTCAGATTCTCTCATTGATAATCCCAGAGATCTCGGTAATTTTCACAATTCTGGTTCCACTTCGATGTCCAGATTTTTTTAGCATTTTACCAAATATTTCCGTGTAAAGCATCTTACTTATTTCGGTCACCGGTATAGGAGTTAGTATAAAATTATACAACATGTAAAGGATAGCTAGAGGTTTAGAAACACTTCGGAAGATCGCCGAACTTGCGCTGCAAAAAGTTGTGAGGTGGAAAAAGAGCTTTGAAAAGGGGGGTTCAATAGAAAAAAGTTTTCATTAGAATAATCATTTATACGGCAAAAATTCACTTCAATTGCATTATATTAGATCATTGAATAAATTAAATAACGATAAAACCAAATAATCTTAACATTGATTTTGAGATTTCTTAACTTATATTGTTAGCAAAAATTGGTGCAAATTAATATAAGCTGAATATGTTTTTTTCTTATGAAACTAATATTACTGTATAAAGCTAATGTTCATCAGAATATCACTTAGAAAATACAATATTGTTTTGATATTACATGACTACACTTGACAACAGTTGTAACTTTTTCACAGATTATTGACAGTGTTACTTCAGATTGTAAAATTACATTTAAATAAATGAACAATGCAGACATTTTTCGATTACAGCTTTTTGATGCAGTTCCTTTTAAAAAGGTTTATTCTCACTTTTGCTTTGAAAGCACTCACTCATCAGAAACTACGGTTCCAAGAGACAGCAGCACTTTAACTTGTAGCTCTACTCGCTGTGGTTCTTTGTGGCCTTCGAGTGCAGCCATTGTATTCACGTAGCCGTACCCGAGAACAAAGCCACACTTCACTTCTTCGTTCGAAGCAAGAGTTTTGTCTGGAGTTATGCTGAACTTCACAGCGGCCTTATTGCTCTTCCTCCAAACTACAACTCTGAAAATAAACACGAATCGGTTAGTTTTGATTATCCATCAACCTGCTTCTATAAAATAAAAGAATATTCTTTAGACTGTGGGATCACAATAAAACCATGAAAATAATATGTATGTGGGATCACAATAAAACCAAGAAAATAATATTAATTAGTTCACAAAGTACTACTAAAATAGTTGTTTCTAGTGTTTTTGCATTTGTACGAAAGCTAATCAGATAAGGAGCTTGATATCGGTTATCTAATCACCGTAAGTGTAGCGGGTGTATTTCCATTGCAAGAAGGAACGGATACAATATTGTATGTTTGTAATTTTATCAATAGATGATACTTTAGTTGGTAAAAAGAGGGATCAGGTTGTGAATTATCAAACTACATCAATAACATTATATTCCAAAAAGATTTAATTCATTTTTAAAGGACTTCAACACCCAATATGCATTCCCTATAAATTGTGAGTAACAGCAATTAGTGAGATTCCATTCTCGGTGAGCGGTTCATCAATTAATATCTCCTAAGCCACTTAGCCTAATTAACTTTATCGGTTCTAATTTTCCTTTTGTACAACCAAATTCTTCTTTGCAGAATTCTACGTAGATTGAATTTAGGCTAATTTTATTCAACTGGCTTTCAAATTGGTAGCTCTGGTCGGCAAATTGATCGGCCCTTATGGCTGGTTTTTACTATTCTAGTAGACGTTCTTGTTACTGGAGGCAGGTTAACAGAAGCCTATCTACTTACCTATAAACCAATAACCTGCCTTCAGTAACCAGAACGTCTACTAAAATCGTGAAAACCATTTTAGAGGTGGAGACATTTCCAATCTTTATAATAAAATATCGTCCACACGATATAATGCATTTATTTTACTTAACCACATGATTTCTTAGCAACCGCTCTCACTTGACCACATGATTTCTTAGCAAGTCTCGTGGGTCACAACAATTAAAAAATAATGCCTTTAGACTAAATCAATAACTTTTACCTTTATTGAGACACATGGTTTTGATTCAATAATTATTAATTAAACTTCTATTGAGCAACATGGTTATTGAAAATAGTGCATAGATCAATGCATGCTATCCGCGCTCCTACGACTATCGACAGCAACTATGACTTAAACTTGGATTTTTATGACTGCACTCACTCAGGATCATCTTGGAAGTTGTGCTTTTCTGCCGAGTCGTCATACTCAGCAGCGTCGTCGCGCGGCGGAAGCACAATGCCACAGGAAGGCAGCTGCACTGAGGAGCTCACGTCGAGGCGGACACGGCGCGGTGGCTCGTACAGAGTCAGCTGGCGAGTGAGAGAGGCTGGCAGTGTCAGGCTCGACCCTAAACTGGTATTCAGTGACCCTGGCGTCAAACTGGTTCTCTGTTCAAATTCAAAGACATCACAATATTAATGAGTATCGCATATTTTCTAATCATAGTCTATGGAAAAATGGAAATTTCCATCGCTTTAGTTCTTTATTAGTTGTTTCTTTATATTTAGTTATTTATTAGTTGGAAAACATAGATTTCCTCATCTTGAATGATCGAAGTTATCCAATATGAAATCAATGACCATAGTCAAAGTGGAGGAAAAGGACATTATAGCCTAATTCATATATTTCTTTATCAATTGCTTTTATGTAGGTCGGACATTAAGAGCAAGTAGATAGTTCATGCCCACGTTAGAGTGGAGGCCGGTTTTTGGTGTCGATAGATGGTGATGGTGGATGGTGGCGATATCTGACGACTCTGTGATACTTGGTGTGAGCGACCGTGTGTTTAAATGGCCAAACCTTTAGCGCCCCTAGCTTGAACAAACAGTAACTACGTGGCTTGAACAATGACCATACAGCGAAATCGCAACAAGTTTCCCTTTCCATGAGATATCTACTTGCGTAATGCCACACAATAAAGAACTTATTTTCTATTTTGTGGTAATGCTTTCTCTATTCTCTGATTATATATAGGACTGATAATGGAGTTTCAAATCCAACCCTTCCACCCACTTTGGCAATGGTCATTGGTTGCTTATTGTATAACTTTATCCAATTGCAAGTATGAACAAAAAATTTAGTTTATTTCCGGATAGTAACAAAATATATAATACATCATTCATCAAACATCTAGGATATTGTGAACAAATGAAGATCAACTCATTTTTACTTTAATTAACCTACAGCATCACATTTATCATTATCTTTGGGCAATACAGTTCACACTACATTAAATCGTGGCAGTAATGAAGAATGTAAATTGGAATTTTGGAATCGAATAGTTTTGGAGAAAAATAATTTTTCCATAGAATCGACAAAGCATTAAAATAAAAGATGAACTTTTTTAATTCATAAACAATCATCATACCTGAGAATCTTTCCGTTCGCGTTCTTCGCAAAGCTGCACCTGTCGTTCCCAGAGCAAATCTTCCTCCATTGCAGATGGCAGAGGTCGAAAATCAACCGAAGTCAGATGCTGTGTGGGGTTGCACAGTCGAACCACTATTTCACTGGGCACTCCTGCTTTCAGCTCACCAATAGACAGCAGAGTTATCTCTGGTATATGATAGCTGCAAAATAATTGAAAAACTTGTCATCAAAACGACCAGAAAAACATTCCATTTGAACAAGTTTCCGTCTTACACAGGGTCCGCCTTTTACGACAGGTTTTACTATTACAAAGTAAAAAGAGGAATGAGTTGAGGAGGCAAGCTACTAGATGGAAATGAGTTAGGGAGTAGAATTAGGGTGCAAGATTGCAGCAGGCCTATGATGAGAAGTTATGGACAAATTGATTCCAACTACAATATCAAATGTGATATTGACTAGCTGTAACATATTGTGCCCGGTTCAACCAGAGCTATTTAGAAGTCATAAAATACTGGGAAAAGGCAGACGCACACTAAACTGAAAGTTTATTGCCTCTAGTGCTTTTCATCCTTGAAGACATCTGAGTACAGAATCAGTACCCCACAACTTTCCGAGCTAGCCAATCACACGCCTGAAACGTTGCCAATACGCACACTTCTATAATAGTGATGAACAGATGTTTAATTTCTGATCATCTGCTCTAATTGTAAATCATCAAAGTTAACACAGCGCGTCGTGATAACAGACTGAAATTTCGGTTTAATACATGCGTGCACAGATTATTGAACAGCACACAATATGACAACATTGCCGGGCATTCCAATTGGATAACGCACCAAGCTGTCTTTAAGGATGAAAATCACTAAAGTACGCTATGTGTAGAAAATATCTGTTCTCTTCCTGTGTTGAAAGATTTTTTGATTATTATGGAACATGCGCTGAACTCTAAAACTATATTTTCGAATTACTCTACTTATATTCAGAATAATCAAGTAAGAGGGAATGTGATTACTCCAATCGAGTATAAATCGTGAATAAAATCCCATTTCTAAGCATTCATCAACTACAATTAGAACACTCAATTTATTTACTTACAAAGCAGCTAGTTGTATTTTGAATCTGATTGAAATCGGATTGTACTCCGGTTTGTAGACGTTGTGTTCACACTCGCGACAGCGCTGTGAGCGTTTGATGAATAGATGCTTATGAATTGGCCACATCTCACTTGTCCGTTCTGGCTGAATGTCAGGCTGAGAGAAACGCTGTGATAGTGTCGTTACTGAAAAAAAAACATTTGTTTTATTGATTCACTCCACAGATTTATCTCTTATCAGCACACTATAACACAATCTTAGAGCTCATTATGGGCAACACCCTCGAAAACTATATTATTGTATACCCAGCTGAACGAACAGTACTCAGTAGCTTTAGTCATACCTAAGGCTATGCTAGCAAGTACATTGCTTCATGACGAAATTGTCAATGCTTGCTCACATTCAATGGACAATGAATGTATTTTTGATGCATTACTCTATTCAGAATCATGGTAATGTAATAGTGATAATTTGAGATTCACACAAGAGGAGTAAAAGTACAAGAGGACAAGCAAGAGTACAAGTCTCAGCAATGATATAAGTTAGTAATATTCATTTAATTTGGCGGTTGGCATTAGATAGATAGAGAGATATTATTTTTTGCCATCGGACTCTACGGTGATCAGCAATGGCAAGAAACAATATTTCTCTATCTAATGCCATCCACCAAACGTCTTTTATATCTTTATCTCTGGCGAGAATGATTAAATAAGGACAGGCATATTCAATAAATTATTGTAAATAATTGATATTACCTTTGGTTAAATCCGGTGCAGTAGTGAACATTTCAGCCGGAAGTGGTTCGACTGTTTCTGAAGCAACTGAAGGCACTATAGTAGGCAGACTGGTGAGATCTGCATCCCTGCCAAGAGGAAGGCTTGGAAGACCAGATCTTTTACGCACTAGAGCAGCAGTCATGCCCAATTTCTAAAACATAAAAAGCACTGTGCAATGAATAGTACAAATGAACAGCTATGTAGATAACGAAAATAACAATCTACGTGTAATGAGTCAATATGCGATCGCACGTAAGATTTTTTCACAATATTTATAGAATAACATTATTCAATATTCGTCAATAATTTGATAATATTATAGATGGATATAGTAACTGGACTGCAGGCATTCTATTCTTGAGACGAAAAAAATTGTAATGACAGAACAAACGGACAGAAAAGTAATGGATAAGCCGAGTCAATATTTACTTACCGAAAAATGTGAAAAATTTCTCCTAGGCGTGTGGAATATTTTCTCTTTATCGATACGCTCCTTCAAAGCTAGAACTTTGAAGTATTCTATCAGCGAGGCGATTGTTTCACTGTTCTCATTCTCCCGTTCAGGCCAACGACCAGTGGCTGAAATGAAAAATGAAGTTCATTGTAGAATTTACAGTCCAAGAGATAAGATTGCTATGAGACAATGGTTTTCCTGAATTTGAAAGATTGTGAATTAGACGCAGGGCAATAAACTGTATTATTTGAATTTGATACGACGTAAGTAATAAGGAATAATTCCTCCAAATTAACAAGGAATAATGTGAGTAATTGATGAAATAAGTAAGGAATTCCTTAGAAGTAAAATTGCAAAATAAGTAAGGAATTTATGTGATGTGAGTGGCTTTCAATGCAATAACTAATAAAGCGCTATACTTACCAGAAGCCTGATCAGGTATACCAACATCACGCGATGTCCATCGACAAAAGAAGCAAGCCAAATAATACAATTTTGAAGCTGTCTTCGATCCATCTTCAGAGTTTCGGGTCACCGATGTTGCTCTAATCGACAAGGTGTGGAAACAATGTGGACAATCATAGCAATTGGCGCATCTGAAATCAAACAGAGGTGAGCATGTAGAATAATTTTTTCCAAATTTACCATAAATGTAAATTGATACATAGTAGCCACTGTTATTGAACATCAATATTATAACCCAGTACAGAGATTTCATTTGAATTTGAAAAGGATTTGTTTAGTGTGCTGCCACTGAAAAGTATTATGAAAATTGGAAAGGCTATTCAAGCTACTTAAAATCTATTAAAAAATACGGTTTGATTTTTCCAATAGACTATTCTTGAAAATTAAAAAAGATTACATTTATTTATTTATGCAATGCAGTATTCACATCCACGAAATGTGGGAATATGGCAATTTGTAAATTTTATAAATTGGAAAAACAGGCATAATCAATAATCAATAATGAAAAATTAATTATTATTCTTAATCATTGTCTTTAGAGTATAAAACGGCATAAATTACAATAAGAATATTTTCAACGAATGAAATTTATAGTTTATTGGTTAAAATAAATAGACCATCATAGTACCTGTATTTTTTCAAACGAGCTTCAGCAGATGGCAAATTTTCCAAGCAATTCGAGCAGTAATGTGAATCGACCTGTAAAAATAAATAGCATTAGCAAGATATATTATTTTTGAGTTTCATTGAGTCTATTTCATCAACTAAAAACAATTTCAACATAATACAAAGTTCTAAGACTATTAAATCAGAGCTCACATTATTATAATTGATAATAGTTCTCCTTTTCTGTGACATTTCTGGACGCAAGAATGAGAGTGCATTCATTATATAGATCATTGAATTGGTTGACAAAGTTGGAAGGAATTCACATTTGCGGAATTCCACAAACTAATATAGTAATCAAGAGAACGTAATTAAGATAGTACGTAAATTTTCAATCGATAGTAGCGTGGCTCACATAAGAAACTGCGCCTCTGGTCAAAATCTTCAATTTTGATAGCACTGCGTTATACTTCTATTGAATAACAGGAATCAATATTCGACGGCATAGGCTGTACTACAGAGAGTGTATAATTACTTCACACTCTCTGTAGGCTGTACATATAAGGAGCGTTGGGTTTATATTCTTACAATCGTAAAGTTTGTAGATATGTAAATAGGTGGAGGATAGCAGAACCCGATAAGAGAATCTCATTTTCAAAAGTAACGCAGTTGATAACCAGGTGTGTTTTTCTTCATCTGAAGCAGTAGCCTATTTAGTTAACTGGGAGGTAATCCTGCGAGGGTGAAGTGTAGTTGGATGAAATTGTTCATTAGCATCTGCAAACACCCAAATAACTTACTGCGTAACATCTATACTGCAGGCAGAGGTATAGGATTATATTGGCGGAAACTCCAACATTCACCTTGAGGCCCCCTCCAAGGAGAGAGACATTTTTGTTAACCTGTTATGCAGCTATCACATGTTCATAGGAAACCTAAGCCCAACAAGAGGTGAAGCATGATTGAACAGCTTTATCACCAACCTAGACTCCTGGGAGTATACAAGCAGTGTGGCTGATACAATGCTATCTGTGACAGAGATTCACATGGCTGCTACCCCCTCAACGCAAGCAGCATGGAAGGCAAACTACAGTTGCTACTCCAGAACAGTGAGGGAAGAACTTCTCTGCAGGAGGCTTGGCCTTAGACTGATGGGAAGTATTCAGACTCACTAAGCAGGAATACATGTTGGACATGCTATTAGCAGGGATTATTGATGTTTTTAACTCTGTTTTCCCAAGGAAAAGAAGGATTGACTCCAGGAATCATGGAAATGAGACCAAACCTGATTCTGGAATTAGTCTATGGTTTACAGAGAAACTAGTATTGTAACTGAAAATAACCTGGTGGTAATGCTTCACCTGAAGCAAAAACTTACTGATCACAACCGACAACTGAAACAAAGAAAAACTACTCAGGTTGGTCTGACTAAAAGGGAGCACACATCTGAGATCATCAAGTCAGCTGGTAACACTTGCAAAGCAGCTTTGGATGTCATCAACGTCCACCATCCACAGAAACCACAAGTGGAATCGCCGCTCAGCCCAGATGACTTCAACAACTGCTTTGTCCGAGCAGTTGATGGCATACTGGTGGAGCTGTCTGAGTGTGACTTTTATCCTGCTGCCAACATTGGTCCTGTGCATCATCAGATGGTGACTTGGAAACCTATTACTGCTAGGCACCTGATACCCTAGCCCTAGTTCTAATGCCTGTAACAAGAAGTAAAATAATCAATGAATTGGAAATGTAGAATTTGTTTACCTCATGACACACACAGTAACCGCACCGCAATTTCAGACAATGACGACAAAAATACATCTTAGTAATGGGCTTAAGTAAACCACAAGAACAAGCATACTTGACGTAATTTGGCTGCGTCAAGTAAGCCATTTTTAGGTAAATTATGGAAAAATATTGAGATCTACTGTTCAAGAGAATGAAACTGATATAATCATCTTATTATATAGGACAGAAATTAAATTAATCTATTTCAACTTCAATTTACAAACAGAACTCATCACCAAAGGATTGACTTCTTCCTTCCATCTTCTATCACTTTCTAAAAGTTGGGTTATCATGATTACTTGATCAGTCAATCAATCCATGTTTGGTAATAATTAAATTTTATAATTTTGTGGAATTTCAAATAGAATAAACTATTGAGGGATTTTAAATTGATTTCAATCAATATTATGTAATAATTGGAGAAAGTCTAAAAAAATGGCATAATCATCGAGTACTTATATCGAATGGTGCTGCTATCGACAACTAAATATCGGTATGTAGGCCTAGTTTCGACTTTCGACTTCGATTTCACATTGAAAATAGAAAATGGATAGGTTAACTTTATTATTTAGGATTTAAAATTGATTTATTATTCATAACGTTGATGATTCCAATGAAAGGAAACTACTTATTCCTATACTTTCATTAATTACCTCATCAGTTTGCTATTACTATGTTTGCTGTAAGGAATGCAATAAAAGGTAAGATTTAAGATTCGAAATTTCAAGCACATAGTAACGAGTTCATAAATAATCAACCAGTTTATCAAAAAAATATCTTAATATTACAGCAAATTGTAATTAATTACAGTTCCTAGCTTTTTCTAATAAAAAATAAGATGAGTGATTAGATCTTAGATGAATCAAGTACTAGTGGCAATTTAGTCCTCCGGCTTTAGGAGGACTCCTAATTATACAAAAGCTCCTTCAAAAAAATTAGCTCCTTCCTAATTATACAAAGCTTTCTAATTATACAAAAAGTTATTTCATACCTTCTTGGATAATTATCAATTATCGCCCTCTTGTAAATGGATTAAATCACCTAATCTTTCAATATTCAAACTTCACACCAATTAAGGTGCTCTAAAGTGTATTCAATGAAGTTTGAATTAGAAAATGAAATCACTGGACCAGGATTTCTAAAAAATAGTTGAGCTTATTCTCTTTCTAAAATAAACCTTGAAGCCTTTTTCAAAGAAATTCAGAGGGGAAGTGGTCAGCATTTGAAATAAGAGATCAGCATGCACTGCCCGCGTCGAAGCTCTATGCCCTGACGGCTGAAGAGGAGAGACGAAGATAGCACACTTATACACTACAAAAACCTGTTTTTGATGAAGTATTGCATTCCTCCCAGGGACACGGAGCTTAGAATCGGGCAGTAGTTGTAAAGTATCCTCATATCATTGAGCGCATATCTTATGAGTGGATGTAACATGAAAGAATATTGAAATTTGTAAATCCACTTTTTTCCTTGGCAATAATTTTAGTTGGTTGATCATTATCTCAAAGTACACTATATTAATTTCATGTCATTTCCTTTAGTTTTAGCACCGTACCTAATTCAGTCTTATTATATATTTTCAGTTGCTGTGAATAATTTCACACACAATGCTAGCAGTTTTCGAGCTATTGGTCAGCAGATGAATAACTCGCCCAAAATATTGAGTGTTGTAAAGCCTTTTATTACAACACAGAGAAACTTCGGTTTGGCAACAAAACCTTGGATCTCATTCGAGGGACTCTCATATTCGAAACCTTGTGGAATTTTGGCATTCAGGTAGAGTGTTAATTTCTCAATAAATCTAAGAGTTTTCTCTAAGTATAAGACTGAAGTAATTTACTGTAAATGATTATCTTCACTTCAATCAAAATCATTTAATTGTTTGATACTCATATCATGACCAACTGCTGACCTTGTCATTGTGGAAATGCTTCAAACTAGAGAAGCGATTGATGTGTGAGTTGTTACACTACTTGAAGGAAGTTCAATTTCAATCCATTCCTATTCCAATGCCCTATCTTGATTATGCCTACTTGCCAGAAGACTAGTGCCGGGTTTCACCAACATTGGTCAAATATTTAACGATGTTCAAAATCATCAACAGGTGAAAAGCTTATGTGAAGATTTGACCGGCAAGCTAACAATATTGATCTGTGTACATTGGTGCATTGCTATATTAGGTATGAAACTTCCAATCACTTAAAATTCATTATAGAAGATCAGCTGGAGTTTCTGTTCCTTTGTAACAATTTTTTACCGTGTGCGCCATGGTCTTTTTTGAACATGGCCAAATTCTATTTGACCAAGGTTGGTGAAACCCGACAAAAAAGTTATCATCAAAACAAAATTTAAAAACTTCCAGGGGAAACTCGTTCTTCATACAATGTTACATACATTTGATAATAATTTGAATCTTTGAGTACAAAATAAAGGAGTGCCTATTCAAAGAATTTTAATTCTCTTTGCTTTGATTCAAAGCATTTTGTTGTATCGCCGTGATATCCCTACTGCTTGATCGTCTAGACTGCGGTTTGGGTCTCAGTCTTCATTCGTGTGAGAAATCATGTACACGTCACTCGAAATTTTTGCAATGGTCATTGTAACTCTGGGGAGGTGCAAGGGCTCATGAATCTGATTAATGAATTTAAAATGGAATTTTATGCACAAATATTTTTGGCTATAGATTATTCAATAATTAGTGCATGATAGTGTGTTACCCTCATGAATCAAAAGATACTTCACTAATCTGAAATTTTCTTCTAGCTGTTCAGCAAATTGATTAATCATTTGACTGATACAAAGTCCGACATAAATCGAATCTGCGACTCAACTCAGCAACGTTGTATTGTTCAATTGATCATAATATACAAAAGAAAATCGACAAAAATAATTCATTTTGGCCAAAGTCTTAAGTAGCTTGTTACAAAGAACTTTGATCCCTATTTATATCAAAATCCCTTGAAACTACTGTTTCAGCTATAGACTTGTAACGTTCAAGATAAGGTAATAATAAGCCTTCTAATACTAATAGGTTTGCATCCAAGATTAGGAGAAACCCCTACAGTTAAAATATGTGTTCCTCAATAATAATTTTTCCCTGCTTCATCTAAACTTAATACCTTGAAAAAATAAGCACATTTTAATCGATATGGCATTATGCAATAAGTACTGTAGAGTCCTTTCTGACTACACGCAAATCAAAACGTTGGGTTAGCTCTTGTGAAGCGCAGAAATAAGGCTATCCAAACAGAAAACTAAAATGGAATGCCAATTCTTAACTTAAATGTTATTAATTGAATACAAGTACAATAATATTACAAGAATCTTGTGAGAGTAATTTGCTATTCATCATTACTTCTTTCTCTTTTGCAGGCAAGACCTGCTTACAAAACCTCAAGATTTGTCTATACAGCAACACAGAACGGTTACCAAATACAGTTTCACGAAAGGAAAGCGAAGGACCGTGACAAATGTACCGAAAAGATTTTTTAGACTCAACTGGTAAGAACGTTTGAACGGCTATAATATCTATCTTTCATTAGTGTAATACATTTATTTTATTTATTTATTGTTACAATCATATACATTTCAAATAAAATAAAAAACTTTTTTCTTGCATGGGCAGAGTGCCTGTTTGCAGGAAAGAGCAACAATCTAAATAGTCTAATGTAACTATAAAATAATTCACATAATGACATACAAAATATGAATATGATATGAGAAAAATGAATATGCATGATGAGACGCGAGATAGAATTGCTTATGGCGAATGGCGAGAAAGAAGAAAGACAAGAGTATAAGGGGCAAGGAACATGTCAAGCCGATAACAAGAGAAAGATTCAGATACAGTTTATATATACAGTTTACCCAAATAAGAATAGTAGGCTATTCAAGATAAGCAATAAGCTATGTTTGGAATTGATGGGTACACTAGCTAATTCCAAGTAAACTGAGATGGGTTACATGCTCAACTTAGTCCAATATCATATTGAGTAGCTTCTAGATGATAGAAGACAGAATTACAATATTTAGCCTATCATTTTGGGCAGAATGAAATTATTTTTTCGTTTTGATTCAGTTTTAAAAGCATGCCAAATATGTTACTAAACACTGGAATAAGTGTAATTGAATAAGTGAATGTGTAGAGTAAATGGTGATATTTGACACTATAATCACATACATAATAATGTAATTCATTTGAAGTTGGTGCACCAAGAGAATAGCTGTTTGTTGAGAAGTGAACAGGTAATGTACTGTAGTACTGCCAACTATGCCTTCAATAATACTCCCTAGTCATATAGATAAACCTACTGTACAATAATTGTACATGAATCGGAAACGACTCCGAGTTGGCAACACTGCTATTAACTTAGCATTTCCAGAGTTGCGCATGCATAGTTCCCTCACCTCCTCACGCAACTGACAATCCAGAGCTATTTTATTCAACTTTATAGCGAAGGTGTGCCATTAGCTAAATTTCCTAATTTATACATTTCATTATAATTTACATTGAGATCAGAGAAAATCGCGCTACACCTGACTAATATAATTATAATTGTTTCTGTTTGTTTTCAGGGGCATTTGGATAAGAACAAAGTGTGGAAGGCATAAGAAGGCATATAAGAAATCTTCGGCTCAAAAACGAAGATTGAGGCAACACGTGTTTTGCAATGCATCGCAGAGTTATCTTCTTGATAAGATGGTAAATAGGTATTGGAAGGCACCTAAATACTACGTGGATGACCCATATGAGCCTTATCACAAAAGAGAAGAGTTCTGGATAACAAGAAGGACACCAAAACCACCAACAATAGGTTGATTGATGCTATCAACAATAACTTCAATTGTGTTATATCGTATTTACTATTGTAGATTTCATTTGTTTGAATAAAATTTATTACAAAAAATTGTGCCATGATTGCTGAATCCTCTATTCGAATAAAGGGGGTGCTACATAGAATGTATTAAGTTGAACAAAATATACACTTTTAATGCGAAAAACTACTCACTTAAGAAGATGGATCAACAACAACAGATATGATGCAGGCTATAATTTGACTCGCATGTTATGCGAGCTCCCACTGCTATAACTTGATTGCAAGAAACCCAGTTGAATTTAACCGCCGTAGAATGTCGTCATCGGACAGAAGAAGTGGAATAAATTTTATTCCCCGCAAATCTTTTACAACATAATTACTTGATTCAGAAATACAATAAAGCTTACATAATGTAGAAGAATACAACACATTATTAATGTATATAGAGATGTACAATACAAATCCCTATTGAGTTTTTTTAAATACCGTCATCTTAAGGCGTTTTAATTGAATTTCCTTTCTTGCGATCAGCCGTAAAAGATTGAGATACAAACATTCATTCGTAAATTTATCTTGTTTCTATGTGTGTTAGTTTTGAATTGTTGATTTATTTTCTTTTATTGTTGAATGTTTTCATTCATTATTTTCACATGGCTCTAATGAAAATATTGCAAACACTGATTTATCAACTGAATTTTAATATTTAGAAACTAGAAATCAACTGCCAATTTTGAACTAAATATATTTTTAAAAATGATCAATTTCTCAAGAAGGTGATTACAACCTAGGTCTTTTTGGAAAAAAAACATTTCTGTAGACCTTGTCAGGGATACAAAAATGTACACTAATATCCGTGGACCTTGCTAAAATCTATCAATTGGTTTTTTTCTACATTCTTTTCTATTTTTTTCTACCGTTAAAATTGCACTGATTTTAAAAACTTTTGTAGTGAAGATCGTCACTACTATGTAACTTTCTTTTTCTACTTGAAAAGTTATCAAAATCCGTGTAATTCTACTATAGGGGAGCTATGGTATTATTGCAGCTTCTATAGTCACTATATTATGACTCATCAATGCAGCTGCACCCCATTCTTTAGAGAGAAAGCGAGTACTGTAGGTCTTTGAACACTTGTACTCCTGAAAGGTCCTGTTTTTCATGTTGTACGGTAACTATTGATCAATTCTCGTGATATGAGTTAGAACATGTATTATGATTTAGTTTCTTCAAGAAAGAATAAGAGTCGAAAAGGATTGTTAGCCGTTTGTATTATCAATAAGAATCAGAGCGTTGTTCTTTTCCATAGCAACGACACGGCTGTTTGCTGGGGGTATCCTATTCCAGTGGTTAGAACGTGGTGCTCCTATACGGTAGGCTTCTTATTAAGTCTTCTCTTCATTGAAGTCTATTTTGCTTTATTTAAATTAAGTTAGTCCAATACTGTATTCTTATCGATCTGTCCATGATTGTTAAAGTCATTAAACAGAATTAACTTGCAAGTTGGAAAGTACAGTGCAACTTGAGCTTTGCCGGTATTAAAGAGAAAAATTGAACAGCAATAATTTTTGAAACTGGATGTGTTTGATAAATAGACCTATTTATATTTATTAAAAGAGGATTATTAATCCATTACCATTCACAAAATTACATCAAAAATTTAATGCTGATAGTATGATTGATCACTATTGCACACCATTCATGTTCAGTCGTACAGTACCGTGTATAGTTGTTCTAGTTATTCCAAATTTATATTTTATGCACTCTACTTGTATATTTTGTGGTACAATTTCCTGGTAAATGTTTGTGTATTTTTTATGAGAAATATAAATTATTTTTTAAATAAATTCATTTTTTAAATAAATGATAAAATATCTTAAAACTGGAGATAACTGAATAATCAAGTTGTTATAAGTTCCCGGAGGGGATAAAATTGTTGTTTGATGAGTGAAAGTATTAAAATAATAAGATGGATATTTTGAACTATTTATACCTTTTTGGATAGAAGCTCAAGAATATTATTCATTTTATTTAGAATAAGTATTAAATTATACATGCTTACATCTTATCTCAACATATTTTTATGCCTGTTAGTCAAATGTCAATTTTTCATTCTTTTCTTACTGTGATGCATTCTCTTTCACCTCTTTATCATGCGTACCGTACAGCCTATCAGAATACTTGTGCTGTAAGTTGATGTTATATTAGAATCAGAATGATTATGATTGTTTCTGTTAATAAGAATCTATACAATTTGAAAAGATCAGAAAATGGAATAAAAACCACGGGAAGCAGATGTATCATTACGCGCCACCATTGCTGGTGACCTTAAAAATTGCGGAATTTTTGTTTCATATCAAGGCCTATTTCCTACTTGAGTTGTTAACGATTATAATTAACTCTAATAAAACATAGAAGGCATACATATTACAGTACTTTCACCTGCTAGGATTACGTACGGTACCTTATATTATTCTGCAGGTGAATTTGTGATTTCCTCATATGTATAAAAATGTGCTATGTGGTTCACATTAGGAATTTTGGGAGATGTGCTTGGAAAACGCAATGATTTATTTAGTCAGTTACTTTTGAATGAATCAAAATACCGTAGCCTATCCTTTAACAAGGAAAGTGACAATTGTTTTATTTAGAGGAATAGAAAATATTTTATTCAAAATACACACATCATAAAATATTACAAATAATTATGAATAATACCTTGATCCTGATATTCAAAGATATTTTAAATGCTATCAATCATCAGAGGAACGAGAGAACCTGCCTCAGTAGACTTGTTCCGGTTAAAATATAACTCAAATCTTTTCAAAATAGGTAGCATTATAAGAAAGTAGTCCTAGACTTAAAGAGGTGAATAAAATTCATGATAGCTGCTTGATTGGATGAAGCTTTTTATTAGCTTGGAGGCTCTTGTGAAACCAATATTGACAACGGAAGTTATAATACTAAGTTACTCCAGCTCTTCTAATTAAATTGAATAGTAATTAAGAAGATTATTTAATAATTTGGTTCCCATTCATAGTAGACCAGATCTCAAAGTTGATCAATATAATAAGGGTATTGTATTTTTCTTAATCAACGTGGCGCATCCACAGTAATCTTGAATAATTTTAAATTTGAAAGTTAACTTATTTTGAATTTTCCCTCTTTTTGGGCAAGGTAGCGCCACATGACAGCGCCACTACTTGATAGAAGCGGAGCCACAGCCACATGTTGACAGTTGACATGTGACTTCTAAAAGGTTATGTTAGTCATGTCCATGGTTTTCGGTTCATGATAGTTGACTATTATTATTCCTTATTGCCATACCATTATTTTTGCATTTTCAAATACAATAATAATAATAATATTGTGTTTTCGAACAGTTTATCTAGAAGAAAGTAATATAGCCAAGTATGCGGACTGTGAGAAGGTACGTTATGTGCTGCACTATTTACCAACTAAATCGAATTTGGTCGGTGAACAACTTTTTTTCAACTACAGATTTTTTCCTATATTTCAATTAAAAATTAATGTTGAGATTTGAATCACTATTACATTTTTCACATAATTGAATAAACTGAGCTGGTCAGCAATAGACCAACTGGGAACCACATTATTAATAGGTACCTTGTTTCACTGATCACTTAAGTTATCCTGTTAAGGTGCTAAGCTGAAGTTCTTATTTAGTACAGTATAAAAAATTGATCCGAAAATATTTCATAATATAAATTATATACTATTCATGTAATTTTAAATAAACCAATGCTTTTTTTGATTCCATTTTGTAGATATAACATCACTGTAGCAATATTTGCACTCAACAAGGCTATTCATAAATTAAGATACAGTACCGGTACGGTATCAGTTCTGTTACACCAAAAAAATTGCTTCACGAATTGAGAAATTTGATTTTTAGTCTTTCCCTTGATGTTTTTTTAGATTTGAAAATTATAACCAACTTTTTTAAAAATTGGCTATGAATTTATTACAGGTACCTGGATAAATACTTGATAAATAATCTTGAACACTAATGAAAACTCAGCAATATATTTAACAATCCATACTAATAATATTCTCTACAATGGACAGGTAAGGTTTTTTATACGACTGTCAAGTTAGCTATGCTATACCTTTATAATATAATATTTTTGCTATTGTAAATTATTTGTTTTTTAAACTCCTGTGTCTTGGTAATGATTTAAATTGCTTGAATGAACTAGTTTTTGCTTATCCAGATTCTAGTATTTTTTAACCTAACCGCTGACATAACAGTGTATTTCTGTAGTGTATTTCTTCAGTGTATTTTGGAGTGGTCCGTAGCCGAGGGCGATAAGCGCCTGTCTGATAATCCAAAGGTTCCAGGATCGAATACAGTTGCCGGAACGGATTTTGACAGGAACGGCCACTCCCGTCTTTCGGAGGAGACGAAAAGCCGTCGGTCCCGACTGCCTAAAAACAGTCGTCATCTCTCATCATCACCTCTCTCATTACCCACGCACAAGCCTAGAGCTCATGTGGGCATCACCCAAAAAAAATCTACTAAGATACAGTTTTATATGTTTTTACATCGGTTCTAGTTATGTAATAAAATCATTAATAAACGAACTTCGGGTTATTTGCAAACAACAAAAAGGGTTTTGTTATTATTGCACTTCAGCATTTGAAAGTGTATTGTACAAGCTATTAATTAAAATAGTATTATTTGAAGAGGTGAAATGTGACGTTAAATCTGACGATGTCCAAGTATTTTGTGAATTGTTATAACAGATAAAATTCTTGATTCTATCAAATATCAACATGTATTCATTCTTGAATAAGACATCTTTTTATCGTGAATGATCTGACCAAATACATGTAGAGCTGTTGATGAATCTACTAGGTAGGTGATGAATCTATACTAGGTATGTACATTTGGTATGAAATGGTCCTCGACTAGTACTCGACTAGGTATTTGGTTCGAAATGAGTTTTTTCCAGTTTGGAATTTATTATAGAATAATTCGTTTAACAAGCTTCTATTCCTCAAAAAGCTGGAGATTCATCTGGTTCTTCAATTAAGCTACGACTCTAAGCTCTTCTTTAGCTCTTGAGCACTGATTCTTTCAATTTTCTATTAACTAATTTATGTTATTAGTCAACATTTACATTTGTGTTATTTTCTGTGCTACAGGCCAAAATATGCCAAGTATGAGAGGAAGAAGATTCCTCGAATACCCAACATTCCAATCGATGACGATGAGATGACTCCGTTGATGAAACGTGCTGTTGAATGTAGCAGATTTCCGCCATTATTCAAAGACAAATCTTGGACAAAATCTGTACCTTTCAAGGTGTGTAATTACTTCTTTAGTATTACGTAATGAGTTGTAACATTGAAAACATTATTCAACTTTCCCTATGTAAGTAATTGTTGCTTACAGGAATAACTGCAATATTGAGCTTCATGTATTTTATCTTCAAAATCGTATGTATTCTACTATTGTTCCATTTATTTCAGGATCGATTTGAATACTTTCGTCCAATAGAATCGATTGCAAGTGGTTTAACACCATCAGCTAACATGCTTCGTATTGTGGATTTGCCTCCACCAAAACGTAAAAAGAAGAAACCATCTGGTGTGTTGGATGAACAAGGAAGACTCCAGTATCCCCCAAAAGAGCTGCTGGACAGGCTGGCAGCAAGAAAACCAGAAAAAACTGCTGCTGAAAAATACCAACCACATGTCGTTGATCTAATGGTGAGTTTGTGACAACTTATTGCATCTTATGGTCTTCAGGTATTGATTCTTAGCTGGATGTTTCTGTTATTCATTATTGTGTTGAAAAATTTGGAAATTCTAGCATAATCTTTAAAACTTAAATTCTCAATGTAACCAGGACCATAGACAATATTTTCGTTTTTTTTTTCAATTTTCTATACCCATACTTATTTCAAATAAACTGCTAAAGGTTTCTAGAAATAAAATGTTTTTGAATTCAATAACTTCATCAAAAAATGATTTTATTGTATTAAAACTCATTTCAAATTTGCAATAGAAAATTGATTAAAGCTGTAGTAACTTGATCTTAACTATAGTTATTAAACAGTAACTTATACGGTACCACAGTTTGCTACAAACTTTTCTGATCTTGATATAACAACTGCAATAGAGATTTAAATGTACTCAGCCTCATTCCAAATAATTGGTCATTCCCAACTTTTCAATGTAGGCTACTTCAATATTGCATTGCTTTCTCTTTACATTCAATATTCACATTTTTTTAGGGTGATGCCCACATGAGCTCTAGGCTTGTGCGTGGGTAATGAGAGGGGTGATGATGAGAGATCACGACTGTTTTTAGGCAGTCGGGACCGACGGCTTCTTTTTGTGTTGGACTTCTTAACCTATAATATACATATTATGTTTTTCATATTTCCCATTATCAGGGAAAATTAGATGATTCAGCGAGGCGGAACACCCGAAAGGGTCTCTCCGCCAAAAAAGCCATAAGCTTAATAATACTTCCTCTTTTCTGATTAACTAGATTCTAATGGCCACATTAGGACATATATTAAGACATCTTAATTGAACATCTAAAAATGAATTGACAACATTACTAACCGTTCAATGCTAAGAAACCCAACATTATTAATAAACCACTATGGAAAAATAAACTTTGTTTAAATCTCCTTTGTTAAATTACCATATTTCAACTTTGATCTCACTAAGATTTACTACACGTTTGTAAGATAATTCAGATTCAAGTGTAAAACCTTAATTGTTAGAGATATTACTGGATTCTTACACAAAGAGCTTGTTTTTCAGGACTTGTTGACTGGAGATTATGCAAGAAAAAATGTAGAGAAAGAGGAAAAAATAAGAGAACGAAAAAGGCTCAGAACTGAAAGAAGAATGCAAATAGAAAAATTGGAACAGGAACAAAAAGAGTAACAAATATTCCAATGTTATAAATGTTGTATGTAGTGAATAACTCGCTCATATTTGTTCTCATGTGCACTGTTTCTCATGAAACCTATCTAGGATACGTACACATCTTGTTCTCAGTAGTAATTTCAAAGCTTCCATAATTGATATTTATGTAAGTTGCTGAAATTTTACTGTGGTCTTCTGTAGTAGCTCTGTCTATTGTAGCCTTTTTGTAATTTTCTACTTGTTGGAAAATTAAATGTATTAAATTACAGCGAAATAGCAATGACAACGAATAGCAATTACAGCGAATGAACAATACAGCGAAATAGTTTGACACCCGAAGAAGTCTACTAACGATATTAGGCTATAGCATATTTCACTGTAGGTGGTCTTGGCTTAAACCATTGTGTGGGTTTTCAAAAAAACTATTTTTATTTGTTTTTTGTCAGAAAGCAAAAAAAAAAAACGTTCAAAAGCACTGAAAAATAGATTTATCATCAATATGAATATTTTTCTCATTAACTTTAATAGGTAGTCCTAGCTATGAACATTTTATTTATTGATTTATTAATACAGACACAAATAATAACTGTATGATTTGTGAGAGAAACAATAGCTACAGCTCTAAACTGTTTCTCTCCCGAATTTTCTCTGAACATGAATAATTTTATGTCGGTATTCAGAACAATATTGTTAGAAATATGATGATCTCCTTTCTCATGAACTTGAGGGTGATGTGTTGAAGAATTCAATTATTTTCAGGCGTCTGGAGAAATGGCAAGCGATTTTACCAATCCACCCGGATGATCAGTTGGCTTTACTGAGGAGCAGAGTTGAAGAGGAACAGCGCAACTCGTATGTCAGTGCAGGCGATATTGAAAGAATCCAATATTATCTTTTTGAGGTGAGATACATTTCATAGTTTTTTCATGTAATTTTTGAGGTGTGTAAAAATGAATGATTCTCCTATGCTACCACTTCTCATATACTTTCCACTGAAATTATTATTGGTATGATTTCACGGTGAAATTGTAGAATGCATTTTTCAAAGCAGTAGTTTAAACTTCTCCAGTTCAGTCAAAGATTGAGATTAATTAAAAATACAATCATATTAAATTAAGAAATGAAAGTAATAAATCTTGTCTACTTGTCATTCCCGTATACTTAACAGTGCCTGTCTATATTCTGGTTTTATGTTAACATTTTAGATAGCGTTTTACAATTTTTTATTCATTCAAACACATCTAGAGTCGCCCAAATATTTATTTATTCTGATCATGTTTCAATTTCACACATTGTCTATGTTTTACTCACACTAAATTCTCTACTCTTGAAATTCGCTCTAATTCTCTGCGAAATCCTCAATAAATCATGTCTGACAATAGAGTAATTAATTATCTCTCCTTTTATTGAAACAATTATGCGATTTTTGTATTTGATATTTTTATCTCCCTCCATTCTTCACTACTTTTGATTTTCCAATGTATTTCAATGATGTCTGAACTTATTTCATTTCAAAAGTTCTGTCGAAAATTATTTATTATTCTAATTCAGGGAATTGAAGAGAGGATGATTGAACCCTTCAATGAAAGCTGGTTGGAGAAATCTTTGAAAAAGATCAACCCAAAATTATTGCTGTAAGTATTTTTTATATTGATTGTAATTTTCGTTTACAAAATTCGAAATCAAATTCATTCATGAATTATGAATAGCATATAATTTCATAATATTCATTGAGAATAGTACTTTTATTCACCGCCCACATTCTTTCACATTTTAGAATTTTTGACATTGGGACTATTTGAAAAAGGTTTACATAATCCGATACCAGATATTTCTAGATCTTGACAAAAATATTTTCAATATTCCTTCACATGCTATTACTCTCTGACTGGTACGCTTTCAATAGTCAAGAGATGATTCACTGCTTTTAAATCAGTATTTTGCTCCATAACACCTTTATTTGTCTATTTATTCCATTTAAATGATGTGTGGTATTCTTTTAAAGCTCGTTGCTTCTTGTCTTTCAGAAATAAGTCATGTCTCAATGCATGTATTGAAGAGCTGCACGAGTATTACTCAAATAGTATGCGAGTTGCCCTATTGGATTATATAATGCTTGATCCAAATGAGAGGATGAGATTGGGCATTCATACTTATCCGATAAAATATCCAGTTCTCAATATTCGTTCACCC
Source organism: Laodelphax striatellus (assembly GCA_017141395.1). Classification (NCBI taxonomy): domain Eukaryota; kingdom Metazoa; phylum Arthropoda; class Insecta; order Hemiptera; family Delphacidae; genus Laodelphax; species Laodelphax striatellus. The sequence goes on along the minus strand of CM029532.1, from coordinate 46,358,951 downwards.
GTGCCATGGCATCAGAGCAAATCAACATCAGCCAACCTGATGATCTACAACTATTATTGTGGCACTCCTCTCGTGATAGCTCTCAGTAAACTTTGGGAAAGGTAGGCCACTTTTCCACTGTAATTGAAAAACTGAAAAACTTTCAAATTATTTATTAGCTCTAGTAGGTTACTTGATGTTTTAAAACAATATCTTCTTACAGAAGTAAATGAGAAGTAGAATTGAATTTTAATAAGTCACTAATGATATCAACGGTATCGCGAATAATAAAGAAAAAATTTCAAGAGGAACTAGTGAGAAAACTTAGTTACTATAATTATGCAATCACGTAAGGTAATCTGGCAAAGTACTACAATATTATCAATAAGAAATAGCTTAATTGAAATGAAAGTATCAATCTAGAGTAATATCTACCTCGTTCTACCTCGTAGATTCTACCATCTAAATTATTTTAAATAATTTGTTCATGTAAGTAACAATGTAAGTAATTACTAATCTACATTGATCAATTTCAAATTTCATTACATTCGCTACTTTTTTCAAGGTACAAATGCAATAGAATCTTGCCAGTGGAAGGTTTGAAGGAAGCTGGGTTTCCACTCACTACTGAAGAATTTGAAGATGTGGTTGATGTCTTGTGTGCGGATGCAAGGAACCTACTCCTAAATGAGTAAGCTTCTACCTAGATCAGCATGGTTTTTTTTAAAATATAAATTACATTATTTTAGTCATCCACATTTCGATGTCACTACAGTGACTTAATAGGAAGCTTGGGATTGCTTCACGTTATTTTCAGTGAAATGATTTATATAATTATTGAGTCATGTCTTTACTCATGTAATTCATGGTGGTAAACTGATCTCACCAAATTTCCAGCAAAAATGTATTTTCTATCAAATATATTATTTTTATAAAATAAAGCATCCCAATCCCAATTTTTAAAAGCTTCATGACTTCATAGAAGGATTCAAATAACTTGGCAGCATCCAAGTTATAGATTCTACTAATTTCGTTCTGAGAACACGAGGGGAGGCTAAATTTTTGCTTCGACTGAATAAAATTTCCGATAGGCCTAAGTTAGCCAGCCGAAATTAAAAATGTGTAGTATTCAGAAGCCCAAATCTATTATTGGTAGTTTTTTCAATATTTCATATATTATTGAGACAAAACAATGATTTCAGTTGGCTGATCCAGTGTGGAGAAATCTTCTTAAGTTTGCGATCAACCTGGAGCCACCTAGTTGCCAAGGAAGAAGCTGGAGCATCAATGTTCCTTGTCGAGAGATTGTTCGCAACTGTCAATTCACTGCTCAGCCTTCAACTTCGATCGTTTGTCATCAGTTCTCTTGAACATTTCAGGGACTTCATTGTTTCATACAAGGTGAGTTATTAGAAATAGTAAGATAAATGACTTTATTTTTTATAAAGTGCTGTGGGCAAAGTTGAGGAATAAATCCCACTTTTCCACTTAACCCACTAAAATAGTGGTATATCATTTAAATAGTGGTAATAGTTATCATTACGTATTCTATGAATGTTAATCATTATTCACAAAATATCGTGTGGGTAGAAAAAAGGAAATAGTTTGAAAAATTAGATTCACATTATCCAAGACAAGTTTACTCTTGTTTAGAGACTGAAGTTTGTCAATAAATTAAAACAAATCAATTGTAATACTCTAATCAATCTGCACTCAGTTTATTTAAAATCCATGTTAGCTTTCTTGATGAATTCATTTACTGTTTCCGAATATATAAGAGAATTTACAGTAACTTTGAAGAGTTACTTGGTTACAAGTTACTGTTACAGTAACTTGGAAAGTAATTTGTTTTTGTTTAAAATCTAGATTTTTCTATACAATCATATTGTTATTTACACTATATAGTATTGTTCTTTACTTATTTTGAATGTCTTTCATTTCTTTGTTCGTTTCCATAAGTCATTTACTGTATAAATGTGTAAACTATCTTAATCTTACTTTATATAACCGCAGAATTAATTCACTGCGTAATTTGTAAATTATCTCAGTCCTAGTTTTCATAAAAAAAATTAATCTATATCGCAATCAATTGGCATTTGCGATTATATTTGCACTTGGTTTAATCTATAATTATATGTTTGCTTTTTTGATAAATTTGCAATTACTCCTCCTTGAAAATACAGTTAGATTCCTTGTCATGTACAATTTTCTCAATTTTTGTTTTAGTATCCAATAAATTTTATTGTTTGCAGAGTGGCAATTCTATGGAAGACGGTTATCAAGATCTGATGTTCACTAGAAAGTGTGTGCTGAAATTAGGAGTGAAACCAGTTGTAGGAACAAAGACTCTACTCATCGAACCTTCTCTGGAGGAACTTCGTGAGCAAATGCTGAAGATAATGGAAAAATTGGTCTCCGTTAACGAGGAAGTGCCAAAAATCGAGCGATATCTCTTCCCAGGTTGGCTACATCAATCACATTTGTTCTGTCGGATATCTCACTGAAATATTTAAACTTGAAAATACTGTACTTTAGTTCGAAAAGTGCTACTTAAGAGGAAGATATGGAAATTCATAACCTAGATGTGTTTAATTCATTACAATTTTTTTATAAGTGAATATCATTAGTGTTGAATTTATATTCAATTCAATAACACCCGATAGTATTATAATGCTTCATGTAAATAGTGCTGTAATTTGTTTTTTGCTATCCAGTTGAACAACATGCAATTGCAGTATAATGCTATAGTAAATTGCATTTATAAATAAAATTAAATTAACATTTTTTTAGCTAAAGCATATTATTATGAATATCTTCATTGTTACCTCTTTGTGTCATTCAGAGATTTTTTTCAATTATATTTATTTCAACCCCATTCATTTTCACACTACCTATTGAATTTAGTAATAATTAAATAGTTCAATAATGAGTAACGTATGATTGAGTTTTTTACATTTCCAGCAATGATCCTTGATCAACCTTATTTGATCAGTGTGAAAATGGAAGAGAAGCAAGTACAGGATTTGGTCGAAGAGATCATGGCTTGCTTTGATACCAACATACCAGGACCTGCGCAGTACCTCTCCACCTATGATCCCTATCTTTATATTCTATCAGGCGAAGCCAAGAACTCACTGGATGAATTCTTTAAGACAGAGCCTTTCCCGTACTTGAAAGTAAGTTTCAACTAATTTTATTGATATTTATAACAAATACACTCAAATAGACCGTGAATCAACATTCCCCAATCGATGGAAGATAAGAAAATTTGTTATTTCATCTACTCCAGCCCAAAGCAACGTGAGAAAATACCACATCTCCAACAAAAACCATTGTTAAACATTTATTTTGGCATCTCTCGAACAAGCTAAATAATTAGTCTTTCAGTTCTAATTAATTCAGGTATGCTGTGCCAAGCTCCAAATTCTTCTCTTCAAAAGAACAAAGAAGTAATATTGTAATTAAAAACTTTTATAAAATGACGTCATCTAAAGGATCTCAGTGGGGAAGTTGCTGCATTAGCACTTTGTTGGATTTCAGACTTTCTTATTATTTGCACCGTATTCGATTTCTCTGTAAGAATTCATTTCGAATTCTATTCATCATATGTTGCATGCATGTATGTAATTTGTGGGAAAAATATTTTTTAATGATTTACTCAGAAATTATCATACACTATAGATGCATTATGGAATAAAACTAATTACTCATCATCTCGAAAGAGGAAGAACTTCGAAGTATTTGAAAGAGGCATTACAAGTTATATTTCAAGATATATTTTTGTTCTCTTTTTTTGGCAATTGTTTTGTTATCACTCATGTATTCGTTGACAGGACTTCACGAAACGCATAATAATGTATGAAGAACTGAGAGATGAAATTGCTATGCTTCGTCGCAATATTCCCTTGAATCTAATATCTTTGGACTGCTGTGAACTGAATGATTGTCTCTGGTCAATTGTCAACTCGATCCGATCGCAAATTGTTGACTACTTCATTCTAGTGAATCGAACTCATAATAGAGGGTATGTCCTTGAGCTAAACGATCCGTTTATCAATAATTCTATGAATTTCCTTGTATGGAATGTAGACAGTTGAGTTTTTCCATCCTTTAAAAATAAGAATTAAAAATTTAGTAATATTTGTAGAATTTATGTTGATGTTCTGGAACTCAATGATAAAAGAAAACACTATTTGATGCTGTCAATTGTACTACTCTATTACTACAGTACTGGACCGCGGTTTCTTGGCTTCACCAGTCACATTTTTAACAATACTTTCAGTTCCAGTACTTTTCAACACGGCGCGGTCCAGTACTGTAGTAATAAAGTAGTACAATTGACAACTTCAAACAGTGCCTAGAATTTTAGAATAGAATATTTTCAAAAAACAAAAAAATCAAATATATGAAATTTTTAATAGTCTTCTTTCAATTTAGTAATAGAAATAATTCAATGAATCCATCTTTTTCCGTAGGATAGCAACAACATTCGAAGAAATGGCATCCCGAGTCAGTCAATTACCTGAAACCACTGTTGAGTTGGTTGATCTTACAAATTACATTAATGAAAGCAGAGACACCACGATGTTCAATTTGAAGACGCAGCTCATCATGTCAGCTGAATACTTGATGTTCTTGGCAAACCATGCATTGTTATCTGGTAGGGGATTTTTATTTCAATCACAAACTAGACAATTATCTGTATTATTTCCTTTGGGGGGTTTATAGAAAAGGAGATCCTTGATTCTATTATGAATTAAGATTATATTTTCACCTTTACCTTTATTTGATCTATCGTACAATATTCAGGAAAGATGAACAGGCAGTCGCCCAAAACTCTTTCAACTCATGGATTCATCACTTGAATAATCAAATTATGTGATCAAAATTCCTTGATCATATTCGTTTGTTCTACTATGTATAGTTTCTATCTATGAAGCTCAGTTTTGAATATTTGGAAGATCACTTTTGTAGACCCAAAACATTACAAAGGAGCTTGCTGTCTGAATGTGAAGTGTAAATAAACTGTGTGAATTACAGATGCACGTATTGGAATAAGGTATGTAAATTTATTGCGTGGGAGTGATAATTGTTAATATTACTTGACTATTTATTTATATTGGTATATACAGGCCCTGTATACTGAGTATATTCTGTATTGGTATATTCAGTCAAGACGTTGGCCTCATTTATTCAACTTTTAACGCTTGATTACCATTTCTGATTTTTCTAGTTGATGATATTGCATTGAACAGCCGAGTGTTCCTGTGGCCGAAGGATATGGAACAGTGTTTGGATTTGAGTACGAAACGAATTGCTCATATTAGAGAAATGGTTGAAACTGCACTACGCAACAAACGAGCCGAGTTTGACATAGTGTGAGTTTTGATACACTTCATATTAACCCTAATTTAAATTGAAATTGAAATTTATTCACAACACTGATGTAGAATTGTTACAATAAGAAATCACAATATAACACTAAATCATGCAATATTAATAGAATTCCATATTCAAAACTTTACTTATTCACTTTTCAAATCATTTTGCCAATTTGATTGGTTATTTTTCATCTTGTTTACACATCTTTTTATTTAAACTAACAAAATTTCTCAAGAATACATTCGATTGAACAATGTTCATTGTTTAAAATGTTGAGCTTCAAACGTTTGCTTCAAGTTCGAGAATACCGCTAAACAAAGAGATTTGAAGATGAATTTTGAGAAAAAAAATGATAAATTAACGTGGTATTTCCACAACTCTCTTTCTTTTTCATTTACTGCGGCGTCTTATCATAATAGTATTCAGAGAAGTATATTTAATAATATGTCATAAATTTCTTTTTGATATGCTTTTAAACTATTGGTTTGCAAGCTTTGTATTTGTGATCAATATCTTTCTGAATGATTGTTATGGATTACATGAATCTTAAAAAATTATAGTTTTTCATGTAGGCTTGTGATTTCTTTAAATCTATCTCTGCTTTTCTAACATTCATAATAATTAACTCTCTGCAATATTTCATCCAATTGCGTGATATACTTTTGTCAATTGACAGACTTCAAGATCACCAGAAAGACTTGGATATCCTGAAGAGAAAAGATCCACCTATCTTGACAATGGATGATATGAATGATTGCGTGAATACGGTTGAAGCTCTAACACAATTACTTGCAAGAGATAAGCAAGTAGCTGATGTAAGTTGGCTTATAAATACTCATGATAATGATAGATAGTTTAAAGGATATCTTATGCAGAATGATCGATCGATATTCTCGTGAATTATACTGTAATATGTTTGCAAATATCATAAAATTTATTCATTTTGCACTAAAATATATCATACATCACATTATAATATTATACATTATATTAATACCTTTGATATTCTCATAATTCTTTGCATTTTATTGTGGTAAGCTTTCAGTCTCTGAATTTGTCTTGGTCTTAAGGCGAATGTGATAGGCTACTTTCTCAATTAATGTACCTCTGATTCACCTTCTGTTCACTTGGAATTTTTTACAGTCGATCAACATGGAAGAACAACTTCTGGACTTTGATGTTTCACCGTTTACTAATCTACACAACATGCTGAATACTGTTGAGCCTTATGACCGTCTCTGGCACACTGTTCTTGAATTTCATCAGTCTTATGACAAGTGGTATTTCGGTAATGATATCAATGCTCATTACTTAACAACTATGAACAATTTTTTATCGTTCTCAGTATTCTTTGGAATACCGGTATTTAATATGAAAACTTGAAGTACTGAGCCATTTCAATAAGAGGCAAATAATTTCCATATTATAACTTGACATTCAACTTTGATTGAATTTCGTACTTTTAATTGTAGAAATGCTTCTGCCAGCAAAATGATTTTGCAATACAAAATGTGTTTCAACTTTCCCTCTTAATCTATGCATGCATATAATGTTGGATGAATAAGTTTCTTTGCCTCTCAAGTTTTTATTTTCTATCCAAAAAATGTCTAATAGAATTTTGAATGCGAAAATATTGAATTATGTTCTAGATACAAATGAAAAATATTGATTAATATCACAAAAATATCAGTGGATTGTAGGGTCCAATGCACACCAAATGATACAAAACGAAACGTTTTGTTTCGACTCAAACATGGAACGTATTCGAAATCGACTGAGACAAACAAAACATTTTCTATATGCGGTGTGCGGAGTAAGGTCAAACGTAAGGTTCAGAATAAGGTTTCTTACTTCAATGCTAAACCTGCCCCATTGGTTTGATGCAAAAAACTGTAGTCGACCTGTTTTGTTTCATTCGGTGTGCGTTGAACCTTATAGCTGGGTTTCATGATTCTAGTAGACGTTCTACTTACTGGAGACATGTTATCAGAAGCCTTTCTACTCACCTATAAACCAGTAACCTGCCTCCAGTAACCAGAACCAGTCCAGTCTACTAGAATAGTGAAAACCAGCCATTACTTCATTAATCCATTGAAGTAATGAATTTATGAGTAACATTGAAATTTAATATAATTCCTATTTAATTACACTAAACTATTTCTTGGAAACAGGACCTTTCAAAGGACTAGATGCCGAGGAAATCAAAGAGACTGTTGACAGCATGTGGAAAATTCTGTACAAATTGGCCAAGACTTTATACGATGTACCGGGATCAAAACGTGTTGCTGAAATGGTCCGAGCCAAAGTGGAAAAGTTCAAGCAATATGTACCGATTCTTCAGACAATTTGCAATCCTGGAATCAGGGAGAGACACTGGCAGCAGGTGATTATGATTAATATCTAGTGGATCAAAATTTTATGACTTACTCTAGGAATTAAGCTTCCTCGATTCTCAATAATTCGTAGGTCTAACAATTGACTCAGATGTATAATGTTTATAGTAGAGTCCTGTCACTGACTCGTATTTAGGTAACAGTGAGGTTACCTATAAAAATAGTTATAAGGTATGAATTATGTTTGTTTCCCTTTGTATTCAATCTATATTTTGTATTATTTGTATTTTCTGAAAAAATGTGTATTTTTTGTGTGAAAATGAAATCTATTTGATTTTTATGGTTCTCTTCTTATCAATACAAAATATCCATCTTTCAATTTTATTTTTCAAGATAAGTGATACTGTTGGAGCAAAAATTATACCGACTGATGAATCAACTCTATGTGATATGATTGATATTGGTCTAACAAATTATATCACCAAGTTGGAAGAAATAGGAGTGTCAGCTACTCGCGAATATGCCCTGGAGAAGAACCTGCACAAGATGAAATCGGATTGGGCAGACGTCTGCTTTGAACTAAGTCCATACAGGTAATGTTGCTCGTTCATGAAGTTCATTATCCCGATTGAAAATTGAATCCCAAAATTTTTTACTGTGGATCATAATTTTGTTTTGTTGGTTTAATTTTTTTCAAGTAGTGTTTCATAGAATTAATTATATCCAAATATCACTACTGTCTCATCGATATTTTATAAGAGTTTTGCACTAGTCTTGATCAATATTTGAAGAGTTTTGCAAAAATCTTCATAGTAGTTGGTTATGATACCATAGGATTTCAATATTCAATAATAATGATAAGTAATTCAACTAGTAGCTCAGATTGAACAATTGAAATGTTTCATTACTTCTCCGATATTTTATTGTATTATTGATTTTACAAGCATTTCGCTGAAATCGTCCGCTATTTATAGTATTCATTACTAATAGTAATTGATTGTTGTACCAAAATTTCAATTTATAATTCCTCAAGAGTTTCATTAATCAATTGAGGATTAGGCCCTATATCTTATAAAGTATGAATTTTTGTTTTAATGTGAATGAAGATATCAAATTTTGTAAACTTACTTTCTATGGATATTGAATAAATGTAATGATTCAATAGGATATGTATTTTCAGCTATTAGCTATTCACTTTCCTGGCTGTTTTTTCTCTCACCATATAAATATAAAACACTTATTGTGTTTTGATTAAAATTTCCTAAATAAAAACTCAAAATAAATATCTAAAATGAAAGAATTCAAAGTTCATGAGAAGTTTTGGTATGGTATCAAACGATTTTTTCTTTGTTTATTTCGTCTCCAGTGGAGACGAAATAATTCTTTATGATTTCTCTGTTATTCTGAAAATTTAAATTGATTTTTATTCTTGTTTAGGGAAACTGGAGTCAGTATTCTTACGGCTGTAGATGACATTCAAGTGATGCTGGACGATCACATTCTAAAAGCACAAACAATGAGAGGTTCGCCGTATGTGAAAGCATTCGAGCAAGAAATGCAAGATTGGGAGGAAAAATTAATATCCATGCAAGATATTCTTGATAGTTGGTTATTGGTAAGTTAATTCAAAAGCCATTCTTTGTACCATAACGCCATGATAATTCATAGGACTATTTCGACTGATGGGTGATACCTTGAAGATTTTCTTAAGTTATTGGTATTCTTTGACAAAAATTCACTTCTTATTTTAGAATAAGAAATTGAGTAGTGTGTTTTTCTTCTATCTAAAATACATTCAGATCATTTCACAATAAATTAAATTCTGTTTTTGTATTAAATCTTTTCAAGATGCAAGCAACTTGGATGTATTTGGAACCAATATTTAGCTCAGAAGACATAATGCGACAAATGCCCGAAGAAGCAAGAAATTTTCGTTCAGTCGATAAAGATTGGAGAGATATAATGGGAGCAGTCCAACTAGATACTCACATTCTCAAGGCAACTGACTATCCTGGAATGCTGAATATACTTCAGGTTTCAAATAAAGTTCTCGAAGAGATACAAAAGAGTTTGAACGACTACCTAGAGAAGAAGCGCTTATATTTCCCCAGGTTGGTTTATGGTCTTCATTGCTTTAGAATCTAAAACATTATATTTTTACTCATTCACACTAATTATATCAGCAATAATGTTCAAGGTTTTTTCATATGCGATTTCACTCATTTAATCTTTATAATTCACATCGAGCAGCGCTTTTAATGCAATCATGTAACCTTTGCTGACAATTACAGATTCTTTTTCCTATCCAACGACGAGTTGCTTGAAATATTGTCTGAAACAAAAGATCCTTTGAGGGTACAACCGCACTTGAAGAAGTGCTTCGAAGGTATTGCTAAGCTCGAATTCACTGAGGACCAAGAAATTGTTGGAATGATATCAGCTGAAGGCGAAATCGTCCCATTAAGTGGAACAATTATACCGGCAGATGCGAAGGTTATTATTTTTTCATTTACATATCAATGTATATGTTTGTCCTAGTCTTCAAGCAAAATTCCTTATTCAAATATTCGTTGTTCTAGAAGGAATTTCAAAGTTGACTTATACAAAAAGCAAACTTGTATATAAGTTACTTGTATATATCCTACAATATAGAGCTCACTTATAAAAGAATGAATAGTGAACTTGAAGGATGCGTGATTCGCACCTCAAATATGTTGGAAATATGTACTGGCTAATGTGGTCACATCTAGTTCCTGTAATTCAAATGAAAATTTTTGCATGCTTTGTTTAAAGGAATAAAGTCCATTGCTGTATTTCATTATTTTTATTAATATTCTTTCCTTTGTTAAATTTCCAGGGTTTGGTTGAGAAATGGCTTCTACAAGTGGAGGAGCTGATGATAGCATCAATACGTGACGTATGCTGGGGTGCAGTTGCTGCTTATATGAATCTGCCTAGAACTCAGTGGGCACTTGACTGGCCTGGCATGGTGATATTATGTGCCAGCAGTGTGCATTGGACAACCGAAGTCACTAATGCAATCGAACAGAAGGAAATGAGTGTAAGTATAGCAGGTAATCTAGCACTGTACTACCACTGAGAGACATTGATGTTTCTGCGGATCTTTATAATAATTCTCATAACAGAGACTGTATAATCATATACTAATTATGATTATTTCTGTAGTTCCCATTTATTGATCATATACACTCGTGCAGATAAGAATTAAGTTATATTCAATCAATAATATTCAAAATTCCAATTCTACTCATTCAAGATAGAGTTGACAAGTAAGCTTGAACGTGAACTACTGTCGTTATTCATTTAATAATATTCTTCCTATTTGCAGAAATATTTGAACACATGCAACTCGCAAATCGATGAGATGGTAATTTTGGTTAGAGGAGATTTGTCAGCTGGAGCTAGAGTAACTATCTGCGCACTCATTGTTATTGATGTTCATGGTAATCTCATTTTGATATTTTTTTTTCAACTTCAATCAAATTTTGATACTTAACACTGTATCCAATGCATGTGGTGCACAGTAAGACTGCATATTTTTGTGCATACTTATTTTGTTTGGATCAAATGAATAAATACTTAGTCATGGGCTCTTAGTGGCAGAATAAGTAGACATTCCGTTCAGATTCCATTTGGTTTGAAGATGATTCAATCAAAAGCAACAACTGTTACAGCTTGAAATAGTTCATGAGTATATGTATATGTACTGTACTGTACTTGTATGTATGTATTTGTACAGGATGGATGATAAGTTTGGAAACGGCTTAATATTTCTTGTACATAGGTAATTTGACGGTAGGTGACATTGGGGATCGTACTCAAATTGAAAATACTACTTTACTTTGACTTCAAAAATCTGGTCTGTCATATTGAATCTAACTTCATTCTTTTCAAATGGGAAGGTGGTCATGTTATACATGATTTCAATACAGAATTTGAAGAGAAAATGAATGGTAAAAACTGCACATTGATATGTCAAACTTGAAGATATTTCTATCTACTTGGTAATATTTGAAGATATACCTGTACTTGGAGATATTATTTACTTAAAGATATTTTAATTATTAATCAGACATATTTACTCTAAATCAGTTAATATCTCAAAAACGGTTTGACCTGTCGATGTGCGGTTATCGCCATTCACTTTGCCTTAAAATTCTGTTTTGAAATCATGTATCGCATCACCACCTCATCATTTGAAAAATAATGGCAAATTCAAGATGGCGGACTAAATTTGAAAAAGTCACTTTAAAGTAGGTGGTATTTTTGATTTGAGTAGGATCCTCAATCACCCCTTACCATCAAATTACCTTTGTATTATGATATATCAAGCCATTCTTATACTTTTCACCCACTCTGACAATGTAAATATGACTGATTATTGCATGTATCGGTATGTGCTCATTTCAGAATTTAAAATTATACGAAAAGTTTTTTATTTCAGCCAGAGATGTTGTTAAAAGTTTGGAAGGAATGAATATAACCTCACCTGTTGACTTCAACTGGACAAGCCAGCTGAGATACTACGCTAAGGATAATTGCATCTTTGTATCAATGATAACAACCACTCTTGAATATGGCTACGAATACCTTGGCAACACTCCACGACTTGTTATAACTCCATTGACGGATCGCTGCTATAGGTGAACTGAACAATAAAATCGTCTTGGTAAAAAAGAATATATTTTAGAATATTAAGGATGTAATAATAATTCAAGGAGTTTTCTGAGTATCTTTTTAAACTAATGATTGGACAAATCAATGTATTACTTTTATTTCATAATTCAAAAATTTCCATGATGAACAAGTTTGATATTATTCAACCCACTAGAAACAAAAGCCATTCAAGAAAATAATGTCCACCATTAGAAACAGTTCTCTTATAAATGAACTACTATAATTCTGTGTGAGAATTTCAGTCAGTTATCTCATCATGCATTATTTTATTGATTTTCTCTTATTGTCTTCTAGAACACTGATGGGAGCTTTAAAATTGAATCTTGGAGGTGCTCCGGAAGGACCAGCCGGTACAGGCAAAACAGAAACTTGTAAAGATTTGGCAAAAGCTGTGGCTAAACAGTGTGTAGTTTTCAACTGCTCTGATGGTTTGGATTATAAAGCTATGGGGAAATTTTTCAAGGTAAGGCCAATGCTGTTGGTGGTCTTATATTGCAGAGTTTGTTGCTTAGAAAGATGATCAAATAATATTAGAAAAGTCATTTACTTAAATGGATAATTGTTACTGAGCTCAGACCGAGAACCTCAGTTATATAAGTATAATTTTAATTATATTTATTGATGTTCAAAAGTTTACCTATGATTGGAAATGGTGATTCCACCCCCACCGTATCCGAAAAATCATAGCTCATAGTGAGATAGGTACTCCTCATAATAAAAAAGTCCGTTCCAATCGGTAACATGATAATAATTAACCACTTTCAATAGATATTATTGTTTCAAAATTATTTAAAATTCTTGTCTTAGTGCTCTGTTGGATGCGCTTGGCGCTCATATACAAACTGATCAATATTTGCCATGTTTTTCTTACTCAACTTGATTATTCAATTTTATTTTCCGTTCACACACCGTTCATCAATGATATTTACAATAATTCGTCTTCAATTAACTTTTCAGGGAAAGTTTTTTAAAAATTGATTTTTAAAACATTTAAACTTTGAACTATTCTAAACTTTTTATTCTGTTCCTTTTTTCAGGGTCTAGCCCAGTCAGGCGCCTGGGCTTGTTTTGACGAATTCAACAGAATTGACTTGGAGGTGTTGTCTGTGATTGCACAGCAGGTCCACAGCATCCAAATGGCCATCGTTCAGAAGAAAGAGCGCTTCATATTCGAAGGAACCGAAATATCTTTGAATCCTACATGCACTGTTTTCATTACTATGAATCCTGGGTAATTCACTTTACTGTTAAATTATTACCGTATTCAATACACTTTGTTTGTATATGCTATCGGTACCTTAAAAATTGTTTATGATTTATAAATGCTTATTATTAAAATAAGTATTTTAAATCCCGTTTCATCATGGGTAATTCAATTTTCTCTAGAATTATTCCTGTTTTCAATACGTCTTGTTTGTATACCAGCTCAACCTTCAAAACTGTTTGTAATTAATAATAATACTCATTATCAAAATGGGTATTTCACATTCTGTTACATCCTGGGGTACTCAATTTCCTCTAGAATTATTGCTGTATTGAATAAGTCTTATTTGTACATCAGCTTATCCTTTAAAATTGTTTATAATAGACAATACTCGTTATTAAATTGAGTATTTTACATCCGGTGATTTTTCATTTGGAAAATACAAATTACTGCAGTTTGATTCTACTGATATTCTGGAAAATAGATGTCACTGATGGAGAAACAAATTTGGTTTTGGAAGAGTGTCAGAAATGTTTGAAATGCAGGCAATCTCGTATTAACTTAGAACATGATTTAAGTTATGTTTGAATGCGTTTCATGTTACTAACGATTTATTTTCTTGTCAACTTATAAACTTGAATTACCACGTTGCAGAAGTGTTTATAATAATAATTATTGATTCATATCTAATTACGAATCCTCTGTTTCTCAGTTATGCAGGCAGACAAGAATTACCAGACAACTTGAAAGTTCTATTCAGAACCGTTGCAATGATGGTCCCTGATTATGCTATGATTGGTGAAATTTCCTTGTACTCCATGGGATTTGTGGCTGCTCGCAGGTTAGTGAAATTCAACATGGTCTCGTTATATATTTTAATGTTTTGACATTTATAGAACGTTGAAAAGTGTTTGAAAGAGGCCTCAAAATTATACTTTATAAAAAGTTATTGTTGATATGATGTACTGATTGTTTGTAGAAAAATAATTTTCAGATTATTCAACATCAATATTAATTCCATGGAATACATCATTGGCAATATTTGTATTCATCTTGTTTGCTGTATTTTTTGTGGAAAGCAGTTTTTGGTGCTGTTTAAATATTTCTGTTATAAATCATGCTCATCTCTAATTGGATGAAAGCCATGCAAGTGATCAAATTCAGCTCGTTTGATTGTTTCTTCTAGCCTGTCCGGGAAAATAGTCGACACTTACAAGCTTTGTTCGGAACAACTGTCTTCACAGAGCCACTATGACTATGGTATGCGAGCAGTTAAAACGGTTTTAACAGCCGCGGGAAATTTAAAGTTGAAATACCCGGAGCAAGACGAAGCAGTACTAGTGCTTAGAGCTATTGTTGATGTCAATATTCCAAAATTCCTTGCTCAGGTGAGTTTAATCCAGGTCTACAAAAAAAATATATTTATTTTCAAAAATCAGATACGGTACTCTTAATAAAATGAGTACGGTAGGTATAGGATCAAATTCTCAAGTTTCTTTTCAATGATATGATAATTTTAATTTTCAACTTACAGTATTTGAATAGCTCATACATATCAGGTGATATAACGCAATAAATTAGATTGAGAAGTAATCATAGTTCCATTTGTGGTAATGTATGAGTTTATGAATTCCACTCAATGCCTTTATATTTTTCAAAGAAGCATGACTTTCTCTAAATATTTATCTACTCATTTATTGATTCATAAAGCATGACATTGATTTGTAGAGAAACAAGAGATTTAACCTAAAATGAAACTCTGAATTATCTCTGATTAAATCATTATCTGTCGCTATTTTCTAACTCTACATGTGACTAATATTTGTGTATCCTTTCCAGGACCTGCCTTTGTTTGTTGGAATTTACAAAGATCTATTTCCGGGAGTCGATTTACCGAAACCTGATAGAGATGAACTGATTAGTAAGTTGGAAGAATGCTTGAAGTCCAAAAATCTACAGCCAACAGATTGGTACTTGGAGAAAATAATTCAAATCTACGAAATGATTCTAGTCAGGCATGGATTGATGATAGTCGGTGAATCTCTTGGAGGGAAAACTTGTGCCTACCAAGTGAGTAGAATGATTTTATTAATTGGGTATTGGAATGAAGTGTAAATAAAGGCTAATAAATTGATAAATTATTTAGTACAGTTTCCAAGGTAAGAAAACATTAATTGTGTTACACATAACTACTTTATTATTTATTAAATCTTTATAATTTTTGATTGTCCTATTCATACATAATTTGTAACTTTCAAGGTAAAAAGGCATGAATATATTGTTCTATAAATAACTACTTACTTTATTATACAACACCTACTATATTATTTCCGACTGTCCTTTCCATACATAACTTGTTACGTTCAATATTTTCAGAACTTAGCTCAAGCTTTGAGTGAAATGTGCGGTGACAAGAAGATGAGCATGAAGGAATTCAAAGTACAATACAGAATTATCAATCCAAAAGCTATAACTATGGGACAATTATACGGACAATTCGACCCAGCTTCACATGAGTGGTCAGATGGTATGTTTTAGATAAAAATTAATAAATCTAACTAACATTTCGTGTAGGGAAAATCATTGTCCCTCATTACTGAAAACATGAATTATGATAGGGAATAATAGAACCTCACTTAATGTTTTTCATCAATCTCTACTGGATTTTTTTTAAATGCAATGTTTAATACTTTTCAGGAGTGCTCGCAAATACATTTAGAGAATTCGCCTCAAGTATGTTGCCTGATAGGAAATGGATTATGTTTGATGGTCCAGTGGATGCTGTTTGGATTGAAAACATGAATACGGTTCTGGATGACAATAAAAAACTGTGCTTGATGTCTGGAGAAATAATACAGGTATGATAATCGCATCTATTGATCTTTCGTCAGCCTTATTATCTTTTATCTCCTTACGCACATCCAAATCAAAGAGCCTGTAAATAGGATGGTGTTTATATTAATTATTGTGGCTACCGAAATATAGCATCACCATAATGTATACAACAGATTTAAAGCCCATTACTGTGCGTACAGTTTACAATAGGTCTGCAGTATTGTTTAGATTGTGATAAGGTAAGCATGTCGTTTTTCCAAGAGCAGGTTATGGCCTCTACAGTCTCCCGATTTTATCCTCTAGATTTTTTCCTATCTTAAAGAAAGGGCTTATGAAAATATACCTCATACACTAACTGAACTGAAAATGGTCATTACAACAGAAATTACCAATATTAGTATAGGCGCACACACAAAGTGTCAGCAAACGTGGTAAAACGAGTTTGTGCTTGAATTGATGAACAAGGCAGCCATTTTGAATGCATTTATAAGTTTTGAATTTTGCGATCCATAACGAACTGCGAAGTTAGAATTAATGTAAATTCTAATGTTGAATCAATAGCATTTATAAGACATAAAATGTTGAAAATGAGTGTATTTATTAGTTTATGAGTATATGTTTTTAATAGTTATAGCAATAAAAAAAAAACAAATTAAATACATTCATTTAAAACCTTTTGATGTGCGTGACTTAATGAATGCACTGTGTAATCCTTTACCTATTATCTTAGCCCCTCCCAGCCTTATGATCTTTCGCAAAGTATAATTTACCTCATATTAGTGGAAAAATATACAAGCATTCACCAAAAGATCAACTAAAACTCAATTTGTGGTCTCTAGTTTGACGGTACAAAATTGATTGAATATACAGGGTCATGTTTTTAAAATAATCATGAAAAATTTAATATTTGCTTTAAAAAAGTTTCATTTGTACAAAAATACTTGTTAAATTATAGCATCTTTACGTACTTACGAACGAAAAATTATGTCCAGCAAGTGATGTCCATTTTGGGCAATACATTGTTGCATTCTTTGATGGTAACTGGCCTCAACTCTTTGCAGCATGTCTACATTCATCTGGTTGACGTGATGATGAATTGATCTTCAAGTCCTCTGCACGTGGTTTATTTTTATACACACGTGATTTCAGAAAACCCCACAGAAAAAATCACAACTACTTAAGTCGGGGAACCGAGGGGGCCAAGGAATGTTGACGAATCTGGAAACGATCCGTCCCGGTAACAAGTTACAGAGAACTCTGGGGTTTCTGTGAATGTCTACAGGAAGTATTGAATAAATTTTATACAAACACTAAAATGACCAAGAAAGAGGGAAGTAACTCACAAATATTGTGTTGATGGCCATTTCGCAGTGCTGTAGGTGTAGGCCTATCTGATTCTTCAGAACACGTTGTTACAAGATCTTCTTGAAGAAGCAGATAAAGTACTGCGTAATGTCCAACAAAACAATATAATATGTGAGTTGCTTCCCACTTTCTAAGTCATTTTAGTGTTTATATTTGATCAAGTGAAGAAAGATATGTATCCACAACAATTGAATAATTTTTATTTTCCAGATGACGAATAAAATGAATATGATATTTGAACCGGCAGACCTTGAACAGGCTAGTCCTGCTACGGTTTCAAGATGTGGCATGATTTATTTGGAACCTCATATGTTGGGTTGGAAAGCTTTACACGACTCTTACCGCAATATCCTTGAGAAGAAAATTTCAGAAGAACAGATGGAACTCTTGGACGAGATCATATTGTGGCTAGTACCTGCTTGCTTTGAGTTTATTCATACTCAATGCACATTGTTCATAGAAACTTCTGAGCTACATCTTTTCCAGGTGACTTTCTTGAGATAATTTATTCAAACTGCTAACTTTATACTTAGTTGTTGTGCTTTTGGCTATGGTTTTTGACATTAATTTGTAGACTTCTAGTTTCAAACACTATTGCCTCTTCAGTCTCAAGGACAAGCCATGATCGATAATTTGTTGAAATGATATTGTCAGTGCGAGTAGTATACACAAAACAATTAAATGATAAAATGTTCATTGATGACATGACACGTCCTCATGAACAGAATGTAGATGATTATTGCTCAGTATAAATATTTCAAGTGCAATACTAAATAATCCCCTATCTTTTGAATTTCTATATTAATAGCACTGGAAACATTTCTCATTATGTCGAAATAAACAACACTATAAATTTGAAAAAAAAATAACATTCAAAAATCAGTTTGCACGTTACAAACAATATTTTAAACTTGAATTCAGCAACAAAATTAATTGGTCATGAATATCTTTTACATCTATATAATGGAACATGTTATAATAGTCAGTAGAAGCCATAACTCTCATGAAGAATGTTTTTCATCATTGCATGCTTTGTAGAACTTGATTAGAAATGGAAACAGCAGTGAAAAACTATTGTTTCTCTTGATAATTGGTTTCAGAGTTTCACAAGGCTATTCACTTGTATGTTGGAAGGAGAGGGTGAATCTCGTACTGGTGTAAGCACCATCTGGCTGCAGTGCACATTTTTCGTGGCTATTTTGTGGGGTCTTGGCTCAACTATGACAGGTAAATAAATGCTTTTAAATGTTACTTCCCTAATAAATCATTTCAATTTGGTATTTTATTTGACCCGGATAGGTAAAGAATAATCCTTTTTTCACTGAGGTGGTCAGTTAATTGATGATAATTTACTCGCTCATATTTAGACTATTCACAATGAAAATTTCCAATTGATCAAAAAATCATTAGAAAGGATGATATTTTACGTGGGGGTGTTACCCTCAAGAGTTCTAAACGTTTGTGCCTGGATAATGGGAAGGAATAAAATAGAATAGAATGACTTCTTTATTTATCTGACGTGGCGAAGTTTGGACAGTAATGTCCACTCTACCACTTAACCACGAAGGGTGATGAAGAGAGATAACATTAATTACTAATATGCTGTGGATACTTTCATTTAGAGCTTGTATTTTTTAAATTTTCAGGAGATAGCAGGAAACGTTTTGATGTTTTCTACAGAGCACTGTTGAATGGAGAAAACAAAGAAAAACCAAAACCAAGCAAATTCAAGCTAACCAAGCATCAATTGTTCCCCGACAGAGGGACTGTTTGGGACTGGATGTTTACTAAGAAAAATAATGGAACATGGTCTCTTTGGATTGATACTGTTGAGAAAGTACCAATCGCTCCAAATGTCAAGGTATTTTTAAGACATTTGATCTTTACAATCAAGTTTCGTATTGTATCATTCAGTTTAATTCACCACACTTTTATTTTTGCCTTTCATTCTACGACTATTTCTCTTGACTGTCATCTGTCACTATCATACCCACTTTTCACTGTATTTCAGTGATAGAACTACCCCTTTTGATACCGGTGTAGTCTTGTGACTAATGTAGTAAATTGACAGAAATATTGTGTGAACAGCCTATTTCGTATAATTCATTGCTATCAATATTTTCCAGATCAGTGAACTGATTATACAAACTGATGAAACAGCTAGACAGCAGTATTTTCTGAAGACATTCTTAGCTATGAATATACCACTTCTTTTCATTGGACCTACTGGTACTGGTAAATCAGCTATTGCTCTCAATCACATAGTGCAGCTTCCAAAAGACAAGTTTATGGCGAACGTCATCAACTTCTCAGCACGAACATCAGCTAATCAGACCCAAGAAATGATTATGTCGAAGTTGGACAGGTTTGTTGTGTATCTTTCTGTCTTTTCTTTTAGTACTGTAGCTTGTAATTAACTTATGAACATTTTCTGCCTTGACCTTATCAATTCAACTCTATATCATGATACTCTCTCATACTTCGATATCTCAAAACCCAATTAGGCCTACCTACAACAAATAAATTTTAGATTATTACTATTACTATGTCAACAGAAATGAAGCATTATTTTAAAGTGTATTCACATCATTTTTAGATGATCATTGTATCATTTGTATCGCATCATTTCTATGATTTTCTGTTCTACTTCAATCAAAATTGTTAAAATGGAATATGAGGTTAAATCTAATCTGTTTATTAGTTTTAAAAGTAAACTGTATCGTTATACTCATTCTCATGGGCATACTCATAATACGTCTGCAACATTTTCGAATATTCTCTTTACAAGTATAATCTTTATTGTTGAAAACTATACAAGATACAATGCTAATCTAGTTCTTTGATAAAAATTGCTTCATATTGTGTTTTTTAGGCGAAGAAAAGGTGTATTTGGACCAGCAATGGGCAAGCAATGCGTGATGTTTGTTGATGATCTGAGCATGCCTCAGAAAGAAGTGTATGGCGCTCAGCCTCCCATAGAGCTGCTCAGGCAGTGGATAGATCATCATCATTGGTATGATCTCAAAACCACTGTCAGATTGGATCTTGTTGATATTGTAAGTACTGTCTTATTGGTTGTTTTAATATAACAAAATTCGTTTTTCAGAATCCAAAGAAATTGATAGAAAATCTCGCATTTGTCCTTTCTAGTTTTCGAACAATGCTTGATTGTAAAAAAATAATAAAATTATTGACTATAAAACAGTAAGCTTATTGAATTTATGCTTTTTGAAGTTTGAATTGGAAATAGATTAAACTAAACTACATAAAACTTTTATCATTTGAGACACTCATTCAAAATTTTCATGCTTATTTTGAACCAAATCAACATCCTTAAAGTCTAGTCTTTCTCGAAATGCTGTCTTGAAAATTGTCTGTTTACATTTTCAGTTATTTGTTGGAGCTATGATTCCTCCAGGTGGCGGCTCAAATAATGTCACATTCAGGTTTACACGTCACATGAATATCATTTCAATAGATTCATTTGATGAAGCGACAATGACTAAGATTTTCTCAACTATCACCGATTGGCACTTTTCCAGAGGGTTCGATGAAAAGATCTCAAGATACAGTAAGGTATGATTACCGATGAATAGCCTATGAATCCAGCAAAATGTTACATTTCTTCAAACAACATATCATTGTTGTATTTATTGTTGTTTTTCATAAAATTGAACCATAGCTAGCTGCTGGAATTCTGTTTTTATTTACATTATTTGCTGCACTTTCAAAAAAGGTTCACAAATGATCATTCTTTGGAGCTAGACAGATGACTATCGTAGTATTGTATTCATTTTTCGGCAAGAATCAATGTGGTATTGAAGGTTAAAATTCAATTATTGTGGTTCTACACTAGCACTTTTGTAATACAGTAAAACCATACCATAGCTAAACTCTACTGTGAACAATACTAAAATCTAGTATTGAAACTTAACAAAACTATAATGTAGTATAACTGTAATATAGTTGAATAATATATCCACTTTACTGTGGACAATTTGCACTAAGCTTTAGAATTGAATCTTGACAAAACTAATGTTATTTAGACAAATATAATTGTCTAAAAATATAAAATATATACATATATAAAAACTAATATATTAGACAATTCTAATGTTATGATTGGTGTGAAATCTTCATTGATATGTAATTAACTTTTTTCAGCCTATTGTGATGGCTACTCATCAGGTTTATGAGCAAGCTAGAGCGAAGTTTCTGCCAACCCCAGCCAAATCGCACTACACTTTCAATCTGCGAGACTTTTCTCGTGTGATACGAGGAATATTACTGGTTCCCAGCTCTCGGGTACCTGATGCCGACAAAGTGTTCAGATTGTGGGTCCATGAAACGTTTCGGGTTTTTTGTGACCGTTTGATAGAGCAACAAGACAGGTACGATAACCACTTGAAGCGCATAGTGAAATAATTTACAAATGTGATTGAATTGTAAATTGGAAAATGTTCTTGTTTTCAAATACAGAGATCTATATCAACTCTTTCTGGTATTTAGTAAGACCTGAAATCTTTTCGTAACTAGCTGTAGATTTCGACGGCCAGAAGTGCTAGGAGTCATTTTGTGAAATAATCGCTTTAGATAAGTGATGAAAGTGTGTTGATTCTAAAATTAGTATTTTTGCACAAAGTGTTCATCCTATTCAGACATATTATTGAATCAAGTCTTAAAGAGTGTCACTTCAATTTATTAGAAAATTAATTGAAAATTCGAGCGTTGTCGCTGTATTTTGAATTTTTACACTGATTTTTGATCCCATCAGCAAATACAGTTTTACACACTTGCTGAGTATCTCTGGAATCTTTTTTTAGTTCTTTCAAAATTGTTGCCATTGAAAGTACAAAATAGAACATACAGCAGTATGCTATCGTTGAAAATACCATGTTCTTCTCACACATAGTAGATCCTACTAGGAAACTTTGAATGACAAACTTGTTTAGCTTTTAATTTAGAACAATTCGAATGTTCATTTGCGTATTCATTTATCTGTCTGGCGTATGACACTAAGATTTAACTTTGAATTTAATTTATCTATCTGGCATATGACACTAAGATGTAACTTTGAATTTCATTTTCTAGAATATCTATCCTACAATTAATGTCACCGTATTATTCAAGTGTACCGTATTATTCTATGAAGAACATTAATTTGATTTGTGAATTATTTTACAGAGAACTTCTTTTCAATATCGTTAAAGATGCATGCTATACGCATATAAGAACTCAAATGGAAAAGTTCCTGGAGAATATTATACCTGAAGGAGGCGGTAGCCTGAATGTTGATCACATCCGTAATCTTTTCTTTGGAAATTATATGGAACCGGATGCTGATCCAAAGATCTATGATGAGGTAACTTATTGGACTGACTATTCACTGCGTTTCATTATGGTATCACGGGTATTTTTTCTTGAAAAAATGAGACCTCAGCCGAATATATGTCTAAATAATTGGTCTGACAGAAATCAGTATTTTAAATAGGGCGGTCCAAACTAGTTTCAAGCCTTTAGTTGTTTCAAACTGGTGTCAATGTCAATAATAGCTTACATTATGTTACCGTATGTGATATCTTATGTTCTGTATCAGACTAGTGTCTGACAAATTCAGGAAATTAATAGTCAATTGTAGTCAGTAGGCTACAATTCTTTGTCTCATTACCTCTATAAGAATTGTAGGTTACTAATATTAATAGCATCAACATACCATGTCCTTAGATTATTGTAAATTTTTTCAACAAGAATTTTTTTTATCTCTCAACTAAAATAAAACTATTATTGTTATTTTCTTCCTTTAATTGAATCGATGACCAGTCGTCTTCCACCAATCACCTATATTTTTCTCCTCAGCCAATAAGATTTCCTTTGATTTGTGACTCATGGAAAACCATATTCGCAGTGCCTCCAATATTTGCTATGTTCCAGTTAACTTCCGCCCAATTCCTTTCAAATTTCCCCGTGTCTGATGTACATGCATTTTCTTAAATTCATCAACTTTTGAACTTTCAATTTATTGTATGTTTTTGGAGTCACTGGAATTCCAGGCTTTAACTTGAATTTATAATCTGTAGACTATGATACTTTGTAATTTTTTTTCAAAACCAGGGTTTTAGTAGTTAGGGTTTTTTAAAATAAAATCTGAGGAGTTCTTTTAAACGAAAAAAAAAATAGACATATAGGGCATTGATACGAAGTAATGCGTGCCATGCATTACACTAATAAGACTAGAGTGCATCAGCCTTTAGCTGCTTTACAGAACTTCTAAAAATCTATGAAACAGGCCCCAGATCTTACTTACACTGTTTTAACTTGATTCAACTTAGGACCGTTTATACGTGCACTGATTTGCTTGCAACAGTATCAGCTGTCGCTAATGAGTTTCGTAGAGTCGCCCTATCCGGTTTTTGAGTCACTAAACTCATTGGGGACAGCTGATACTGTTGCAAGCAAATCATTACACCTTTAAACGCTCCTCAAGATGAATTACATTAAAACAGTGTAAGTAAGATCTGGGGCCTGTTTTAGGCTAGGCGTACACCGGTTAGTCAAGACAAGACGAGATTAGACACAGTACTTCACATAATTGCTTATGAAGCAACACACACCGATTAGTCATTGCATCGGTGTGTGCTGCTTCATAAGCAATTATGTGAAGTACTGTGACTAAATGTGACTAATTTCGTCTTGTCTTGTCTTGACTAACCGGTGTACGCCTAGCCTTATAGTATTTTAGTAGCTAAAGGCTGATGCACTCTAGACTTATGAGTTTAATGCATAGCAAGTTTAATGCCTCACCATGTATCAATGCCCTAAGTGTCGACCTTTTTGTTATAACCCCTCCTTTATTTATTCAACTTTTTGCGTAATTTCAACTGTTTATATTGCCTTACTATTACCTTCTCTAATTTGCATTTAAATATCAGGTGACCGACTTGAGCGTGCTAACCGAGCGAATGCAGTAGTTCTGTAAAGTAGCTGAAGGCTGATGCACTCTAGACTTATGAGTTTAATGCATAGCACGCCTTACTACGTATCAATGCCCTGTGTATCGATCTTTATCTTATAACCCCTCCTTTATCTATTCAACCTATTGCTTAATTTCAACTGTTTATATTGCCTTCTTATTACCTTCTCTAATTTGCATTTAAATACTGTATCAGGTGACCGACTTGAGCGTGCTAACCGAGCGAATGCAGTATTACCTGAACGAGTACAACCAGCTGTCGCGCAGCCCGATGTCGCTGGTGATGTTCAAGTTCTGCATCGAGCACGTGTCGCGTGTCAGCCGCGTGCTGCAGCAGGACAACGGCCACGCGCTGCTCGTCGGCATCGGCGGCAGCGGGCGACACAGTGTCACCAAACTGGCCGCCTCCATGTCCGACATGGCCTTGTTCCAGGTTCGCATCGCAACTTTCTTCTGGTTCATTTCATTCAGACATTCGTTTGATTAGTTCTATTCTAACTCCAATGCCTCAATTCTCAATGAATGAATAATTTTTATTAATGAAACAATAATAATAGAATAATTGGTTGAAGATTATCTTAGCCAGCCATTCATTTGATTTGTTCTATTCTAACTCCAATGCCTCAATCCTCAATGAATGAATAATTTTTATAAATGAAAAAATAATAATAGAATAATTGGTTGCTTGCATGCTATGACTGTACGTAATCATGCCATGCCTATTCTAATTCCGATGCCTCAATTCTCAATGAATGAATAATTTTTATTAATGAAACAATAATAATAGAATAATTGGTTGCTTACATGCTATGACTGTACGTAATCATGCCATGCCATGATTGGTTGCTTGCGTGAGATCTATGACTAACAACAACACAAACATCCCGAGGCTATAGAGCTTGTGTGGGATGATCTACATATGAAAAATTATTAATAAACAGTAAGTTTTAGTAGGCCTGAAAGCCGGTCCAGTCTTCAGAAAGTAAATAAGTAGGCCTTAATTTTCGTTAAAGAAAATCTTAACTATCATAACTTAAAAAAAGCAATAAACTATTTTCTTGAAGTAAAAACATACAAGAGAAAGAAAATTACTAGACAATACTAACTGGATAATCCCTTCAACAAGCCTAAACTCTATATCTTCTATAATCTCTGTATGAGCAAAAATCATTATTTTTCCATCCCTTTTTCCAGATTGAAATCGCCAAAAATTATGGTATCAGCGAGTGGCGAGATGATTTGAAAGTGCTTCTGAGACGTGCCGGATGTGAAGGTAAACTGCAGGTGTTTCTATTCAGTGATAGTCAAATAAAGGACGAGGCTTTTGTTGAAGACATCAATCTCATATTGAATACAGGAGACGTTCCCAACTTGTATGCTTCTGATGAGAAAGCCGACATCCTTGATAAAATGATGAACTGTGCGAGAGAAACGGTGAGAACTATCTTTGTTTGTGCAATGCCTTAACTTGCGTTATTTAATATAGTATAGTCGATAATATTATTCTCTTATAATGTTGTATTGTATAATCATAGCAATATTAAGTATAGTGTTGTAATACATGGAAAATTCACTAGGAAGAAGAATTATTAGAGGGATATTAATAAATAAAAAGTGTAAAATACTTGTCTATAGAATACTAGAAGCAATAAATGAATAAAAGAAAAATAACCTCAAGCTATCATTGGGGAAGGAAGACACTATAGGCTACTGGCAGCTGAGACATTTCGTGCTGTTGTGAGGTCTTGCCAGCTGACTCCTACGCCGACTCCGACGCCCAAAATAGGCAACGCTGAAGCACAGTAGCGTTGTCAATTTGTGATCAATAGCAAGCAATTTTCGACATTCCCTCGCTTTACCGGTTCCTTATCTTACAACAGTGCAAAATTTCGTGGCCGCTACAGTCCGAGACTGAGCTCCGTGTCCCTCGGAGGAATGAAATTCGTCATCGAAAACCGGTTTTTGTAGTGTATTCTATAGTACTCTTCGCCTTTCCTCCTCAGCCGTCAGGGACACGGAGCTTAGTCTCGGACTGTACTGTAGTTGTTATTAAGTCACAGACTTTATTATTATCTTAGGAAAGTATTATCTCCAAGTCAATCTAGCCTTGATGTGTACTTACTGTCTTCAAATGCTTCTGAAAAATGTGTCTGTTCAGCTTCTAAATTTGAATTGGAAATTCTATACTAACAAACTACAGTCATATTTCACATTAAAATTTTATGTAACTATGACACTAATTATGTTTATCGTTTATCTCTGTTTCAGAATAGAAAATTGGATACCACTCCTTTGGCTCTTTATAATTTCTTCTTAGAAAGGGTGAGAAATAATCTTCACGTTTCATTGGCAATGTCACCAGTTGGAGATCAATTCCGGAATAGAATCAGGATGTTTCCTTCTCTTATCAATTGCTGTACTATTGATTGGTGAGATTCACTATTATATATTAAGATTTTTGTTCATTAATACTGACAATTTTTTGTGCACTATTGATTAAAACATAAGCATATACCAATGTTTCTTTCGTACAACAATTATGTTTATTACATTTGCAATGTACGAGTAGTAATATAGATAAAATCATTAATGCATTAAATAAGTATTTTTTACTATTAGCATTTTTATCCAATAGCTATTTGATATATTAAATTAGAAGTTTCCACGGTTTAAAATAAGCATTTTCCACTTGTAGTTAGTTAGGTTTTCAATTTAAATTAAGAAATTATATTTCTGTCCTGGCATCATGAACCTACTTTTCGGTACTTCGAAGTCGAAGTGATTGTTTTCAATTATTGTGCTTCAGTATTCAATTTCATAATTTTTCCCATCCAGGTTCATGGCATGGCCAAATGATGCCTTGGAAAAAGTTGCACAAAGCTTTTTGAAAGACATGGAAATCGATGAAATATTTCGTGTGAAATCTGTTGAAATGTGCAAAGAATTCCATACATCTGTCCAAGAAAGCTCTTTAAGGTAATTTAAAGTATTTTCATTAATTTTGATTCGTTATATTTATTCTTCGTTCTCTTATTTTCTGATTTAATTCAAAAACTTGTTGAATTAATATGTCATGATTTTTTAAATGGAGTTTAAAATTTAGAAAAGTCACAATTACATAGATATTGTTTGTTTTTCAAACACAATCAAAATAACTTCAATTATCTCAATCAAATTATCAGCCTCAGTTTTTCTCATATCACTTATTTCAATCTTAACTCATATTAGAACACATGATTACAATTTATTATAATGTATAATGACTATTGTATGTATTTCATTTCATATACTCTTTCCTCTGAACATAGATACTATAAAACTCTGAAGAGGCATAACTATGTCACACCGACATCGTATTTAGAATTGATAAAGACATTCAGAAATCTACATCAGAAAAAAGTGGACCAAATAACCAATCTGAGAATGCGTTATGAAGTGGGTTTGGAAAAATTGGACTTCGCTGCAGGACAGGTACTGTAATCACAGATGAAACAACTTTAATTGGACTTTGTTATTTGATTCAATTCACAACTAAATTTAAAGGAAATTTTCAAAACCACTCTTCCAATAATATTGTAGATGCATTATAATTGGTATGTTTTTGTGAGATAAAAATTTTATTATTTCCTTATAAATTACACTATATTAAAATATTATAGGAAAGAGTTGCTCAATTAACTTCATAAATTTGTGCAATAATTCTGTTATATTGTAGGACTACACTTTCACTTTATAAGTTGTTTGTTCCGTTCTCAAAGAAGTTCATATTTTTCAATTCCTTCTTGTTCAGTACCTTGAGTGGTGTCGCATCAGTTAGTTAATATTATTGATTCCAAATATACTTTTCAGGTTGCAGTTATGCAAGATGAGCTGCATAGATTACAGCCGCAATTGGTGAAAACATCTGAAGCTACTGAAAAGCTCATGGTGAAAATTGAGCAGGATACTGTCATTGTGGAAGCTAAGAAAGAGGTAGGGTTATTATACCTCATCACTTGATAATATAGAAGTATGTCACCAAGTAGTGATAAATTTCTTCGAAATACACTCTGAATTGTGAATTCGAAATTCAAACAATTCCCTGCAATCTTTTTCTCTGAAACTGATCAGAGAGAATGATCGTTTTTAAAATTATTTCAATAATACAAAATTGTCGTTTTTCATTTTTATATTTTCATATTAGAATCATCATGATTCTCGGTGTCACGCACAGGTTTTTTAAACCCATGTGACACCAAATTTATTGTATTATAATATTTTTTGTTCTGTGTAATTTTTTCAATAAAATTTCTGATTTCTGAAATCAAAAACTCAATTATGATTTAATATGATTCATCGTTTGATTTTACTTGTCGACATCGATTTATTCTTTACTTATTTGTAAACTTTGAAAATGATATATTTACAGTTACTTGTTCGTGATACTTTCTTACTTATGGTGTTAATCTAAGATGACTGTGCCTCAATTGAAATGAATGTGTTGTGTTTGTAGATAGTGGGCGCGGATGAGGCACTGGCCAATGAGGCGGCAGCCGCGGCGCAGGCGATCAAGGACGACTGCGAGAGTGACCTGGCCGAAGCCACGCCCGCCCTCGAGGCCGCCGTGCAGGCCCTCGACACCCTCAAGCCAGCCGACATCACCATTGTCAAGTCCATGAAGAATCCGCCCAACATTGTTCGATTGGTAGGCTGCTCACACTTCATCAACGTACATTCATATTCTCAATACCCATTTATATAGTATTTTTAAACAAATAATGAAACGGAGTTATTCTTATACCAAATATAAGTATACATATAATAAGACTAGGCGTACACCAGTTGGTCAAGACAAGACAAGACGAAATTAGTCACGTTTAGTCAGTTTATGAAGCAACACCGATTGGTCACATCAGTGTGCTGTCATGTGAATTACTGTATTAGCGTATGCCATAAATGGTGGGGAGTCCCATAAGGAAGTTCCACCGGCAAAATAACCTCAATGTTCCTCGATGGGAAATTGTTGTAGTTAATTGTGAATTACTGTGACTAAACGTGACTAATTTCGTCTTGTCTTGTCTTGACTAACCGGTGTACGCCTAGCCTTAGTGTATCCTCAACCAAGTGAAGGAACGTGGTTTGAATGTTTTTTATTCATTCATTTATCTGCCAAAATTTATTAAAATCAATTCCCCGAAAAACTACACACAAAAAATGGAAACTAAATCAATTAGCTAATGATGAAATACGTGTTTATCAGTAAAATAGAGAACTAAAGTAATAATTTCCATTTATTTAACTTCATAGTAGGTAAGAATATGCAGTAACACCTACAAAAGGGAAAATTCTTATTGCTAATTCTAAATTGCTACTAAAATTTAGATAGATTCTGTTCGTGTTTAATGTTCACCAATTTAGGCTGCTCAGTGCTCATGTTTAGTTGATAAATTATCAATTATCTTTATATTCAGTAGAACACAGTTCATATTAATATACAATCTACAGTTCAATTATAGAACAATAAAGTTCAATCTATAGAACTATAGTTTCATCTATAGTTCAATTATTATTACATTACATCAGGAATATTACATTACAACATTACATTGCTTCATTTTAGCCTGCGGCTTTTGCAAACTTGTTTTCAATTCGAATGGAAGACGGTAGGCTATTCTTAGAAAATTTCAATAAATAAGGTTTGTGTAGTTGAGAGTGGATGTTTTTAATGAGTATTCTATTTTAATCTTGAATCTATTTCAGGTATTGGAAGCAGTTTGTGTCATGAAAGGCATCAAATCAGAGAGGAAACCCGATCCCAAAGGATCTGGTAAAATGATTGAAGATTTCTGGGCGCCGTCTCAGAAGCTTCTCGGTGATCTCAAATTTCTTGAAGGATTGAAGATGTACAATAAAGATAACATCGATCCGGCAATCATGAAGAAAATAAGAGAGAAGTACATAAGAGACAGAGATTTTGATCCGTCAGTTGTCAAGAAAGTATCCAACGCTTGTGAAGGTCTATGTAGGTGGGTGAGGGCAATGGAGGTTTATGACAGGGTGATAAAAATTGTTGCTCCGAAAAAAGCCAAACTCGCTGAAGCAGAAGCAGAACTAAGTATACAAATGGATAAATTGAATGAGAAAAGAGCTCAACTGCAAGAAGTGACTGATAAGTTGCAAGCGTTGAATGATGAGTTTGCTGCTAAAACTAAAGAAAAGAAAGAACTAGAAGATGCAATAGATCTGTGCTCTCAAAAGCTGCAGCGTGCTGAGAAACTGATCGGTGGCTTGGGAGGCGAGAAACAGAGGTGGGGTGACTTGGCACATCAGCTGAAGGACACGTTGTACAATGCGATAGGCGATGTGCTCTTGTCAGCCGGAGTGGTCGCCTATCTGGGAGCATTCACTGTCGACTACAGAAGCGAACTGATCACTCACTGGAATAAAATCTGCTATAACGCCGGCATACCGTGCTCTGAACAATTCTCCATGATCACAACTCTAGGTGAGCCCGTTCTAATTCGTAGTTGGTCCATTGATGGCCTTCCAGTCGACAATTTTTCCATCGAAAACGGTATTATCGTGTTTAGTGGTCGCCGTTGGCCCCTCATGATCGATCCCCAGGGCCAGGCAAACAAGTGGGTGAAAAACATGGAAAAGAAGAACAAACTTAGTGTCATCAAACTCACCGACTCCAATTACACTCGTATATTAGAAGTAGCAATAGAACAAGGCTTGCCAGTTTTGCTTGAAAATATCATGGAAGAGATTGATGCCAACTTGGAACCTCTGCTGGATCTCAACTTATTCAAACAAGGAAACGTGGAATATTTAAAATTTGGAGAAAATCTTCTTGAATATAATGAAAATTTCCGATTCTATATAACCACCAGGTTGAGAAACCCTCATTATCTACCTGAATTAGCTGTGAAAGTAACTCTTCTCAATTTCATGATCACACCGCAAGGATTACAAGACCAACTACTGGGTATACTTGTAGCAAAAGAATGTCCAGAACTGGAAGATAAGAAAAATAAACTGATACTGGAAGGAGCCAGCAACAAGAAGCAACTGAAAGAAATAGAAGACAAAATTCTTGAAGTACTGTCATCATCAGAAGGTAATATATTGGAAGATGAGACCGCTATTCAAATCCTTTCTTCTTCGAAAATTCTTTCAGAAGAAATTCAAGCCAAACAAGAAGTAGCAGCTTCCACCGAAATAGAAATTGATCATGCCAGAAATCTGTATGTGCCAGTATCAAAACATTCTTCGGTGCTTTTCATGTGTCTCAGGGAGCTGGCCAACATCGACCCTATGTATCAATACAGTCTCGGATGGTTCATCAATCTTTACCATCAGAGTATTGCAGGCAGTGAAAAGTCTGACATTCTCGAGGAACGCTTGAAAAATCTCAACAATCATTTCACCTACAGCATTTATTCGAACGTTTGCAGGTCTCTTTTCGAGAGAGATAAACTAGCCTTCTCTTTCATACTCTGCATTGGAATTCAACAATCGCATAAAAATATTGAAGATGAGTTATTGTTGTTTCTTTTGACGGGAGGAGTTGCTTTGGACAACCCTTTTGCTAACCCGTGTCCTTCGTGGCTAAGTGACAGGTCGTGGAATGAAGTGGTGCGTGCTAGTGAGCTAGCTGGATTGAAGAAGTTGAGGGCTTCCATAATGGATAATGTAGATGAATGGAAACAATTCTACGATTCGGCTAGTCCTCACTTGACGGAAATGCCAGAGCCCTTCCAGAATGCAAAGGCCATGGAATGGCTGTGTATTCTTCGGTGTTTGCGCCCTGATAAACTTGTTCCTGCTACTCAGGTAAAGCAATATTTGCGTCTATGATTATTTAGTACATTTGAAGCTAATTGACTTTGAGCAATACTGCTATGAGTAACATCTGCTCAAAACCATAATATAATTTGAATAAGATTTATTAAATGTTGAAGAACTGGTTGCTAAATACGGCACAAGTGCATTTCATTTCAGTGTGTCTAATAGAGAGGTTATTACTACAACGACTTCATTTCAATGAATATGAGCGAGATAAAATATGAAAATGTATAATATTTATATTTTTTAATTTTCTAGCTTTTCTATTATTTTTATTATATCATTCACGACATTGAGACATATCCCACCCACGGTTTAGAATTCATGTTATTTCATTTATACCTAAATTGTATAATTTCTCATAAATATTTTGCTATAAAATGTTTTTAAACTTAATTTATTATGTTAAAGCTATCTAAAGTTTGAATCATGATATAGTTTGAATCTTTCCAGGCCTTTGTTTTTTGCTAATTTCCAAAGTTGTTTTGTTTTCCAGATTTACATCACTGAGAGCCTTGGACAAATGTACATTGAACCACCTCCTTTCAATCTGAGAGAATCTTATGCCGATTCCAACTGTACCACGCCTCTTGTTTTCATACTATCCGCTGGTGCTGATCCCATGGCAAGTCTACTGACTTTTGCCGACGAAATGAAAGTGAATCGAGCCAGTCTAATGACCATATCACTAGGACAGGGGCAGGTACAACAATTCAAAAATATCTATTGTAATTCCGTAAGGAATCACAAATCCTATCTTCATAAATAATTTATTATAGCAATTGGCACACAGACCGTTTGTAAACTAATCAATATTTGATAGAAATAGCCAGAAGCTATTGTTATATGTGCCCAAAGCTAAACTTTGAGCCAATGTATGGTTCAAAGTTCATGTAATACTCCAGGTGTACCTGGTGTATGGAAAAGGGATACCATTTAAAAATCTATTATTGTACCAGTTATATTCTGTAAGCTTATCTATTAAGCTTGTAACTATTCTATAAATACCTGTACTAATTTTTATGTAGACTAAGGTCCGTGAAAGAATACTTTACAGAGATGTGGAGACTATGTTCCACCTCCAAAATTCTTTGTTGAGTCACTCAGAATTAGGATAGGAATTGGAGAAAAGTAGATCTTTTTAATCGGCTAGTAGGAGAAAATGCTGCAGTTGTTGTGGTGGAAGAGGATATAATGAAGGATAGAACCCTCGAACCTCTCACTCTGTTTTTGTCTGCTGTGTTGAAGTATTTCTTCTTGGATCTTAGTATGCAATACAAAAACTGTATAATAACAGTGTGGTAATTGGTGTGAAAAGGTCTATAAAAGTGTGTTGAAACATTTTTTATTCCCGCCAACGCCATACTTTTGCCAAATTTTTAAATTCTGATATAGAATTACAGGCAAACATGAACCCATTCAAACATTTGCCAAACTTATTTTGAGAGAAACATCGTCAAAATAACTTTTCTATTAAAAATAGTCTCTTTACTCTTGTTATTGCTTTAAAAGCTTAAAATGATGAAAAATAAACACTGGCAATGGCAAATTATAGGCAAGTAGTGAATCAATCAACATAACATACTATTTGCGTATCGTATCAATGCAAATCTTATCGGAATTGACAAAAGTATGGTGGATTTGTCCTAGCTGAACAATCAAAAGTTTAACATTGAATGACCACACTGTTATTACACATCCTCTGTTGTAGTATTAGACAGTAAATGAAAAATGAATTATTTATATTGACAATGAATACATGAGATACTAAAAAATCTTCAATATTATAATTATGTAGATTTATCAAAAGTATAATTACATCAAGTCGGTGGTATCAATGAGAAGAGATAATTATTTGCTTATTTAAGATGTTATTTGTTTTTTCGAGGGACCCATCGCAGCTAACATGATCAATCAGGGAATCAAGACAGGTCAATGGGTTGTCCTTCAAAACTGTCATTTAGCAGAAAGTTGGATGAAAGAGTTGGACAAAATCTGTGACGAAGTCATTGTTGCTGGCAATGCTCACAATAATTTCCGAATTTGGTTGACCAGCTATCCCTCCAGAGCATTTCCTGTGTCAATTCTGCAAAACGGTTTGATTCTCATAAATATGTTGTTGAAAAATTGTCGGTAGTTTTCCTATCACTGTTTTTTAGTCAGCACTTGTCACATAATATTATCACTGTTGTAT
This sequence comes from Laodelphax striatellus, assembly GCA_017141395.1. Classification (NCBI taxonomy): domain Eukaryota; kingdom Metazoa; phylum Arthropoda; class Insecta; order Hemiptera; family Delphacidae; genus Laodelphax; species Laodelphax striatellus. The sequence goes on along the minus strand of CM029532.1, from coordinate 46,324,164 downwards.
TCATTTTAGAAAGCGAAGCATCCACAAGAGTCACAGATACAGTTTGAAAGTAAATTTGCAAGCCACTTCGAATAGACTGCTGCATCAAATTTTATGGTAGATGTAACATGTAGTGTTCATAATGCGTAGATATTTGTACACTTTATAACTTACTACATGCTCATGTCAGACTTGGAGGAATCATAATAAAAGTGGGACTATTAAAAAGCTTTTATTTTGGTTTTAGTCTGACTTTAAAGTTAGTTTCAATATTCGAACATATTCGTGTAAATATTCTTTTTCGCTTCAGTATTGCTTCTTTGAATTATAGAAAATAATTTCACCCATATTTGAAGACTTTTAGCATCTTAATTTCACATGAAATGTTCAATTCTATTCTATTTCTATTCAACTTAGTCGTTAGTAACAATAAAATAATTTCAAATCGTTAGTAACAATAATTTTACAAATAACAAAATTTAATAACATTTAACAAATTTAAAAGTTAATAACAAAATTTTAGTCGTTAGTAACAATAAAATAATTTCAAATACATTCTTTTTGAGTTTAAATTAAAGGAGAAACTGTATTACCCATGGTATATGGAAGCATTGATATATTAATTTATTCAGATTAATCCCATTTTTAGTGGTGTTCAGTAAATGAAATAAACTTTTATTAGTATGAAGTATGTTTATGAAATATTCACTATATCACTTAAGAAAGATTGGGGCTTTACTAAAACATTTTACTTTATGACGAATAGATGTATCAGGTATCAATTCTCATTAGTAAATAAGTATTTCTCTTTATCCTAGTATCACTTCAATATGCAACAGGTTGAATAGTAGACGTTAATGTGAAAATAAAATTACAATAAAATCGTTCTTCTATTCAATAACCATAAAATTCTTATGACATTACAGGTGTGAAGATGACAAATGAACCTCCGAAAGGTCTCCGCTCCAATTTGTACCGGTCCTACACTTCAGATCCAATTTGCGATCCGGAGTTCTACAATGGCTGCAAACAGACAGCCGAATGGAATAAGCTTCTGTTCTCGTTGTGTTTCTTCCATGCTGTTGTCCAAGAAAGACGCAACTTTGGCCCTCTCGGCTGGAATATACCATATGAATTCAATGAATCGGATTTGAGAATTAGTGTTATGCAGCTCCAGGCAAGTAATTTTTACAACTCAATCTAAACAAATAATGGTATTTTCATTTCTTCAAGTTTGTGGAAAAAGAAAATTTAAGTTTATTTTAGAACTAATAAGAAAAGTCTTGAATTTCTATTCAAAACAGCATTCTTTATGGAATTAAATTAATAATCTACAAATATTGACAAAATCATCAGTAAAAACATATTACTTTGGCCTGTCTAGATGAGAACCCATAGCTTTAAACTTCATTTAGGATTACATCGCTTTGCTTCTTTTATGAATAAGCTGTTGCATAACATTCAAGAATAAAGGGACCAATACTCTGCCAAATAATAATAATAATTCCGTGTAACCTGGCTGGCTCAGGTCTGGTGTCAGAGTTTTCAGGTCACTCCTGATCAGTTCAGGGTCTCTGACGTGACTTAACGACTATTTTTAGCCTCGGGACCGATTATGGCTAAGCGTGTCCTCCGAAACACGAGGAGTGGCTCGAGCTAAAATCTCACGGTCTGACCTGGGTTTGAACCCGGGACCTCTAGGTTATAAAGCCAGCACTTAACCTACTCGGCTATGGCCAAATAAAACACTATAAATCTATTCAATTACTCTTTGATTCTGGCTTTAAATAAAAAATCACCCTTTCTTAATGATGTTTATTACACTTGAAAATAATGCCATATTTCGAGTTTGATAAATATGACATTGAATTTTTCAGATGTTCCTGAACGAGTATGAAAACGTGCCTTATGACGCGCTTCTTTACCTCACAGGAGAGTGCAATTATGGCGGCAGAGTGACTGATGATAAAGACAGGCGTCTGCTCAACTCATTGTTATCCACCTTCTATAATCCAGATGTGCTTTCAGTAGAAAAGTGAGACCATTTTACTATGCTTTAATTTCAATCAAATTTATTATTTATTTTTGAGGGCTTTACACAGCTTGTAATCCCAAAAATTAATCCACAATCCATTCTCTAAATATTTACTCTAAGATGATGCATTAATGGTCTCATCAATCCTTATCATTTCCATTTAATCTATTTTTCTCAGATGTACGCTATCACAGAGTGGTACTTATGCATTAATGGTCTAATCAATCCTAATCATATTTATTTTTTTTTCTCAGATATACATTCTCACAGAGTGGCACTTACTACATGCCGGATGACACAGATTACTCGAGTTGTATAGACTACATTAAATCACTCCCTCTCTATTCACTACCCGAAGTTTTCGGACTCCACGAAAATGCAGATATCACTAAGGATAATAAGGAGACACAAACGGTAATAATTTTATTTTATAATTTTATCTACTGTATATTGTATAGTAGAAGACTGCGTGTGAATATATATATTTTGTTATTTTTTGTGGTTCCATTGGAATGCATACAACTCCAATCAAGGAAAGAAATAGATCATGTGCAATAAAGTTCATAAACAATACAAAAATAATAGTTCAAAAAGTTAACTATATTATTGTACAGAATAATATAGTATATATTTTTCAGTATTCAATTCAGTTTGCAGATTCTTATGTAAATTGATATTAATTTTCGCTTCCAAAAAGCAAATACGTGGACGTTTTTAAGGATAGATTATAATCTTCATGAAGATATATTCATTCACTCAGATGTTTTTTCCTTCTCATTATGAAGTTCCACAACATCTTCAAAAATCGTGATAAATTAACTTTAAACTACCGTACATCCAGTATCTATCTGTCTTATGTATTTTAAGACCTATTTTTATTAGAATTGGACTAACGGGAGTAATTTCTCAATAATCAACAAACACATTTACTACTGAGTAAAGTCAATATCTTATATCCATATTCTATAAGCTAGTTCCCTTGCTCGTAAACTGAAAGTGATTTGATATATACTTTTGAATAGGTCAAGGCCAGCATGTACCATCTTAGCTTAAACGAAGTTAAACTAAACAATAGTATGAACTTGGTTCAATTTGTAGTACCCTTGGTTTGAGCTGTGGATGTACAGTTTAGTGCATTAGGGAAAGTCACTCTTAATTTGTTATTAAATTTAATTCGAGTGCTTTTAAATGCATGTTATAGTTGCTGGAAAGTGTGCTGATAACTCAGACTCAACACATGGCTGGCGAAGGTGCTGGTGGTGATGCTGATGAAATGCTGATTGAAATTGCCAACGATATTTCGTCCAAATTGCCAGCTCTCTTCAATATCGATGCTATATCTGCCAAGTATCCTGTGCTGTACGAGCAATCTATGAATACAGTTTTGAAGCAGGTTTGTTGCAACACATTTGCCATTTGTATTATGTATCTCTCAATCGACTCGAATTGCCCATTGTAAATGCTTGTGCTTTAAAAATTATGTTTATATTTACAGATGAATCCAACTTTTTCCTTTGTCAATATCATTGTTGCATAGTGTATCGTTTGTTGCTCCAACTAGAAAAATGATTTTGCTGTATATATTGAGATAATATTGTATAAATCATCGATATTATTAACCATATCATTTTTGATCGTAAATAGTTTATACTACCAACTAGACAAAATATTACTTCTGGTTATTAGAGCCGGACGATTTTCAAGTAGGTAAGAATATTATTATTCCATTTATAAGAATGGTATCATTCTGTATTTTCAATGCATGGAGAGTACTGTTCACATGGGTGTATCTTATTCACATTTCAAATATTTATGGTTTTAATTTATTCAACCATGGTTGAACTGTCATTATTGGATTACTGGTGTGCCTTAGTTGTACAATCAGGTGAAATAATATTTGAATGATACTCCGTTCACATAAAAATCTTGAAATCGAATTAAAACCCTGTTTGTTGTGTGGTGGAAACAAACTAGGGCCTATATAGACTTAGGCAAAAGAAAGAATCTTTATTGATAAACTGTACGATAATGAAACAGATTTTTGGAAAAGCATTTTATACTCGAGTTTAAATAATTACTCAGTGTGAGCTACTTTGAAGTGAATAACTTATTTCATTCACAATAAAGACGCTTACTGAGTGAGTACTATGAATGAGTATTTTATAGAATAATTACGCTTTGATAATATCTAGAGATTGAATGTTGTTATTTATCAACAGGAAACAATAAGGTTCAACGGCTTATTGGCAGTTGTTAAAAGAACATTGGTGGACGTTGTGAAAGCAGTGAAGGGATTGGTTGTAATGTCACGAGACTTGGAAGAAGTGTATAATGCTATGGTGATCGGCAGAGTACCTACAACTTGGGCTAGAAAGTCTTATCCCTCATTGAAGTCGTTGGGAAGCTATATCACGGATCTCATTACAAGGTAATTTCATCTCTCATTTATGCTTATAATTATGAGATCTTTAAATTTTGTAGAGGCTATTTGTTAATTTTAATACAATAAAAGATTAGCGCTTAGTTTCTATGTGCTTCATTTTATGTTAAATTTCATTTCTTGGTTCTTATTTATTGTAAGTATAATTTTATTTCATATTTTTTATTATTAAAAATTAGTACTTACATTTCATTTTATTTATTAGTGTATTTATCGTAAATCCTATTTATTTCACTGTCCAAATAAGCTTTTGAATCGTGCGATTCTCTTCTTCATTAGATCAAAATAATAAACAGAATATACACAATTTGATAGGATTCTTTTGTCAGATTACAAAAAAAAAAAACGCATCTTCATTCCCATTTTAAAGAGTAAGGTCCACTAGAACCGTTTTTGTCAGAAAACGATTGATCATCCGAAATGCTAACATTGAATCAAATGGCCATACTTCGGTCATCGGACGCTTTCTGACAAAAACGGTTCCAGTGGACGACTAGGCTAATAGCCCAATACATTAATTATCTAATACATCTCAATAGAATCAATTTCAATAAATTCTAATCTTTTTTGTTTTGCTCTTTGCAACTCATACCTGCGCACAGGATTTTCCTAGCAGGTATTCTGTTTTTTTTTTTTTTGTATATTGTATATCAATAGATTTAAAATTCACATTTTTGCAGAGTATTATTAGTAGAATAAATATTGAACATGTATGTTTTTTTTTATTCCAGAACTAAATTGCTTTGAAATCTTGCCGCTTTATTGGTAGCTTAAGATTTTATTTTGATAACAATATCGTTTTCTACGAGAAAATTTATACATTACTTAGGTTTTTGATTCGTCTTTGATTTTCAGGCTGAGGTTCTTGCAAGCGTGGATTGATGATGGCATTCCAAATGTATTCTGGATTTCTGGTTTCTTCTTCACACAGTCCTTCCTAACCGGCGTTCTCCAAAACTACGCTCGCAAACATAACATATCAATAGACCATCTCAGCTTTCAATTTGAAGTGACCAAGTTCGAGAATCAAGTTCCTGGCGAACCTGACTTTGGTGTATTTTGCAAGGTAATGTGTAATCAGTAACAGTTCTACTTATTCTAGATATATTGCTTGATTTGAGCTAAATTTGCTTGATTCAAGTTGAATTAGAGAATTGTAAAAGGCCCATAATCAGCCTATGACCTCGAGGTATTTCATCTCAACTTATTTGATTTTAGTAAATATTTCGTGTTATTCAAAATTTGCTAAGAACAAAATTTATTTAAGATATTGTTGAGTTATATCATTACATTCTATTTATCAAAACTTATCGTTTATTTAAATCAAATGAATCAGCCTTAAGCTACTCATAATCTTACAAGTAGGATATTTTTTGTCTTTATTTAATACTTCAAAGTGAATGACCCAAATTTCTCTTCAGATGTACGTAACCATTGAAATTTTCAGTTTTATCCAAGTGAACATAACTTTCCCAAATTCATTACATAGAAAATCACATTTTTTATATTAATGTTGATTTTTAATATTGATTCGAAACTGTTTGAAAAGTTTATAGTGGTAAAATAAGTTTTTCAGTCGCACAACAAATGGATTTTGGATCAATGTCTTATAATGTATTCGGATTTATCCAAGAGGATTTCAGGATATTTTTGATAAAAACTTAAATTTGACTGATGACAGTCAAAGCTTTGATATAGTCATAGTAGTCATATTTTTCTATGAGTATCATTGCTTACTTTTGAAGTGTATGAACTCGATTGAGATTAAAGAATAGTGATAATGATAAAATTCAATTGGCTTCTCTAATACATTGCATTCATTCAAACATTGAAGTAAGTGATATTACAAATTAATGTATTGTGTATCCTACGAGTTGTATCCTAGTAATTAGAAAATATCAATCTCAATTTGTGACTCAAATCAAAATATTTCTTTCTGCTACAAAAGGATGTGCAGCTACAATTTGACTCATTAGTGAAGGTAAGAGCGTACTTCTAAAGTACCTACTCATTTTATGAAGAGAAATCTCATACTGTTTTAAGGAGTGTATACTTTCAAACAAGTAACATAATAGGTACCAACATTTTCACACAATATTAATGTTGTATATTGATTCATAAGTTAATTCTGTTCATTCATGTCAAAAATGATTGTAAGAAAATGAATTAAAGGTAAAACAGTAAATTGTCACCAATAAAAAGGTCACGCTAATATTGATCACTGATCAGGTATTGGAACCATAGAATAAGAAGAGGTCAATGGCATGTTACAGTCTAATAATTATGATTCATGTTCTCAAGTATCCCAGCTTACAATATAGATTGCTTTCTAGTGAAATTGAATTTATATTGTAATGATTGGACTGAGTATCTGAAAATTGAGTATTTTTATTGTCAGTATTGTTGGCTTTTACATGCAGCAAAAGCACCAGGAAGAGGAATTTAGTGTCTTCATTGAGGTAAGAAAATGACGAGCCACATTAATTTAGAACAGCGTGAAAAGATATTCAATCCACTATAATAATTCTGCACAATCCACATTTTGATCTTATTTCCATTTCTTATCTATTTAGGTATAACATCCTTTGGTTGTTGTAGATTGTTGAAAAATCGGCGATTTTTTGGAAATTATGTTTTTGTTTTTGAAATTAGGTTTGTCAGTCATTTTTTGAGTTGTTGGTCATTATTGTAAAAGGATATTCTATTCACAGATTTGAGTTTCAAGTATTGAACAATGAAAAACTAAGAGTGAAAAAATTTATGATATTCGTAGAATGATTTTCTTCATTATAAGCTATGTAATTCAAATTGTTTGAAGTCATGAAGAAACTTAGACTAATATTGTTCTTTCAAGTATGAAGTAGGCTATTGTCTAGTTTTTTCCAGTAATGCAGTGTAATAAAATGTATAATTATGTAGTATTGAAAAGTCACAAATTCAGTTGACTATTTCCAGGAATGGATTCCTGGACTGTTACTCCAATGTGCTATTTTATATCATAATTATAATTTATTATCTATTTTATCATTAAATTTATGTTTTTTTCATTCCAGGGTCTATTTTTGGAGGGTGCTCGGTGGGACAGAGAACTCAACATACTCAATGAATCTCTTCCAAAAATTTTATTCGATACCATTCCAATAATATGGTTCAAGCCTGGGAAAAAGGTACACTATTGAACTGTTTTTATGAAAGTATTCTAATACTCATTTGATTAATGTACTGTATTGTGTAACTTCTCTTTGATAATTCTCAATTCCAACAAAAGCACCAATCATGATATGAAGTATCATGTTGTCGAGTGCATTATAAGGCTAATTTATTTCCTAGTACAGGCAAAAGGAACCAAATAGTTATCTCTTGTCAGTACATTTATTTCAAATCTGGTTTTGCTGGGAAACATTAATCAAGTTTATACTCCCGTTTATGATATACACTACAGTGGATATCCCTATGGGATATTTTGTTTAGAATTCCAAACTAATTATTATTAAATGCTTCGACTAGGCAGAAAATCTGTTATTTAAATTTCGATATAGCTCTTCGTTGAAGAGGAAGAGGATCTTATAATATCATGAGCCAATCTGTTACTGGCAATAATAGTAAAGTTTATATGTTACCACTTAATTTTATGCTCTATTTATTAACATTCAGCAACTTATTCTTAATTCACATTTTATAATCTATTCAAATAGATACCATATTTAATTTGAAATTCATTATTCGACCACTGCTCAAAATCTACAGAAATCTCCTTCACTTGAAACATTGCCTTGCAATTCAAATTGTATTTGGGTGAATTTATGTACTATAAAAATTTGGTGTTGAAATCTGCAAAACATCCAGAGCATGAAAATATTTAGTTTCTTATAGGGTACAGTATATATGATATTTGAAACTGATTCTCAAGTAAGAAATAAAATAATGTATTTCGATTTTATTCCCTTTTTCAGGCTGATTTCATTGCTTCGCCATCTTACGTCTGTCCGATTTACAAGACAAGTGCCAGGAGAGGTGTTCTGTCAACAACTGGACATTCGACGAACTTTGTTATGTTTCTACAGATTCCTTCCGACAAGCCCGAAAAACACTGGATTAACCGCGGAGTTGCATCTCTATGTCAACTTGATGACTGAAAAACTGAAAAATTGATTATTTTCTAATATTTTTATAACTTTTCGCGTATCGCCAAATTGTCTTGAATGTTCAGTGACAATGTTCAAAGACAATGTTCAGTGTTTCGATCGAATCAATTGAACGATCGAATCAATTGAAAGATTTTCTCAACACATTTTCTCTATATTTGATAAAAGCTCCATTCGAAGCAATAAAATCTGATATTTTTTACTATGAATCTTTCATTTTATTTTTAAATATTACACCAATTTTAAATTTTGGTAGTTGAAATGTCAGGGAATGCGATTTAATTCTCATAATTATTATGTAGGTACATGGGTATTTTTTTCGTCCATACTTTTTTCACTTTATTAATTATCATAGTTAGAGATTATCAAGTTTGAATTAGGTCCAAAATAATAGTCAATTACATTGAAAACATTACTGCGCGATGTTCTGGATTAGAGCTCTGTCCATACATCTTAGTTTATTCCACTTTGTGTGTACCTGCTTGTATACAATGTGGAATGAACTCTTACAGCTTTAACAACTTCCCAGATATCAAGATCTCTCCTAATTTAAAAAATAATTTTGTCTTTATTCTATCTACAGAGAAATGAAGTCGTCCCCAGTCATATAACTGATTAATTTTATTTAAGTCTAGAAATAATTGACATCCTTGTTATTTTCCAATAAAACTTTTGATGAAATTAATTGAAATTTTTAAAAAATGCAATAAGAAATGGTAGAAAAATCATAACTTTTCCCAAGAAAAATTAAAGTGTAAGAACAATTTTTAATAAAGATATTCCTATCTTCAAAGTTAATATATTTTTCATGTTATTAATATCAGTTATCACTGTCTTTTCCACAACTGCATGCAAATTCATTTCCAATAACCAATTTGACCAATCAGTATCGTTTGTTTTTTTCCGGATTATCATTTCCTTCTGACTGAAATTTGTAAGGCAATAAACTATCGTTACTTGTTCGTTTTCAGGTTTTCTAGGTGAAAGCTCAATAAACTCAGAAATTTTTCTTGAAGGGTCTTTAAGTCTGGTTTGTGCCTCATCTTCTGAAATTTTGCTCATTTCAAAAAATTCTAATTCACTCTCACCATTATTTAGATCACTCAACGAGAATGTCATAATATGAGAATATTTTTGCGCATTGTTTTCACTTTTCGAGAAGTACCTATTATTTAGTAATTTTCTGAGTTCGTCATTTTCCTGGACAATATTTTGCAGACATCTAGAAAATCCAAGACCAGTGATCATAGCAGCCCTACAAGCTTCTTCGCTGATATATCCAATATTAGTACGTCTCAGGTTCTTTAAAAATCTTTGTTGGAATAAGTTTGAAGTATTTTCCCCATTGTTATTCAACAGGCTCTGGTTATTCAATTGAACGTTGCTATTCAAATCATAATCATATCCCAAATCACTTGTAGATTTAGAGACTTGATAGTTTTGTTTTTGGAGTAAGGGTTCAAATTCTTCAACCTGACAGTCCAAAAATCCCTTCTCATAGATCTTACCGATGTCCTTATCGTTGTTATCATTGTAGTTAATTATGTCATAGTAATACTTTTCATCTGTGGTGTTTTGATTTGAAACTGGGGGAGACAGCAGTCTGAGGTTTTCCAACAACTGGTTCAATATTGAATTCAAGGTTTGTATCCTCTCATCCTTATTATTAATTATTTCCGTACCATCTTCATAATTTTCTATCTTTCCACTGTCATTGAAAAGATTAAGTGTTCCAGGAGAATTATTATTATTATCATCATCACTTATTGTCTCTCTTTCAATTTTTGAAATCTGATCATCAATATGTTCATTGTTCACTGAAATAGCTTCTGCTTTATCAATTTCTGATATCTGGGGGAGTAGTGTAAATGAGTTTTTTTTATAGAGGAATGAAGCAATATTGTTGTCAAGTTTACCTTTTTTGTCATGAGTTATTTCAGATCTTTGATTACTGACTGATGGTTCAGTCACAGTATTTTCAAAAGATATCGGCTCCTGAATGGTATTATCACCACGTACTTGAGCATTTGTCGAGTCAGATGAGTCGTTTCGATCTTGAACCTTATCGCATGACATAAAAGTGGTGTCCACATTCCATCCCAGACCACTTGGAGTGATCCTATTGAAATAGCCACTGTGAAGCAGTTGCAAGTAAATATTACGGATTTCACTTGATCCTCTATTAACCAACGAATCCTCCAATCCACTTGAATCTATGGAACTCTTATTCTCGACTTCACAAAGGTCTCCTGATTCTCCTTTAACCTCACAAACTGCTTGTGTTTGGGTGATGTCTGCTTGTTCAGGTTCCTCAAACTCACTTGAAGGTGAATTTATGTTTTGGGAATTACTGTGTTCATCTGATTCCTTATTAGCTGAATGTTGCTGTTCAGGTTTCTCCAGTTCACTTGAGTCCTTATTTTTAGCATCGGAATTTTCATGATTTTTCATCTCTAAATTTTCCTGTATGTTCTTTTGTTTACGGCTCCTCTTGAAACCTCCAAATCAAAAAAAGTTTCAATTAAGTAGCCTACAAACTTAAACATTACTTTATATTTTGAACCATGTATTTTTACTTTATGCTATGTCCTTCCAAATTCATAGAAATTTAATTTTGAATAACTATTAACAAGTACAGTTTAACCTTAGGCCTATAGAAATTTAACCCTAATTTAGAGTGAAGATCTTTTTCCGTTATACATTATAAACTATCGTCTCCAGAAAATTCCGTCCTTCAAACACAATACGTGGTTAGTACTTGTTTACAAATAAAATATTCAAAATTAACTTACGGGTTTTTAAATATTTTATCATCTCCAAAAGGTACTAGAATCACTATAAATACTGTGTGTAGAGCCAAATATTAAAAAAAAATATCAAAATAGTCTTTGAATACCTAGTAATATCACATGTTGAGCACCTACACATTTGGTTTTAAAATACAACAGCCCTGCTCAGTTCTAGAATCTTGAAGATCTTCCTAAGGATCTATTATCAGTTTATTTTACAGTATTGCATTTTTCAAAGAATATTAATTTGATTGAATAATAGGCTATATTGGTCCATACTATACTATAATAGGCTATACCGGTACATGCTATAGCCTACATACTAGGCTATAATAGGCCATACCATACTATAGGTCTTTATGATTTTGTTATATAAGTGCTTTCTTGCTGTCCTGTCATAATCGTTTGATTATTTTTGAAATCATAAATATTAATTTGATAGAGTTACGTGAAGGTGAATATATGACGAGAATATACTGGTCATTTACCAACCAGCCAATCATCAGTCCATATATAGCCAATATAGTATATCAGTCTATAAATTAACTTATTGTTAAAAATAATGACAAGAGATTGGTTTCAAGATCTCTATAATTTTATTATTAAAATCCGTTTCACTACCAAAACTTATGCCAAAATCCTCGAAGAAATTCGCTGCTATGAAAAACAAAAATTTTAATAAATTAACAGACATTCTAAGAATTTTTATGTTTTACTTCCAGGTTATCATTGTCAAAATTATCAGAGACTCACTGAAAAGCTGTAATTTGATGTTAACAAGTGTATGGTGAATGAGGCTCTTCCGTCGAATTCATTTGTTTTATATGTTGTTTTTATTTTGACATTTTGACCAATTTCCAGAAGCAAATACTTGACTAGCCCATCATCAGACTTTTTCCTGATTATTAATGTCTTCATATGAGAACTTGCTAAGAAATGGCATGTAACTGTTTTACATTCAAAATCTCTACAATTGAATAATTCTTGCTTTGATTGAACATTTTTCAATATATCATTAATTTCCCTTTCACTTGCATCCCTTATATTTATAGTTTCATTATCCAAGTGATTATTTTCAAAGCCCTGGGCTGATGGCAACTCACTTTCAATAAATTTTTTCAGCTTTTTGTGTTCAGTAAAAAACTTGAACTCTTCGGTAAAATCAACACTTTCTGAGAATCCATCCATTTTAGCTTTCAAAGCAATGGAAGATTTTGCTGCTGTTTGAAGATCTCGTTGTAGTAACTTTTCGTTTCCCATCATTCCACTTTCTTCTAGATTTTTGTTTTTAGTGTTTTCAGAATTCAGCATTGATCTCATCAAATTATCAGGAACAGATTGGGGGCTTGGGAGATTTGATTTCTGGTTTTGAGGTCTGTCATCCGATTTCTCCCCTTCCATTGATTTTCTCAGCTTTTCGTTTTCAGTAACAAGCTTGCTAATCCAATCCGAAAATTCGCCCACTGTCTCTTCCAATGCTTTGGCAGATTCTTCATCCAAACATCCAGTTTTTTGAAGGTCTTGTAGTAGTAATTTCTTTATGGAATCATGTATCATTTTACTTGCTTCTGGGTTACTTATTCCAGGATCTTCAGATTTAGTCAGCTTGTCAGTGTTAGATTGAAAATTTGAGGAATTGTGTTCTCTGAATCCTGAATTCTCATTTACTTCTGAAGCACCTTTCGATAAAGGCTCGTTGAGAGTTTCAGAATTATGTTGCGCTGATGTGTCTGCAGGCTGATCTTCTGGAATATTCAGATTGACGCCCATAGAATGCATGGCTTCAAGTAGATTGCGGATGGAATCACTCTTGGAGAGGTGTGTTGATGTGTCATCTTCTGCATTCCAAGCATATGAAACGTTTCTGCTTCGAAATGTATTTTCACTAAACTGATCGGGGTTGAAATGTCTGAAACCGCCATATCTATTCATGATGCATGTATAAGCGGTATCTATTGGTGAAGACGAATTTTGGTCAGAATGTTTTTCCTCTTTCTCTACCTGTGATTTATTCTCACCATTGCTGTTCATTCCATCTCGTGGTAATTGTTTTAAACGTATTGTTGAAGAATCTTGCTGTTCTATTTCCACATCTTCATCGATTGCTGAATCCTGACTGAAATAGTCCGACTTTTGTGAAACTATGTCCCCATTAGACTCTTCTATTTGTTGATTATTCCTATCAAAATATTCCTTCTTGGGATCATCATCCTGGTGGACACACTCTACAGCAGGAAAATCACCACTACTAACCGTTGTACCTTGATAGCCAAATTTTTCAGATTCGTGACAATCTTCCAATTTACGTTCATCTGGTAATTTAGCTGGTTGGATATCGCAAGTCGAGAGGTTTCGTTGTTTTATAATATTGTGATAAATACTTTCAGTAGCCAAATCATTACTAATCGATGAATTGCAACTAGATTGGTGTGATTCTATTGCGCTATCTCTGTCTAGTGACTGGCCAGATTGAAAGTCGCATCTTGTAGTGCTTTTTTGGGAAATAGTACAATCAACTTGCTCGCTTGTCGAATCACTACTCATTGCTGGTTTTTGAATGAGCTGCTCCATTTCAGATGACTCCATTTTCCTGTTAACAGGGATTTTTCTCACTTCAGAACTATTTTCAAGAGGCTTTTGGAATTTTATACTCTCTCAACTTCACCTTAAATAAATAAAAATACTAAATTAGAAGTGTGATAAGACTGTCTATTATTCTTCATATTTTTTCATCTCCAGCTGAGATAAATAGTTGATAAATAAATTTTACACTCATACTACCGTACCTGTCCAGTTCATTATAAATTCTTAATTCACCTTATAATTTTGAAATATTCTAAAAAACAAGAATTTTCAAAGCTTTTATTAGTTATCAGGATTTTTTTTGGTAAATTCTGCTTATTTTTATTTGGCGGATTTTAAAATTTATTCTCATCCACTATTATAATCTAATTGAGAGAATAAACAGATTGGCATCTTCAAAACTTACTTCAACGCACTTAAATGCAAGTTGTATTCTCATGAATACAGCTTCAACTCGTTCTATACATAGATTGTAAATTTGAGGTAACGTACCTCAAAATTATATTTTGGTTGAAACTATTATTGGTTATTGGTTGAAACTACTTCTTTCATTGTTACGGATTATTGTTGGTAATTTTCCTGTACGATTCCAATTTAAAGAGTTTCACTCTTGCTCTGAATGCAAAATTATTTTCCATTAATAAAATCACACTTTCTCCATAGAATGAAAATGCCGCTCACTATGCGTCAGCCTGTCAGCCAATATTATCAGATGACGGAAAATTATAATACAGTAATATTATAAAACGAGGCCACTCGTGCAGCGCAAAGCGTCGTTCACTTCAATTTTCTAAAATAGTTTTAAACAGTTGCTATTTTGATTATCAGCAGCTGTCAGCAGCTCAGTCATACAAATGAAATCTTACTGATTACTGATCACTGTACTACTTTCATCAGCTTCTTAGCTCTCTAAGTTATCTATAGGGAATTTTACAAACTAACTGAAGTTTATTGCATTTTAATGTCAAAAGATAGTGACACAGGAAACTATTTCAAGTTTTCAGCAGATTTCTCCCATTCAAAATTTTTATCTCTTAATAAAAAATAGATCCTGCAAAAATTCGATTTCTTATCTTTCTTTTGGCGCAAACCGCATCAAAATCGGTAGACTCAAATGTTTCCACGAACTTTCCAAAGTCGGGCTCGTAACTCTTTTATATATATATAAGATAATTATTATTCTCCTACTTTTAGATTAGTGGTGTGAAGTTGACTAAGTATTGAATTCGAAATTGTTTTCAATTTATAATAGTCTAGTAGATTATTATTATTAGGTTACTACTATTCATATATATAAAAATATTAACTAATAATACCATATTTTATTTTCATTCAACTTTAATATAATTTCACTATAACGTACCGTACTGAGTACTGATGTAGATCAGTAGCGGCGATAAGGGCCTGTGATCCCGGCCGATGGGGCCCCGAATAAGGAAAATACCCCTTAACGAGTAAGGAAAAATAATAAACATTTTACTATAGTAAACATTTGGAACCTTATATTGTCCTACAGAGTCCAGGGTAATTGAAAATTTATTACTCATTGACCATGCACTACTGTAGATTTTTGATTATTAAAAAGCATGTGAAACATTTATAGATCTGAAAATGTGATGAAATATGGAAAATGAGTTGGAGAATCGAATGAAGAAGGTTCGAAACATGTAAGTATGCCAGTTTACGCACACTAGATGAAAATTCGCGAAAAATCATGCTTTTTTATATGCATGTTTTGCGGTTTTTTGATGATATCTCGAAAACTATTAGAGCTATCCTCTTGAATTTCAGCTCAAACGATTCTTCATCTTAATCTACATGAAATGACACCAATTTTAAGTCTTCTTATCATTTAGCAACTTCAGAAAAAAAATAAAAAAGATGTGATTTTTTGCATCTTCGACGATTTTTTACTCGATAATTGTGCATTTGCGGACCATGGTTCATTAGATGTTCCTATCCCAACTTTTTCTGAAGAATCATTTGCGTTATTTGTATTTCGTTATCTCGTACTTGCAAATTTTTCTGGTACAGTTCGCTCCATTTTGTCATTCGCAAAGGAAATATATCGCAAGGAAGAAGCATCGACTATCGATCATTCTGTTAGTCGACAGACATCGATTGAGAAATTATCGATGTATTACGAATTCGAAGACTTCGTAGTTTATGATTTTGCTGCTAGATGGCAGAGGCTGTCCTTCTTATGAGTGAAAGGTTTCCCGCTGCTGGGAACTGTTTCAATTTACGTTTGAATTCTCATTTTTGTATTTCAAAGTAATTAAAATTAAAAAATATTGTTTCTTAAACAATATTGTAGAATATAAATTATAAAAATTACTTTGAAACTTATCAGGGTCATTTCCTCACGGTTAATAATTTCCATGATTATTGACCGAGAAAAGTTATGTCTACCTTTGAACTTCAATGAATTTTCTCTTGTTTGTCTCAATTCATTCCATCCAATAAAGTATAGACTATATAATTAGGCTACTACTCATATTGTGGTGAGATTAGATGTTTCGCTAACGCTAATAAACCTTCAGATTAAGGTCGATGGTTTCTGGTGTGTACTCGTAGCGAAACTAGGTTCACACAATAATTAGGTAGGTACTCTTATTTTTGAAAAGCTTTAGTTTTACACTTTTGAATCATTCTACTCGTGCTCTGTCAATAGGCTACACCCAAGGTTATACTATACAATATACATTCTGTATAGTAACCTTGGGCTACACCCAGTGAAAAGTTCTGAGTACACAAATGTTACGGTATTGAAATTATTTTTTTAAATATTTCCTAAGAATAAGTAGGATATACCTCACTATAGTATCACATATAAGGACTTTCTCATCAGTGCGAACCGGGCTAGGATCGGACAGGATGAAAAGGCTTTTGACTTACAAATAAAAACATGAGAAGAGTGTATTTAGGCGCTGTGTGAATTCATCCTTAACTCCTTGTTAGTGTAATTTATGGCTCGAGAGACAAGGGCCCATCTCGATGTAATTTATGGCTCGTATTATACATAAGTCATCCAGGCCCGGACCTTAGTGGTTTAAAAGAGTTCTGAAGTGAAGCAGTATAAGTATTTTTTACAGTATTAGTAACAAAATTTGACTGAATTTTTCAGTCATGATCATGAATATATGAGCTTCATGAAATGTTTTATTTATTCATACAATAGTATTTTGCAAAATGTTTTTTTTTAATATTCACATGTTCAATATAATGAATGAATTATTAATAAGTCTTATTAAACTATTTTTCTCTTCTACATCAAGTTTCAGAATGATCATGTTGCGGTGGCATTGGAAATATCACTTCTGTTCCTTCGAAATCGAATAGCTTGTCTCGAATGGAACCTGAAAGTTTAGGGAGATAGATTGGATATTCAACCCCACTGTCATTGGTTGTTGAAACACACTGGCGTTTTAGTATTGGAATCTTCCCGTATATGTTTTTGTTTCCAAAAATATTTGCCATTGCATTTGCATCCCACTCAAATGTAGAATGTTTTAGAGCTTCCTTAGCTTTTCCTTCGACAAATCTTGTTTCTTCACTAGAGCTTTTGGATTTATCCTCAAGTCTCATTCCTGTAATACGATTAATTTAATTACATATTTTCTTTGAATACGACTAACAAAATAGATAAAGCAGTAGCTTTATCATTGGCTTCACCAGTAAGTAGGCCTATAATAAGATGGAAGCAATCATAGTGCTTATTCCGGAAAAGGATCGTCTTTGGAATGTAGAAACTATTCATATCTTTCAAAAATAATATTTAATTAATCAGGAAAATGTTACATTTAACATAAAATACCTACCTATTTATTATTGTACCAGTACGTATCATTTATAGAACTACACATTATTTATAGTACCAGTTGTTGCAAACTTACTATGGAAAATACATACGATTCAAAAAACAACATTATCAACCGAATGACTTTTAAAAACCCTCCCATTACCCACGTACCAACATATTTCTCATGTGGGAATCACCCTTGCAAAAACTCCTGAAAGCAAACCATAAATGCTCAGATAATTTTTATAATTTTCAGATCCTCAACCATAGGCACTGTACAGTACTTCAATGAAAAATAATCATGTGTCTCAGAAAAATGATGATGTTGAAAAAAAACAATATTTGGCAAAAGGCCTGCACTGGCATATTGATAGATAACATTCAAGAAAAATATTAGAGTTTTATTTTACCTATACTGGATGCCAGGTTTTTGTAAATAGCACTGCTATCTTGTGAGCCAATTTCGATCAGCCAATTGGACCAATTCGTGTCGCTAGTCATTTCTCGAACTATCATCTCTTTCACATTCGAGTCTGATAGAAGGTGAACTACTATCCTTGGCTGGCAATCGGGACTTTCAAAATGGAATAGAACATGTTTCGATGAGTCCTTGAGAGACCCTCCAAATCTCTTCTCAATTTCATCGTCCGAAATTTCATTTATTCTAACCAGTTCCGTTTCAGTTCTAACTGCAGTGGAATCATATTTCTTTCCATCAAAAGATGCAACATTAAACTCCGATTTATTCTCCTTCAATTTCCTCGCCCTTTTCCGCTTTTCGCATTCACTCAGGATCTCTTCCACCCATTTGGCAAATTTTATTGCAGTGGTTTTGGCAGTATCCACTGCATCTTCACTGATGAGCCCAGAAGCCTCTAATTTAGCCAGCAACTGCTTCTCGAATAAATGAGATATTATCTCACCTTTTTCTGACAACTCTTTCTTGACTTCTTTTGACTGTATTATATCTGATATTTGTTTCAAGTTATCTGGTCTTAAATTATCAGGAATTTCCAATCTACTGGGCGTTGATTGAACACCTCTGGACGCCAAGTTTTGACTTCCGTAAGTGTAAAAAGTGATGTAATCATCAACGTCCATTTCACGTGTTGTCATAAGTGGGGGATGAGCAGAAGCAGGTGATGGAGGAGGAGCAGGAGGGGTTGTAATGCCATCACGATTGATAGAGTCGTCTTTTCTTGAGGCACCAACGTTATTGATTCCCATGGAAGCCATTGTTCTGAAAAGCTCACTAACGGAATCATTCCCATTCATAGCTCTGAAAAATCTTTCTGGGTTTAGCATGTCTTCCTAGTTCTGAAAACCAAAATGGGAGTCGGAAAAATGTAGGCCTGTTTCGTAGTTTTTTGACCGAGTCATTTTTAAACTGATACGAACTTTGATGTAAGTATATTATTCTTCTGTACAAGTCGCTGGAATATGAAAAGTCTCTGTTAATAGTAACTGCGATTCAGTTGTTGAGAACTTGTCATTCAACTTACCCTGAGGACTTGAGTTTCATGATAAAATAGTGAAACATACAGAAAAAAGCAAGCACACTTTAATATATTAATCTATTATGTAGTACTCTGTGCTATTCATATATTGAGTGTTTTCACCTTTTTCTTGTAATACAGGAATTCTATGGAAATTCTATGGGAATTCTTATGGAAATACAGGAATTTTTATGGAACAGGATCTAGATATATTATTATTATTATTATGAAAAGTATTTTTTTCTATCGTATGGCTTTTTTTTTTATCGTATGGCTTTTTTTTATCGGTGGGAAGACCCTAAGGGTAGGTTCCATCTCGCCAAATTGCACAATTTTCTGTGTCGGTCACCCATCCAAGAGCAGTCTTGACTGTTTTAATTTCTTGAATGAAAAGTATTTATAACTACAGTATATTTCTTTTTCTAGATCTTGAATTTTATTCTACAAATATGTGGTTTACAAGACGTATAATCGAAAAGAAAATACTAGACCCAATTTACTGAGTTGTCAAAATAATATAATAGAGATTACTCACTAAGCAGTATTGGTTAAAAAGTAAAATTTTAGTTGTAACTAGTTCAATATCATTTTGATTTGTTATGGATAGAAAAAAATATGCTTTAGTAGAACACCAATAATGACTGTTATTGCACTTACTCAGTTAATTATTTCTATTGAAGGTAGTTGAACTTCATTAGAAAACTTAGGATTTTGAATAGCTGAAATAAATTGGAATGTTTTGAAATGTACTGACGAACTGGAATAACATGAAGTATCGTAACAGCTTTTCTTCTTCTCAACCAAAAGTAAGTTGGTGGCACTGATCTTAACATCTAACTGGAGGTCCTGAACTAGCTGGGTTCCGCCTAATGTTTTTTTGATAGCAAACATAGTACCATGGCTATCTCTAGTAGAGATGACTATGATAAATAGTACTGTTCTTGAGAAAAAATTTCAACAAATTTCTTGGCACTTAGCTCGACCGGATCGAGGGGGGTAGTGCGGGTACGTTTCAGAAATTATTGGGTTCCTACATGCACCGATCAGCTGAGAGCATAATCACAGTCAGGGGGGATTCAAAGATTTATAGCAGCAAGCAATGTTTTTAATGCGGTTAGTAGTAGACAGCTGCCAAGTGCCAAGAAATTTTGGCCCATCTATACCTCCAGTTGGATATTTAGCTCAGTGGAATCATGAATTCGTAAATAAATCAATAAATACATTTATTAGACTGTGGTGGAATACTATTATACATATTTTCGGGGAATATGTTGTAAATGATTTGAAGTTGTAAGTTGAAGAAACGTCTGCTATCTAGCAGCAAATTGAAGAAATATGTGTCAGATTCACATGATATATCGATATCGACATGACTTTTCAATCGATATCTATCAACAGTATTAATAAATAATAAATAGCTAGTTGACTAGTTGAATCGATTTCCTATCGATTTTCTATGAATCGAGTTGAATCTATCTAGTGGAACGGTCGTTCCACCACCCGTCCCCCCCGTGATACGAATGAAAGATATATTATTTTCTCAAAAATGACAAAATGTAGCAATACTTTTGCCTGAAAATTTGTCAACTTCATATTATAATGATAATGAATTAAAAATAAGGTACTAATAATAATAATACGATTCTAAAAATTCGCAAAAAGTTGAGATAGGAAAATTTAATGAACCGTTGTCCCAAAATGCACCTTTATTTTAAAAAAATCCTTAGTAAAAATCGTTCTTTAATTTTTTCAGGAGTTTTTGGGAAATTTGAATATTTACTATTGGTCTTGCTTGTTCTATGAAGATTGAGCTAAGGAATCGTTTATTATTCATCATTATTCATCATTTATTGGATCAAGCAATACAATTTTATAGGAAAGAAAAAACAGGTGTTAACCCAAAACTTCTTCTGTTCCAAAATTTAGTCTGATAAAATGTTCAAATGAAGGTTATGCCAAGATTCAAGTTATAGCTACAATATTTTTCGAGTTATGATAGTAATCCCGATAAACCTTAAAGGCAGTGGCTACGCGTCCGTCAACCGTACGCCGCTTAGACGTACGTCAAGAGAGTCATGTGACCAATGACGTCACGTATAGCCCTAGCGGCAATATTTGGTACTACGAGCAGTCGCTGTAGAATGTCAAGTGGCCAAGTCAAGTCGTCATTGTCATTGATGATTGACGGACGGCGATAGCGCAAAAATTATGGTAATTGATACAGCCTACTGCAACTCATATAATTTGGCGGATGGCAATCAAAAACAATAGATTGTTATCACTAATCATTACCCAGCTGTGACACAATGATCTGCGAAACTTTTGGCGAGATTTAGTATTTGTAGGTTAAGTAGGTATTGTGTCAAAACTGAGTAGGCTAACACAAGACCATCTACATTTTAGAGGGTCTTGGCTAACATCAGAGCTGCTTCAATGATCGCATAATATTCGGTTTACCAGGTTTTGTCGATACTTTGACAATTAGGCTATCTTACTCTAAAATTGGTTAATCTCTCAATTTCCAGTTTATTTAGTGTATGAGACCCATTTTTCAAATCCATTCTTCAAGATAGCCCCCTAGGAAAAAATCTGGAGGCTTGAATCGGGAGACCATAACCTGCCCTTGGGAAAATGACATAGTAAAGAATTCAACTATTCAGCTGAATGGTTGAATGGATTCATTCTCTTCTTTTCTTCTAATGAATGCTAATAAACTGTTATCCATTTAACTTGTACCAAATGTTTGGTAATAATTAAACAGTGACTTCGACACAATAATCAAAAGGATTAAAAGTCTGTAAGACCTTTAAAGTCTTTAAAAGACATTTTTAAAGAAGACCTTTCAAAGAATAACTTTTTAAAAGACCTTTTCAATAATCTGCGAGATTCAGCATTTGTAGGTTAAGTATTGTGATCGTCGATCATTATGTTTTCTAACAAGTTGAACGGATCCTGCTGTATCTATCAAATTTCAGCCCTTCCGCATCCATAGCTGATAAACAACTGAGTTCGAGTTGATGTGTGCCAACTGCCAAAACCTTATTCGTCCGTCAACCTACAGTAACCGTGACGTCATAACTTATTCGTCCGTCAACCCACAGTAACCGTGACGTCATACATCACGTGACACTCTTGACGGACGTCTAAGCGGCGTACGGTTGACGGACGCGTAGCCACTACGAACCTTAAAACCCGATAGTCTGAAAAATTACGATTTTCCACGAATCTTCACTTGGTGTGCAAAAGCTGCCATCTCTTGGAAATATTTCTAATAGATTCTCCAGTCATTTTTCTAGGGATGAAAACATTTTCAGATCATGAAACATTGAGCATGCTTGAAAATAATTCGAATTGTAAAGGAGTGCACGATCGGAGAAAATGGATTTTATATTTTCCTGCACTCTTTACACCAAGCAAAGATTCCAAAAAATACTTCTTACATGAAATAAAATAAAGCTAGTTTAAAGAATTTATCAACAAAGGTAATCAAAATAAAAGACTTTTTCCAACTTCGTCAAATAGAAATTTCTATCTGGAAGATGAATTTTATCAAATTTTAGGATGGGAAAACACTCGAAGGACCCATACCACTACCGTCTAGAGTTACAAAGCCATAGCACTGCTTGTTCAAAATCATGTGACGTCATTATTAGTGGATGGGCAGTCTTAATGTTTTTTCTATTTTCTAATTATAATCACATAGGCTACAGCTGCATTATGGTGTTTGATTTCTTTGAAGTACGGAAGATATTTTGTGAATTCAGAGATTAAAGATGACTTTTCCTCACTGAGCCAAGGTAAGTTTCAAAATCTACTCATTAACTAAACATTCATAAACTATTTAAGTACAATAGATACTAATAAATTTTCCAAATACTTCTACAATCTTTGCAAATGCTTTGATGGCATACCTAACCTGAAACGTTTTGTTTCAATTATTATAAACTTTTTGCAAAGAATTTGAATGCTGTTGAAATGGACAACTTTCTATGTAAAGTGATTGTTTTAATGTTACTGTTTTCTTGACAGAAACAAAAATTCATCATTTATTCAATGGATTGAGTAGCCATGCATCATGAATTGACAACAATCCTATTGAGTTAACTTCCTTTTCTGGAATGTAATGTACTGCTTTCTAGTGAAAGCTAATAAAAAATTAATTGAGATGTCATTTTTTAATAGCATCGAATGCTTTTTTGTGTATTTATGATTGTAGTGATTATGAGCATTTTGTGTAATCAACGAAATTTATAATTATTCATAAACTATATGCAATCAGCCTAATGATTATGTTGATCATGGGCTTGTTAGCCATGCCACAGCATTCTGTAAAATTTTATGACTACCATCCCACTAAAATACATTTGATTGGATGCTTCAATTACAGTACTAATAACTCAATCTGCAATAACTTCATTTTATATCATTTCATTCTCAATAATGTTCTAAAATCATTGGAGTTGACTGAATATTGTATCTTTTTTTTCAGATGCCACATGAAAATGTTGATATAACTGAAGATGATTTGAACAAATTGGACACAGAGATAACTCTACTGACTACCTATCTTGCAGGATATTGTGTGAATAGTGTTCTAAAAAGATTGAATAAGAACAGTTCATATTGTACATTATTAAACAAATTGTACTGCACATTATTAAACAAAGCCCAATTTAGAATTCAGAAAACATAGAATCCATAAAATGGTAAACTATAAATAGTTCCTATTGATTGATATGGAATTCATCTGCAGTATTATTAATGATACATAATTATATGTACTTATAATCTCTACTTAGTCCATATTAAACCTGAGTTACAATTTGAAGCACAAATCTCACCTCATTCCATCCCTCATTCTATGGTTGGGTGTTGATGGGAAGGATGTCCTTGCACATCCTTCTCCAAGAATAGACATTTATATGTCCAAACTCCGCCATCCCATGTAGATACAAAATCAATTACTTATATTTTCCAACGACGTTCATTTAAATAAAATATACTAGTATTAAGTTGTATTCAAAAATCTTGAATTAAAATTTATACCTATATATTTTTATTTAAAATCTTTCTTACTTCATGTTTTGTTCAGTTAATCTTATGCTGTATTTATTATTTTTAAATGACGTTCATTGTAATGACTCTTTTGACCTAGAATTTAAACGACATATTTTGTAATCTGCGTAAATAAAGTGATTATTCTATTCTATTCTATTCCCTACATTCAACCTGCCTAACATAATATAATTCTCAACTAAGGAGCTGGAACTGGTTTTTCTCTAAGGCTAATGTGTATTTTCTACTAAGAGAAATATTTTTGGGAAATGAGATGTTTTGAATGAGTCTTTCTAATAGTTTCTATTACCGTATTACGACTAGTAAAGCTTTTTGAGTTGTTAAGCTGATGAACATTCAGCCCATCGACCACTGATGACGTCATAACCTAGCACTATGGCTTTGTAACTCTAGGTGGTAGTGCCCATACCCGGAAAAATTTCGTTACTGCGTTACACGTCGTCAAAGTTGTAAAAATGTATGATTAGCATATTTTAAATTTTTGACTACTGCAGTCCTTAATTATTTTATTTAGA
This sequence comes from Laodelphax striatellus, assembly GCA_017141395.1. NCBI lineage: Eukaryota > Metazoa > Arthropoda > Insecta > Hemiptera > Delphacidae > Laodelphax > Laodelphax striatellus. The sequence continues at coordinate 46,299,304 of CM029532.1, read as the reverse complement.
AAAAAAATAACAAGGAAGAAAATTATAAATGTAACAATTTATTGTAAAATGATCACATTTAAGTAAAACACGAATAATATAATTATTGCAAGGATATCAATCAATACAAAAAATATTTCTTTCAATGTACAAGTGATTAGTACAATGTACAGCGATTTAAATCTCAGCGGTTAAAAATGCACAATACGACTCTAATATAATGCTTTTTGGGTTTGTTAATATAAAATTTTAGTCCTGAATTGAATGTTACAAATATTTTGGGCTCAAAAAGCTCGGATAATTTATGATAAGCGGCAACAATTCACACATGAGCCATTTTGTGTTTATTAACAACATCAATTTCAAACAACTTAAAACCATGGCTGAGCAGCAAAAAAGTATTAACTCACTATACGCTTTCTACAATTTCTTGTGGGCACAGGAGGCACAAAAATATCATCTGAAAAAATAGAAAGTTGATAATTAGTTTCTTCTAAATAAATTATTTTTGAAGTAAATTCAAATTCAATAGTTTATTTGTCCAGATTATTTGACTTGGTGAAACTTGACCTGTAAGAATGATTTATCTACGACCGTGTTACAACGAAAGCATCACAGTTTTAAAATTATTTAATCATTACAGTTTTAAAATAATTGAAATCGAAACAGATATTATTGTCTTTTGTAGGTCTTACATAAAATTGTGTATGCAATGGTTGTATTTTAGCCTTTAAACGAATCTTGAGATACCTTAGGGTACGATCATATTGGATGCAAGCTTGCATCAAGTACCAAGCGCCCACTGAGGTGGAGTGGAGATGGCGTGGCAACACTCTAAATATAAACATATGAAACTAAATGAAACAGCGCATATCGAAACAGCATTTCGTTTCATACGCTTATATTTGGCGTGTTGCCATGCCATCTCCACTCCACCTCAGTAGGCGCTTGGTACTTGCACAAGCTTGCATCCAATGTGATCGTACCCTTAAAATAACTCGCGGCGTTGCCACTCGTATTTTACCCTCGGTATCTTGCTCGTCGTTTACAGGCTCTGATAACACAACCATTGCTTATTCTTTTTTATGTATGATAGTAAAATTCAAACGGTTGTAGCCTACTATTAGCAAGCACAATGCCGTTTTTTAATTAAACTCAAGTGTAATAAGATGTATTTGCTAGTTTAGTTGATCTTTCAATACTGCAATCAAGGGAAAAATGATCGTAACTTCCAATTTAAAAATTGTGAAGTTATAAAATGTTTAGACATGAATAATTCTGGCCTTTATGAAAAAATTACTTAAAATGAAGTACAGTATAAATTACCTTCACTTCCATCATCACTGTCACGAACCGAACTTTTCTTTGCAGTCCTTTTCGTCTTAGTTCTTGGTTCACCTGTGGAATTTATCACAAAATTATTTATGTTTCGATATGCTAATATTGCACATTTCTAAGGTATAAAAGCTATGCAACCTATGACAAGAAGTATTTTGGTAAGAGCTACGGGGATGAACACTTATAACATCTAGTTACAGAAAATATTACCATCAAATTCGATTCTTCAATATAAAGGCAGTTTCAGACCGGCGTAGCGTCGCTGAATTACGCTATACTTTCATTGAAAGCCCGGGACACACATTTATACAATACTAGCAGACCCCGCGAACATCGCATCGGAAAAGGGTCACTTTTGGACGTGAACCTGTTAAACCTTCCATTGGTATCATTTCTAAATTAATGAATAAAATTATTTTTGAAAGTTATCAGTAATATGCTACACAACCTGGATTTGGACTGATTTTTGAATCGGGAAAGGATCAGTTTGGGCCTGAGCCTATTGGACCTTCCATTAAGTATCATTTCTACATTGATGAATAAATAAATAATTTTATTTTACCTTCACTTTCATCAGAGCTGTCATATTTAATAGCTTTCTTCGTGGTTCTCTTGGTACGTGTTTTCGGGAGACCTGTAAAAATTAAACACGATAATAACAATTTTGAAGTATTCAGGAAGCAATTAACAATGATAAAAACCAAAGAAGGCATTCAAATGAAATGCTTGGACAATATTCATAAACAACTATCGTCTGCAAAGCTATTGTCAACACAGTTTCAAGACATTTACAATGAGAATTCACGTTTCATTGAAAAATTCTTAATTATTATTCATTCATTACATTACTTGTTAAAATTCAGTCACTTCATAATGAAATCAACAATTAATCTGTATTTGAGGAAAGTCATCTAATCTGAATGAAGGCCCTGTAAAAAACCTTCTACTGTACATCTTTTTGGTTTCTTGATATTAATCAATAATAAAAAATATATAGGCCTAGTAAAGCAACAATGTTTCTTACCACTATCACTATTACTGTCGCTATCAGAGAAGTCCATTTTTTTCTTACAGCTTCGACCTCTGACGGCTGAAAAACGTAAAATCAATATAGAAAACGGAAATTCAACAACAAACAAAATAGTCAAAAATGTCAAATTCCAACAACTAAAAAGTAGTCGATTAGTTTCAAAAAAGCTGGTAGTAATTTGAAAAATCTGTTAGAACAATGTGAGTTATTATTGGAAGTATTACTAGTAAGCCCCGTGGGCTGGAGAACCTGCTTGCGAACTTCCAATATGCTGCGATGCAGTTGCGATGCCGCAGCAATGCCGCGAAGCAGCCCCTGAATTTTTATCTAGTCTAGTTGGCCCTAAGAGTTTTCAGACACGTCAAAGCTTTTAATATGCAAGTATACACAGTAAAAAGGAGGAAATAAAGTAGGGAAAATTAATACATTTGTTGCTAAAAATTACTACTTCCAAAAATCTTGATTTAAAATATTTTCAGCTTCTGATAATTTATTTTGCTTATCTCCTTGAGACTGGCATACTGATGAATTTCTCCACTTATATAGTACCGGTTTTCCTCGTAAAAAGATATCAATCAATCAATCTACGATATTTAAACAGAAAATCTGCTGTTCTTTGGGTGCAAGTTGTCTGTTTTTGGTCGTGGAGTCGCAGCTAGCGGTTTTTGAAATTGTCGCCATTGTGTATTCAATCTTAAGAAATATAAGAATCCGTTACAGAGCTTTGTTCTTTCAAAATATAGAATTTCTATACAATTTTTTTCAATTTTTGTTAACAGGATTTCCAGTCAGATAAATTTCAATTCCAATTACAATCAGATGAATTGAAAGGAAAAAGAAAAGTTCTTTAGCTTCATTAATCACCAAGATACATTCAATATCGTGAACCTCTACAAATTTCGGCCGCCATGTTGCATTATTCATGGTGGCGAGTATTTTTGAGTTGGCCACCATCGATATTCTAATTCAGCAAGTCCTAAGGACGAGATTGATACCATTCCCATGTCTTTATCATCAAGGAGTCACGAGAAAATTGATTCTATAATTATTGTAGATAGATTCTATAATTATTGGCGGTAGTATTCTAGAAGGTGAATCCACAAAATACCTTGGAATCACAATAAATAGTAACCTTCGATGGCATCAGCACATTGAAAATGTATCTGTGAAATTAACGTCAATTTGCTATATGATTCGTAGACTCTTGCCTATTGTAGACAATGACATTTTAATGAAGGTTTACTACGGATGCTTCAGCAGTATTATGAGCTATGGCATAACAATGTGGGGTGGAAGCACATTGGCCAAAAGAATTTTTCTATTACAGAAGCGTATTGTACGAACAATTTGTAGAGCACCATACCTAGCACATTGTAAACCGCTGTTCCAACAATTAAATATATTGACTTTGCCAGCAATGTTCATTCTGGAATCGGCCATGATGGTGAAGAGGAAGCCTGAATTGTTTGTGAGAAATGAGGAAATCCATCAGTATAACACTCGCCAAACACAGATGATCCATGTAGAGCAGGTGACATCAACCTTAGCCAGGAATGGGCCCAAATTCCTCAGCTCAAAAATTTACAACAAGGTTCCAGCTGGCATCAGAAACATAGAGAGAGAGGACGGATTCAAGAAGGCATTCAAGAGCTATCTGTTAGCCAATCCATACTACTCTGTGGAAGAATATCTACTGAGTGACGACCACGACGCAGCAGCGTTTCCAGTGGGATAACATCAAGTATCAAGTATTGCTTATAACCTTATGAGTCTTAAAAAAGTGCCTGCATCCCGTGCAAGCCTTTATTCCGAATGGGCTGGTTTCAAAAATAGTTGATATACAGCCTGAATAGACATATCATTTGAAAGCTAAAGAATAGTTCTATAACTTGTAGATTTAACATTTTTCTCTATCTGTAACTCAAATAATTCTATTGGGAAAAAACCCAAAAAATTGGTTCTCAAGAAATTTACGACCCGTATTGTCATAGACGGGATTGGCAGGGGCCGTGTTAGCTTATCATTGCCGAAGGTTCTGATTTGACTATTCGCCTGATTCGATCATAGTTGACTGATCGAATTCCCCATTACCAACGCACAAGCCTAGAGCTCATGTGGGCATCATCCTCGTAAAAAATGATGTAAACAAACCTCTCTTGGCCGTCGATGGTCTGACTCTTGGTCCATTGGCGTTTCGAGGTGTTGCTTGTTTTCAGTTTCTGAGCCGGTGTCTAGAACTTCCTTGATAACTGCATCTAATTCACTAGCTGCTTCCTAGAGATCATAAAATAGAAATAATGAGGTTAAATTCGGAGATTTTGAGAAAATTTAAAAAATTGAATTGAATTGAAATTTAGCAATTTTTTTTATTTTATATATAATTAACTATACCAAGTGATAAAAATAAGTAGAGTGATAATATTGAAGCTACTTGAGTAGCTCAATACTGTTCTGACAAACAATACGAATGAACGAGTAGGCTAACGCGCAACTGCAACACATACATCAAAATGGAGAAAGTGCAGGATATCGGTTTCTGTCAAAAAATAATTGTATCTTCAATCTAATCAGCTGAATAACTGTTAGAAGTTAACTAACTTCTAATTATTAACCGATATTCTGTCCCACAGCCATCCAAATAATATTATAAAGCATTTTCGTTACATGAAAATATCATGAATAGCAGTTCAACTCTTCGGGCCGGTTCATGAGCTCGGGATTTAGCCAAGTCCTAGACTAAAACGGGTGGCCACCGTAGCATCGACAAACGTTAGCCTCAATACTATGTACTAAGGGCTCTCTATGCTGCTAATCCACTAACCTGTCGAGAAAAACGTTTGTCGATACGGGTAAAACGGGTAGACTAAAACGGGTAGCCACCCGTTTTAGTCTAGGACTAAGGTAAATCCCGAGCTCATGAACCGGCCCTAAATACAATGAATCTTTTAATCTGTAATACCCGGCCAGTATAGCTACGTTAAAATAGATGCTACGGTGCAGAAGTTTCTGGTGGACAAATGGTCAAGTTACCTGACCGGCAATCTAGGTGCTAGGTTCGATTCCCGCCCTGAAATTTTATTTTTGTTCAGCATCGTTCATCAAATCTCTTCAATCTATTTATTCTGTTGTCAAAGTTCGCAGTGGAGGTCGTCTTCAGAGTTCTTTATAGGATCATTTGAGTTTTTGTTTAATAAATTATAGGTTGACTACCTATTCATGAGCATAAAACTGTTAAATATAGAATAAACTAGATCAAATAAATTGTATCTGAGGGATTATCTTAGCATAAGACTATTAGTGTTGACATTGTTATGAATAGCTGCATGACTGCTTTGTATGATATAGTAGCTGTACATACCTTTAGACCAGACTTTGAAGACTTGTTAGCGTTTGAAATTATTCCAGTGAGACAATTGTAGACAGGAGGGTGATGGAGCTTGTCTTTGAAGCATACAAAATTATCGACTAGTTTTCGCACACTCCTATCAGAGTAGGACAGAAGAGACAAACAAAAGGCTAAATCAGTCCATTGTCGTTCAGACTGCGATTCACGGAGACGAATGCTCAGCTTTTCCACCAAATGCTCCATTTGCTTTTCTTTCTGCACTAGATCCATCAGGAACCTGTGAAAGTAGATATCACTGGTTTATAAACAGCATTTATAAATAAACTAAAAACAGTATAATCTAACTAAGTATATGTAGATAGTTACATAGTCTTCACTAACAACCCTTAATACTATCAAACCAAAACACAGTACTGTAGTACATAAAAATATCATGATAGTGAAGAGAAATTCCTTGTAAATTTTAAAGAAGTAATGAAATAATTCTTGTAGTCATTTTTGTAGTGGCATTCGTCGATCATCCTCTTCCTATTTAGTTCAGTTGACAATATTTGTTGTAGCAAAAGTATTTAGTTACATAGTTTTCATTTTTCCAATTATTATGGAGTTGGTTAACTGCACCGTCTAATAATTTCTTTCATCTTGTAGTCATTGTACAGTAACAATAACACAAAACACTCATCAAGACAGCCCCCCACGGTATTTCAAATAAGAAAGTAGAAAAGCACAAGAGAAATATCAATCACAAAAAAAATTATCAAGACGATGCATTCGATTTCATTTCTGCAAAAAAATCCTTCAAGAAATTAAGGTATACATTAAACATTTTTGAAACACATACAGGTAATAAAATATTCAATTTCAAGTACTTCACTTGATCTTATGGAGATTATAATTGAATCAATAAGTTAATTATTTTTAGAAGTAAAAAATCTGCGTATTTACCTGAGTATTATTTTGAAACTTTCTTCATCAAGAGGTTTCTCAGCGTTTGGATTTGATAGAGTTGATATAATATCAGTTAGGAGATTATACAGAGTATTCCCTTTCGTAGAAAGTTCTTGAAAAAGCCTTTGTGCAGCATCTGAAATTGACAAATTTATGAAATGAGTTGCACTACTATTGAATGTGAAACTAGCTTTTTAGAATATGAAGCAAATCTAGCTTAGTTCATGGCAATTACTACATAATCTTAATTGAAAGATGAGAATCTTTTTCAATCAACTGTTTTCGAATTTCGTCTCTAAAAGTTTTCTTTCGAGGTATAAAAAATCCAGAACATTGGAAATACAATCAATCAGGGTTTTACGAGTATATTATTTACTTGTGGAGTGAGGGTCAAGTGAGCTTCAAGGCGTTATTCTTGCTTACAATTATCCGACAGTATCTCACAGTAAATAATTGAATAGATGGCTAGTAATATGTAATTGGAATCACTCTTTATATAACACTAGGAATGTTTTTAAAAAGTGCATTTTATACATACATACTTTACTATTACACATTCGTAATGATGTTGTACAGAAGCTTTAAACAATGTTTATTTAGAAGGTCAAGAAAAATGAAGTAGGAGACAACTGATAAAGGAGAAAAAATCGACAACTAAGGGAGGTTACCTTTAATCGTTTCTTCTTCATCGACAATGCAAAGAGCAACATCGGATATTTGACCTTTAATTTTCACCAATTCATTTGTTATCAAATGCGAAAGAACATACAACGTATTCAGGCGCACATCTTTGCATTCATCTCTCAACCTGTAAAAACAAATTTAGATGAAAACCTATGAAGTTTTTAACACAGACTACGTTTTGTTTGCAAATCAAAACAATTATTAAATCAATTTTACATTGTGTTTCAACTAGTCCTGATAGATATTAGAATTTCTATTGTGAATGGAATAGAGTAAATATTTTATAATATTGGAGTAATTTTAGTAGTACTAAAGTGAAAGTAATAAATTAAGTAGAGACAAAATAAATAGATAGTAGAAAAATAGAGCGTAATTTTATAAGAAAATAATATAGAAATATAATTTGGTAAATAAGTTATCAAATGAATAAATAAATAAAGTTAGTAAATAAAGTTATTTTCTGAAAAGTGGTTCTCTGGAGAATTTTAAAAGTATTTAGGGATATTCAAACTAAGTGAATGTTTCATATGAATTACAAAACAATAATTCACCTCATTCTTCTCATCCTGCTTGAAAACACAATTTTACGTTGTATTTAATCTAAAACATCTACAATATGATATACTATGGTTGTGAAAGTTTTGGAGGAACTTCACGCATATACTAACCTGAGATAGACATAGGATATCCATGGTTCAATTACATTTGGAAATCGAGGTAACAATTCACCAAAAACAATAATCAGATTTACTTTGACAGATGTGTCAGCCGACTTTTCCAAAATAGTTACAAACATCTGAAACAAATATTAATTTTTTTATCTTTGTGAAGGAAATATTGACAACTCATGTACAATAATTATCACAATTGGAATTTATTACCGTATTCACAAATTATTCATTCAAAACTCATTGAAACTTGGTTTTCAACAAATCTCCAGTACATTACGAAACTATTCACCTAAAGAATTCAATGATTAATTGCACTTCTCCACAACTTGACATAATGGAATTGAATAGTGAACAGTTCTGTACGCAGTTATCAACGTGTTCTAGTAGTTGAGTTCAGTGTAAGTATTATTTCTGGAATTCATGACTAAATATATTATTAGTGTGTGTAGTTCTAGCCTAAACATAATATATGAGAATCTTCAAATTTAATACTAATTCAAATTACTCTATAAATAAACATCACCTCTCCTATGAAAATCACTGCATCATTGGATCTATTTTTCTTCTATCAAATCTGTTCCAATATTGTCATTAGCAACAACTAAAATGACATAACCAAATAAATAAAATTTAACCATCTTTATAAATACAAACCTGTATGTTTTCTCTACAGAATTTTCTTGAAATCAGCATGAATTTTCCTAACGCAACTGAGGCGATAGAAACAATTCTTGAAGAATATTTTCCTTCATTCTGAAGAATATAAATGGGTAGTTTTCTGAAAAAAAAAAACAAGGAAATTGAGTAAATTCTAACTACTCAAAGTAAATTAGCAAGAAGCTTCATGTTGCTACTAAAATTCCTAGTTTATTATTTCAGCATTTGAGTTGAATACTGTTGATGAAGAGAAGTGCTCATGCATAAATCTTGCTTTTAAAACTGTTCTACTACTTTCTCTCACATCCCACAATCCAACGCAGATAAACTATGAATAAAGCATAAATACCATCAAGCATATTTTATATTTAAAAATGACATCCTCAATTACAGAATATTATTATTAGCGCAACATACACATCCACAGTTAACTTTAGCTCAAAATTTCCAGAGTGAATTCAAATTGTCAAAACGTTTGGATAATCTATTTGGTGATTCGCCTATAAAGATTAGGCGCAAAGCAAAACTTTCTTAGTATTTATTTTTCACAATCTCTTTGGATAAAGGGTAGGCCTACTAATATTGAAAAAAAAAACACTTGGTACCTGATAAGCTCAATAAGTAAATCTTGTATCAAGCTGAATTCAATTGTATATGAATTTAAACTCAAATAGCATTGATAACACTCTAAAATATTGTGAAAACACTAGATATCACTTGTTAACATGATAGTGTATAAAAGATGAAGTACTCTGATACAGATAGTCTATTAGAGTTCCGTTTATATAATTAATTTTCAAGCATTCCTTTTTTTAAGTTTATTGCAGATTATGAGCTCTTTCCCCGCATATGGATCAATATTCCAAGCGGGGAATAATTATTCCATGTATTGTTTTTATTTAATCATGTATTGTGATTTTCATTCGGAATTAAATTGATTTATTAAAGGAATTAACAAACACGTTTCAGCATTTCTTCAATTATCGATTTTCATTCCTTTAATAAATCAAGTGATATGTGACAACATCTAGTGTTTTCATTATGCTCACAACATCTCACCAGATTGAGTTAGAAGCTAAAAAATTGACTTAGACAGTCATAGCAGTGACTATGAATAAGGGGTAGCAGGTAATTATTTATGTGATACATTGAAATTTGTACGATATTGAATAAATTTTCATGAAGGATTACTCACACGTTCCTTGCAATTAGTCCATCACCATACAGTATTTTATTTTCGCATAACGCTTGAATTTCTTCAACTAAAGAATCATCGTTTGCAGCGTTCATATCTACAGCCATATTCAGTTCATCATCTTCGTCATCGCTTTTCTGGTACAAAAAAATAGATTGAATATAGCCTACATTTAATAAGTACTTGCATTTATTGCAGTTCTTCAAAAGACATTTGTTGAAAGATTTAGGCTTTGATGCAATTAATGCAAAGAATACATTTCAAAAACGAATAATCTAGAAAACAATATTTTTGTAAAGATGCAAAACTTCAAATTGAAATGAATCAAAGATTAATATGTTTTGATTTTGCATGAATTTTTCGGGCACATGCCCGTATACTTACACGGAGGGCTGAGTCTAATCAGTGTCATTCAATTCGCCTCAGGATAGTCGGTGAAACATAAAACAGCTCATATACTACAAGTGCCATTCTTTATACTGTATTGGCTTTTAATAGGGCTTGCTATATATAGATAGATAATAATAGATAGATATAAAAGCCAATATAACAAATTACAAGGCTTGCAATGCTCGTGTAGTGTATGAGTCGCTCAAGGAATAGGAGAAATAAATCCAATGACGACATTCAACACTATAAACTAAAACCAATATTCGAAACGTAAACATGAAACGCAGAGTTTTAGTGATAGAATGGGAAATTTGAAATTGGAAATTTGAGAGTATTACCTGGTTTTTGTTGGATTTATTTTCATCCGTGTACTGATTCCTCAGCCGCTTTTTCCTCTCATCCAAAACATCATTCTCAAAATAAAAGCACAGCCTGGAATTGATTTCAAGCATAAGAAATGAACATACATAGCAATAATGGTAAAATCAGAATCAAAGACTGGGGACTGTATATTTTTAAACATTTTTAGTCTTGTAAAAGAGAAAATAGGCGGACAATACAATACAATAAATAGCACGGAGATTTAAGCAAAGACTTACAAGTGTAGCGTTGAATCCTTCTTTTCCATGTATTACCCAACTAATACAGGCCCCTATTGAATTGGTCCCTCATACAATATTGATGAGTAACTATATACAGTTTCATCGGATGGACTCTCCATATAATTTGCTAGTTTAATATTAGTTACTTAATTCTGGGAAGAATCAGTTTTGTGTTCTGAAGCCAGTTGAAATTATTGTAATTTGAGAGTCAGTTGATAGCTAAATTAACCATGCATAGATGAATCGAAGCATAAATAGTTGAGAATAAATGAATATGACAATTTATTACTTTCTTAATTATAAAGAGTTGAACATTAATAATTTGAGGAGAAGACCATTCCTAATTATAGTACATGGGCATTACTTGAACAGTAGCTCATTACTGGAACAGTTGAACTTGAAAAGTATGGAAATCAACATGAAATAATATTGCTGTAGCACATCTATCTCAATACTGTGGCAAGCGAATTGACTAAAATAAATATTTGGTCATACTGTACCTCAAAGCAGAGTGCCCAAGAATGAAAACAATCCTGGCAAGAGCTTCCTCGTGGATTTTTCTATTTCCTTTATCATTCCTCAAAACAGATACACCGCTGACATTTGGATCGGTATTCTCAATATCAGGATTATCTGGAAATATCCAAAAGAATGAACTTAGAGTGCTAGCGGATAACTGTTAGATAAGAATTTTGTGTTCAAATATCAATGAAGTCGAGTTTCTGAAGGAAGCTATTGAGAAAATGATGAAGAACTATTTTTGTTTTTAAATGATCTAATGAATTTCACAAGTGGTGAGCACAGCAGACAGTAATAATATTGATAAGAATGACAAAAAATTGTATCCTAACAATAAATGACATTTTTGCTTCAAAACCAATTTCCAATCAATTCATTGCCGTATAAGAGTACAGTACAAACTTTTGAAATAAATGTACAGTTTTCAAAAACTACACAAATAAATAATTTAAATTATGAATTTAAAATCGTATTCAGAATTTTTTCAAGAGATGCTGATACAGGTTACACTTACTTGAATTAGTAGAGACTGAACTGATGTCAGCAGTTGAATCAGCTATATTACTAACATTATTCTTTGAACCAAATGCTTTTGTTAACAGTATATTAATGATATTCTGGCAAAGGACTCCTGGTTTCATCGCAATCTGAAACAAAACAAATCAATTGAACGAATTATTCTTAGATAATATGATAGTAATGAAAGACTAAAAAACTGAGAAATCATTCTGGACAATCTTCCGAATGATTCAACAGTTTCCTTCTACTGTTCAGTTGGATCAAGCAAATTACTGTGTTATTATAATGAAAACTATTTTCTATTAAATAAGTTTTTATCTTGCTAATGAGAGACTGAAAGAGATCACAGATCTAGGATATGAACTTACTTTGAAGATGAGATCCAACGAGTTCTCGACCATTAGAAGGTAGTTATTCTCTCTGAAGTATAGAAAATTCTCTTCTATCACTTTCGTCAATGTTGTAAAAATTTTGTGATTATTTCTGAACCTGTCAATACAAGAAAACACTTGTTCAAATACATTTTTTCTCAAGAAAGCTTGCATTCTTAATAGTAAAAATAGATTTTTAGAGAATCTCAATTCTTAAGAATATGGGTAACTTAATTTAATCTTCATGAGTACTCAGAATCATTCATTGAAATTGGAACTTGTATTAGACATTCAATTATTAAAACATCTTTACTAGAATTCCAGCAAGCTCTCCATTATAACGTGATACGGATGTCGATAACATCAATAACATACAATATCGTTATAACTTCCTAATTACAGTAGTAGATGAATTTTATTTAAGTAACAAGAACAAACTGTTATACTTTCAAGAGTACACTTTAAATAAAAATAATAAATTGTGAGACTTCATCTCCATAATATTATTAGGAACTACATCACCATAAAACAGTCACCATTACATCTGATAGTTTTTGGCAATCCCAAAATCTTTACCTAAAAATTGAGTAGAAGTGTAAATTCTACCAGTTATCACAGATTAAGCCCCGGATCCATAAGTATTCATTTATTGAGTAAAATCATGATAAAATCAAATAAATCAGGGAAAAAACAAGTTTCAAAAAAAGATAGCTAGATTTTACAAATAGATTGAATGAATAGATTTTACAAATCAAATTCAATAGAAAACACTAATGTTGTCAATTCCCATACTTTATTTCTTCACCAGACAGATTTTCAACAGCTAGAGCTCAAGCACGCATTCGTGAAAAAATATTAGTTACATTGAATATTAATGAACAATACTTCAATTTATAACTTATAATTGCCCTTTTATAACTCAAGGATGAACATTTATTTTTACCTTTTGGTTGAATGTGACGAAGTGGCTAGCTTGAGAATGTTACAAATGTTGGCAACAATCCTCAAATCTTTTGTTTGTGATGACTTGAGGCCCCTCATTAGCCCCTTATCAATGAAACTTTCCAAATTCTCATTGACCAGCTTTGGTTGAACGCTGTGAAAAGTATTTACAAATAAAGTCATTCTGTAGCCTTAAATAGAATGAAAAATATAGGCCCACATATATTTGTGACAGAAAAATAAAAAGAAGTTAATAGGGGAATAAATCATATTAAAATACTGTATAATAATAATCAACTCCATAAGGTAGGTAGGTTATAAAGCTCTCAAAGTTTCTACTCATTGCGAAATGTAATGAGCTGAATCACTTTTTGCTTTAAATATGACGATTCTCTCCTAAATTTTTATCGTTTCACGTGTGAGAAGGTTTATGATATAGAAACTCCTGTATTAGAGGAGATTCTCCTGTATTATCTGTCTTTTTTAGTTTTATGAAACAAGCCCCAGATGTATATTTAACAATAAAAGTTGCACTGCTACAAACGGTGAAATTTTAATGATGGATAGGTTGCTAAAATTGAGGCCTTGAAGATTGATTGCTTTCAAAGTACAGTTCAAATGAGAGTTCACAGTTGATGAACTGATGATTCAACTAAGAATTTCGCATAAAAAGGAAAAGAATGCAAAGTACGGTAATTGAAAATAGCTATCTGAATGGTTGTAACTCAATGACTTTTGAGTAACAAAAAATGCAAAAACTTATATAGTTCAATCAGAAGGCTGTAGACGTGTAGGATACAATTTCATCAGTTTACAAGTTTGATTTGTTGATGTTTACCTCACGACACAAGAAACAAGTGTAAGGGCCAAGCAACTCTCTTCTGGAGTTACTGCTGCATCTTCCATCATAAATACAGCTAGCATAGCCTGCAACAAGCGATACATTCAGCTAATATAATAGTACTGTACATATTCCAGGTCATTATGATCGTTAATAGAGAATCATTATAATGAATTTATTAATTAGAAAAACAAAATTAAAACATTCGAGTGGCCTCACTTCTACAATCTTCATAAGTCAGCTTTGTCGATGAGATCTTTATATAAAATAGGCGAACATGTTTTTTGTAATCAGAACTCCTCCGTGGTTTCTCAACCGATTTTGTTCGTTCACGTCTCATTTGAAAGATCTCATTGAGTAGATGTTTGATAAGGTCTTACATTTTGAAAAACGTCATCGTGGACATGAGGAATAAACGATCAAATTTTCATTTTTGCCATTGCTTTAACATAGGGATAGGTGAGCTGAAAAATTTCACATTTCAACTTATTAAATGTGATTCATGATCTATGATTAGATGATCAGCTATTTGAAACAAAAATTTTATTTTTCATTGTTCATTGCACCGGTAAGGGCATCTGTGCAGGGAGAGAAGAAGCGAAAGATTGACGGTGTGAGGAAGATAATAGGGGAGAAACAGAGGAAGGGAGGGTGGAAAAGAGAGTAAGAGAGAGTGAAAGAGAAATAGAAAGAAAGGGAAGGGAAAAAAGAGAGAGAGTGAGAGAGAGAAAGAGGGAAAGATAAAGAGAGAGGCAGTGATGAAAAGACGGGGAGAGAGAGGGGAATAGGAGATTAATAGGAGAGTAAAACGAAAAGAGATAAGATAAGATAAGGGGAAATGAGAATAGAGAAGTGGAAAGGAAAGGAGAGGAGGGGTGAGAAGAGGAGAGGAGATGAGAGGAGGAATAGGAAGAGGAGTGGGAGAAGAGGAGAGAAGAGGATGGGTATTGTATACGATTTGGTGCAAGTATTCGCTCACATCCAATGTAGCCGCGACCTAATAAGGTCTTGTAATTGTAAGAATCTTATTCACTTAAGCGCTTCCAAAATATTGGTTATTTCTATAAAAAACAGTGTAAATACGGAATTGATTACTCACCGCAACACAATATTCATTCAGGGAGTTCGTTTTCAGCCATTCTGCAATTAAAGTGTGCAATAACTCTCTCTGAGATAGCTTCATATTTTTTACTAGAGAGCAAAGGTTTTTCACTACCTGAAAATTGAAAAAATCACTTAAGACATTATCAATTCGCATTTACTAACAGTTTATAAAATAAATATATTAAAATGTATTAATATTTATGCAGGCAGATGAATTCATCGATTTCTCATGAGAAATAACACTGTTGATAGATACTAGTAGGCACAGTGGGGATGTGCAGTGTAGAATGCTGTGAAAATGATTCAGGACTGAACCTAGTTACCATTGAAAATTTAATAAACAATCACTTGTCAACTGGATTCCGGGTGACGTCACGCCTCTCAGAACCTAGGCTGAGTTTGATCTGCACTTGAATCCTACCGTGTGTTCTAGTATACGTGATTGTTGATAGGATATTAAGCTTAAAATACCTTTAAGCAACTGGGACTTATAGTTTGAATAAAACAAGTTGTCACTTGGCCTGGTCACTCACTAGAACCGTTTTTGCCAGAAAACGACCGATCATCTGAAATGCTAACATTGAATCAAATGGTCAGCTGTTCGGACATAGGACGCTTTCTGACAAAAACGGTTTTAGATTCACCCCAGGCCAAGTGACAACTTGTTTTATTCAAAGTGTAATGCTCTAGTTTATACACAAATGAGAAATCCCATACACGATTAATTATGAGAAATTATCATTTTCTCTATTGGATGCAGAAAAGTCTCATTTGAGGGTTAGCCAATCAACACTTCTTAATTTCAATAATTTTGATTGCATTAGTAATAAGTATTTAATTATGATTGAATAAATTCTTCACTATAATTTTCTATTTTCAAATGTGAATCGATTTTTAAAGATTATGATTTAATGTTTTTTTGATAAAATACCTGTTTAGCTACACTCTCCGGGTTACCACCCTCTTCAACTTGTATATACAAGACTTCCAGCGCTCTGGTGGCAGCAGATCGAATACTCTCCTCAGGACATTGGATCAGCTTCATCATTTCAATCACTCCCATTTCAGAGCCGGACACGCCAAACTGTTTCGCCATTTTAATGAACTCGACTGCTTCCACTACTTCGAAAACGTTTTTGCTCTTCATCAAGCTAGTGACAAGTTCAACTGCTTTCGACAACCTTTTCGCAAACTCTACACAGCTCTGTGAAGAAAATAAAAAATTCCATTGGTAAATAAACCATTATTGCGAAATGGAAAAAAAATCCTTTTTAGGGAGAGTCCTCTCAACCAATCAGCCTGGAAATGAATCTCAAGTAATGTAGAGAATCAAAACACCAAGCACACTGGAAAGTGACTCGAATGAAATCAAATTCCATTCATGTCTACCGACAACTAAAGAAACATAGGCTACTGAGCACGGCACTCTGATAATGTCTGGAACGTTACATTTACGTTCCATGTCGTTAGATATGAATGGAGACTTTTACGGGCTGCCAAAATTGTTTTTGGAAATTATTTGTTTATTATGAGAACGAACCTCAAGTGATACTATTGAGTATCAATGACACTGGATAGTCACCCAAAACGTCTTTAATAGCTAAATTTAGTTACATAAATACACTGAGCTAAATATCTAATCTAATCTAGCCTGGAAACTGGATGAAAATAAAAAATACTATGAACTATTTTATAGATTGAAATTGAAAAAAATGGAATAAAATTGAGTCTAACTGGTGAGATGAGAGGAATAAACTTATTAATTTGGACATAACCTCGAAATTTGGAATATTTATGCACTGAGCTAAATATCTAACTAGAGGTAGCACTTTCATATTGCTTTCAACTCAATTTGCACTAGCTAGGGCTGCTATACACCAAATGTGTTCCGTCTAATTTTGTTAGTTTGGCAATAAGATGAAGATGAAACATTTTCTCAAGAACAGTATGCTATACATAAAAAATTAGGCGGAACCCAGCTAGTTCAATCAGTCGCGTTTCCAGTTAGATTAGATATTTAGCTCAGTGTATTTATGTAACTAAATTTAGCTATTGAAGACGTTTTGGGTGATTGCCTATTTCTATTTCCTATTTGTATTTGATTGACCCAATAAAGATGTAATTACCGTATAGAATGCAACTCGAGCTTTTTGAGTAGAGAGCACAGACTGAGCTTGTTCGTCTTCAGGTGCATTCTCGTTCAATTCGAGGAGTTTTCGCGTCGCGGGTCGTTTGGAAGGAGTCAGCGGAGGCTGTTTGATCGGCGTGCCAGCTATTTTCTCCAAAGGTAAGGCGCTCTGATGTTCCAGGAATATCTTTTTGAAAAAATGCAAATAGAATTCAACATTTCCCAATTGTATGCCTTTCCTGCAACAAAAGCAATCCACTTATTCCATCAAAAGTTAGAGAGGATTGTTTAAAAAACTTTTTAAAGAAAAACAATAATTCTACAGGTTTACTTGAATAATCATGCTTGATCGTAGCCCATGACCGTATTTCACAGCTTTCCATGGCCCCAAGAACTCTGAATTTGGAGAAATATAGGTAAAAATAGGTAAAATAGCAACTATATAAACTAAGAAATTTAGAAAATTCAAGTGAGCGGCGCTTTGCGCAGCATGGGGTGTGCTCGTACACTATACTACACTATACATACTACACTACACTATACTACACACTATACACTCTCTGTAGCACAATATTATTGTAGGTTATGTCATTTCAAGGAACACGTCAACTGGCTAAATGAGTAACAGCTGATAAAAGTAAATGAAGTGTTTGAATATTACGATTTCTTTGTGAGTGACTCTGGAGATTGACTCCCGTGGTTGGCTCTCGTGAGAGACTCTGGTAAGAAAATCTCAATAAGGGAAGGTTCATAAATACAACCATAAATTTTAATCGGTAAGTAGCCAGATTGGTAACTATAGAAAAATGTATTCATTGAAGTCGCAAAGAGAATCATAATACTGAAACGTGTAATACCCAAAAACTCAATCTAAATTGAAGCAATTCTGGATTGTTTGAAAATATTGCTAGAAATAGGGTTTTAACCTGAGTTCCTTGAGAACAGGCATCGTGTTCTCAGCATGGACAAGTAGCTTAAATGCTTTGGAGAAATTCTTCTCTGTGATGTATTTGTTGATAGTGGTAAAACGGGCGGCAGATGATTTCATTGGACTGTCTATTAAAGGCGAATCTTGACTGCTGGGAAGTTCAGCATTCCCTCCTGCAACAACAATCAAGATATTACACATTGCACAAATTATTATTGAAATTTTACTCTCCTTGGTAACCATAGGAAAAATTATTCTTTTTCATTATAATTTTGAACTACAGAACTCGAATAAATTTTGTTCTAAATCAAATTATACACATAGTGAAAATGAACCCTTTTTGACAGATTAGGTATGACAGACAAAAATTTAAATATGATAAAAATATTTATGACGATTTGATAGACTTGAATATTATGACTGGAATCAAGTAAGATGGGAAAAATTAGAAGATAATCCAATTGATATTAATATTACCTTCTTTGAAAAAGTCCTCTAGGAAGATTTTCAATTCTGGTTCAACCTCATTCCAAACACATTCTTCGCCCACATTTTGATTCAAGTTGTTTTCATCCTGGGCTGCCAGCTGTGTATAGGCTAGTTTTTCCTGTTCCAGAGTTGTAACAAGCTCTTGAACACTAAGCTGCAACATTAAATTAAAAAAACATTGAAAACAAAGGATGAATATCAATAATACAGTTATTGATAATAATAGTTGTTAGGAATTTGAGTAATTCAAATTCAAATTCAAAAAGTTTTATTTGTTAACAGGGTCGTGCCCTATACAAACAGAGTTGCACTATTTAACAAGCATGCAAAGCTAAAAAAATAACATAATAATATTAATAATTATTGACTAATATAATATAACAAATTTGATTGGATAACAATAATTATAACAAAGAAAAACCAATATAAATGACAAATTCAACACATAACTAATTTTTCCGAGCAAGCAAGCAGAGAACCTAACATAAACAGTTGTAGTTATTAATTAGATCATTATCACATTTACGTTTTACATGAATCTAAACATCAATTAGTGAATCAATCATAGCATACTAGAGGATAGCCTCTTTTTTCCAGTGACTCAGTGATATAGGAGTATACACTGAGTATCTTAATCATTGAAAAATTCGACAATAGAACCAAAAGCTTATCCTCATCATTAACAATATTACACACAAAATTTAAAATATATTTCTTTCTCAAATCTTCATAAACTGAACAATTGAATAGGAAATGTTCCAAAGTCTCTTTCTCCGAGCTACAAGAAGGGCAGATTTTGTTGAAATCAATAATATATTTCTTACAACCAAAGTTGATCAAAGTACCAAGGACTGTGGGAATTCTAAGCTGAGTTAAACATCTCGTAATCTTTAATGACATTTTTATTGTTAACAATTCTGATAAGTCTGAATTTGGGTTTATTCTCCAGTATCTACTGCATCTCTGAGAACTGTAAGCAGACTGGACATCTAATGTCCTTGTGAATTCCAAGTACTTTGCCATTATTTCGCTACAATTATTGGAGATAGCTACGTTACAAAACCCATAATCTTCCCAAAGTGACCTAATCCTATGGCGTCGAACTCATTTCTCAAACATGTGACCCAGTTGAATCCATCCAAGCCCCCTTAGCAGAAAACTGTAACAAATGTATGGATATCTTGTCTCCTGCATATTCAAGACTCTCAACAACCATATCACTTTCAATCTGAATAAGTAGAACCTGAGGTTTGGTCTCCTGACTTCCAGTCCACAGCCCATCCCGGAGTAGCACGCCCAAGCAGCAGTATTCTTCTGTAAAAAAATAGCTGCGCCTTCTCTAGTGCCTCCTCCAAGCCTTGAGACCAAACCTCTGCACCATATAGCATTGCTGGGATCAGAATAGAGTCGTATAGCTTGGTCTTTGACTCCCAGGTATCTGACTTGACTTTGGATAGCATATTTATAAGAGTTGCCGCTTCAGCTTTAGCTTTATTTAATGTTCTAATATTCATGTTTTTGAAACTACCCGAAGATTGAAAAATAACACCCAGGTAATTGTACTCTTTACAAAATTCAACTCTTCCTCCCTGACAATCAATGTGTTTAGTTTTTCCCCCACGACCTCGGTGAAATGGTAGTATTTTTGTTTTATTGTAATTGAGTTTAAGCTTTAAAGATTCGCTAAACTCATACAAACAGCGAATTTTGTTTCTAACATCCGGTATACTGTCCGCAAATATAACAATATCATCCGCATACTGGAGCATTAGGATATCGTGATCTCTATCAAGGCGCAAACCTCCCAAACCTTTTTGTCTAAAGAAAGACCCATATCTGACGTACAAGGAAAAAGAAGGGGACTCAAGGAGTCGCCCTGCAACACCCCCTTCGTCACCTGAATTGGATCAGATTGCGACACAGCCCCACCGTCATCCCGAACCTCAATTCTGAAGCGCGCGCTAGAATATAAATCCTGTAATAGTTTCAGAATGACGCTGCTCACCCAATGACCCTAGTTTTCTCCAAAGATTTAAGTGAGGGACCGAGTCAAAAGCAGACTCATAATCGACGAAAATTGCATAGATTTTCCTGTCTCTACCCTTCAAATAATATTTAATTAGAGTGTCCATCACAAAGATATTATCCATGCAACTACGATTCTTTCGGAAACCAGACTGGCTCTCCTCCAACAGTCCACAGCCCTCGGTCCACTGGGCTAGCCTTCCACACAATAACTTAGTAAGTATTTTTAAAATACTATTAATGATCGCAATAGTTCTGTAATTTTTTGGATCTGACGTACTACCCTTTTTGTGTAGAAGGAACATTCTTATCAGAACCCACCGGTTTGGAATCGTCCCTGTATCTAGTATACGGTTGAATAAATCAGTCATAAACTCTTTCCATTCAGGCGATAGAAATTGGAAGAACTCATATGGGATGCCATCGGGGCCAGGAGATTTACCCTTAGAAGTTTTTCTCAGTATGCTGTCAAGTTCCATTACTGATACAGGCCTATCAAGGAGGGGGTGTCTAACATCGACGCTAATTATCCTAGTCTGAGTAAGCTCATTTGATTTGTATTTCTCTTGAAAAAATCTGACCCATTCTAATAGCTCAATATTATTGGAAATTAATTTCTGCCTATGAGAACGAACAACACTCCAAAACTCTTTACTATTTCGTACGTTCCTAAACCTTTCTTTTATAGTTTCCATGTAAAAGGACTTTTTCATCTCTAAATTTGAGTAATGTATTAAAAGATGAAGATAATAGGATGTTATGAATAGTATTAATATGCCAGAAAAAAAATGCACTGCTTCAGCACACAGACGATAAAATCCATGCGAGTTCTAAAATTCATTGTAAGTTTTAAAGTGTTGGTTGTATGACATGTGAATAGATTAAATTGAATTATTTTAATATCAAATTTAAATCTAGATTGAATACATTCTTTACGATAGTATAAAATTTATACTATAAATTCAATATAAGTGCTAGCTTTTCTACATTATCATATCAATATGATCACTTCAAATCTCATCAATACATTATTATTTCAAACCTTAGGGTTATCATGACATACAGAATGAATTTGTAAACTCCGCGCACAATTAGCATGAAGTTATTCAAATGTCATACTTTACTCGGAATCGAACATTCATTGAAAATGAGAATAAGCTCATAGTTGAGTATTTTTCCTCTTATGATGACTACATAAGTTTAGTCTTGTGAGTGGGAGTTGAGAGTTGAAGAATTTTAAAATGAATAGCAGGCGAAATGGGATTACATAGACAGGACACTTCACTATTTGATGAGCAGTGAATATTAAACCAGAGGCTGTTTCATAAAACATAGAAGTCCTGCAATACATGATAGAGGAAGGCATACACTAAACATCAATTGAGACATGATACTAAGTGTTATTAAGTGTGTATTCATCTTTTTCATGTAATTACAGTACTTTCAACTTTGCATAAAACATACACCTAGATTTGATTCAATTCGAAGATAAGGGACTAGACTAACAATGAAAAAATATAAAACGTAATTAAGGATTGTTTTTGATAAATTTCTCATATGAAAATTACAAGACAAACCTTAGCAGCAAATGGATTGGACTCCATCATTATTCTAACGAGATGGATAGCTTGTTTAGTCACTATACTTGATTTATCCATCATTATACCGATGGCTGCTTCCATCAAACGTATTAACCAATCCTTGGGTAATGCACCATACGAAACAATCTTCTGCCACATTTGAAGATCCTACAACAAATAATAAAATAGGTAACAGATGAATTGAGTTTTTTAACATTAAAGAGGATCAATGATAAGTTAGGTAATATCTATTAGGTTTAAGGTGATATCGTGTTATTCTTATTCTTTTTCTTCGCCTTTTCCCACTCAGGTGGGGTCGTGTACAGTGAAAATAATAGTTAAAACTATCAATCTGATGATTCGTGTTGAAGATGGACGAGAAGTTCGAAAGCTCTCCACTAACGTAGTTCAATTATTTTTCACAAAATTCAAGACTATGTACCACAAAAACCCAGTTTGAAGTGAATGATCGACAAACAGTTCGTCTTGGATAGTGAAATTAAAAATACTAGTTACCTTTGCTCTGACAAATGCGTTAACATCTAGAATATTTTCTTCCAGCAATTCCAGGCACTTGTCTCTTTTCGCTTCGGCTTCTTCACTGATGTCCTCTTTGCTCAGACACCCGAGGAATATAGCCGTCATAACGCTCAGACCCAACATACGCAGAGCTGGCAGCTGATGTAACATGAAATAATAGCAATAAATTGATTAAAAAAACACTATCAAATATTATCAATGCCACTTTTTTATTAGAAGCAAAATTTCAGTCACTACCTCCTCCACAATGAATAAAATTTAGAACTGTTGAAAAAGTGACTGGTGAAGCTATGAAGAGCTGAAATAAATGAGTGGAAATGACAATAGTCTTTTCTTGTATTATGGAACCACAACATCAATTCAAAAAATTCAAAAATTTATTTGCCATAAATTTACAAGACAAATGGACAAAATGCACATATACACAAATTAATACGAATACACATTTGAATCTGATCTACATAAATTAAATTAAGTCTCCTGAGTATAATATTAAAATCGATTATGTGAGTACAGTATGCAAGTGTCAATGTAATTTTATTAATATTGTGGCTCGACTAGCATAAGTTAAAACTTGTGCGCTAGCCGTGATTTTGTGTAATTGTTGTTGCAAATTATATGATTCATTATTCTATTGGTGATAATTATTGATATAAAGTATTATTCGTAATTAATATGAATGAATCATTTAACAAAAGAAATTTAAAATTAAAGTTGAGTAGTCAGTAATAAGTTAATAAGTAAATATAATAAGGTATATAATATAATAGATATTATATATAAGGTATATATAATCAAGGTAATAGATAGAGTTAATTGAATACATATATGAAGTTAAAGAAGCTAAATACAAGTTATGATGTGGTGGTCAATATTGGCTAAAAGTTGTATAAGGTACAGTAGGCTGTTGTTAATATGATTATATTCCTAAGTCGAAGTAAATTTTTTCTTGGATCCATTTATCAATATCTTTAGCTGTGGTTCCAGTGATTTTGTTGTTGATGAAAGAGATTGGTAGTTTGTTGATAATAAATTTGCTATAATAGAACATTTGATGGCGGTTTACTGATAAATCTGTCCTGTCTATATTGTAGATATTTGCTGCTGACTGACGAATATTATAAGGTGTTGTATGGATTGTGAATTGATCTTTATTTCTATTGATGAATAGAATTATATTTCTTACATAGGTTTGTCGTAGAGTGTAAACTTTCAATTCTTTAAATATAAGTCTGCTGGGATAGAAATAGAAATTTATGATTTATGATATCAATAGAAATTTTATGAATAAATTGATAAATGAGATAAAATGATGATTATATTGATAGAAACTTATAGGAGAACTAACCTATTTGCACAGAATATTTGATAATTTTGAGTCAATTTAGGTCAATCACTAGAGGTTGAAGCTATTAACACATGAATTTCAATATTTCAATAATTAATGTATTTCTTCGAAATATCATGTAGAATGATGAAGAATAAAGAAAATTAGAATAATCAATGCAGTGAAAAGTGGTGGAAAACCTAAAAATGACATAGCTGATGAGTTTGGTATCTTTTGCTTCAAATATGTTTGCAAAGGATCGATTTTCATTGATTTTATATCAATAATACAGTAATTTACTGTAGTTTAATCCATTTGGCTAACTTTATTGAAAAAAAAGCTAGCATTCATGAAAAATAAAACGATGTGTCTCCATAATTCAAATTTCATTCACAATAACCTCAGTAATTCAAACACACAATATTTCAACTTCCTATAATTAGAACTAAAATGGCTATCCCCTGAATTTCAATAAGTGAGGTTCTACTTTACTAATACCTATACAAGAAAGTTCGTAGTCAAATATATTCATTTCATAACTTTTCAAATAAAACGTAATCGCCTAGTTCAGCTTATATGAAATTATATTCACCTCAGAGTCGACAAAAGGGAATATGTACTCCAAGAAAGGCTCCATATCGTAAGGATTTGCTTCAGTGATCTCGGTTAAGAAGGTGGCAAACGATTTGCCAGCGTGCTGATCACTTGTAGAACTGAGCAGATCGCCAGAAGCTTCAACAATCTCCTCCAAGAAATGCTTTATTAGAGATTTGCAACCGAAATGATTGACGTAATTTGTGACAGCTTCAGCCAATACACTGCAGACATGCTCGAATCGTTTCATCAACTGAAATAAAAAATGTTACATCCCATTAAATAGCTTGAAATTATTCAAAATAAAAAGATAAGTATTTTCTTTCAAGGACTGAACAATTTCAATAACCACATTTATAAACATATCACGATACCGGTTTCGGTTGTTACATCATTATCAACTTCTGGTGAACTCCAGATGGACTGCATTCTCTTGCAGTTGGTACTGAGTTTCAAGTTTCAGTTAGCACCTTTCTATAAATGAATCTCACACATATTAATCGTAGTGTATTAAAATTTTCCGTGATGACACTATAATATTTGTATGAACAAAACAAATCTCAATTGTTTTCAAAGTTCGAGTTCAACAGATAGGCTACAAGACGACATAGAACTATGAGGAATCTTATTTTGAAATCGATTTTTCATATTTTTGAGATCGTATGTTGGGAGGTATGCGGTTTAAAATTGAAAATTAATGGGAAAATAGCGTCAAAGCTGCTCTTCAAGTACCGGTACATGATTGTTATTAATGTGGTGGAGAAAGTTTACATCATTATTAATACTCGCATTGCATTGAGAAAAGAAATTAGAATTTTTGAGAAAGGAGAATTGAATTGCACTAACCTGTATACTTTTCACCACAAACGATAGGCCATGGTTGTATTGCTTAATCAGAATACCGAGAATAAGTATAACTGTTGTTTTCAGCGATCTCGATTTCACCAGTGTTATTGATGATTGCTCAAGTAGTCTGTAACAGCATTCGGCCGCAGTACTGAAATCAAACAAACGTCAAAGTTGCCATTAGGATTTAGTTGATGGAGTGGAGTTTTCGGAATGGAGAATACCTCAGTAGAAAATATCCTACCAAACACTGTTAATATCAAGGAGTTGTTGCAATGAAGAATTTGATTTTACGTTAAAAAGTTGAAGAATACAATTGAATTAAAAATGTTCTTAGTCAATTGAACGATCTAATACATTTGAAAACTGTCAATTGACCATGGAAATTCTCATTAATCTCACTGTAATAATATTTTATACAAATGAAAATAATAGAAGGCGCATTAAATAAAATCCAGCTTCTGGAATATAACAGTTAAATTAACATACTCCT
Organism: Laodelphax striatellus; assembly: GCA_017141395.1. Classification (NCBI taxonomy): domain Eukaryota; kingdom Metazoa; phylum Arthropoda; class Insecta; order Hemiptera; family Delphacidae; genus Laodelphax; species Laodelphax striatellus. The sequence goes on along the minus strand of CM029532.1, from coordinate 46,273,218 downwards.
GCAAGGAGTATAGGGATAGTCCTACCAAATTCAGATTCTCATGTAGGAATTCATTCTACTCGACTTTCTGCACTTCTGTAGGAAGCATGTTGAAATATTCCTCTCCATGGAGTGTTTTACTTGTAGAATATCATATAAATTTGAAATATTTATTGATAATAAATATTTTATTCATTACTTGTGAATTAGAATAATGTCTGTGTAAGAAGAGGTAGATTTTATCAAAGGAAATTACGAAATTTAAATGCGCGTACTCACTTGGCAAAAGTTTCTTCGGCAACTGGTGGGTCCCACAGATTGATTAGTGGCAACTGAAGCAGCAAGCTCAACTTGGCCAAGCCATCCCTCTGCTTCTCTTCCCAGTCCCACGAATGTTCCTTGGCATGATCTTCTACATCTGTTTTCTTTCTACGGCCCTAGAATAAAAAAATGTTCTGTTTCGAGAAATTGCAATTCATGATACAGATTGTCCATTGCCAACAAGGATCACAACTTGATGCGTCGAAACTTTGATAGAAAAGTTGATTTCTTTTCAAAAGTTCCTTTAAAATGTTCCTTCTACAATACATTCTTTAGCTGCAAAATACTTCAATACCATTGAATACTAATTGTTATTTGAAAGGATAGTTTCCATTGATATGTGAATTTCCATGTAGCATGTTATCTATTAAGAGATTAAAGTATTTGTTATGATTAGGAAGCTGGAGTACATTTCATAGCTAAAACCTCTGATCGCCAATACAGTCAAACACCACTTTTGGAGCTAGCAAATCACACGCCTACAGCGTTACAAATACTAACGCCGACTTTCACACTGATGAACAAATTTCTGATGATCTCTTCTTCTACTGAAACCAATAAAGTGAACATTACGTCTCGCAAGAGAGACTTAGCTATTTCGGTCTAATACAAATGGGTGCTTAGATGCTTAAGCAGCAAAATATGGCGGCAATTCCAAGTGTTCCCATTGGATAACGTACCGAACTGGCCAGAGGTCTCCAGCCATGAAATGACCCACTATAATTGGGTCGTTATTGTAGTGGAGAATTTTTAATCTATGGTTTGATTTGTTCAAAATTTTATTAAGGTTTTGTTTGTTCAAAACCAATGTTTTTTTTTTTTTTTTAATGTATTGTAAGTTATGTTCATCATATTTAATGTTTGATACCTTGACTTTGATAACAGCCACAGTTTCCGATTTCTGAGAGATTTTGATGTTGTATGCCTGGAAGTACTGTGAGAGGATGTAAACATTCATTTTTAGAATATTCAAAGCTTGAATTCTCTCATCATTACTGCGATTATCACTATTCATCAGTTCTTCCAAAATCCGTTCAGAATTTTCATGTACAGCAAATAGACCTGGAAAAAGTGATCATAACAGACTATGACAAAACATATTTTTCACATTTCAAATCATGACATTTTTCAACCTACAATGAAACTTTGAGATAATTCTGGAGTCATAAAAATGCATCTTACACAAGCTACTTCAGAGTTTAAAAATGGAATGAAGGCCCCTATTCTACAGGTTCAACTGAATTTCATCGTTTGGAAAGAGTAAAAAACACCGATTTCTATTTCCAAACAAAACTTGTAAAGAAATACTAAAGATTTCTGTAGATGTAGGCTCGTCAATTTTTTTACTTGAGTAATGTATGATTTTCAAGCAATCTATTAACGACACATCACACAAAACTATAAAGCATTAAATTGACCAAGAAAGTATTTGTATCATTCATTCTTCAGTGTAACCTAAAATCAAATAGATTACACATAATTTTATAACTATATTACGGTCAATACGGTAAAATGTATAGTTCAGAGAGTTCATCACACAGCATTTCAAAAACTCACTTTTCATTATTATTTTATCATACATAAAATGAACATCTTGCCAGTCCAATTCTGCGAAATGTGAAAGAGCAGAATAAAGAATTTCGAAATCATCCAATATAAAAGCAGCGCCATTCTTTTTCAACCGCAGGGCACATTCTGTAACATATCAAGAAACGTTTATCTCAGGAATCAAAATTAAGAAAAATAAATCTCTAAATTATTGAGTGAGTAGAGTGATTTTCTACTTTACAAAAATTTGTTTTTGAAAATATGACACATTTGAAATTCATTTTATTTGTTATGGAAATGTGTCATAAACATTGTTGATCGTCGAGTGAAAAGAGCAAAGAGCACTTAACGAAATAACGTTAGACAAGTCAATGCCGCAATTGACTAGAATCTTACATATTCAAATTCTATTTTACTAATTAAGTAAAAAACATACCTATTCGTGGAAGTATAAGATTAATTAAAAAATAATTAATTTAATACTAAATTTTTTATAATTAATTATAAAAAATAATGAATTTCATTAATGAATTTATAATGAATTTAAATAATTATTTTCATTAATTATTTTTCATTAAATTAATGAAAAAATATGAATAACAATAAAGAATAGGCCTATTTATAAAATGTGAAGATAATTTTATAGAATAGGATTAATGCTAAGAGAAAATAAATAACAGAAATTGAATCAATGATAGTCAATACCGGTACTTTATAAGTATGATTTTCTACATTTGTCTAAAATAATCATCAATAGATATTAATAAGGTTGTTTTGTAATAAAAAGAGTAATTCCAAGGACCACTTGAACAAATTTCATGAAAATTTATTGTATTCAATAATGTGGAAATGACTATAAAGAAGAGCCATGATGAGAGAATACTAAAGAAAATAAAAGAAGAGGAAGATTTTCATGCTGGAATCATTAATAGACAATGACATTTTTGAAAATATCTTGTGAAATTACAAGTCACAGATATTAAAGATAATCAAGAGTGAAAAAGATTTATGAGACAGAACAATAAAGCAAGATGAGAAAGATGTATGTTACTTGTATGGAGTTACAGTTGTATTCACATGCACAAGATAATGCTAGTCTTGTATGATAATCTAGATAATGTATTTAAATCAATATTCACCTTCCAATTTTTTAGACACTAGGTCTGGAGCTATAACATCAGCTACATGATACCGATCATCAGACGCTTCCAGTAGGTTCTCTCTTTTTAATGGAATAACGAATTCAAGCATGGTAGATCTCACTTTGAAAACGATCAGATTACAAGCAGCTACAGTGATGATTACCCAGCATCTGTAACATATGATAACAAGTGTTTTGATCAAAGACATTTCTCTTTTCATTTGGAGTATTGTTAGCCGAGTGGTTTATCGCTGGTCTAGTAATAATATAAAGGTCTCGGTTCGATTCCATTTGTAACAATGATAAATTATTTTGGTTAACCAATATGGTTCTCGAGCCAGGCTCGTATTTCGGTGGACACATTGAGCCGCCGGTCCCGGCTTCCTCGAAGGCAGTCATTTATGGATTTCTCATCTTCACCATTCACATTACTGAAGAAAACCCGCCACCGTCATACTTTTGCCAATTCAAGTACCGGTATTTTCATTATACAAACTCTGTTCATTTAGCTTATGGCTTTTATCGGTGGGGAGACCCGAATGTTGTTCCACCTCGCCGTGTTTAACCTAATTCCACTTAGTAAGTTACAGAAAAAAGATAAATGACAAAAACAGATAAATACTACTTCATCTAAGATACACTCGTACTCACATCTGCAGGTGATTAGGTTCTTTCTGTTCATTTATCTAGGCTACTTGGTAAGGTTCAGTATAAAATTAAAAAAATTGGCTAAATTTAAAACTTGAGTCAAATCAATATTATTGAACGTTAGGTAGCTGCACTTCAGCCAACATTTTTCTTTATTTTTTGAAAATTGAAATTCTCATAAACCTTTTGGTACTCGTAGGCCCTGAATAATTTCTTCATTCCATCACTCCGAAGGATAGTCTGCCGCCTGCCGGTGGGCTGCTTGAGTTTATCAGAGGAAACGGAATACGGCATTGGCCATTAAAATCAGTTAAATGAATTCGGATACCATAGTTACTATTCGAAAATTAAAGTTCAAGTGGTAAGAATAATACTACATAAAATGGGAATATTACAGCCGATTGCTGGAGGACTGGAAAAGTTCAATTCAAGAGTATTAACTTATACCATGGAAACCTCATCCCAATTTTACAATAATTTTAACTTGGAAAACAAAACTACTTTATTGAAATGAGGTAAAATAATTTATAAAGTGAATAATATAGGCAGATTGATCATGTCATTAACTTACAACAATAATATAAAAATGTTCACAGTTCACAGAAATACAACACATAACCTCTTTCTACACTACAAACACAAACAGAAAACTACAAAAACATTCAAAATCAAAATGTCTTCCTGACCCAATGTCGATTTCCCGCTTCACAATCACAGTTATGCCAAAATCAGGCAATTTCTTTTGGCTTTTGGAAATTTGTCTAATGTGGAAAATTGGCAGTCACAAAATCTCAAATGAAAAAATTCATATGAATTTCATATTGCCGTATTGTTTATTATTTTTCCGGGCATAAAATATGCCACTGTATTTGTGGGGATAGCGACATTTTGTACGACAAAGTTGTCGTTGTGATCCAGGGGGCTGTCATAGACGGAGTGGAAATATTGTATAGCAGGAGCCAATTAAGTTGACATAAATCAGCTGATCCAGTAATAATTAAACAGTGATTTCGACACAATAATCAAAAGGCTTGAAAGTCTAGAGAACCTTTAAAGTCTTTAAAAGACCTTTTTAAAGAAGACCTTTCAAAGAATAACTTTTTAAAAGACCTTTTCAATAATCTGCGAGATTCGGCATTTGTAGGTTAAGTATTGTGATATTGCTCTTTGAAACAGCTGATTTCTGACAAGTTGAATTGGATTCTGCTATATCTTCCCCATGTTAAAAAGGGTTGTAGGCTGAGTCTCTAGTTTCCGGCTGAGTCTCTAGTTTCCGGACGGAGTTTTGGCGCTGTATTTGAATTCAGAGCTTTTAGGTTAAGTTTCATTTTCATAAAGACTTTTAAAAGTTTATGGTATCTTTTGCGGTATAAATCAAAACTGTTGAGAGAATATGGTTGATATTTACGGCAAAATATAAAATTTTTGTTAGATTCTTTGTTTTTAGGTTGGTTTGAGTAGAAGTAGGTGTGATTCTCTACTACATGTTAGAATGGTTATTCACTAATTCACTAATAATGGTTAACTTCTAATATCGTTACGCGTGTATCAAACTTTTGGATTATTCTTCAATATCATTGATCTAATATCGTTATGCGTGAATCAAGCTTTTGAACCATCCGCTATTCAATCAGAATCAGTTGTAATTATTATCAATTCACGATGTTTTCAAATACACCGCTAAAAGTCCGTCCGGAAACTGAAGTCATCCTACACCCCTTATTTCTCTTACTTCCAGTCCCTCAGATGTCAGGTCCCTGTTGTGATCCAACGACTACTTAGTCCACTTTTTCCGTCCCAGATGTCGTACTGTATGAAATGCTCTACAATCATGCAGCCTTATGAGTAAGTCTGTCGGAACGGGAATCGAACCCGTGGACGTATTATTCAGCGATAGGAGACTGAATAGGAGATTGATATAGGCGACTGGTGTGACCGTGTGACGCTCCATCCTCTAAACTACGCCGATTCGCCAACAATTATCATTGAATAATGATTCCTAGATGGCAACAATCTTCTCTAACTATATTTAGCCTGAAGCATAAAGTTTTTTTATTGGCAATACAGACATTATATTGACAAAAATCGATTAAACATGAATATGAGAGAAATATTTTCACAATTTGTATCATTGAGAACAATATAATAATATATTTTTCCCTTAGATTAAATAAGCACTTTTCTCATCTCATAGCAAAGCATATTTAACCGGATACTTTTTTGAAAACTTATTTTTTTCATCTTTTTGGAGTTTAAATAATTCTTCTTCATGAGGAGATTCCATGAAGAGAATGGCCATAATTACGAGAGAATGATGATGTGTAAGCTCATAGAGAATATCAATGAAGAATGCAACTTGAGGATTTAAAAAATTATTATTGTTCATCTACATACAAATTTCATGGAGAAATTTATGTAAATTGACTTCTAATTGATTAAATAATTTTTTATGTGGTAGACTACGGTAATTATGATAATGCTCTTATAAGTCGGGAATTATACTTGTGTTGTAATTTTCTTGAATTCGTAAATATTATTAGCTGAATTAGCTGATTCATTAAGCGGAGCGAGAAGCTCAAATCTCAGGCCACTTTTGTGTTGTGATAATATCCTCCCTTTACTATGGGAAGGTTGTAAAATATTAAAATCCGAAATCAATGGTACCATGGAGGAATAATCGCCGAAAAAAACTTGGACATAAAATCGCAGTCAAATCGAAATTTTTGGAATTTTCGAGTTGGGAAAAGCTCAAAGTAGTTACACCTTTAAAGTTTAAACTCTAAATCGAGCTGAGAGTTGCTCAATGATACAGTGACTATATTAAGATATTTTTATAATATTCTTTATAGAGTCACTGTACTCAATGATACAGAAAGATACAGCATGATTTCTGGAAAGATGAAACTGAAATACCCTATGCAAAAAGACGAAAGGGAGGAAGGAGGATTAGAAGGAAGCAGTAGAGGAAGAAGAGGAGGAGAGAAGAAGAAGACTGGTCGAATTGACTGCATACAAAATCGCTGCAGACAAACGCTCCGCTCTATATTTGCAATAGCAGCAAGTATTGCATTCCTAATATCATAACTAACTGTATAGTTAGTCTATGCTAGTGTAGGCCTAATATACTGTAATGAAGGAAAACTCAATAATAACGATATACCTACTATTGGAGCTTAATATATAAATTCTAAATAAGGATTACAGTATATTTTATATTATTGGCAAAGTCTTGGAGCTATTCTATAATGAATATGCATCCTATTAGTTTAATAAGTAAAAATCAACCAGTATGTGAACCTTTTCTGATAGCCTTCTTATCTGTGTGCATGGAATAACAATGTGAGGCAATGTTCAATTCAATCAGTGTTGAATGGCGTGTTGTTGTGAGCAACCGTTTCCAATAATAATTATCTTAGGGAGGAGCCCTCGGGCTTTCATTACAAACAACGCGTAGACTTATAAATCTCCAAGCATTGTACAGGTAAAAATACTACTATCTACTAATATAATGTTATTATAAAACATATACCATTAACATGGTACCTTTATATACGGCATGAAAGTTGGTAAATTTTAAGATCACAAATAATAATTACCGGTATGCCAAATATAACGACAGGATACTGACTGCAACAATCCGATAACAAGCAAGCTCAACATAGTCCGAATAATAAATTAGAAAATATATTACGAAGTAAATAAAAATACACAGAACAGAAAGTAACTATAGGCTATGAATATATCATTGATAATCTAAATAGTTGAGTTGACAGCATCATATAACTTATAAATATTTTAAACATAAAGGACGTGTTCGAATTTCTTCTCTATACCAATTCTATTTCTTCTCATCATCAATACCTGCAACAAGAAAATTAATTATTACTGTACCTATGTTTATGTTCAATTTTCAAATGCTGTAAAAAAACTAGTTTGCTTGTCGTAAAGAAGCGAAAAATAACATTCTACCACGCTAGACTTATACATTTTCAAGCATTGTACTTTAATAAATTGAACAATGCTTTCAGAAATGTTGTAGAATTGTTTCATAATAAAATTATAACACAATATATTGTCTTTTAATACTTAGGTGGTTTTATTAATACCAAAATATATATTAAAACAATATATTATGTTATTATTTCATTGTACTTATCTACTTATAGACCTACTATATAATATTATCATAAAATATATACAATTAACAAGGTACCTTATACAGAATTTCATATGAAAAATACTGCATTTCATATTTTCATATCGTTGACATCTGTTGTTCTTAATATCAACAACGCATAGGCTTAGTTTTTTCACGGCAAAGTATTTAGAATTAATTTTTTTGAAGTACAATTTATACTCGTGGTTATAAAAATGCCATGTTATAATAATATATGCTTGACTATATATGAGTAGGCAGTTCACCCATATTGAAATTTATTCCTATTCAAAATTTGCATCATCCAAAAGCATAGGGTACAATTATACATAACAATAGCATATCGTACGGTATTTGATTAACTTGTAATAATCATGCTAATTAGTGAAAATTGAAAATATCATGGTACAAAATCGAATGATCTTTGCTCATACTTTTTCCACGTTCATTCTTATTACAGTCTATTTACCACATATATTGGCAAATTACTCAACATTAGCCAATCCAAATCGAATTATATTCTTTGAACTGTAACCAGAATGTCACTTGGAGATAGAGTACGGCACAATGTGATTCTAATATAGCTTTTGAGATAAATCATTGCCATAGTATAGAAAGTATAGAACAATACAAACATATTTTAGTATCATTTGGCTCATTATTTATTCTCGGTTCATTTTGCATCGCATTATTTTGTATATATCTGGTATCTTATTCTAATCAATCTTCGTAGTGTCAAGAAACTTGGATAAAATAATAATTGTGAATATTTTGAAAGTTCGTCATTTTTATTGGTGTCTAGTATCGAGGCCTTATCAACCCCAATCCTTTGAGGCTTTTCTATGGTGACATTTTTCAAGGTTTTACGTTTTGGATGCTGTCAAGCTTTCGAAAGAAATGAATTGTAGAGGAAAAATTTTTTACATTAGTTTGTGACGAATGGGCGCCTATAGTTGAAATTTATGGGACAGATCATCTCACAATCGGTTGCAAACAAAATTATGTAATTTTGAGCATACATATGCTTGAAGGTATTGTCTATCAAATAAAATACTTAGTTTCTCAAAATATCAAATTTGAAAAGAATTATTTTAGAAAATAATTTCTTCAAAAAATAACTCAATTTTCAATCCAAATAGAGAATTATTTTTTCAAAAGTTTATATTTTGTGAAATTGAGTAGGTATTTTATTTGATAAGTCAATACCTTTAAGCATGTATGCTCGAAATTTCATGATTTTATTTACAACCAATTGTGATCTGTCCCAAAAAATGCAATCTAAGACGCCCATCTCACAAACTATAGTAAACAAAAAAATTTTCATTAAAACTTATTTCATTTTGAAAGCTTGGTAGTATCCAAATCGAAAAACTTTGAAAAATGTCACCAGAAAAAAGTTCCCAACTAGGCTGATACACAGCCTTTGAGGAAACTTTCATTGGGAATCTAATAAATTACATCACATAAATAACTTTTGAGTATTAACGAAACCCCTTCTCAAGAAATTGGAATAAATATGTGAAATAATGTAGAATAAATTATGCAAAAATAGTAAAGAGAATAGAATCAGAATGGTACGAGAGGATAATGAAACAAGTATTATAGGCTACTAGATTCGTTAAATTGAATTGGCTTTTTGCTTTGTGAATTATGAATCAAAGGGTTAAGTAGGCTACATACATTTTTGTTTCAGGAACAAATTTTCCACAATCATGATGATTTATTCTCTGGTTGTGAGTATTTTGGCTCTTCACACGGTAGAATCGGCTAATATTTTAACGATTGTGCCATTCCCCTCCTACAGTCATGAAGCTCCTTTACTGAACATAGCTCAGGAACTGGCAAACCGTGGACATAATTTGACTGTTATAACAACAAGGCTCCCAAATGTGAGTATTACACAACTGTTTCCAACAATGATAATGACGAGTGAAAATATTAAATGTTTATATATATATATTTTGAAAATGCATTTATGATTTCCTGTTGATGATGTCAAAGACGATACTATTAAGTATTCTAATTGTCTTTGATCATATCTATGGCTTAGACCTATGTTTGAGTGACCTATGTTTTATGGAGACATGGAGGATGATTAAAGGATAGGCTACCCTACTATCTATATTTAAACTACCTATTAAAAATCTTCTTACAATAATAATTAGAGCCTCTTTATATTTTTGTTAAATATTTAAAGCAAATTATTGCAGGATATTATTTTTAATTTTTCCAATTAGAATCTTAATAAAATTTATAATGAAAGACAACCAATCCACCAATCCTTTACAATATTGAAGACATTCGGATTCATCTTGATTTTCATTATATTTTCAGTCTCTACTCTACTTGCCATACGCTAAAACAAAATTATCAGTCTCTTTGCCATACGCTAAATAAAATAAATTATCAGTCTACTAGCCATGCTATGAGTAGTATTACTATTTTCTTATTAAAGAACAGAATAATCCATGCTCTGTAAATTGTTTGGCCAAAATTCCTTGTGACATTAATGAAATTCACTTCTATGTTTTTCACCATTTGACAAATAGGCTGACTTCTCTTTTTGCTGTGAATGAATATTCTCATAGAAATTCATAAATCATTTAGCAACCTGTATTCCAAAGTGTAGTGCATTTTTTTGTTTACTTAGACGATTTACATAAAATTTTCAATTATCATCTTTGAACATCTATAAAAGAATAGACAATCATTAAACAACAATCACTTTCAAAGTATATCTAGAGCGAAATTGGATAAACTAAAAAATTCAATCCACCTCAACGCAACCTATCCTTCTTATATCGACTGTTTGAATTCTCTCTTACAGAAACCAATTACAAACTACAGAACAGTGGACATCTCAGAAACGTACAATCACTTCAGCAATCTCTACAATATAATAGGCTTTTCGTTTCAAAAACAATGGAATCCAATGCAGATGATAAATTTCTTCCCTTATGTGATTTATCATTTATGCGATTTCGAGCTTGGTCTGCCAAATGTACAGGAATTTATAAGGTAAGTTAGTTGTGGATTAGGATAGTTACTTCAAAAATTATTATTTGCAACAAATCGCAAAAGCAGTTTTAATTGTATCCTAATTGTGACTGTTTGTTACATACGGTAAGTTACAATATTTTACAATAAAGAACTGTGGAACACCTGGGATCCACAAGTATCGGTAACAGAAAATACGGTACAGTAGTAGTTCAATAATAAGAATATCCGGTTAGATAGAGTTCGGTTGGATAATTAGATCCGGATAGATAGGAGACGAAAAACCGACGGTCCTGATTGCCTAAAAATAGTCGTCAGCTCTAATTATCATCCTTCTCATTACCCACGTACAAGCCTAGAGCTCACCCTCAAAAAAAAAAAAAAAAAAAAAAAAAAATAGTATCAAGCATCATATTATAGAATTATAAAGTTATAAAGAATAATAGAATATTAAATAATAAATAGTAAATGGGATGAAAAATCATAGCACAATAAAAAAAATCTATATCAAACCTTCCACTAGGCATTATGAAAAGTGTTTACAATTTTATATTCTAATTTAAATTTATGTATCTATTTGAAGTGTATAACATACCGGTATTGTTTATCGCTGTTTTTTTTTATCTTTGACAATTCATTATAAATTAAATTTATTGTTTAAATAATTTACGTTGAAAATTTTAATAAATATTAAATTCATTTAAGACCACCTCCAAGTGCGAGCATTTATTTATTAAAAAGTAGCCTAGTAGAGCACAGAGACAAGAAGTGTTTCCATGATAGATAGAAATTTATGGATTAATGCTAATGGATAGATTATTATTATTAATATGTGGATTAATAATGAATTGATTTATGGATTATTGTCAAGGATAACATTTATGGATAAATAAAAATAATTGAATAACCATTTGAATGTGATGATGAAATTCGTGTTTATTTATTTTATTTATTTATTTTTGCCTACCTGCAGAACCGCCAATCAGACATCGTACGACCTGGTGATAATTGAAGATCTGATGTTCGCCAGCTATTTCGGGCTGGTGCACAAGTTGGGATCCCCTCCCGTGGTTGGAGTCACAACTTTTCCGCCATGGACCCTTGTCAATCGCTACATGGGTATGCCCAGCAATCCATCCTACATGCCCGAGCTCTTCATCGGCTATTCAGATGAGATGGGTTTCATAGAAAGATTCTTCAACACTCTGTTCCACTACTACACCGTGTATCTGTCACGTTTGGCAATTAGCCCGCTGCAGGAGAGGGTCCTTCGCAAATACTTTGGTCCGGACGTACCTTCGGCTGAGGAAATGGAATACAATAAGAGTTTGGTGTTGATGCCTGCTGATCTGAGCATATCGTATGCTGCTCCTGTGCCTCCGAATGTAATCAGGATCGGTCCTCTCCACATAGAGAAGGGTAAACCACTTCCTTCTGTAAGTATAATGATATATTATTCCTCTTATTATATCAGGCTGTAAGAGCTTTTGGAAATCCTATACCAGAATGTAAGCATATTTAAATTTTATACAGTAAGTTACTGGTATATCATGAATACTGTGACCGGCCTCATAATAATTATTCTAGAAGTCTTATTACATGGGAAAAAAGCGGATATTCAATAGACATAGTACATACTGTACAGTAAACGTTTAAGCCTAGCTGTAGGTCCGTCTTTTACCTACGAATTATGCGTGTATTCCAATTTTTATGAAACTGAAATAATGAACTCCTTTAGGTTTACAGGAAGCATACAAAAAGGGACGCCTATAAGCCTACTAATAAATATACAATATAAATACTATCCTATATTCTCAAAATATTATTATAAATGTATTACGGTACTGTACCGTACTCTATTTTCAAACTTGAAAATTTAGAGCAAACTACATCTTTTCCTTGTAAATTCAAAGTCAGTGATATTCACTTATAACACAACCATATAATATTTGCTGTCATTATTTTAACAGTAAATATAGGAACAGGGGAAAGTAATAACAGTCACAAATATTTATTGAGATTTATAAAGTTACAGTAGAATGGAAACCTGAATAATCCGTAGGAGGTCTTCAAGCGTTACGGTAGGTACCTAAATGAAACAATTGTGGCTGATATTTCTAATAACATTTTTTATAATATTCCTGCACAATCTTCACTTCTTCTAAGACCAAGTTTTGCTTTTTCACTTCACATTCGTCTAAGCAGAAAACCTATTATCTATATATAAGTAGCCTATGTGTAATGATAATATACCGGTATATCTAAAAATAATTCATCCAATTGTTTATTTAATTTCATTAAATTTCTCAAATTCAATCGGCACAAAACATGTTTTCAATTCCACAACGTTTACTAGTAATCTAAAAAATATGTGATTTTTCAGACAATTCAAAGGTGGATGGATGAATCGGAAAACGGGGTAGTCTACTTCAGTTTGGGCAGTAATATGAAAGGAACATCTTTGAAAGAAGAGAAACGCCAGGCATTCCTGGACGCATTTGCCAAATTTCCCAAGATTCGATTTCTGTGGAAGTTTGAAATTGAAGACACTCTTACAAATAAAGTTCCTGAAAACGTTTTAATTCGGAAATGGATGCCCCAGCAGGATATTTTCAGTAAGTACGAGCACAGACAAGGGATGTCCCTTATCTGTGGTACGAGTTTACCTGTGCAAGCAACGCGCCGCATGCTTGCTCATAGTACTACTGTATCGTTTGGGAATACAGTATCATTGCAACGACTTGTATCAAGCAGTGTTAGTTTCCTCTAGATTTCGCATAAAATTTCGCAGTTGTGTAGGCATAGTAGAAATGAATGCGCAAAAGTTTTTAATATAATAGAAGATATGGTTACCGTAGCTTTTCTCAAAACATAAAGTAGTATTTTTGTCTACACAAAATGTCAATCTGTCACACCGGTTGAAATTGACTACTTATAAAATATGTGGATAGTTCATCTCAATATGTTCAATCCAGTTCTTTTTGGTTGTCTTGCAAGTACCTGATCTATGGCAGGAGGTGTCGATGATGCTAAATGAAATATTATATGGTAGCCTACCTACATATAAATCTAATCCAAAATAACAATTTTTGCCTTCTCACCCAACAGTCTAAAATGCACTAGATACCAGAAATCAGGATCACTTATGGAACAAGCAAAAAGTAGCTACTTTGAAAAATTAGTAGGCTATGCTTTTATTAATTATGATACAAGATACCTATTTCGAAGCATTTTGCACTGATAAATTAGTGACAAGGTATTTTTTACATGGTTGAATTACCATAAGGTTTATGAATGTCCTGATCAAATTTAATGAACCGGTAAATTACCCCCTTTCAAACTAGACAAAAAACTGGTTCGTGTCATATAATTTGAAACATTTCAATAAATTTATTAATACTGTTACAAACTTACAACTGAATTCAATGTTTCTCCCAGCATAATTTACATAAGATTTTTATATTTTTACACAAAAATCAAGCCATCAAAATTTTGTACCATTGTAAATTTTAAGAAAAATTAGCAATCATCGGTGATCTTCTTATAGATATTGTAATGAAGTTTTTTTGGTAGGTATTTAAGAAATTCATCATTAGTTTGATGTTTCACAAGCCCTCGAATTAATGGTGAACTGTGCGAACTACGAAGTAGTACTGTGCGAATTTAAGTATACCGTATGGTGGGCCAATAATAATTTTATTTGTGTAGTAGTGAAGGTGATATTTTGATAATTATCCATGATGATAAAAAGACTAGAAGTTATTTCGGTTGAAACAATCAAACCCGTTATCTCGATTTTTTTAATAAATTTGTGTTTTTGACAACTTCCAGTCTTTTTATTAATAATAAAATTATTTTTGATTCAAGAACACCCTCGACTGCGAGCATTTATATACCAAGGAGGTTTGCAGAGCACAGAGGAGGCCATCTATCACGGTGTTCCCATGCTGGGTGTTCCACTGTTCAGCGATCAGCCTTTCACCACGCTGAAAATAGTGAAGGAGGGAGTTGGTCTACGGCTCAGGCTGGATGACGTCACTCCAGAAACTGTCTATGAGGCTCTCAATAGGCTGCTCACTGAGAAGAGGTGGGTTCAAATCTCAATGGAAAATCTATTTATTCCTTAAAATTTTCACACTAATGGACGGAAGTCTGATGTTTCAAGGAATAGTTTGCTAATGTTGGAATGTATTTAATAGAAAAATGGTTAAGAATGGTATAAGGGGACGAAATTTAGGAATATTAATAATTCTGAATTCGTATTAGTATTATTAAAAATATGAAGTTTTATTTCATCAACTTTAGCTTGTACAGTGAGTACATTGTACATTCTTTACTTGATAGTTTAGATTTAGATGATAGGGGTAGCTGGACACAGAGGCTCCTGAACAAATTCGGGATGAATTCAGAAGAAAGGAATTGATTGATGAAGGCCCAAAATTATGTTATAAGGTAACGGCAATAATTTATTACATTGTTATGTAATACCAGGTCAAATATTGCATAATGGTACTATAGGTACGTGACATGCAATACTATGTATTATTTTGGATAGAAATTTACAAAATAAATATTTTCAATTATTTACAAGTTCAATGTGAATTTGAATTTATTAAAATTAGTACTGAAGTTGATTAGTGAATAGCGAAAGTATTTGAATCTTTGAAGGAGAAAGTATAATATAAAATAACATCAACTTTGATCTATCAACGTTTTAATGATATTGCTCACTTGGCAAAAATGTTCAACTAAGGGACTAGCTTGGAGCATAAAGAAAACACTCTAGGGATTAGAATAAGAGCCGCAGTGGGAAAAATAAAAACAATATGTTTCTGGAATATCTCTTTGGCAAAGTAGCATTCTATTAACATTGGACTAGATTTGATCATAGAAAATTCTTACGCAAATTCTCATTACAATAATATTATGAAGGTTCAACAAGAAATTCATCAAATAGGCTAGCCTATCTTTAAACATAAAATTTTTCAAAGCTTTTGGGTGGATCTGAATGAAGTTTTCTTTTTCAGTTTCAAAGAGAACGCTTTGAGACTATCGAATCTACAGAGAGATCAATTGGTGACTCCCATGGAATCAGCCATATGGTGGATTGAATACGTGATAAGACACAAAGGAGCAAGACATCTTAGGCCAAAAAGTCTAGACTTGAGTTGGTATCAATATTATCTGTTGGATGTTTACGCGCTTATAATTTCAATCCTATTAGTTGCTATTCTATCTTTTTACAAGATATTAAAAGTATGCTTGTCAGTCTGTTGTTCGAGTAAGAAAAAGGTCAAAACTACATAAAATAATTGAACAATATGTATAATAAATGATGCTGTGTGCTCCTAATTCTCATCAGTAAAACTGTGGTTCAGACTTGATTTCTAAACTATGATCATGGGTTTGTAAGAGAAATAAGAAGCACTTTTTTCAAACATTGAAAGTAACTCTTTAGTAAGGTACCCCGAAAGGAAGCATTCGGCAATCATAGCTGTATCTTTAAAATTAGGGAACCAACAACAAGCTTTGATGACAAAACTGATTGAGAAATTTTAATACAATTCAAC